>JALPQD010000055.1:0-600000 GCA_023101885.1 Typhlomys cinereus
CAATAGAAATTCATTTCTTTGTCTCACAAAGCATCTTTTTATAGTATATTTCCTTCTCCAACCCCAAATCCCCTGCCTATGAAAGGACAAAATTTGGTCATTGTAGGTAATTCAGAGGAGCACCAAGAAATACAAATAGTCACCAGCATTCTCAGCAACAGCAGGTACCATCAGCACCATCTGAGTGCACATTTTTTCCCTAGAGCCATGTTTCTCTAGTTATGTGGTAACATTTTGTTTTTACTTCAGCCCATTGTGATAGATACGTCAATGAGACACTACAAAATAAAACTCAGAAAAGTGAAATGCCACAGCATTGTCAAACAGGCTTTTACTGTTATTTGGTTTAGCTTGGTTTTTGGAACAGGGTCTATGGCAGTTTTGATACTGGCATCAACTGAGAATTGAGCCTTTAATACATCTGGAAAGAATTATTTAGTTAAGACAAATCTCTGAGCAAGTTTCAGAAGGTTATCTAATTGGGTGGAACCATTCCCTAGATAGGTAGGTAGGGATGTGTGTGTGTGGGTGTGTGTGAGAAGAGAGAGAGAGAGAGAGAGAGAGAGAGAGAGAAGAGAGAGAGAGAGAGAGAGAGAGAGAGAGAGAGAGAGAGAGAACAGTTTGATTTTGGCATACTAGCAAGCTAGAAGGTATACCCCTCTCTCACAGTTCCTATGGATATGATATGGACAGTTCACTCAGCTCTTGCCATAACAGAGTAACCCAAAACCTGTAATATGGAATAAAAATCCTTGCTCCCCTAAGTTATTTGGGTCAAGTGTTCATCACAGTAACGGGAAAATAAAACTAAGACAGGGTCTCATGAAACCCAGGCTGGCCTTGAATTTGTTATGTAGCCAAGGCTGGCCTTGAACTCCTTCCTCAGGGTCCAAGTGCTGAGATGACACGTGTTAGGCACCAGTCAGGGCTCTATCTAGCCTTACTCTCGATTTCCATACGTACTTTTTTCCTAAGTGGTACTGAGCAGTGTGCATTCGACCCATGCTAAGATAGTCTCACTAGACCTTTTTTCTCTCAACTTAATTCTTATACTGAATAGCTGGTTCTAAATATGCTTTATATATGGTCTTGCTACCTAAGTTTTTCTAATAAATAGAACGTAATCATTTGTCCATATCTACATATCATCCTTTATCATATAAAAAGGCCACTCTTAGCAAGCAATGGTGATATGCACCAATAATCAAGATACTTGGGAGTTAAAAGCAGGAAGGATCAGAACTCACGGCCAATCTGAGCTACGGGAGATCCTGCCCTGCCCACAAAGGCCACTTTACAATGCTAACATCCTCAAAAGCAGAATACTACACTTCTAGGAGCCAACATTTTCATAATGGGTAGATTTGAAGAAGGGAAAGATGAACACACAGGGCTGCATCGTACTGATGTCACGACTGTCCCCAGGTTACCCTAAGAACAGCATGGTGACCACTGGCCAAACTCATCTCAGTGCCCCAGCAGGCCGGCTATGACACAAAGCTCTGTCCCTCCATGACTACAAAGTCCATCTTGCCTAATCCTGGGGCTGGGCCCTTTGCCCAGTGCCATCTCTCTGACCAAGAAAGGTCACAGCAAGCCTAGGGAAGGACAGCATAGCGATCATCAGGTCCTGTGGCCAGCCTGGCCCAGAGGGACAGTTCACTGGGGACCTCTCTTTGTGTACCCCCAGGAGACCTCAGTCCTCCTCACCATCCCAGCACCTTATAAGCTTTTTTTTCATCCAAAGCTGTGTGACCCTCAGAGTTCCACTTCATATGGCATCCTTCCCCCACCCCCTAACCCACTTAAGGATGTGGATGAGAAACCCAGATGACGAAGCCCACAGACCTCTGATTTAACCCAGACTACCCCACACCAAAGCCATGCTGCTCCCTCCAGCTGCCCCTTCCCCACCACTTTAGGGCTTCACTCTCTCAAGCAAAGCTACAACACAGCTCCATTTACAGATAAAGAAACAGGTTCAGATGTTAAGTGACCTGTCACAGGTCCTACAGCTAGTGCAGAGTAAAGTAGCATCCAAAGACAAATTATCTACAAATTTCAGTTGATTCCTTACTCGCCTGCTCCCCAAATACAGGCAAGCTTGGAGCACAAGGCCCTGAGCACTGTCATTCTAATGGGCAGGCCAGACACAGTGGTAGAGACCTGCAATCCCAGCTATTCAGGAGGCTGAGGCAGAGAGATGGCAGCGCAAGACCTCAAGTGTATTATCTGCACAACCAGCCAGTTGCTAACGTGGCCCATGAGCAGTGGCAGGCTTGATTCTAAAACCATGACTTCAAACATCAAGTGATTATTTGTTTCACCAGGAAGTTCTTAACTCTACTCCCAAATTCTCTCTCCCACTCCTTCCCTCTCTCATCCTCACCTTCTCCTCTCCCAAGCTGAGGACCTCATCATATGCTTCTTGAGAAAAAACAAAACTACTATAAACATTCTTGACCACATACTGAACTATGATTTCCTGAAATTCCTATTTGAAGCACTAGTCCCCCTCTGTACTTGGAGACAAGGCCTCTAAAGAACTTAAGTGAAGCCATAGGGTAGGCCCTGGATTCATAGAATCAGCGTACCCTGAGAAGGAATGGCAGACAGCTGCTTGCTTCATTGTGGGAGGACAAGTAAGGCCACCAAGAAGGCCACCAAGTACAAGATAGAACAAGAGTCCTCACAAGAACTGACTGTGAACCACCGGGAGGAGTCCTGACCTTGGACTTCCACCTCCTTATCCGATAAGAAAACAAAGCTCCTACTGGTTAAGATAAAAACAAATAACAAAGGCAGTGCCCTCCCTCCACAACAGCCCCAGCACAGGTGATGCTTATTCTTTTCCTGGGCCATTTCTGAGCTGCTCTGGGGGCTCCCAACTAGAGGGTTGACCGGAGCTCTCAGGCCTTGGCACTGATGTCCCCTTCCTCTCAGAGCCTCAGTGGCCTCCCAAGGAGGCGCTATGTGGCCATCTCCTGGCACTCTCCCACCCTGCCTTAAGTGCATGCTTACACTGGGGGGGGGTGACAAGCACCTAGACAGCAGCTATGTCTGTAGGCCACCTTGATCTCATGTTTCAGACAGGACTCAGTCTCCAGACATGCTCAGCATTCGCCGAAGGAGGATTTCAGGGAGGGATGGCGTTCTTTCCAACCAGCGTCATCTGGGAACGGAGATCAGACATCACTTGCCCAGCTGTCCTCTCACTAGGTCACTACTTCCTGTCAACCATCTATTGCTTCAAATGCTCTCTAGCACCTTCTTCAAAGCACAACTAAAGTCTCATAGGGCCTTCCTTTCCTGCTATACACCATACATACACACGTGTACATCATCCACACGTGCACACATACATACACAGGGGGAACCTTGAAGGAAAAAATGATTCGATGGAATGCCACTGTCCTTTAATAAAGGCATTTTTCTTTTCTTGTGCTAATAACTCATCAGGGAGAGGGAGCTAGGCTGTTTCCACATCCGCCCCCACCTTCCCCTCCTACCTCTAAGTTCCCAAGCAGGGCTGTTATTTTTATATCTGCTTTTTGTTTTGTTAGGAAAAAATGTTTGTTGGCTTCTCAAGGGAAGAAAAGATAGTTCTGGGTGCCTGCTCTTAAGTAAGTTTGAAGGACTTTTTTTTTTCAAACCACTTTGCAAGACTACCTTGAAACCACTCCCCCTGATCAATGGTAAAGGAAAGATAATAAACATTTACAACAAGCGCATCTGCCTCCCTGGGGAAGGATAGGCAGAAAAAGTCAGCTTCTGATTACTCCAGCCAGAAAGGCAGCGAGCAGGTCTTGAATCCTCCTGGTCTCTAGTACAGCCCACCGCCAACCAGAAGAAGGAAAATGTTGGAAAATGAGCAGCCAGATGGCACTGCTGGAAGAGACTCTTGTGCAGGGTAAGTCTGATGAACTGAGTTCAAACCCGGAACCCACATACAGAAGGTGGACGGAGAGAACTGACTTCATAGGGTTGTCTATCACAGTGTGTGCACAACCCCTCCACACACAAATGCATAATAACAAACAAATTTAAAAAGGAATGTGGTAATTAAAAAAAAATGGCTGGGGCTGGAGAGGTGGCTCAGGGGTTAAGCCTCTGCCTTGCATGCAGAAGGTCCTGAGTTCGGATCCCAGATCCCACGTATAGATGCCAGGAGGAAGTGGGGGCGGCCTGCGCTTCTGGTCCTGGTAGGGCGGAGTCTGTGAATCCTGGGGCAGAAGGAGGTGGAGGCGTCCATGGTGGTTCACGAATCGTCCGTGGTTCTACACACACACATACACACATGCGCACGCACATACATATGCACACACGCACAATTGAATAAATAATAATGAAAAAAAATTAAAAAAAAATTTAAAAAAAAATGGCTGGAGAGATGGTTCAAGGATTATAGCACTTGCTGAATAAACACAAGGAATAGAGTTGGGATCTCCAGAACCCATATATATGCCAGGTGAGCGTGGAGGTCTACATGCGACTCCAGCACTCGAAGATAAACAAGGGATCCCTGGAGCACCAGACTAACTGCAAAAGGAGAGCTGAGGCTCAGCAGGAATTCTGCTTGAGTGAGTGCAATGAAGAACTGAGGGAAGACACCTGATGTCACCCTTGGATCAACACACACATATACACAAACATGCACACACACACACCCCCGTATGCACAACTATACAACATACACATGCATATACACCCCACACGCATACACATACCAAAATTATGTTTATACAAAAACATGGAATATTGTAAATCTTGATAATAACTAGATTTAGAACTTTTGTGTTGCACCTGTTTCATCAAGTATTTAGAAAAAAGCTCACTCTAGATAATATTCTTTTAAAATCAAGCCAGCAGAGCATCATTACTACCTCACTTGGCAGTAGTTTCACACTTGAACGGCTTACTCTGACTAGTCTCCTTCTCCTGTCCTTTCCTCGCCCTCTCAGAATATGGTTGTCTTGGTCCCACAACCAGACCTGGCCACACCCTCTTAGCTCTGTCCTGTCTCTCCAGCTGAAGTTTTCTTCCCCTCTACTGTAGCCTCAAAGTTAGCTTTCTGCTATCAATTTCAGCCCTATGATGGGTTACTATTATGTCCCTCTCTCTCCCTTTCTTTGTCCCCCAAATACCTACAGTCCACTCTGACTTTTCTGCCTTTGCATACATTGCCTTGAAACCTTCTATGAATTTTAACCGGTCTGTTTTCTCCTCTCTTTTAAGCCTTAGGAGAACAGGACTTTCATTAAGTTCCTACCATTCATGTTTATCTCCCCGGCACCTAAAGCTGTCCCTGGTACATGCTCAATAAATGCTTGGAGAACAGTTGAGACTGACTAATCAATGTATCGTGGGAAAGTACGTAGATTTTAATTTAAGATACTGGAGTTGGTATGTAGCCTGGTGGTAGAGTTTACCTAGCTTGTGCAAGGGCCTGGATTCAGTCTCCAGCACCACTGAACTAATCTGAAAAATAAGACAAGACAATCATGCTTGTGTCCAAAGGCCTCTGTTTTAAAGGTAGCTCTCTTCAACAGCCTGAGAAGGCTGGCTGTCTCTGATACAAATCTGTGTGCAAAGGGGACAACACTGATCAAATGAGGTCAGAAGCAATTCTGGAAGACCGTTGGTAAGTTTTCTGTTTTCTTAGAGATCAAATGCAAGGCCTTGGGTACAGTAATACTGAGCTGTACCTCCACCACTTCCAGAGGTCTCTGTGATCATGTCAGAGCAAGGAATAGGATGCTCAAGGTAAAAATAAAGAGCAAGGAAATGGGAACCCACATATACAGAGACCCTAAATGGAGATAGAGTCAACCCTCCCAACCCTGCAAACACGCCTGCTCACTGTATGTAACCCCAAGACCATGCTATAGCTTTCTGGTTCATCACAGCCCCACACACAGCAGTCCCACAAACACATTCTCAGCAGTTGAATGCATGACGCTTGCCTTCTTATTTCAGTCTAAAAACAAGCATCCTTTCATGATCAGGTTAGCACCATGGTTTCCCCACTTCTTTGATTTTACTACTTGGTGATTTTACTACTAATAATGGTAACCCAGCGGTATGGTGGTGCACTCCTGTATTCCCAACACTTGGGAGGCAGAGGCAGGAGAATCCGGAGTTCAGGGGTATCCCTGGACTGACTCACAATGAATTTGAGGACAGTTATATGAGACTCTGTCCCAAAGAAAAAGAAAAGAAGGGAGGGAAGGGGAGGGAAGGGGAGGGAAGGGGAGAAGAGGGGAGTGGAGCGGAGGAGAGAGGGAGGGAGGGGGAGGGAAGGGAAGGAGGTAGCTCTGCAGATTAGGACGCTTGCTCCAAGCCTAGCGACCTGAGTTTGATCCCTGAAGCCCACATAGTGGAAGAAAAAACCAGCTCCCAAAAGCTGTACACATATACACTCACACACTTAAAAACAAAACAACAAATTTTAAAAAGCGAGCACTGAAGTGCTAGCCTGTGCCTTGAGAACAAGGCTGTGACATGTCTTATGAAAACAGATACTGTGAGATAAGTGAACAAGTTAGTTTGATGTCAATGAATCAATAATAGATGTCAAAGAGGTATTTGTTTCTTTGGAGGATTGTGAAGCCAGAGCCACCACATATTAGGCAAGTGCTCTATCACTAAGATATAACCCCAGCCCTTTTCACAGGCTTTGAGACAGGAACTCAGTAAGCTGTTCTGGAAGGCGGAGCCTGGGAAACTCCAGAGCAAAGCAAAAAGGAGGTAGCACAATCCAGGGTGATTCTGGAAGTCATCCTTGGGCCTTCACAGGCACACACACACCACACATGCAAAAATAAAAAAAAAATTTTTTTCAAAGAAATTTTGTTTCAATTCTTTGTTTAAAGGCTATAAACTAATCAGCTGATTGAGAACAGGACAGGGACTGGCAACAACAAAAAGCTGTTTTTCCCTAGGACAAATGTTCAATAATCACAATAAGTGGTCACAAAAATAACAAGAATGGGTTGTGCATTAAGATGACTTGCCAGCATGGGGGCGACATGCTTATAATTCCAGTGCTTGGGAGGTTGAAGCAGGCTTTCAAGTTTGAGGCCAGCAAGGTCTACAGAATGAGATCTTCTCTCAAAAGGTAGGGAGGAGGTTCCTTTTTCTACGCTACATTTTTTTCTTTTGAGATAGAGTCTCATGGAACACACATGCCATGTATCTGAGGGTATCCTTGAGCTGCACCGATTGTACTTCCCCTGCTCCCAAGGGCACGCACCAGCATACTGGCTCCCCACATCTATTTGCTCCCTTCTGCTGCCACTTTTTGCATATGGAAGCTTCTCTTTCTACCTGCTTCCTGTCTCTGTTCAGGGGTCTCCAGCACTCTCCTACTGTACTTAAGACAATCAGCCATCATTACTCATCCTCCCCATTCCTAGCTCAACCAAAATAGCAACTCTTTGAGTATAAGGTCTTTTGTCTTGTTCACCCACACATCTGTAACAAGCAACACAGTACATGATACAAAGCTGGTGCCCAGATCCTCCTCCCTTTCTTCTTATCCCCTCATGCACACCACACACACACACACACACACACACACACACACACACACAGCTCTGTCCTCCAGATTCTAGCAGTATAATCATGACTTTGACAGGAAACAATCATGTGACCTATGCAACCCAGGACCTTGTGTAGCTTCCAAGTTCCTGAAATGTGACCAGTCACAAAAGAAATGTGCTTTCAATGTAAAATTCTTACAAATATTGAAGAGAGAGATAGAAAGAAAGAAAGAGAAAAAGAAGAGAGAGAGAAAGAAAGAAAGAAAGAAAGAAAGAAAGAAAGAAAGAAAGAAAAAGAAAGAAAGAAAGAAAAGAAAAAAGAAAGAAAGAAAGACAGAGAGAGAAAGAAAGAAAGAAAGAGAGAGAGAGAGAGAAAGGTGGCAGCTGGAGTTAACTCAGAGGAAGTGCTTATCTAGTATGTACAAGGTCCTGGTATCCATCTCCAGAATTGCCAAAAACAAATGTGTATGTATAGAATCTTCCTCAGTGCCAACAACAGAACCCAGAACCTTGCCCATGCCTGGCAGCACACATGCACTGAACTAAACTCCTGGATTCCTAGTTAATAAGTTTTTATATTGACTCCATGTGGAAATTAGATTACCTTGTGGATTAAAGAAAATAGATGATTTAATTTCTTTTAAATTTTTAATGTGGCCACCACGAAATCCTTAATTACTTCTGTGCCTTGAACTCTATTTCTCTGAACCAGTCTTGGTTATAACATCACCATGAAAAGGCTAGTCAACAATGCTACCCAGCTGAACCACCCTGCATACACCCTACAGCTCTATCCTGGGCTCAAAATACCTTCCTCAGCCAGACAGGAAACACCTGTCCGGTGGCGCCCTGTGATACACAAATACGTAAGTGCATTTACAAACAGAATTCAGAAATCACAACTAAAGAGAGTTTAACAAATGAAGCAACTTCAACCTAAAAGGCAAGTACCTGGGGCTGAGATATGAATCTAGCTTGTTCATCACCCAGAAGAGTAGTATGAAAGTAAGAAGAATCAAAGGAGGCTGGGCTTAGCCATCTCTCTTGGAAATGCAAATACAGAAAGCCCAACTATTTCGCTCACTGCCTCCACTCATTGGTTTTGTACCTCAGTGGTCCTGATTTTTTTGATATATATATATATATAGAGAGAGAGAGAGACTCATGTAGCTCACTCTGGCCTCAAACACAATATGTAACCAAGGAAGGCCTTGAACTCCTGATCTTCCAGCCTCTGTTTCCCCAAGTGCAGGGATTGCAGGCATGTATGTCATGCCTAGCCAGCCCACCCTGACTTCTGTTCACCCTGCTGAGCATGTAGAATGCAGCATGGGCTCCAGCACAGGGAGAAAAGGAAAGAAAAAAACAGACCAAATTATCTGTTTGCTTTTTAAGCCTATTTCTGACTTTTCTGGTTTTGTTTGGGATTCAGGATTAGAAGATCTGGAGGAAAGGAGGAAACCTTGAAGTGTCTGGGTCAAAGGTGGGAGACCGGCTGGGCCAGGACACTGTACCATGAGACGCTGAGCCTCATCACCTGGAGAGAAGATGGTCCGTACTGCTCCACCACTCCTATGCTGACGCAAGTGTTCACTGCTCTGCCACTCGAGTGGCTATGAGCTCTTGAAATGTAGCTGCCATGACTGAAGAACTGAATTCTTATTCAGTGTGCAGAGGAGCACTACCAGGAGCTAGAGGGAGAAGGATTAGGAGCCAAAGGCCATTCTTTAGCTACCGACTGAGTTTTGAGGACAAAACTGTCTCAGGGGAAAAAAAAAATGAATGAGCTTCAATATCCATGTGTCACAAAGCTGTGTCTTCACGGCTCTGGGTTGTTGTGACAGAACAGAATGAAAACTTGTGAGAAACAATTGTACGTGTTAATAATACCCTGTAACAATGCTAGGTGGTGTGTTCAATGCATTAGATATCTGAGAGTCAACATGTTTCAATTGTCCAAATCCTAAGATCTATCAAGATCGGGAGTCAGTGACAGATAACCCTTCACATAGCTCAGAGCAGCTTTAGTGCACAATGCCATACAGGATACAATACTCCAAAGTTGCAAACAAAAGCTGCTACTGAATTCCAGAAAAATATATTCCTAACCTTCACACCCTCATTCTGAGAGGCTGGTTGTTTCTTGCCCTTCCTGTGGACCTCTCTTGTTATTTCTACGATTGAAATAGGTTCTCCTAACAGCTCCCAGCACCCCCTCAGCCCTCTGACAGTCATGCACAAGACCCCTGGATATAATCAGAGGTTGCTCACTTTAGCTGATAGATGATAAAACCTACCACTGCTGGAAAAGGGTAGGGGATAATTGGTAGCTGTGAAGAATGCTAACTTGTTTACATACAGGTTGGAAACTGCTCGTGAAATTCAAATCAAAATCTTGTCTCCCAAGATTTTTCCCAGCAGGAAAGCCCTTCCCAGCCTAAACAGCTTTTCTGTTCCCATTAAGATAATTATATTCTACACATAAGCAGACAGCAAAGGAATGAACAGGAAGTAGAAGAAGGAGTAAATTATTAGAACAGGAAAGAAATAAAACTGCCCTAAGTCTAAGGAAACTTCAACAGTTGCAAGCATGATGAAAGAAGGAACTGCCCTAAAATACTGAAGTGATGTGAGGTCATTCATCGTTAAGTGAGGAGGTTCAGCTAATTCTCTCCCAGTTCTTTCCAGCTTTTCCTTTTCCACAGACACACTGAAATGTGGGGCTCACACATTGTGTAAAGCTCTATCCAGTCCTTGGGGTGGGCCCGTGGAGCTTCCATAATAAAAAACAACACATGAAATTGATTCCATATGCATCCGCCTGGACTCTGTAAGTGCACTTCATTTTGTCAATTGCCTGGTTGCTCAATGCCCAAGCAAGGGTCTCCTGCAGTCAGCCTGCATCTCTTAAAGTTAACTAGTCTAGTATCAAAGGTTAACTGACAGAACTTCACCCAGGAACAAGGATCCAGCTCTCTGTACCTCAAGTTCGGTCTCCCGTCTGTTGATATCATCCGTGGATTGATTTAATTTCTCCAGTTCTCCCTAATAAAGAAAAGAGAAGAGAGGTTAAAAGATCCGACTTCTGTTTCTGTTATAACTTAGCCCCAACCTGAAAAATCACACCAGCCCAATTTTCAGGGAGAAAGTCAGTCCGTTAGGAAAGAAAATAGTTGAGGTTTGGCGGGAAGACAAAAGCCTTTTGTTGCTGGTGTCCTGTCAGTATCTTTAAAAGTCTTCAGGGATTTGTTTTTCCTAGTAAGATCAAACACTTTTTCCAGGTATTTGCCTTCATATAACTCAACTGTTATAACACTAGAGTAATCCAATAAGAACTTCAGATCCAGAAGACAACAACACAGAAAAATCAGCAGACAGAAAGTGTAAACCCAAAGACACTAGTTAAGTCATCCACAGACTTCTAGGGTTAACTGGTTAACTCAGCAGGGATCTTTAAAGAGAGGAAAATGTTTTTTTTTTCTTTCTGCCAATTATACATTCTACTTATCAGGGTTTGTTGTGGTCATTTTCATTCTTGTTGAACTAGTTTCAGAGGCTGAGTCTGTTTGCAAACCCTGAAAACCCACATGGTAGGAGAGAAATGACTTCTGAAAGTTGTTCATTGGGCTCCACCAGTGTATCATAACATGTATAAGCATTCTTTTTCTCTCCCTTCCTCTTAAGTAAGCAACAACAACAAAAAAAAGCTAGCTTTATTTCTATTCCTATAAATATTTACAAACTGCCCTTTAGTAAGAAGTATCCAACATTCGGAAGTTAATTCATCTTTGCTCTGCGAACAAAGGATCATGTTAACAACCATACCAAGAACACACAATTTCATAATCCACACGTTGATTTTATTTATTTAACAGAGTATATCTAATGCAAAGTTTTTTTCCACCTTATCTTTTTTGTACTAATCTGACAAAATAATTTAAATTGATTTATGCACCAAAAACCAGGTCTCTAGACTTTAGGGCATGCGTAGTAACAATTAAAAAAAAAATTATGGAAAGGGTACTAAAAACCCGTCATGGAAAGGAACCTGCTGTGTTTTGTGCTGGGGGGGTGTGAAGAGGTTAAGTTGTCACTCCCAGATCTTGGCTTGGAAATTGTTTTTTAACCATCCCTCCTGGAAATGGAGGTTCAGAAAGCCAGGCCATTCCCCGCCTCCCCGCGACAGTTGGGCGCATCACTCGTCCCTGATTTCGGTTCACACCCAACTCAACAGGGAAAAGCGGGGTTTCAAACCATTTTAGGTCAAGTAAAGCATTGTGCCAATGGTAACAACGAACCCCTCGAATGCTGACAATAGACCTATGGAGGAAGCCGGCCACCTCCGCCAGGTGAGGGACCTCAGGCTGGACGCCAGAGCAGCCACGCCGCAGGGGCCGGCGACGCCCACCTGGCCAGTCCGCTGACCCGCCGGCTCCCACCCGCGGACAACCGGGGCTCTGAGGGTCACGAGGCTGTGCAGAACCCCGAGCGCCGTGAGCCAAGCCCGGTACCCCGATTCTGCTCGTGGGCCCCCGCCCCCTGCTCCCTTTGTTGCAATCCGCCGGAACCACTGGGGCACGCTGCAGGGACCCGGGGGTTCTGCCAGGGTCTGCGGAGGAACCCCACAACTGAATCAGGCCGCGTCCACGCGGCACTGCAGAGTCCATGGAGAGAACGTGAAATGGGGTGTTCAGACTCTGTCTTCCGATCCAGGACCTAAGTGGTCCGCCCCCGCGACCGCGGACACCGGGGGGCTGTGAGGCGGATGTACGTGTGGCGCCGACACTCCGTGTCAGCCTGACCCGGCCGACGTACACCTCCCGCGAGTCCTACCTGTATACGGGGGTCCACCTCTTCCTCCTCCTCCAGTCCTTGCTCCATTCCCTCTTCCACCTCTTCCTCCTCTACCTCCTCCTGGTCCTCGTCCTCCTCCTCCGCGTCCGCGTCCCGGGCTGGCGGCAGGAGCTCGGCCGGCTCCTCGGGGCGGT
The DNA here is from genome assembly GCA_023101885.1 of Typhlomys cinereus. Lineage (NCBI taxonomy): Eukaryota > Metazoa > Chordata > Mammalia > Rodentia > Platacanthomyidae > Typhlomys > Typhlomys cinereus. The sequence continues at coordinate 12,530 of JALPQD010000055.1, forward strand.
TTCTCTTCAGCGCCGCGTCCATGCGGGCAGCCAAATATTCCGCAGCCCGAGACGTCAAACCGCGCGGTGGAGTCCCGGAGCGCCGAAGGGTCGCTGGCGCGTCGGGATCGGCCGTAGCTGCCTCGCCGCAGCCGACGCGCTCCGCGCGGCACCGACTCCCCCGCCCGCCGCCAGCCGCCGCGGAGCGCAGCGCAGCGCCCTCCTGCCGGAGCGCGCGGAGGAAGTGGGCGCGGCCGACCCCTGTCTGCCGCGGCCGTCAGCGCAGCGCAACGCCGCGCCGCACTCGCCCCGCCCGGCCGCCAACACCGCGCAACTCGCGCGGTCACAAGAAGCCCGGCGCGCAGAGGACCTCCCGGTGGTCACGGCGGAGGGGCTCGGCCCAGCGCGACCCAGCAGCCCACCGTCTCGCCAGCTCCTCCGTGTGGGCCGCTACCTTCCTGCCTAACTCAATGGAGGCAAATCAGAGCACGGAAGGAAAGTTCGGGGTATTTCCACTCTCGGAAGTCACCGTGACCAATCGACTCTGCCCCGGAGCCGACACTCCTACACCCAAAGCTCGCCTGTCAGTCTGGTCAACTTGGGAATTGCGTCTACTGAGTTACTCCCTAAAAAGAACCCTACAGTACGTTTCTCTGGGCACCAGGTACAGAGGCGAGCCAGCCTCCAGCACCGAGTGGTCCACCAAAGGTTAGGGGCCCAGGACACAAAAAATGATCGCACTGGTCCTACCTGGACAGCTAGGAAGCACCTAGAGCCCATGGAGCTGGGAATCACGTAGGCCAAGATGGCTTTGCAGGGAGTGGCAAGTGTACTGTCTACTAACAGGCACACTTGGCTAGTGGTTTAGGAACCATAGATTCCTGCCAACACTCACCAAGCAAGAAACTAGAGTTTTGCCTAGCTAATCGTCACAAAAGCCCAAGCAGCGAAGGAAGCTTTGTATGGTTACAGATGGCAGAACCATTGTGAGGTCAGAGAACCCACGGTCAGATTCCCTTAACTTTGTACCATGGAGTCTGTGGCCCATCTGTTTGGAGGACAAACTTGCTCGGGGGGAAAAAAAGGAGTTCTGAGAGCTTGTCATCAGAATTACCATAGACAAGTTGTTTCTTCTGGTTATTCTAGAAGCCAGGCCAGAGAATTACTCCTGGAACATTTTTCTTGGAATATTTCATGCTACAGCCTTGTTTGCCATTTTAAAAGACTTTAAATATAAATCACAATGTTCAAAGTTAGGGAAAGTAGCATACATGTGAGGTGTTTGGTTATTTCCTGGATCTAGATTTTGCCATTCCCTTGAAGAACCATCACCTGATCTTAACGTGACCCATGAGAGGGGGGAAGAAAAAGGTCAACTTTCTAATGCTTAGTCTGTAGTGTCTTTCCAAAGATACCATTCCCCCTTGCCAAGCTCTTGGTGTCCCTGAGAGGTGTGTGGCACACTTGTGCCTGATCACCTGCTGCAGAGTGTGGGCAAAGTTTAGTATATTGCATTTTGTATGCGTCTGCCACAAAGGCTCACATCCCTGATACAGGCCATGTTGACAAGTAGGGCTTTGCCTTCATCAGTGGACTAAACTATTGATAGATTTGGAACTTGAACAAACTTTTGCTGGAACTGGAAAGGGGGAGGGCTGATTGGATGACGCCACTCATTGGAGAATAATCTGATCCCTTTTTTTTTTTCTCATCTCTGCTTCCTGGCCACCATGAGGTGAGCAACTTCTAGCACACACTTCTGCTTCCATGACATTCGGCCTCACCTTAGACACAGAGCAATAGATCCAATGAACCATGAGTTGAAACAGGAGCTAAATGAAGTAAACCAGCTCTTGTTTCTCAAATTCTAAGACAGGTGAGATAAATAATGCCTAAACCATGATCTTGAGAATTGCTTCGCTTAAAGACTGAGCCTTCTGTTCAGTTGTTTATTACTTCTTGATTTAAGTAGGAATGAGAGGGGGGAATACAATATTTATACAGTATACCACACTTCCTCAAAATGTAAATCTTTCTGGGCAAAATCATAGCCTTTGTGCTGTCCCAGTTGACCTTTAAAGCAACAGGCAGAAATTTGGGAGGGAGGACAAAGGACCCCAGCTTGTTCTACTCTCTGGTGGGTTTTTACCTGAGGGGACCTGATCTGCAATGTGGGATGGAGTCATACCCTCCTCTACCTTGAGGCAGTTTTTGTCATGCTTTCTCCTACTGGTATTACACAGGCCTGGTGTCTGGAGTGATTACCCAGCAGCCCACCAGTAGAGAGACTCAAAACTTCTTACTTGATCCACCCCCTTGGAGAAGTGAACCTTGGGGGTGTTTCCATTTCTGCAGACACTGGTATTTACTGACTATAAACATGTGATGAAAGTTCTGGCCTGCTTCAGGACAACAAAGGAGACCCCCAGCTGAGTCTAAAATGCTCCTTGGCCTCTTTTATGATAAACATTTTCTTTTTCTTAAAACTCAGGAAACCCAGAAATAGTGGAACACAGAGACGTGACTTCCTGGCTCTATGAGCACGGCACTAGGGCAGCCGGTGGAGAGGCAGAAGGATCACTCTGGCTAACCCCTGCAAAAAATGCTGAGTGTTTCCTGGGGTTTCTTTTGTAAGGGTAAGCGTCCCCTATTACTGAAAGGTCCCAGATGGTTCTCTAGAGAAACAGGCTGGATCCTGAATAATAAACAGATTTCTTTGAACAAGAAGGAGGGTATAAGGATGTAACTCCATGCAGAGTGCTTGCCTAACAAATGCAAGACCCTAGGTTTGGTCCCTAGTACAAGGAAAAAGGATACAGAAGAGGAGGGGAGAAGAGAGGAGGGGAGGAGAAAGAAAAGGGAGGGGAAGGGAAGGAGAAGAGAGGGGAGGGGAGGGGAAGGAGAGAGGAGGGGAGAGGAAGGAGAGGGAGGTAGAGAAGAGGGAATGGGAGGGAAGAGGAGAGAAGGGAAGGGGAAGGGAGGGAAGGAGAGGTGAGTATGAGAAGGAAAGAAAGAGGAAAGAGAAGAAAGGAGAGCTTGCACCTTGGGGAGGTGGCTCAGTCAAAAAGAAGTAAATAATAAGGTGGAGAGTAATTGAGGAAAACAACGACTCTTGACCACCACACTTGCATGCATGCGTGTACATATCCACATGCACACATGTATGCATACAAAAGCAAGAAAGGAAGACATTACAGAAAGACATCCTAGTAGCTTACACAGTACCAAGGAATACTGTAGTAGCTACTGGGGGAGAGAAATAATCATAAGCCCCATCAAAGGCATAAGATCTGTAAGCTGCAATATAAATCACTATGACAACAGGTGACCGCCAGTGTAATAGTGGCATGAGTATCAAGGAGATAACCAAAAGCTTTCTGATTGGATTCAAGTCCCAATTGTCAGAAGGGTACACATCCTTGTTACTGTAAACTAGAACAAGAACCTATTTTAAAAAGGAAGGAGGAAATCAAGAGGGAAAACAGCCAATAAACCTAAAAGTCGGAACACAGAACATCAAAGTACTTTGTTGGTAGCTGTTATTATACCCATAGAATGGACACTTACAGTGAAAACCTTTCGGTCTAAAGCTGAATTAGTAAAAGAGTGGCCTGAAGAGAGGTAACTTGATATACCACAGAGGCCTGAATACCCACAGGGGTAGACAGGTTAGTGTGAATCCTGGGATCCATAGAAGCACACAGGCAGAAGAGTGGGAAGGAGTGGGAGAGAACGGTGAAGGAAAAGGAGGGGATGGAGGAGAAGGTGAGGGGAGAGGGAGGGACCCTGGGATGAATATCCAATATGCTTGTAAAAATAGAAAAATAAAAGAAGAAATACATCCTAGAAGGAACCAGTGAAGAATCTTGGATAGGATGGACTAGTCAGAAGAGCAAGCAGGGAGTCCAAGTAGACTTGGGACCCAGGAAGGAATGGTTGAGAGGACAGCACAATATATGAAGCCTAAAGCAGAGGAGGGGCAGATATACAAAGACCGTGAATGCCAGGCTCAAAATGTTGGAATTGTGCGCTCAGTACTTTTCTTATTGCTGGGACCAAATTATTTGTCAAGAGGTAATTCTTAGAGAAGAAGGATTTAACTCGGCTCGTAGTTTGAGTGTAGGGTTCATGCAGGCAGGCAAGCACGGCAGCAGGAGCATGAAGCTACTTGCTCACCCCTGGGTAGACTAGAAACTGAGAAAGGGATATGCCCACACTCCCTGACTTCCTCTTTCCCCTTTTTATTTCATATGCGGCTCATGCTCTTGGGATAGTACCACCCATGCTTAAGGTGGAGCTTCTCAATTAAACATCTCTAGAAATAATCTTACAAACACAGAAGCAAGTTTTTTACGTGATTCTAAATCCAATCAAATTGTCAATGAAGATGAATCGTCACAAACGTAGACTGAAGAACATGGGGTGTCACTCATGTGTGTGTTCCTGCATTCATCTGACAAATGTTTGTCGGGTCTTAACCATTTAGACACCACCAGAGAGATGCTAGGGGATCTCCATAAACAAAAAACATAAACTGAGACAATAAGCAAATCATACCATGCCAGAAGTGATCACTGCTAAGGGGAAAAATAAAAAGTAGGAGAAGAGAGGGATGTGCAGAGGTGTTATGTGAGCTATGACAAAGGTCTCCACCAAGACATAAATGAGATGAGAAAGCAAATCTCCTGGAGAAGAAATTCCAGTGACCAAGCAGTGTGTTCAAAGGTCCTGGGGTGGAAATGTGCCTGGGGCGTAGCAATAAAGCAAGAAAATGAATGTGAGTAGAAGAGAGAGCAAGGGAAATGAAATCCGGGACCTGCTGGACTGCAGATCCTGTAGCTTTTAATTTTAAGTGATCATGTGCTAAATGATCATGCAAATGATCTCTGGTTGTTTGTACAAAATTCTCTGGATGGGGGCAGTGCCAGGGGTATAGGAGGTCAGTGAGGCTGTGATGAGCCTCTGATCTTCTGTCTTCTCAGCAAGGGGATCAGCTGAGAACTAGGGGGCAGCATGGGTGGTCTAGAAGGGACACTGGGGTTGGAAGAAAATGTTATTGTGATATAGCTATCTAGATAAGTTGGTAAGCTGACCAGGAGACACTTTTCAATTGTAAGGCTGAACTAAAGACCACCTGCTGGGCAGTAATGGAACCCTAAGTCTGACTTCCTCAATGGACTAATTTACTGATGGTTCATGATTTGATGTCATTATTAGGAGATGATGGAAACCAGGAGGTGAGGCCTGGTTGGAGGAAATCAGTCCCTGGTGCATGTCATGAAGGGTGCGTCTTAACCCTGGCCCTGTCTGCTCTCTCTCTGCTTCCTGTTTGCCCTGAGGTGAACAATTTCATTCCACCACAGCCAAATGACGGAGGACTGAAAGGTCAGAAACCCTACACCAAAATAAACTCTTCCTCCTGCCCCTTCTTGTCTTCTTCTCCTTCTTCTCTTCCTCTTTGTGCCTTGTTTTCTGAGACAAGGTCTCACTCTGTAGCTTGGTCTGGTCTTGAAATCTGACTTGGCCTCCTAAATGCTGGGATTACAGGCAGAAATCACCCACTGTGCCTGGCTAAATCCTTCCTTTGTACATACGTCATCTTGTTCAGGTATTTTGCTAACAACTCACTGTAGGTTATACTGGTTATAAAGGGAGTCAGGCATGGTAGCTCACACCTGTGTTCCCATCGCCCAGGAAGAGTAGGATCAAGAGTTCGTGGTCAGTCTCAGCTACATAGGAAGTATGAGGCCAGCCTTGACTTACTGAATAAATAAGGGACATTTTAATAGCTCAACTGTCTGTTTGGAAACAGATCCAGACAACTTAAAATTTCAGAGCTTTTTCTGTTTCCTTTTATGCTTCCCTGCCTCTCAAGTGTGCTACAGCTCATATAATCTTTCAAGACAGTGTAGATTTTATTTGATATTTTGAGGTTTCCAGGAAACAGAGGCATAGCAAAAATCTCTTCTTCTGGTGGAGCACAGAAAATTAAAGTGCTGAGTGAGGAGAGCAGCTGTAATGCAGTAGGATTATAAGAGGAATGTTTATCATCCGCACGGCCATGCTGGGAAATTGGCATAAGCAAGGCTGTGTCGTAACAGATCTGGACCAGCAAGGCCAAAACCAGGATCTGGCTAAGGGCACATCCCTATCTCCCTCATTCCTCAGATAAGAGTTGTTTATGTAGGGACTGGGGAGATGGTTTGTGGATTAAAACTTTTGCCTTGAAAGCAAAAACCAAACCTGAGTTCAAATCCCCAGATCCCATGAAAAATGCTGGGCAGAAATGGCCAAGGACACCTGTACTTCTGACCTTGGAAGGCAGAGCCTGGGAAAATCACAGAGCAAAAGCAGTTAGGAGATAGAACAATTCAGGGCGATTCCTAAAGTCCTCCTTGGGTCCTCCACAGGCACACACACATAAGTGTCTTCTAGTCCAGACATCTCACACACACACACACACACACACACACACACACACACACACACACACACACACAGAGTTGTTTGTACAGAGTTGACTTTGTGTAGAGTACCTGGTGTGCTACTAAAAAGCTACATCATCATCTTCATTCTTCTTGTCCCATGCTGATTGGGACTATTATTAACTTATAAATAAATGCTTCGGCTAATCTAGGCTGTGGCTACAACTCTATCTGAGCCAGTTCTATCCACTTGATCCTAGCCTTTCTATATGTACCTTGTCTTTTTGTTAATTCTTTTATCACCCCAACTGAGCAATGTCACTCAGATTATGGCAGGTGAGACTATTTGAACCCAGCTATACCACTTCTGAGCTATCTAACACTATAGAAAGAGGGGTATGTGTGTGTGTGTGTGTTTCTAGGGATTGAACCCAGCCCTTTGCACATGTTAGGCAAGTGCTCTGCCTATATGCTACATTCCCATCCTTTGGCTGTCTGATTTTGGACAAGCCTCTTACAGAATTATGGTCCACAATGAATTGAATTCCCTTGTCTTATCCTCCTCTGCCCCACAACTGCCTTAAAGTTAAAGGCATGAACTTTTTACACAAGAAAAAAATAATGTCTTTCTTGTGCACCTAAGTGCCTACTGCATGCACACACTGTTTCTGGTCCCACTTTCAGGGTCCTAAACTTAAGTGGGAAAGTCATGGGGGAAATCATCTCCTTCAAAAATTATACCTCGAGACAGTAACTATTTGAGTTCCTCATTGGGGAGTTAGGATTTTCTGTCAAATTTCAGTACCATTCCCTGCAACATCATGTTTTCAAACAATGCCTCACACATGCCAAAGAGCACATAGCACAGAGACTGATAGAAGAGGGCGTTGGTACACACTAGTATTCCCAGCATTCAGGAGGCTGAGACAGGAGGTTTACAAACTGACCTGGACTACACAGTGAAACAATCTCAAAAATCCAGGCGGCGGCAAAAGGATTGGGGCCTGCTGAGACGGCACAGTGGGCCAAGGCATTTCCCTCACAAACCTGACAACATGAATTCAATCCCCCATAACCCATGTAAAGGTGGACAGAGAGAACTAACTCTGCCAGGTTGTCCCCTGGCCTTCACACATGCATGCTGTACACACATGTATCTTCTTCAAACATATACAACCATACGGACACAATCTTTTTTTTAAAAAGTGGGGGAAGGAGGGTGGAGATGTGACTTCATTGGTACACAGCTTGCCTAGCATTCATGAAGCCTGGAGTTCATCCTCAAAACTCATAAACTGGGCCTGGGAGCACAAGTCTATATCCCAGCACTCTGTAGGTAGAAGCAGAAGGACGAGAAATTCAAGCTCATGGGGACTGGCAAGACGGTTTAGAGGTTCAAGGAGCCTACAGGCAAATCTGGTGTCTGAGTTTGCTCTCCAGAGCCCACTTAGTAGAAAGAGAGGACTGACTTCTGAAAGCTGCCCTCTGGTTTTGGTATGTGTTCTCTTGTCTATCCCCCCTCCCAAAGCATAAATTGTAATTTAAAAAAAAAAATAAGATAAAATTCAAGGTCATTCTTGGCTACATAGTGAATTTGAGACTAGCATAGAATCCGTGAGATGCTTTCTGGGGGAAAACAATCCTGAAAAAGGGAGGAGGGGAAAGGGCAAAATTATGCTTTGGTGCCAGTGACTGAAGAATGAAGGACGACAGATGTCAACCTCCCTCCGAGGCCTCACTAGGATCCTACATAGTGCCTTAGGGACTGCACACTGCAGCTGCTAGCCAGGTCACACCCCCAAGGCAAGAGCTATCTGACCAGTGTGATACTTTAGAAATTTGAGCCACTAGGTTGAAGAGATGGCTAAGGGGTTAAGACTCTGTCTGGAAAGCAGAAGGTCCTGAGTTCGGATTCTAGATCCCACATATAAATGCCAGGAGGTAATGGCAGCGGCTTGCACTTCTGGTTCTGGAAGGCAGAGCCTGGGAAATCCCAAAGTGAAGCAAAAAGGAAGTAGAAGCAATCCAAGATGATTCCTGAAGTCCCTGTTGGTCCTCTGATACACACACACACACACACACACACACACACACACACACACAAATATAAAATTTAACAAAAGAAAAATTTGAGTCACAATTGAAATTCCAGCAATATGACATGAAAACTCATTTGTTTGGCAATACCATGGGGCTGCAAGGAACCCTTAGAGCACACATGTGCTCTCATCCTCAGCCCCACAGTAGTTGCTCACCCCTGGCAGGTCACACCTGGTAAGGATAGACATCCCCTCAGTCTTGAGGATTCTTGCAGCCATGTGGTTGAGGCAAAGTTGACTCCTCCCCCTTCTGCCTAGTCTCCCTTCTCCCTCTGATCCCTGAAAGATCATGGTTCGTGGCAAGATGGAAGAGAAGTAGACATTCCTTTAAGAGTATTTCTTTCACAGGAAATAGATAATTCTCAGAACTGGAATAGTTACACAAGTCAGCCCTTTGAAAGGGACCAGACTGTACATCAAAGAGGCTTCTGCTTAACTAACTGGTTCTGCAACATCAGGGCGTTGCTGAGTGCCCCACCCCTCAGCTGCTGCTCTCTAGTGAGAAGTTTTGTTTGTGCTGGAAATTAAATTAAACTCAAGTCACTTGACTTAATAAAAGACAGGCTAGAGCATTCAAAACATCCAGAGAGAGGGTGTGGGAAGATGGCTCTTCAGGTAAAAGCACCTGCCACCCTTACAACCTGAGTTTGCTCCCTGGAAGCAGAGAACACTGATGTTGGATACTGTGGAGATAGGAGGTGGAGACAAGAGAACAGGCCAAGGCTGAGGACCAGCTTGCCTGCAACACTCGGCTCAGTGGTAGAAATAAGACCCTTCCTCAACAAGGTGACAGGTGAAAACCAACTCCTGAAAGTTGTCCTTGGATCTACACAAATGCACCAGACATGCACAGGAAGAAAGAGAAAGACAGAGACAGAGACAGAGATAGAGAGATAGAGACAGAGACAGAGAGACAAAGACAGAGAAAGAAATGCTGGTTTTTTTGCTTTTCTTTTTTTTTTCCAGACAAGACTTCATATAGTCTGGGCTAGCTTTAACTTACTATGTAGCCAGATATAACTTTGAACTCCTAATCTTCCTTCCTGTACCTCTGATATGCCAGGGTCACAGGTATGACCCACAAGATTTGCTTTCAGAGGCTTTCAAGCTTAGCATGGTATTTTTGCACCTACAATCTCAGCACTTCAGAGGCTGCAGCTGGAGAATTGCTTGAATTCAAGCTGAGTCTGGGCTACATGGTGAGTTCCAGGCAAGCTTGGGCTATAGTTTGAGACTTAAAGTACTCTTCATGTTTTGTGGAGACCTGGAGATATTTAGAATGGTGCCAGGATCCTGGAGACAAAGTCCCATTGAAAGAAAGAAAGCTCCATTCCTGCAACCTGCGGGCACAGTACACTGCAGCCATTCAGTTAAAATGGATGGTTGGAGGAAAGTGTTCCTGTGCTCCGGAGGAAAACAATGATCAGTGGTGACCCCAGGTGAACAAATTTCCCAGGCTATTTTGGTACACTGTCATAGCAACTCTTGAGTTACTATGAGCACATTGTCATAGTGACTCTTGGTTAACTGACCACAATGACCCTTGGGTCAGCTGATTAGTGTTCTTGGGTCAACTAAGAACAAACATGTCAGCAAAGCCATTGTTTCCCTACTTCATAGGGAAACAAATTTAAGGAATATATGAAGGGAAAACAAGAGTCAGGAGACTTCACTGTTCAAAGATCACTGGATGCTTAGGAAAAAGCTACACGGATAAATTACTTATAAAAGGAAACAAAATCTCATCAAATAATGAAAAAGTATTTTATTGGGACTTGAATTTACAAAAAAGAAACAGGTTTTTGAAAATATGTTTATTTTTTCCTTATACTTAAAAGAAATCCTGGGGCTTGGGAGATAGCTAAAAGTCAATAAATTACTTGCTGCAAAAGTATGAGGATCCGAGTTCAATTCCCAACACCCACCTTTATAAAAAAAAGATGGGCCCGGTAGGACACATCTAATAATCTCAGTACTGGAGAGGCAGAGACAGGTATATGACTGGGGCTCACTTGCCAACCAGCCTAGTTGGACCAGCGACTCTAAGTCCAGCAAGAGCCTCTGTCTCAAAAAACAAGGGAGAGAGCAATTGAGAAAGACATCTGACATTGCTTTTTGGACTAAACACAGAAAAACAATGCCTCTGGCAAATGAAGTATAAACCAGCAAAGTCAAGCCTCCGGTTTGGTGGGCAACACTGTAAGCAAACACAGACAAGCATTTGTATATAGTTATGGCTTAGAAATTACAGGCTCCCCCCAAATGACTCGTGTGTTGAAGCCTTGGTCCCCATTTAGTGAATCCAATCACAGAAACATGATGGGACCAGGACAGCTCTGACCTTATCAATAGATTAATGTACAGTATATTCAAAATATGATGGCTCTAATAGGAAGTGATTAAGAACAGGAGGCCTAGGTGAAGTAAGGTCACTGCAAATGCTCCCGGAAGATGGACCTCATCCCTGGCCCCATCCTGTCTCTCTCTCTTTCCTGGTTGCCATGGAAGCAGCTCTGCTTCACTAGCCCTGATGACATTCTGTCTCACCAGATATAATAGAGCCAACAGACTGAAAGCAAACTGTGAGCCCAAATAAATCTTTTGCTCAGGTATTTGTCATGGCCATGAAAAACTGACTAACACAACACATAAGATGGACTGGAGAGATGGTTCAGGGGTAAAGACCTCTGCCTTGTAAGCAGAAAGTCCTGAGCTCAAATCCCATATCCCCCATAAAAATGCCAAGTGGAAATGGCAACAGCCTGTACTTCTGCTCCCAGAAGGGGGGAGCTTGGGAAACTCCAGAGCAAGGCAAAGACAAGGTAATACAATCCAGGGGGATTCCCAAAGTTGTTCTTGGGCTTCCACAGTCACACAGAGTACCCTGTCACACACACAGACACACATACAGACACACACACACACACACACACACACACACACACACATCCACAACACATAAGCAAAATATTTCAGCTAATGATGATACAGTACTTACTCTGGAAAAAAATAAGAATAACGAGATAGAGGGAGCTGTTTCTAGAGGGAGCTATAGAAGGCTTCTCTGTGAATGTGGCATTTAGACCAAGGTCTGGGTGAAGTCAGGAAGCCATGTGGTGAAGGAAAGTGCGACCATACATCTGAGACCCAGGACTCAGCCTTGGAGAGCAACAGGAAGAATGGTGGGTAGGTAGACACAGGCAGATGATGTGCAGACGGGAAGAAGGTTATAGATTCTATTACATGATTGGGAAACTCCTGGAAAGATGAAGGCTGGAGTAGGAACAGAAACATCCACCAGGAGGCTGACATGGGTATTCGAGAGCAACATGGCTCCAGGGTTGGTGTGTCAGATGATGTTGACAGGAGAGTCAGGGGTACCAGTTCAAGTTATATTTTAAAGTCAGACCCGACAAAATAATTGCTATTTCAGTAGAGAGGGGTCAGATAGGAAGAACTCTTGAGTCAGGAGTGGTGGCACACACCTGTAATCCCAGTGCTTAGGCTCTTGAGCCACATGGCTGACTGGCACTGCTAGTTTCAGAGTGAGATGGGAAGACTTAAAAAATCAAATCAAGAGGCCTGTTTTCAGGTGCTCAAGGCTGAGAGGCCATTAGATATTCAAGTGGGGATATCAAGTAGACAGCAAAGGACAGACCAAGACTACAGCTCTTAAACTAAAGAGTCAACTGAAGGGCCAGAGAAATGGCTCAGGAGTTAAGCCTCTGCTTCAGAAGCAGAAGGTCCTGAGTTCAGATCTCAGATCCCACATAAAAACTTAACTAAGTGGCCTATCCTGCCCTTCCTGAAAAATGGAGCCTAGGAAAATTCAGAGCAAAAAGCAAATAGGAGGTAGAAGCAATCCAGGGTGATTCCTGAAGTCACCCTTAGGCTTCCACAGGTACATGCGCGTGTGCGCGCGCACGCACACACACACACACACACACACATACACACACAACTGAAATGGATGATACTTATTTTTTACTCTTTTTTTTGTAGGCTGTTAAGATTGAACCCAAGGCCACACACAAGCTAGGCAAGCACTCTACCACTAAGTTATAGCCCCAGCCCGCTCCATTTTTTATTTTTGTTTTTTTTTTTTAATTTTGAGACTGGGTCTCACTAAGTAGCCTAGACTGCTCTTGAACTCACTCTGAAGACTAGGCTGTCTTTGAACTTGGGATTGTCCTGCCTCAGCCTCCCAAGTAGCTGTGATTGCAGGTGTGCCCCCACCAGACCCAGCCACATAGAGATGATATTTAAGCCTAGAAACCGAATGAGATCACTTGGGAGAGGGGCGATATACAAGCACGCGGCCCAGAACAAAGCTCTGGAGCAACCCGGCATCTAGAGAACAGCTTTTGCAGAGAAGCCAGGCAAGAGCTCAGCAACCATAACAGAACACTGGGGCAGGAGGATCATAAATCTGAGGTCAGCCTCAGATACATTCAAGACGTGTCTTAAGGCGTAGTGGGGGGTACATGTCTTGAACTTATACTTTATGCTCCAGGCTTAAACATTTAGCAGCTCACCTGACTGTCTCTAGGACAGCTAAATATTAAGTAGACCATGTAATTGTCAGTGTCCTGTTGCTGCAATGAAATAGCTGAGGTTAGATACTCATAAAGCAAACAGGATTTTTAGTTAACTCTTTTGAAAGCTGCATATCCAAAGAGCACATTGCCAGTACAGACCTATATTCTTGGTACTTTGGAAGTACAGGGTCAGAAGTTCAAGATCTTCCTCGGCTACATAATGTATTTGAAACCAGCCTGTGCTACATGGGACTGCAAGCAGCCAATTTTAAAGAGATAGCCACAATATAACCTATTCAACTGTCAAATTCATTTTTACATGTTTTGTGGCAAAAATCACATAATATAAAAGCTCAGGTTTGGTTTGGTTTTTTCCCATTTTTGTGTGTGCATATACAGGCATGCATGCTCATGTGTGGAATGTGAGGTGATGCCGGGAATCATCTTCACTCTCCCACCTTATTCTTCTGAGCCTGGGTCTCTAATTGAATGCATAGGGCTAATAGCCAGCTTATTCTAGAAATTCCTGGATTCAGCCTTCTGGGACTAGAATTACAGGCAGGTTATCACACTCACCAGGTGGTTTACCTAGAATCTGATCTGAACTTTGGTCTTTTTGCTTGTGTGGCTATCTTCCCAGCCCAATTTGATTTTCAAAGCCAAGCCTTGAAGAGTAGAAACTTGGCGAAAGTATTTGAGTTCTGTGTTATTTTCCCAGTGTCTTCTTACTCTTCTCATATTCTAAGTGTTCTCTCCCTCTCACTGGAAGTATCCTTTTAGTAATTTTCAGAAATTTTTCTCTCACCTCATGTTGTTATTTCTTCATGTCGATGACTTTGCAGATGAAACTGCTTTCCTAATCTGTGAAATCTTGCTTGTTTGGCAATACCGACAGTTTCACTTTGCCATCAATTTTCATGTCGTTTGCATCTCCAGGAATGATCCAGTGTCTCACAGGAACATTAATTTCTTTCTTAAAAAGTACCCATGATCTTTACTAGTCCCACCCCTTAACAATCCTAACATTCCCTCTTAACATTGCCACACTGGGGACTAAGCATGCAGCACATGAATCCTTAAGGAAAAACCATGTCAAACCATAGCAAGTGGTGACTAAAACCCGATACCTAAAAGAGATATGCCTGGAGAAATGATATGGTGGGAGATGAGAGAGACAAAGAGAGAGAGGGACAGAGAAGGAACATGAACAAACCCAAGACTGGTGAAAACTAGAAAGCATCAGCGTAGGATAGTTAAATCTTGAATGAATGTATGGTGAATTCAAGTGGAGGATGCTAGGAGACTCTGGCTTCACAAAACACCTCTCATTTGGAGAAGTAGTCCATGTGTTGCATGCTACTGTGTGCCAGAGAGTGGGTAGACAGAAAAATGATCAATTAATGCACGCACAATTGAATAAATAATAAAATAATAAAAAAATAAAAAAGCAAAAGAAAAGGAAAGAAAATGTCTCACTGCTTGGGGGCTTCTATAGACGGTAGAAGAACTTTGAGTACTATTGGTGACAGGTTTTGGAAAGCCATCTGTGGACATAAAGTGGCACTACAAGGGCAACTTGCCCCCCTCTGCCTATCCCTGAGCTGCTCAGCTTCCCCAGACTTGCTTGCTTCTCTGAGTCCTCCCCACTGAGTCCTCTCCATTCACAAAAGACTATTACCTTCACTTCTTGACTTCTCTGGCTTTGAGGACAACATCAGAATTGCTCTACTGCTAAAACAGTATGGACGTATACTGACCATAAAGTCACAAGGGAACACGAGGTTTTATTNTAGGCTTATGATTCTTGGTTACAGTTCCTTGTCCAGATTGGCAGGAAGCTCATACCAACACCAGCAACTAAGGGAACTGACCACACCATAGCCACAGGACCACTGACAGAGGGACAATCTTCACTTGCCAAACCAGCATGTCTAACCAAGTATACAGAAGTATACAAAAGTGTACATTAACAAGCTCCCATCATCTTATCCACCTGCTCAGGGACTAGTCCTATCTACCATGGGCTGGACCCTCTCATTAACTAGATGATATCCTGAAGGTTTGCTCAGGACTTAACTAAGTTTTACAAATGTGTTCAGAGCTCAAACTTTTGATTGTCTTGACACCTAGTTGTCAATCATCTGCCTTCCTTCCTGGGTTTTTCCCTACTTCAATTTCTGGGTCTATACAGAAGTTACGGCTATTCACTGGGTCCTTGTATGTCATCGGAGAGGAGGGCCCAGAGGAGAGTCAGGCATGCACAAGAAAGGACTCTGGGAATTGGGGCGGGAGGCACGGGGGGATGGGGCGGGAGGGGTGAGGGGAGGGAGAGCAAGGGGTTCGGGGGGAGGAGGAGAGAGGGAGGGAACTGGTGTACCTATTAAGTTTGTATGAGCTGAAATAATAATAAAAAATGTATTATTAAAAAAAAAGTTACAGCTATTGTGTTTCTAGAAAAGGAATAGTATCTAGTAGTATCTAACTATAATAATCACTTTGCAGCTTGGCTTTGACTATGTCCCAGCCTCATCTCAGACAAGAGAAAAAAAATGCTATCCCCAAGCTTCACCTATATTTCTTCCTCCTACTCTTTCTTTCTTCTCCTCTTTATCCATCTCAGGTTGAGGTGCTGAGGACCAAAACTGGGGTACTGTAACCACTGAGCTATATACACCCCCAGCTTTTTGTTTTTAAAATCAGGGTCTCACTGTATATCCCCTAGAGTTTGAGGCTGGGATTAAAGCAATGCCTCACCACACCAAGCTGATGTGTTTCAGACTTTACACCTAGGAGTGACTGTGAATACAAGCAGGATCTGCTGGTGCTGGGAATATGGGTGTGTTGGGAATATGGGTGTGCTGGCTTGAGGACTAAAGGTGTTTTTGTGAGTGAGGCAAAGCTATAGATTAAGACACAGACATGTTCATTCTGGATCCTTGAGGCCTGAGCCCAGGTTAGAGACTCAGAGAACAAAGCTGCAGCGGGGACTGGTGACGTGGGAAGTGGGATGGGCTAAGAGCAGGCACCAAGAATGAAGGCCAAAGTCAGGGCTTTCCCACTCGCCAGCATTCCAGCCAAGAACCTACCATAGAGCAGGGTCCTAATAATCTCAGCAAATTTCTTCTCTGCAAGATGATCTGTTTGACCTGAAGGGAGAAAAAGGGACATGAATAAGTAACTGGGGAAAAGCAATTGATTGGTAGGGACACCTGCATCCCAAAGGCTTGAATAACCCAGAAGACGGAAGAGAAAAACAAAAGATCACCATTTCCAAAGGGGGTTTTCCAAGAACAATCAACAATAGCAGAAATCACGCAATCATCTGCCTTCCTTCCTGGGTTTTTCCCTACTTCAATTTCTGGGGCTATTGTGTTTCTAGAAAAGGAATTTTTTTTCAGGTGCTGAAGTCACAGAGCAATTTGTGAGGAGGGGAACCTAGCTCCAAAGTCATGGCGATCCTCCTGCCTCAGTCTTTCTGTATGGGATTACAGGTATGGGCCACCACACATGGCAGCAGAGCAGGATCCCTAAATGAAAAACATTTATTTTGCTGAGCAATTTTAGGTTCACAGCAAATTTAAGTACTGTGTTCCCACACACCTATCCCTACACGTGCATTGCCCAATCATAGTGGCACATCTGTTAGGGGTGCGTCCTTATCGCTCAGAGTTCATAGTTTACATCAGGGTGCACTCTTGTTGAGTTTGGATTTTGCTTTTTGTTTGAAAATAGGGACTTGATACATTGCCTTACTTCAACTTACTATAGTTCAAGTGGGTCTTCAACTCTTGTGATATGGCTGCCTCAGCCTCCCAAATGCTGGGATCACAGGCATGCATCACCATGCCTAGCAGACACTTTTTTTCTTGCTTGCCTTTTGCTTTTGCTTTTGTTTGTCTGGTCTTTGTTTTGATCTGTAGTGCTTAGAATCAGATCATTCCATGGGTGTTATGCCTGTAATCCCATTTGTAAGTGAAGCAGAAGGATTGCTAAAAGTTAGAAGCTGCATAGACAAGACTGGGCCTTCCAAAGCTACATAGCAAGTCCATTTCTCAAGCAAACAAATAGCCATTCTATGGGTTTGAACAATACATTCATATATAAGTATATATAATTATATTTACAAATATATATGCTTATGTAAATATATTTTAATATATTGACTTACAGTTATTCAATGTATACATTCAGTATATATTTTTTATTTAATATATAAACATATTACATATTAGAATAAAAGGATGCCAAGTTCCTTAACCAGTTCCCTCTATTTCATTCACCTGCCCATGTACTAGCCCCATCTACTTAGGATTGAGCCTTTCCATCAGTCAATCTCCTGCAAGCTGGCTCAGGACTTGATCCAACTACCAATCCTTTTCAAATGTGCCCAGAGTTCAAATCCTTAACTGTCAATTGACACTGGCACCACCACTTATGCACATACATATACATATATGCATAAACACATACATGCAAAAATACACAGGACAAAATAAAATTGCACAGGACTATGTGAAATTACTTTTTGATAAGCAAGAATAGAGATACTGTTTAAAAATTGTCTCAAAAAATAGATAAAAGCAAGGATTAGAGAGGTTGAGGCAGGAAGACTGCCACCAGGAGTTTGAGAGCAGCCTCAAGTTCTATTATAACTTGGACTGCAGACTTTTTTAAAACATCAACAAACAAAAACAGACAATAAAACTGTAGAATTTCATGGTTTTAATGAAAAGATACTTCAACAAGTAATAAAGGTACATGGTGAATTCTGTTCTACAAACACACATTCATTCTGTAATTGTCCATTTTGTCTTCATCCTGTTTATTCTTTGGTCTTTTGAGACTGTCTCAATATGTAATCCAGGTTGGCTTTAAATTCCCAGTCCTTTTGCCTCAGTCCCCTATAGGAATTACAGATGTGGGTTACCATACACAGCACCCCCAAATTTTTCATTTTGCCATGTATACTCAATCTGTTTCTGTAGCTCTTGTATTTGCTTTTTCTAGAAATTTCCTATAAATGACATCACACCATAGATGGTCTTGCTGGCTTCTTTTGCTTAACACAGTTTCTGAGGCTCATTCTTGCTCACCATGTTTTTCTACTATTCCTCACTTTGGGGACTACTTTTAAAGGAAACAAAAACAAGTGGGAAAAATTTTTTAGAAAATTCCTCAGTGATTTGGCTTGAACCCAAAAAAGTTGCCAAAGTTCATTAAAAGCTTACTGAAAGTTTCATGACGTGCTGGGATTTGATTTTTATCTCTCTTCTATTTTTAGAAGAAAATTTACTGTGTTGACAAGAGAATGTTCACTTCCACCCTTTTACCTTTCTGCTCTTGTCTCTAAAGTTCTTTATTTTATAGATCATAATTCCTGGTATATCACATTTGGCATTTCATTTTCCTTTTCCTTTACTATGGAGTGCTTTTTTTTAACATGATAATTTCCACTTTGTTTTATTTTTCTCAGAAGACGGTTTTGTCTTTCATTTTCAAGAATCCAGCTCTTTACATGGGCTTTGGTGGAGGTCGTGGGGCAAAATCAGTAGGTTTAAATTGGGATGGGGATGTTGGGTCCTTCCCGGCTTCACAAGATGACAATAACAAAGTTTAGAAATACTCAGGAACTCAATTTTCTTTACTAATGAGCAAGCACCAAATTAATGAATAGCTTCTTGCTTATTTGCCCTCAACTCATCACACAGTGTACCCATAATCACACGTGGACTTGGAGAGTGGGTGGTTGGAATTTCTGATTATACCCTTAAAGATGAAATCACGTCAAAGAAGCCACCCATGAAAATCACAGACTATGATCAGTGGAGGGTGGTAGGGATGATACAGAAACTCAAAGATCCAGGCTGGGTGAAACTTCTTTTAATCATATTTTCAATCGAAAGTCAAAACTAATCTGTTTTACATCTCTTTCATCTTTATCATGGACAGCTATATTTACTGCAGCCCTCTCCGGTGAAGCACTGCATACAGGCGCCATTGCTATGCCATTGCATACAAGGCTCTACTCGCTCACTTCAGGCACTTGTGTCTTTAAGCATGCAGGGCCCACAAACAAGAGGTTAAATCTTAATCATAATCATCATAATTGTGGGGGGGTACAGATCTAAATCCGAGCAATTGGGAGGTGCACTTAGGAGGATCTAGAGTTCAAAGCCAGCCTAGGCTACATGAAAAAAAAAGAATCACAAGTTGAAAATACAAACCAACAATGCATTTAATAGCATCAACCTGCCCAAACTACAGCTGGGCAAGACCACTAACAGAAAATCCATTTTGTAACAACTATTGAATATTATGTAATTTGTTGAATACTGTCCTGAAAGTAAAATGCAGAAAGCCTTTCAAAGGCAAAGTTGAAAACTTACAAATCAAATCATTGTAATTAAAGATTGATGATAGTGTACTTGTCTTGAGTACTCTTAATCAGGGTTCACTTTGTAGGGATGTCCAACCAAGACATCTACTAAAACCATAGAATAAGTATGGAAATTTCTGTATTTGAGGAAGGCCCAGAGACCCCAAATCATGAAAGTACTATGAAAAATAAACAAGCAAAAAGTGTCTCTGTTTTCAAATGATCTCTTGTGACGTTACTGTGCCTTCCCAATTCTACAAAAACATGTTCCATCCACAGTCATCAGGGTAGAGAGCTTGCTTACACTAAACTTTGATACACTCACTGAATTCTGGCAACAATCCATGAGGGTTTCATCATTTTAAAAGCTTGGAGATTGAGGTCAAGGAACTGGAATAAGTGGATCAGAATCCAGCCCAGGCAGCCTAGTTCTAGGCACAGAACTGGACCCTGAACATATCAGCAGTGTCAGCTAAACACTTGTTTGACCTGGAAAAGAGAGAAGATGATTTATGTTCTATCTTCAGGTGTTTGAAAGTTCTGAGCCAGAAATCCTTTTGGTATCTGATAAAGAATTCTATAACATCCCTTTGTCCCGCCCGACCACTCGCCCAAGATAGGACTCGCTCCCGGACCTCCATCCCAGGGGGTGATATCCAATACCCATCAGGATGGAGCCAAGGGTGATGCAAGAGCAGCAAAACTGAAAAAAAAAAATCAACAAACCATAATTCAGAAATCAGAGACTCTACATCAACCACCTGGAACCAGGCCAGCCTAATCTCTCCCCATCCTAAAGCTCAGGGAAATTTGCGGAAGAGGGGGCGGTAAGATTGTTAAGAGCCTAAAGATGGGGAAGAGCAACGATATGCAAGATACTCCATACAAGTTAGGGCTGAAGTAATCATAATAGGACTTTGCATGACCTGCGCAATTACCAACATATCATTGAACCCCCAAAGTCTAGCATGGATCACAGGCACTATGATCCTTAGAGGCAAGGGATTAACAGCCATAATAATGTTCCTATGCTAACTGGGAACACAAAAAAAGAGCTTTAGGCAATGTCACTGAGAGGAGGAAAGGAAAGGGAAAGGGGGGAAGGGAACAAGTGGATCCAAGAAGGGGTGGAGGGAGGGAGGAGAATGGGGGTATTTATCAACTTTGTGTGAATGGAATAAATAAATAAATAAGTTTTAAAAAAGAATTCTATAACATATGCAATCTTTTGAAACACATTTTGTTTTTGAAAGACATAATGCAGATAGACATGTATCTTTTGGAAAACAGTTCCCTCCTTCTACCACGAAGGCTCTTGTAATCAACTCAAAGACAGATCTCTAGGTTTGCATACAGATCCACGGGCACCTTTGCCTTGTGAGTCATCTCACAAGCCTTGGGTATTTTACAGATTATTACATAGATGCTGGTTTTGTTTTCTGAAACAGGGTCTCATGCAGCTAGGTTGGCTTCACACTCTCAATTCTCCTTATTCTACCTCCCAAGTACTGTGATCACAGGCACAAGCCACTGTTAGCCACAGCCAGGCCCATTTATAAAACTCCTCTCCCTGGCTAGAATGTGGCCATTCCTAGAACCTACCACAGGAGCCACATCCGCGTCCTACTCATCTCCCTAGTCCCCTGACTTTCCCACCCTTAGGACCTCAAGAATGACTGTCCTTTGCCTGACATTTTTTCCATTCTTTCACTCCATATCCTACTGTCCTACTTCCCTGGCAATTTAGTAATGTCTGAAAAACCATGAAAAGGTAGACGTCTCTTTTGTCTGGGGACTGTATGCAGATTTCCTCCTTCCATACTGTCAATGGCAGTTTCTCCCCTATTCTCTGACTTCAAGTTGTCTCTTCTGCTCTAATGCTCTCCCACCTTAAGGCTAAACTGCAGTTGCCTTGACCTCCAGGCCTGTATCTCTAGACTGACTCATATTTCTTAAGTCTTTCTCTTAGGTTATCTTCTTTATCAATGGACCTCCACATTGGCCTTACTACTGTTATAGAGTCAAACTTCATTTCCCCACCCCTCACAGACCTAAACTCAAATTCAAAGCAATTGTTTTGCCTCAGCCTCCTGAATACCACATTACAGGAGTAAGACACTACCATATCTGGTGGTTTTCTTCATTTTTAAAAATAAAATTGACATGTCTAAAAATCTGTTCTCTTTTCTCCTATAGCCCATTCTACCCTATGGCCTACCAATAGCTCTGTGGTTCAGACCCCAAGGTTAAGATGAAGGAAACTAAAGGATTCCTCTTCCTGACCCTGAGGTGAGTGTGTCCTTTGGTTGACTTTAATTAGAAGTACCAGGAGATCCCTCCTCCCACCCCTCTCAGCCAGCTGGATGATAAATACACAGCCTCTGGCAGCACCCTGCCTTCTAGTCAAGTTCCATGAGTAATTACACCAAAACCTATCCATTTTCTAGTCTTTCTCCAAAGTCTTCCAGGATGACTCATGGGTGAAATGAAGCAGCTTTCTGGATTTTTCCATGATGTCTCCACATTTGCTATTGTTTTCATACCCCCCTCCTTTTTTTGTGGAGACCCTATCATTGCTGACATTTGGCTTTGTGTTACTTCGGGACATGTTTTTCTCTTCTTTGACCAGGCCTGGGCATGTTGCCAAGTTCTTTTCTGAGTTTGATCTTCCATTTCACATTTTAACTATGATTTACTTCTCATTTGAGAAGAGCACAGTTGGATGTTTTTACTTTTTGAGATAGGTCTCACTCTATAGCTAAGGCTGGCCTTGAATTCATAGCACTCCTGTTGCCTCAGCCTCCTGGGCGCTGGAATTACAGGCATGTGCTGCCTTGGAAAACTCAGAACCTGCTTTTATTTATGTGTGTGTATGTGGATATATACACAAATGCCCGGGTGTGTGTGTGTGTGTGTGTGTGTGTGTGTGTGTGTGTGTCCATGTACGTACACAGAAGGTCAGAAGAGGCCCTCAGGTGTCCTACTTGATCATTTTCTATCTTATTCGCTTGAGGGTCTTTCTCTGAACATGGACCTAGGCTAGTGACTAGCAAGCCGCAGCAGTCACCCATTAAAACAGGGATATCAGACATGCATGTAGCCATGTCCAACTCTTAATGTACATAGGGATTTATACTCAGCCCCTATACTTGCTTTTCACAGTGTGCTTATACTCACCGAACCATCTCCCTAAGCTGGAGACTTTTTGTTGTTTTGCTTTTATTTCTAGATAAGATCTCCTGTACTCCAAACTGACCTCAAACAGGCTCTTTTCCCTTCTGCCTCAATCTCCCAGTGCTATGATTATAAGTGTGCCATCATGCCTGGCTTAAAATATTTATTATTTATTTAGGACCAAACCCAGGGTCTCAGGAGTGCTGGGTAAATGCTCTACCATTACACCACATCCTCAGTTCACTAGACTGGTTCTGATGATAGATAAAAAGCCATGATGGAATCTGCACTGGAGTGTATGTAGGGGCTGTGCCTTTAGCCCTGATCTCTCCATATCCTACTCATTATAGGATAGAGCACACTACTCAACAAATGTCTACTTCATGAATGGATGGTTAAACAGGTGAATGCATACATTTCTCCAGAATGGTAAAGAATTTGTGGTATATAACTAAGTTATATTTCTGTGTGAAATTCAGCTCTAATAATCTATCACTTTTATGCCTCTGACACTACATGGAAATAGGTAGGGACGGGGATGATGGAACACATCAGTAACTGCACCACTCTGGAGGGAGAGGAATGAGGATGGTGAGCTTAAGAGCTGCCTGGTCTACACAGCGAGTTCAAAGCTAGTCTAGGCTACACCTGGAAATCCCGTCTCAAAACAAGCATAAGTTAGTGATGTAAATTTACAGCACTAGGACTGGGGGTGTACTGAGGGGTGGTAGATGACTTGAACTGGCACACCTCCTAATATCAGAGTGGATGTGCTGAGCAGATCCCCTGTTTACAAGAGTTAATTGTTGGGGCAATCACTAATTAATGGGGAAGACATGAAGAATTGCCCTCTAATTACTACTGTTTTGGCTTATATATATATATTTATTTTTTCCCTCAGCAAGTAATTGCCATGCTTCTGGGCTGCAGGATAAGTTCTGACTGGAGACTCCGAGGATTGGATTCCATGATCAAGCACAGCCTTGCACACAACAGATGGCTTGCTGCAGCTTGCTGTCTCCAGCTCCTCCCAACCTGTCAGCCAGGTTCCTGCTTCCACAATTGGCCCATTTACAGTCCCTTCTCTCTTCCATGGCCACTGTGGACTTTCCAAACCCATTCAGATCTTAAAACTTCCTGTTCAAATTTTCCATCAGAATAAAAATCCAAATTCTTCAGTGCCCACTCAGCCCTGACATATGACTCTTGCCTACTTCCCTACAGTCACGCTGGTGCTCAAGGCTCACCACATCCACACCCACTTCCCTGCAGAGCCTTTGCACTTGTTCTCCTCCCTCATTAGCAAGTTCACCGCTTTTTTTACAAGGCTGACTCTCGAGGCCTCAGCTATTTTCCTAGAATGCCCTTCCCTGACTTCCTTAAGCTAAGAAAGTCCTCTCGTTTCTCCCACACTCTTCTGGTCCTATTGCCTACAACTAATTCAAATCAATCTATTTCTTTGTTTGGAGCTGATTTTGTTCGTTTTCCTTTGTCCTGGTGAAATATAGGACTACTGGATCCCACGCATCTCTGGTTCACTGCTGTGTCTCCAGCATGAAATGGCTATAACAGGTGCTGACTAATTATATTAGGGAACATAATGAGAATGAGGCACTTCTGTAGCGTCCCTTCCATAAGGTGGGAGTGACCGGTCTCCTAGAAAGCGAGCACAAGGCTATAGAGAGGAGGGAACTCACCACAGGCAGCCACATCGCTCTCCCTAGAGCATTCCATCTGATTGGCAAGCCACTCTCTACAACGGGTTGGTCCCTAACAGTTCTTTAGGGACATGAAGAGTCAGCATCTCTGGGACTGCCTTGGCTTAGTGGTGCCGGGGTGCAATGCCTGCCTCTAAGCATGCGCAAAGCTCTCAATTCAACCCTCCGCACCTTAACAAAGAAAAGCAGTTGGCAAACCTGGAAAGAGCTTTTGACCCCACTGTCCCAGAACCCCATTCCGAGCCCAGAGAGTGAATTTGTTGAAAGCCATACCATTCCTGAAATGACTACCTGCTTAGGTTCCGCCCCTTAGATAAGGAATGTAGGTCTAGGGGTGATTCGGCAGCAAGAAAAGGAACATCGAATGGCTAAATAAACAGAAACTTACTGGAAAGATGCGGGAAGCGCTCAGTCCTGATGTGATGCAGCCAGGGAATGCAGGGAAAAGCAGGGTCAAGGGGGTGAACCACAGGAAAGCCAAGAAGGGCACAGACAGGAACTCTTCCCTGAGCTTCCCCAGCACATTAGGCGGGTCCTGTCTCGCTCTTCCGTTCCTCTTGGGGTTGAGAAAGGGCAACCTTGTCCAGGGCAGGATATCCATGAATTAAGGGAGCAGCGCACTTGCTCCTGCCAGCTCTGCCTGAGGAGGTGACAGCAACACATCTGTCATCTGCCTCCAGAGGGTCTGCCTGCGCCTGACTTGGCAGTGAGGCAGGGGTCACAAACTCACATGTCTTCAGACCTGGTGTGATGGTTCCTATGCCCAAAGGGGGAGCCAAGCCCATCTAATTGGCCAGTTTGATGCAACATTTTCTTTTTTTTTTAAACTTACTTACTTTATTATTTATTTATTTATTCATTCATTCATTCGTTTGTTTGCTTGTTTAGTGTGCATGTGTGTGTGCGTGTGTGTGTATCAGTGTGTCTCTGTGGAGGACTAAGGATGACTTCGGAAATCATCCTGGATTGCTTCTACCTCCCTTTTGCTTTGCTCAGGGATTCCCGAGACTCAGCCTTCCAGAGCCAGAAGTGCAGGCTGCCGCCATTTCCATCTGGCATTTTTACATGGTACCTGGGATCTGAACTCAGGACCTTCTATTTGGGAAGCAGAGTCTTAACCCCTGAGCCATCTCTCCAGCCCTAGTGTTTTATTTCTTAGATGAAGAACAAACTGGGCCCACTGGAGGCTGCTAGTAGTATGTGTAGCTATGTGTAGTGTAGAATGTGTAGCTTAACAGATTGTGAGGCCCACTTGTTAATTTCTCAGGAACCTGGTAAGCTGGCTGTGGTCAGGCTGGTAGCTAGTAGCCAAGATGGGAGTGTTTACACCACACAAAGTTGCAAGTGCTGCAACTCAAGCCTGTTTCTTTCTTTCTTTTTCCTAAAACCAGTTTAACCAAGCACACATACTACCCCTTGTATTTCCAGAATAAACTGTTATTGGTCCTCTATCACTTTTTAATCATCACTAGTGTAGCACTTAGCCTGCATGGTTGCTGATAAAATCATGACAAAACAACTTAAGGGAATAAGGGGGTTTATTAATCTCTCTATGATAATCCAGCTACAGTTCCTTGTTCAGCTTGGCAGGTGAGCCCATATCCACACCAAGGGATGAGGGAACTGGCCACACCATATCCACAGAGAATGAATGATCTTTACTTGCCAGACTACCCTGTCTGATCAAATATACAGAAGGATGATGCCAACTTTCTCAACCAGATTCCTCCATTTTATTCATCTGACCCCTGTGTACCACCCACCATGGACTGAGTCTTCCCTATCAACTAGACAATCTGGGCAGGCTCACTCTGAGCTTAACTAATTCTTTAGAACTGTGCCCAGAGCTTGAACCTTCAACCATCAAGTTGACCTCTGTATCTTACAATGATAACTAGATTTTTTAAACTCATGATTGGCTTTTCTTTACTCCTTCTCTTTTCCTCTCTCCTTCCTGCCTCTTGATGGGGTCTCATTATATAGTTTAAGTGTTAGTCTCAAATTCTCTAAGTAGCCCACACTGGAGAGTTCCTTATCCTCCTATGTTGGTCTCCTAACTGTAGAATTATAGACCTGTATCATAGTGCTTGGCTCTCTTTATTATTCCTCCTCTTCCTCTTCCTCCCAGCATAATCATGCTGGGCTGTATAGTAAGTGTGAGAATAGTTAGAATACATGGGCCCCGTCTCAAAAACTATAATTCAAATTTTTATGTTTCTTTGGGGGGGGGTGTTGTTTCTTTAAAATTAACTTGAAGTGAGATGGCTTAGTAGGTAAAAGTGCCTGTTTGGAAACTTGGCAACCTGAGTTTGATTCCCCAGAGCACATGTTGTAAGGAGAGAACTGACGTCTGAAAGTTGTCCTTTGACCTTCAAACTCATCCCATGGCATAGTTTCAGTTTCTCTTCCTCCCTTCCTCCCAATAAATATTTTAAAAAGTTAAAAAAAATCAAGCCTAAGCTAGATATAGGGATCACCTTGACAATTGAAGGCTGAGATTTGGGGTATATCTGTGAAGACATGGTAGTTAAGGCAAGCCTGGGCAAGCTTGTGAGAGATTATCTAATTGATGTGGGAAGGCCCAGCTCATAGTAAGTGTTTGGGCAGGTATATAAAACGGAGAGAACTAATTCAGTACTTTGACATACTTTGGCATGTTGACATGCAGATGTTATGGAAAGAAAATGTGCCCTTCTTTCAGAAATTTCAGTGAATAAATTGTGGTCAGTTCCCTTGAATACTGATATTGGTATGAATTCCTGCCATGCTGGATGATGAACTCTACCTCCAAATGTGGTGATTACAGAAAGACTGGTGAGAGGTTTCCTTCCCACTTGCATATGGCTGCTTTCTTTGTTGTCACATGATCCTTCAGTGTGCACATGGTGTGTAAAAGTGTATTCTCTACCTCTGATGATAAAGCTACTAATTCTATTAATTCATGGCCTAATCTTAGGACTTAATTTAACCTTAATTATGGCTTTAAAAGGTTTAGCTCTAAATATAGCTACACTGAAGATAAGCATTTCAAAAGATTTGTAGAGGTAGGAGACACACACATCACATTCAGTCAGCAGCCACCAATTAATTATGCCAGTCATTTTTCCTGCTTTTGATTTGTTGCTAGTTCTAAAGATTCTAAAGAAATATGGTATGGAGGCTAAATATGTAGCTCAGTAATAGACCACTTGGCAAGTATCATGGCTTGAAATGTGCCCCCACAGTCTTATGTGTTTGGGTAGATCGTGGCACCTTTGAAAGGTGGAACCTTGCCGGAGGAAGGCAGTCACAAGGGGTGGGCCTTGAGGTGGATTAGTCCCACCCTACCTCCAGGAGAAGTCTGCCTTTGCAGCAAATTGTCTTGTAGGTCTCAACTTCTACGATATCTGCAGTGACGTAGCCTCCTCCAGCTTTGGCCAGCCAGTCATGTGGCTTCTGCCATAAGAGACTGTATCTCCCCTCTGGAACCGTGAGCTGAATAAATCTCCCTTTCTCCCTTAAGTTGCTTGACTGAATGTTCTCACACAGCAACACACAAGAGTTAACTATTACAGAAATTGGTACCCAGTAGTACGGCATTGCTGTAAGATTAAGAGCATCTGGTACCACAACATGGAGCTGTTTGTGAAGTTGAAAAACTTGGTACCCAGCAATATGGCCAATGCTGTGATGTGGCTAGTGTGCCTTTGGAAGAAATATGGAGAACTTTGGGACTTTGTATTGGGAAAGTCTTTGCATCTTGGTAATGGGGCCAAATGGGCCTTTCTTGTGAGAATTCCAAAGAAAGCAATGCTGTGAGAGACACAGGAAGTGGGAGCCCAGCTTGTGATGGTCCAGAAGGAAACAGAGACTATGTTTGCAAATGGATGAGTGACAAATGGAGCCATGTGTTGGAGAGTTTAATGAAGTTTTGCCCTCATCCTGAAAGCTTGCCTGAAGTTAAACTGGAGTGTTTGGCAGAGGAAATTTCAAAGCAATGTAGTCTTGACAATGTGACATGGCTACTTTTTAGTTGTCTTCAGAGTTATGAAAAAGAAGAAGGCATCAGGCAGGAAGAAGCAGTGACGATGATGAAAACTGCAATGGCAAACTTAAAGAGTTGAACCAGGAAGAAGCAGAGAACAAAATGGCTATTGAAAAGGTTAGCTCCATTAGTAAAACAAAATCTGTTCTCAATTTGGATAATAGGAGAGGCCCTAGCTTGAGGTCAAGATTCTCAGGAGAAGGTTCCCATCTATAAGAATGCAAATCCTTTGGGAAGAAATGAGCTAAAGGGTAGAGTTCCAAAGCAAGCATCTGTTTCTCCTGTAAAGCAACTGCCCAGAAGTGAAAGAGATTTTTCCCATAGTCAGCACTGAGAAACTAAATCAGCTGTGATTCAAAGGGAGCAGTCTTGGCAAAGTTGTCCCCATGGTTCTGGTTTTAGAGGCATCAAGGATGCAAGAGGGAGGAAGTTGTAGATTCTTCCTTCAAGGTTTCAGAGAATGATGGAATCCAGGTAGCATGTGGCAGAAAGTCAGCAGTGTAGAGGCCCAAGAAGGGCAATTTGTGCTGTGTCATTAAAGCTTGGTTTTCCATTGAGAAGTAAAGATGTTAGAGATGCCAGAAACAATGTGGGACATCTGCCAAGGAGAGCTGTATACCCTGGAAGGAGTCAACTTAAGGGCACCTGTGTTGGAAGGGTGGAACCCAAGGCTTTTGGAACTGAAATGACTTCAATAAGAGGCTCACCTGTTGGACTTACAACTATAGGATTTGGAGTTTGTCCTACTGGTTTTCTGTCTTGTTATGGACCGATCTTTCCTGGATATGTCCCCATTCCTTCTTTTTGGAATGGGAATGTTTATTCTGTGCCATTGTATGTTGGAAGTATGTAGTTTGTCTTTTGATTTTATAGGAGGCTTTGGACTTTGGACTTTTTGGACTGTGTTGGGATTACTGATGTAGTCTATGAAGACTTTTAAAGTTGGACTGGGTATGGTTTGCATAATGAGATGGCAATGAGCCTGTGGAGGCCAAAAGTGGAATGTCATGGTTTGAAATGTGACCCCACAGTCTCCTGGGTTTGGGAAGGTCATGACGCCTTTGAGAGGTGGAGCCTTGCTGGAGGAAGGCGGTTGCAAGGGGTGGGCCTTGAGGTGGATTAGTCCCACCCTATATCCAGGAGATGTCCTGCCTTTGCAGCAAACTGTCTTGCATCTCTCAACCTCCAAGATGTCTGCAGTAATGTAGCCTCCTCCAGCTTCGGCCAGCCAGCCATGTGGCCTCTACCATGAAAGACTGTGTCTCCCCTCTGGAACCCTAAGCTGAATAAATCTCCTTTTCTCCCTTAAGTTACTTGACTTTGGGTGTTCTCTTACAGCAGTAGTTAAGAGTAACTGGTATACCAAGCATGTGTAAGAACCTGGATTCAATAACCAGCACAGAAAGAGAGAGAAAGAAAGAAAGAAGAAAGAAAGAAAGAAAGAAAGAAGAAAGAAAGAAGAGAAAGAAAGAAAGAGAGAAGAAAGAAAGGAAAGAAAGAAGAAGAAGAAAGAAAGAAGAAAGAAGGAAAGAAAGAAAGAAAGAAGAAAGAAGAAAGAGAAAAGAAAAGAAAGAAAGAACGAAAGAAGGAAAGAAAGAAAGAAAGAGAAAAAAGAGAGCTAGAGGGAGGGAGGGAGGGAGGAAGGAGAGAGAGAGAGAGAGAGTGAGAGAGAGAAGAAAGAAAGAAAGAAAGAAAGAAAGAAAGAAAGAAAGAAAGAAAGAAAGAAGAAAAGAAAGAGAAAGAGAAAAGAAAGAAAGTTAGCTGCTGAAGGGTAATCCTAGAAATTTCCAAAGTTACATCCTATTTTTAGTTGATTTTGTTTGTTTTGGGACAAGGTCTTTTCTTATAGTCCAGGCTGGCTTGAACTCCCTATATGCTGGGAATGTGGTTGAGTGGTTAATACACTTGCCATGCAAGAAAGAGGACCAAAGTTTGGATTCCTAAATCTCATATAAAATGGCACACACATACAAAGGAAAGAATGAGAGTAATAGAAAGAAAAGAAAAATGAAAAGAAGAGGAGAGGAAAGAAGGGAGAAGGTAGGGAAGGAGGAGAAAAACCAAGATAGGTATGGTGGTGCACATCTGTAATTACAGCACTTGGGAAGTAGAGGGAGAAAGAGCAGGAGTTCAAGATCATCCTCTGATACTCAGAGAGTTGGAGGCCAGCCTGGATTACATGAAACTTTGTCTCACAAAACTAATAGGAAAGGGGTACCAAGTAGTCATGGATAATACCTGGGTATAGTCTATGCCTGGGTATAGAGAACATATCACTTAAAAATCCAAGCTTGCAATTCAGACATGTTTTGCCTAGAATAACCAGTATACTGAAGTATTACATTCACCCTTCTCTCTGGCTTCCTGACAAAGCTCCTTGGACCAAAAGAAGTTCTCCTTTCCTTGCTTTGGGGGGAGTGGATGACAAGAGATGAGCTGACATTACAGGAGATATCTGTGAGAGCCAGAGGCTCCTGGTCCATTCTAGGTTAGGGCCTACAGTAATTACCAGAGCTGCCATCACAAATTACCTGAGGCAGCACTGGTTCCTCCTGAGGTCTTGCTCCTTGATTTAATCATGCTCACTTTCTTACTATATCCTCACACAGCCCTTCTACTGTGCATCTGTATCCCTAGTCCAATACTCAAGTCTGATTGGATTAGGCCTCTATACTTGCGACCTTACGTAACCTTAATTACCTCTTTCCAAACCCTGTCACACTGAGGTCACATAGCCTTAATTACCTCTTTTCAAACCCTGTCACACTGAGGCGTTGAGCTGCAGAAGATGAATTTGAGGAAGACAATTCAATCCAAGCCCAGAGCTGAGTGGAAAACTGCAATTATGATAATAAACCAAGATTTGGTCTTTAGGCTCTGTCAAGAATACACTGTCACTACTCAGCCCTGGCCCTGGTTTATATCATTCCATTCAACTTTGCCAAATACTTAGTGAGCTGTTTGAAGCCAAGGTCACTGAAGAAGCCACACCCATATAAAAGAACATACAAACTGAACTTGGATCACCAAACAGTCTGGCTGCAAAGAGACAGGCTGTGTTAGGTCTTTCAATAATCATTTATTATAAATACCTGAACCTGATTTAACATCCTCTGGACTACTAGGTAAACTCTTGGAATGTACTTTGAAGCTTGACAGACCAATCCTAAAGCTGATATGCCATAAGATAACATTCATGGGTCCATTTCAGGACCACAATATAAACAGAAGAGATAAAATGTAAAACCCATAACAGGAATTTCCTGTTCTGCTGAAGCCCATATGTCTGTTGGTCCCATCATGTATTTGGTAAACATGCTGCATAATGACTTTCTTTTGCTCTGTGACTTTAAAAGTGCATGTAATTTCTTGCAAGGTACAACTTGTTATTCAGAGTAATTTAAATCCAGGTTCCTGGTTGGTGGTTACCCATATCTGACTCAGAATAAACTATGTCCTTGTTTCCTTTACAGAGAGATGCTGCTTTATCCTGAGGACTGCATCCATGTACAGGCACTGTACTGGTGCTTAGGACTTGGGTATTGGTCTGACAACCAAACAAACTAAAAAGAGTAGACAATTGTAGTAGATGATTGGGAAGTAAATCTGAAGAATTTAATTCTCAAAGAGGAAACATGAAGGAACAAGTAACAGATACAGAAAGCTTATGATAACTCAGATGTACATTTTAGGAGAACCTGAAGTCAGCAGACAAGCACAGGGAACAGTTTAGCAATCTGGGACACCACTTAGTTTGGATTATGCACACACCCTTACCCTAACAACGTGCTTGGCAACTTATGATCTTTACCTGCATGTACAGTGCACACGCCCCAGCCTACTCTAAAGTGCAAGCTCTTAGCAACCGAGAAACCCTACCTGCATCCCTCTGTGAATAATAAAGAGTTGCTTTTCCTTGACAGCCCTATGGCGACAGCATATCTTGGAACCCATCAGAGTGCTGTGGGCAATGGGTCCATCCAGTCTCGTAAGACAAACTCTCTTCAGAGTAAACTTTTGTGGAAAATTCTATATTTGGCATCTTATGCCTAAACATAAATTGTCATGCATATGATTAAAATTAAACACAGAGTCCCCCAAAATAATATAGGCTGTTGCCATTGCTCTGGTTTGCCACCAGAACCTGCTGGTAAGATCCTATTGCTGAAGACATCACTCTCTTCAATCTCAGGACATGGGGAAAATCAAACTGGAACTGATCTGAAAGTGCCATCGCTGCTGGCTAGCTTTCATAGTACCATGAAGGTTGAGTGGGAAAAAAAAACAGTTAAACTCCCTACTCATCTGTGAATCTTGTAAACTTTAATACAACCATTCTAGCAAGATATACCCACTAGCACAATAGTGACATAAATGGTACGGGGGTAACCAACTCTTTTCTGATTGGATTTAATGCCCGCTCCATGGGAGAGAACTCATGATTGCTACTGTAAACCTAAGAACCTGTGGATACCACTGTTTTAGGCTCTAGGCTAAAGGCTCTAGCTTTAGGCTCCTATTATTGCTTTGCTAGAGAACTCATGATTGCTACTGTAAACCTAAGAACCTGTGGATAGCACTGTTTTAGGCTCTAGGCTAAAGGCTCTAGGCTTTAGCTCCTATTATTGCTTTGCTAAGTGGACATGGTATCAAACTTATCTTTTAAATACTTATTTCTATATTCACAGATCAAGTGCAGTTTATCCTTTATCCAAATGTTTCTTTTTGCAGTGGAAGGTGCTAAATACAAAGAATCATAACTGGCCAAGGTGCAGAGAATGACTGTGGGGTGCTCAGACATAAATGGGACATCTATATCACCAGTTCCCCTAAGGTTCAGGGACCATAGCAGAAGAGGCGCCAGAAAGAATGTAAGATCCAAGGGATAAAGAAGAGAGCTGCCAAGCATGGCCTTGGGGACATGACAGAGCTGTTACACCCATGGACTCACTGCAGCTGTATTACCTGCACAAGAAAGCAGAGGACTGGCCCTGCCAGCACTGCATCATAGAAGAAGGATCACTCACGAGGTTCAATTCCTCTCTGAGAGACTATTGAGGGTTAATGCTGGCTGTGGGAAGGGGAGTTACTTTCTTCGGTATGCATCCATTGATAAACTGTTCATGCTACTAGTGCCTAGGTACATACCCTTATTAAGTGGAACACACACATGCACACACATGTACAAAATAGGAGGGAGACTGGGAAGAAGGTTTTCGGGGAGGGGGATGAAAAAAGGAATGTCAACGGATAAAAAAGAGAATTTTTTTTTAAAAAGAACCATCCACTCTATGCCCCTCAGCAGTCAAACTCTTCCTTTTAAACCCCATAAAAGAAAGCCCCAAACAATAAACTGGACCCTCATTTATTTTTCACTCTTGACAGTGTTTCTGACCTTTGAATAAAGTTATAAAGTTATTTTGTCAACTTTGTAAATCTATGTGAGCCTTTTGTTCATTTTTGAACAAGATGCCAAGAACCTGGAAACGCCAGGTCCAGATCGTGACCCTAGTACCAGGAGGGGAGAGAGAATGGAACAAGTGATTTTGGAGACTTAGTGGCTTACTGACCAGGAGTCCCAGGCTGCTGCCAAGAGATGGTCTCATGTTGTGCCTGTTGGTGGGTATCTTCTCCTTCCAATCAGAAACCCATCATCAAAGGCTGAGTCCACCTGCAGTTTCATCCTGCAACATTTCCCTTCTCAATGTCTTCTTCCTTTTTCATCTGTTTCCAGAAGGTCTTTATTCTGGGAGGAAATTAAAAATCCAATGTTTACTTTGGATTTCATACACACAGCAGACCCAGATTCTGGACAAAAATGTCTAATTCAGTGATGCAGAAAGAATTGTGTGTTTTCTGGCACCATTGATCTTAGGGGCATATGGGACAGGGAACAAATCCTTCCACAGTCAGAGCAGCAGACCCACTGTACACAACCGTGTGGTTCATGCACTGCACCAAAGTGCCTGCTAAATCTTAGCAGATCTCTGCATGCCAAGCTGAGTGCCCTCGGAAAGTATTGAGTGGCCCAAATCAAAGCCCATAGCAAGTTACACTTACCCCAGGTAAGCTCTTTCTTTGTTTTATGCAGTTTTTTTAAGCTTTGTGTGTGTGTGTGTGTGTGTGTGTGTGTGTGTGTGTGTGTGTGTGTGTGTGAGAGAGAGAGAGAGAGAGAGAGAGAGAGAGAGAGAGAGAGAGAGAGAAAAAGGGAGAGAGAGAGAGAGAGAGAGAGGGCACTGTGTGCCTGTGGAGGACCAAGAGTGACTTTGGGTATCATCCTGGATTGCTTCTACCTCCTTTTTGCTTAGCTCTGGGATTTCCCAGGCTCTGCTCACCAGGGCTGGAAGTATGGGCCACTGCTGTTTCTGCCTGGTAGGATCCAAACTCAGGATCTTCTGCTTGTGAGGCAGAATCTTAACCCTTGAACCATCTCTCCAGCCCTCTGTTTTACATAAAAGTTTTAATCAGTTAAAAGTGGTCTGCCAGTCTAGGAAGGAGAAAATCTAGCAGAGAGTAATCCATTCTCAGGGCCTTCACAAGGGCCAGGTAAAGTCAGGTAATGATGCACACGTGTGTGCTTGGGGCACAGTATGGTTTACGGGGTGCTCAGGTGTCAGGTTCATGCACTAAGGGGTTTTCTGCCATGCTAAAGTTGGAAACATCCCAACAAACATGCTTCAGATTCCTCAACTTAGACAACTTCTGACTGTCATTTATATGAAGGACTGAAATTCCTGGTGTTCTGTTCCCCTTTCCCTGAGGCTCAGTGGTTCCCTTGCTTTGTGTTGACTCCTACGTGTAAACAGCACAGACCATCTGCAGACAGAGGAAGTCCCGCTCCACATACTCACACAAAATAAACACCTACTATCAGCTCCTGACATGGAAAATCACGTCTTTTCTCTCTAGTTAGTCTTCTGTCTACTGCTTTTTTTCCTCTTAAAACAGGATCTCCCAATGGACTGTAGGCTATGTCTAT
Organism: Typhlomys cinereus; assembly: GCA_023101885.1. NCBI lineage: Eukaryota > Metazoa > Chordata > Mammalia > Rodentia > Platacanthomyidae > Typhlomys > Typhlomys cinereus. Next base: position 47,842 of record JALPQD010000055.1, read on the forward strand.
AGATAGTTTCAGCTGTCGACTTGACACTTAGGAGGTGGCCCTCTGGGCACACCTATGAGGAATTACACAATTAGAGCAGGCCTCCAAGCCAGCCTATTGGAGACTGTCTTGATCACATAATTGATGTGGGAAGACTCACCCATATGGGTAGAACCATTCTCTGGGCAGGTGAATAAAAATAGAGTTAGTAAAGAGAGTTAGTTGAACATTTGGCAGGCAGGCAAGCAGGTATGCAGTCTTGATCCTTGCTTTCTGTTCTTGATGTGACTGTGATGTGGCCAGTTTTTTTGGTTCCTGACTCTAGTATAACTTTTCTGTCATAATGGACAGTAACCTTGAATTGTGAGCTGAATAGAACCTTTTTCTTCTCCTAAGTTGTTTGGGTCAGGTATTTACTGCAGCAATGTGTTATGAAACCAAAGCACTCATCTAGAATTCATGTTATGCCTGACTCATCCTCCCATGTGCTAGGATTAGAGGCATGAGCACCACGCCTGGCTCTGCTACTCTTTTACCCCTAATGCACACAACATTCTGTTCTCTGTTTCTCTTTCTCTGCTCTCTGGATTCCAAAACACAACAAACTCTTTTTTCTTTTTTTCTTTTTTTTCCTTCTCTCTCTCCCTCCTCACTCTCTATTTCCTTTTTTCTTTTATGAGACAGGATCTTGCTTAGTAGCCCTGACTGGCTTGGAATTCACTGTATAGAGTAAATTAGCCTTAAATGTATAATAATCTTCCCGAGTACTGGAATTGATTACAGGTGTGTACCACAGAGGATTTCCCTCTGGACCATTTCTAGTGGGAGTTCAGGCATCTGTGGCAACCAGCTTCTTTTTTCTAATCTAACACATTAGTTCTACTTTTGAACTTTCAGTCCCTGGGCTGAAAAGTTTTAACATTTTACAGTACAAAACTTCATTCCAATATATTTTTCTATTCATGTTTTCTATAACTCTTGGTGGACCACATAGTATTACATCTAGCTTTTAAAACTATTTATTAACATATTTCATTAAAACATTAAACACATGTTTTCTTAGACATATATTCATAGAATATAGCATTGCATATCTGTGTGTTGGTATAACTGCTCTTTAATCATTCATTTGGAGTACAATTTAATGAACTTTTCCTTAAAAATCCAGGAAGAACAACTGGTGTGAGGGTATATACATGGAATTGTAGCACTTGGAAGCCAGGTACAGAAAAAGAGAAAGCACAAAGCCTGGCTACCAACAAGGAGATATTGTCTCAAAAAAAACCAAAGTAAGTATTTTGGGCTTTTTGGCAATTGTAGTTGGTGTGATTATAGCATAAAAGGAGATAAAAGGAGCCATAAACAGTACGAGTATGTTAGTCAGGTGTGTTGACTCATTCCTGTAATCCTTATGGACAAGTTAAGCAGGAGATAGATTGACATAATTGTCAAGTCCAAAGGGCCGAAGGATCTGAAGGGATGAAGTAACTCTGGGGCAGTAGGTGGTATATGCCGATAACTAAGAAAAGGTTAGTTCTAGGGATTCCTGTGGCCAGAATCCAAAATGATGCTGGGTTGGGGTCAGAGAGCAGCTTCAACCCAGATCACATTATGTATCAAAGACCATAAAAATTAATAATGTTTTTTTTTGAGGGGTAGAATGCAACTCTGGGCTTGAGCCTAGGACCTTACACTTGGTAAGTGTTCCACCATCAAGCTACAGTCCTAACTTTTGTGTTTTTTATGTTCAAAACAAGGTCTCACATGCCTTGAATTGTGATCCCACAACCTCTGCCTCCCAAATAGCTGGGATTACAGGGCTGCATCACTAGGCCCATCTGAAAAATGGTAAAAACTTATTGTTATAGTACCTACATTTGTAAGATCCTTTCCTAAAAGACAATCTGATTTTATAGAGAGACTTTGTCGCACAAGTGTTCTGTAGCAGCATTACATACATTACATTACATACATACATTACATACATTAGAAATAAATTCTAAAGCAGAGGTCAGCAATCTGTGGCCTACAGGGTAATTGTGTCTGCCTGTTACATTGCAAATGAAAAGCAGAAAAATCAGGACTTCAAAGCTAATGTTGACTACATATTTTGTTCAAGGCCAGTCTGGGTGACATGAGACTCTATTTCAAAAATAAGGAAATAAATCATTTGCAAGACATGTTATGTTCAAATTGTCAAAAGTACAAGATCAGCTGGGTTTGGTGGCATAAGCCCATCAGGAAGACCCCAAATTAAAGACCCACTTGGGCTACAGAATGAGCTCAAGGCTAACTTGGGCAGTTATCAAGACCTTGTCTCAAAATGAAAAATACAAAAAAAGACAGGGATATAGCTCAGTGGTAGAATGTTTGCCTAGCATGGTCAAGGCCCTGGCTTCAATCCCTAATACTTAAAAAAGTACAAGATAAAGATAGAATTTAAAACAAGTCAATTATAGTCTATTATGCTAATTGCACATTTTGGGGTGGAGGACAAGGTCTCACCAGCTACCCCAGACTGGTATTGAATTCATGATTTTCTTGCCTCAGCTTGTCCAGTATTGGAATTACAGACCAGAAGAAAATGTATGATAAACCCAAAATCGTGAAAGAAAAAAAAATGCCAACTAAAAATATTCAGGAAAAACTATCCTTCTGAAATGAAGGAGAAAACTATACTTTCCAAGACAAGCAACATCTGAGAAATTCATACTGCTGTCCACTCCCTATAAAAAGTGTCAAGGGAGGGGCTGGAGAGGTGGCTCAGGGGTTAAGCCTTCGCCTTGCAGGTGGAAGGTCCTGAGTTCGGATCCCAGATCCCATGTATAGTCGCCAGGCGGAAGCGGGGGCAACCTGCGCTTCTGGTCCTGGTAGGGCGGAGCCTGTGAATCCCGGGGCAGAAGGAGGTGGAGGCGTCCATGGTGGTTTGCGAATTCGTCCGTGGTTCTACACATACACAGACACACGCGCACACACACACACACAGACACATACGCACGCGCACATACACACGCATATGCACACAGTTGAATAAATAATTAAAAAAAAATTTTTAAAAAAAAGTGTCAAGGGAGTCCCACACCAGAAGCAAAAGGATGGAAACCAATCAATGTTGTGAATACAAAAGTAGATAAGCATAGGATAGAGAGACAGACTCAAGTTCTCAACACAGAAAATCACCAAACCACAATGACAAACAAAAGAGGAAAGATACAGGATCTATAAACAACCAGAAAAAAATGAACAGCATGACAGAAGTAATAAAGTTACAGAGCTTCAACAGGAATGGGGGGTTAAGGAGGGAAGATCAGAGAGAGTACACAGGGTTTGGTTAGAAGAAATCATTTGTAAAGTTTCACAGAATAGTAGAATAATCATAGAACAGTAAGAAATTGAATAATCCTTAATAGCTAATTAGAGTCATTTGAATACTCCCAATACAAAGAAATTATATATATTATACATACATATATGATGCAATAGATAGTTCAGTTACCTTGAATGATCATTACACCTAATATACATGCATTGATTATTTCACACTGAAATGAAATATGTATAATTATCTATGTATGATGGCACATGTCCTTTAATCCCAACACTTAAAAAGATGGGAGACAGGAGTTCGCAATCATCTTCAGTTATATAGTGAGTCTGAATACAGCCTGGACTACAGGAAACCCTGTTTCACACCTACATGCCTCTATTCTTACCCCCAGGATAAAGATAAGTAGCACCCTAACTTGCACTGAGAACTCACAAGTCTTGTAGCTCAGGATTTAGATGTATTGGTATTGCTAGATGGTGGGGGCCAGACTGGTCTGGTAAGTAGTACAGTCCCCAAGTCTCTCCTAAGTACACATAAACAATTGTTCCCACCCTAGAATGAGTCTGGAAGTTGAGAACAAATGGTTGACAGGGATCAATCACAGTGATAGATTTATTTGTGTGGGTTATATAGTGCAGTCACCTGGCCCATATGAAATAAAATCACAATTCCTCTCATATGTCAGACCTTCCAAGTGATTGTGGATTCTTAATCCAAAAATAAGAATAGGAGACTAAGGATGTGAAACAGACATATGTGAAACAGACAGTAGCAATCCTAGCACTTGGGAAGCTGAGGAAGAACCTCATGAGTTCAACACCAGCTTGGGCTACAAATTGAGACTGTCTCAAAGCAAAGCAAAACAAGACAAAACAAGCAGCTAAACAATGAAACAAGAAGAAATCAAACCAGGAAAGAAAACAAATGGGAGCAGAGACTATGCAAAGAGAAATTAATGTCTATTAAGTATGTTTTGTTGGACAGGGTAACATTTTCAAGGTCCACAAATCATGGTAACAGAAAAGAATCTTTTTGTCAACCCCTCAAAACTAATTTTTACTTCCTGATGGGACCATGTTACCCTCTCATAAAATATATGCCTTAGAGAGACAAGAGGTTCTTGACAATGCACCCTTCAAACAAGAATGGTTGATATCTTATTTTATGTTGAACACCAGGGGCTAGGAAAATGGCTCAGTCGGTAAAGTGCTTGCCACAAAAGCAGAAGGACCTGAGTTTGGACCTCCAGCATAAAAGTTGGGCAAAATGGCACCCATTTGTAACCCCAGCACTGAGTAGGCAGATTCCTAGAGTTCACTGCCCAGTCAGTCTAACCAAACTGGTGAACTTCAGATTCGGTGAGAGATCCTGTCTCAAAAAATAATACGAAGAGTAAGTGAGGAAAACAACCAAGGTCAACTCTGGCCTTTACATGCATGGACACACACGTGCATACACACAAACACAATAAAAACACTAAAAGAAGAAAGTTCTTATAATCTAATACTATGAAAGTAAAAATGAAAAGCTCCTGTCTCCTCCTGAATGCCAGAATTATAGGTGTGAGAAAGATGCCTGGCTTTGGACCCAAGGATTTTAGTTCACTTAATTTTTGAATTTTGAAAGGAAATTGAGGATATTGAAATGTATTTTCATTTTCTTAATTTTTCTTAAATGTCATATATGCTAAAAAAGCTCATATATGCTTTCAATGGTTTGTATTAACTGATACCTAAAAAACAGGTCTCCAGATCTACCTAAGAGGAAGTCTCTAGATTAAGACTGGCCTCTGAGCATGCCTGTAAGGGATTGTCTTGACTAAATAATTCATGTGAGAAGATTCAGCCCATATGGGTGGGGCTATTCCTTAGGCAGGTGGTCAGGGACTGTATATTCCTCTGTTGCACTAGCCACAATGCCAGTCCTTAATATCCAAAGTGGCTAATGGCTGCCATACTGGATGGTACACATGGAAAACTTCCCCATTAGAAAGCCACAGTCGTTGTACTTATGCAACCAGTCTGCTCCATCAAGATTATCATTCTTAATGCTCACTTCAGCAAGCACATATACTAAAATTGGAATGATACAGGGAAGATTTGCATGCTCAAATTCATGAAGTGTTTCATTTTTTTTTTAAAAAAGGATTACCATTCTTAAAACTCTTTCAAAGTACTATAGGATTATAAGTTCAAAGTCAGACTGGGCTATCTAGAGAGACTCTATCTTAAAAATTAAGGTTTAGAAAAAATTTTTAGCTTGACAGGCAAAAATGTAAGTCTTAATTTCATTTGTAATTATCTCTAGTTCTAATTAGCCATTTCCCCCATTTTGATAGCATTTGTATTCCTTTCAGGAGTCATCTTTTTGCTAGTTTTGATGATTTCTTGATAGATTTAGATGTGCTTGGCATGATACTGGAAAGAAACTATATGCACATTCCATCTCTATGGCCATGCCCACACCACAGCATGTGCCTCCCTGTGAAAGTGTAGAAAGATAGTGGTGGCTGCCACACTCAAGCTTCTTTTTTCTGTCCTGAGTGTATTCAGCTCCCTGAGATCTTAGAAGATACAGTCTGCACTGTTTCCCACTTCCCAGTGTGTCCTCACATCATCATCTTCCTCCAACCCTGTACACCAGCCATAGCAACTTCACCAGTATCTCTTGTACCCAATAAAACACTCTAGATACCCAGTGAACATTGCCTACCTAATGAAAGGGCAGAAAGGAAAACTGATGATCTAGCTTTATTTTTTAGAGGAACATTTGGTTTTAGAAGCAGAATATACGTAGGTTCACACAAAGTTTTTGTTCCCTAACAGAAAATGTGATCCAGCAAAGCACAGTTACTGTGCAAGGTTACTGATAAAATCATGACAAACAGCTTAAGAGAGCAAAAGGTGTACTCTTCCTTAAAAGTTACAGTTAGTTTCTTGTACAGCTTGGCAGGAAGGCCCACCCCATCACCAAGGAGCTGAGGAAACTGGCCATACTATATCCATATAATGTCTGAGAGAAGGACAATTCTTATTTGCCAAACCAGCATATCTGGCCAAGTATACAGAAGAATGCCAACTTTCTCAACCAGCTCTCTCCATTTTATTCACTTGCCCAGGGACTAGTTTCATTCACCATGGGTTGGGCCTTTCCCATCAACTAGACAATTTCCTGCAGGTTTACTCTGGGCTTAACTCACTACTAATTCTTTACAAATGTGCCCAAAGATCAAACCCTCAACCATCAAGTTAACACCTGCATCTATGACACTTTCTAACTTTACTTATTCCCATGTTTTCCCTTCTATAAGTGGTAACTGTGGACCAGCAGGGAACAGATACTGTTAAGGAGTGCTATGAATGATGTGTGAGACAGACAAGAATAGGCAATGAAGCCCTTATCTTGCTTTGTCTTAATCTCACAGAGCAAAAATAAATTCACAAACCATTTATGGATAAGGAAGGTGCAGTGTGTGTGTGGGGGGGTATTTTATTTATCCACAGGGAAAAGCATAGGATCCTTTATTGGTGTGTCCAGAATATATTTATGGTCTCCATGTGCCTAAAGGCCTTGTAGAAATCTTCACAGAGATTGCATAAAATATGCAAATTTTGTTGAAAGTTTATTGATTTCAAGAGATGAGTCCATTGAATGGTAGGTAAAAGAATTTTCATTTTGTTATGTCCGATGAACCCGGATGATTTCATGAGTTAACCTTGGCCTACAAAGCACTTTTAACAATATTTTCCTTCCTTTGCAATCACAATAAAATTAGACACTGCCTAACAGTAATTAAGACAGCAGTAGTTAATCAAAACATTTGGCATCTAGCACCACCATGTGGTAGCCTATACAAACCCCAAGCCTTTTCAGGAACCCCAAAATTAAATGGCTTGTGAACTGTTTGGAATATACTTATGAGAGGGTTCAGGAGAGTGATGATAAAAATATTAGCAACTATCATTTAACTGACATTTTATATGCAAACTTTGTTTTTATATTTGATAGCATTAAGCAAGGCATGCTTGTGTGAATGGTCTCATTTAGCCCTGTAGATAATCCTGGACTGCCATACAAAATACAGGTGGGTTCAGACTTGCTGGCTTGTAAAACAAGTCTTTTATTTGGCTCAAAGATGTTGATACTCCAGACCCTATTATGTAATATTTTATTGGTACTAATACGTGGAGTATGTTAACTGCAGTGTAAAGAGTACATACATGTACCTTACAGTACCTACAATATCTTGTCAGTCAGTACAGTTATCCATATCTTACACGAGAGGAATTTAATCAAAAGATGAAGGATGAAGTCAAAATTCTCAGCCCAGTCCCTAATGACACACCACGCCCCACTTTTTCTACTTCATCTGTCTTCATCAGGCTCAGCTACTAAATCTGAGACAATAGTCAGACCTACAGTGAAAACAGGGGAGAACCTTGTATGGGGTGCTGGACAGCACCCTGGACTAAGCAAGGTGTGAGATGTCTTTAGTGGTGGCTGCTTAGAGGAAGGAGCTGGAGCTAGACGTGAGAAGTCTGGGCCTTCCTGGCTCACCCCTAACTGTTCCAGGGCACGGCCTGTCCCCCTCTCCAAGAGATCTATCAGCTTCCTTGTAGGATCCCTTCATAAACTGATTTCAAGAAACAAGCAAACACTATAAAGCACAAACGCTATTTCTTATCAGCCTTGTTCTTACATGGAACAACCATTCTCTGGTCTTCAAACAAGGAGGAGAATACACGCCATGCTACTACCCTTACTGCCCCATCTGTTCCTCCCAAGAAATTGAACAAAATGCCTTGCAAGCCAGTCAGCAAGCCTGCTCACTAAGCTCCAAGCCTGCTTCCCTTCTTTTCATGACCAGGGACGGTTATTCTGATTGGACAGAGCCACGGTGACTATTGCTTAGCTCCTTGTGCATGCCTTGTCTCCAGATACGTGGTTGGGATTAGAACCTAGTTAGCTGCACATGCAGTGTGTGGCAAACCGATGTTCTCATCACCACCATTCTGCTGCAAGGGAACACTTAAAAAGCTTAAAAATCACTTTTTTGTGCACAGATGAAAGAACTCTGGATTTCATAATGTAAAAGTCATCATATGGAGATGATTGGGAGACAGGTCAACAGGCCAAGACAGGGAGTTTCCCATAGTCCACCACGAAATTAGCTCCATAGCTGCTGTTTCCTCATTTCTCAGCAGGGAACTGGGCCAGTCTGCTGAAATTCTGAACTAGGAGGCAGCTGCATTGCACAGATGTGATAAGGGCTAGGTGATAGTCTTCCCTTTTTCATCTCTGGGCAACTGGCCAATCAATCAAGAACTAGGCAGAAATCCACGGTGGCAAAGTGGAGGTGGCAAAACTGGTCATTATGGAAAGCTGGTCTTGAGGCACATAGATGAACTAAAGAAGAGATGAGTATGAGACACTGTGGAAAGAGAACAGTCCTGCCAACTACAAACTACAAGTGTTATTTCAAAATCATCTTTCTCTAGTGTTGTCTGCTTTGCTGTCTGGAGACAGAGTCACACAAGTAGTGACAATCATCTCTTCAAGCCCCAGCTGTTGAAACTGTAGGGGTGTGTGTGTGTGTGTGTGTGTGTGTGTGTGAGGGCACCATGTGCGCCTGTGGAAGACCAAGGGTGACTTCAGGAATCATCCTGGATTGTTTCTACCTCTTTTTTGCTTCGTTCTGGGATTTCCCAAGTTCCTTCTTCCAGAGCCAGAAGTGCAGGCCACAGCCACTTCCTCCTGGCTTTTTTATATGGGATCCTGGATGCAAAAAATTCATGCCCTTCTGCTTTCAAGGCAGAGTCTTAACCCCTGAGTCATCTCTCCAGCCTGAAACTGTAGGTTTCGATCTACATGAAGTCATATAACTGAAAGTGAGTGCTGCAAAACTTTTAGCAACAGTTGAAGTCTCTGAATGCCCAACAACCAAAGGTCAGTTCAAAATCAAATATATCACTGATTCCAAGGTGTATTTAACAGTGTTCACCTGTGCAGCAACTTGGCTATATACATACGTGCCCTTTAGACTATGTATGTAGTCACAGCACATACCAGTGATCGCTTAGGTTACTGAATGTCATGAACTGCAGTGTTTTTACTGTCCAGTAGTTTTTTGCTTCTATAGTAACAGAATTAATTATAGTAAAGCCTTTTAAATGCTTCACTGTTGTCACTCCTCAGCATGAACTAAATTAGTTTATCTTTGGGTTGTATTATGTTAGAAGTTAGTCCTGTCCTCCTACCATGTGGGCTTCCAAGAATCAAACTCAGGTAGTGGGTAAGCACTTACCACACAAGCCTGACAGTCTGGAATCTTCAAGAACCTGTAAGAAGCCAGAAATATGGTTGGAATCTGTAATTCCAACACTGGTATGGCGAAATGAGTGGTAGAGACAGGAGGATCACCCCAAAGCTTGTGGGCCTGCTGGTCTGGAGTACACAGAGGCAGAGAGACCCTACCTCAGCATAGTAAGAGAGGACTGATTCTCCACAGTTGTCCTGTGACCCCCACATATGCACTGTAGCACATGTACACACACACACACACACAAATAATAAAAATCAAATAAAATAAAATACAAACTTTGCTTTAAGCTTATGTTTTTCTTGGTGGAATTTTGTAATTGTCCAGTGAGGCCAAACCATGTTATACCATGACTATTTTCTTTACATTCATATGTTGCAGTTGTTTTTCTGTAATAAATACACTTTTTTAATACAAAAATTATATGTACTCATTTTAAAAAGATCAAAATATAAAAATATAAGCTAAGAAGTGAGTTAAAACTTTCCTCTTCAAGGGCTGGCAGGATCCTTGCAAGGCTTTCGGAACTTGCTCTGAAGGAAAACTCGAGATACACACAGGCCTTCTTTTTTATTCACCGTCTCTCGAAACACGTACTCATTCACCACTTCCTCATAACCTGCATCCGCAAAGAGCTGAGCCAGGAATTCTAGAAGACAAGCAGTAGTAAGGAGTGGGGGAGAGCTCAAATGACTGTAGTCCTTCTACTCTAAAAACTTCATTACTAAATTTTATTTTTTAACACATCTTTTTTGACTCCTCCCGAGAGAATTTCACTACATAGCTCAGGCTAACCTCAAACTTTCAATGTTTCTGCTCTCTGCCAAGCTTCCTAAGTAGTAGGATTGCATATCCATGCCTCCATACCAGCCTAACCACATTCCTATTTCTCATAGTCTTAATTCTCAAATAGAGAACCTCTAATAGTCAATAATGTAGGACAATCTGGAGACTACTTACTTTGGCCTATTCATGAATTACCTAAAACAAAAGCCTAAGCCAAAAGAAATAAGAGTCCAGATTGGCTATATCCAAACAAGACATGCATTGTTTGTTTAAATTAATCACCTGATTTGTCCTAATGGTAAAGTAGGAAAATATGAGACCAGAGTGTGTGGGTGGTGGCCCCATGGTGCTGCAGCCTGAGGGTACTGTAGTCTCAGTAATCACACAGGGTAAATGAAACAAATACAATGACTCTGTGGCATAAACAAAGATTCTAAGGGCATGACTCCAAAGGACATACTCTGAAACATTGTGCAGACAGCACTGCAGCTTCACTATGACTTACAAATGAGGTGATCAGATGCGGTTAATTTCAGAAACGTTAAAATTGTTTTCATCTTCACATTAAAATGCTTTGTACATTTAATGGCAATCATTCTTATTTTTAGCTTCACTATAGTTTCTATATGAATATCTCAAGAAATAAGGAATTGTGTTCAAGGTATGGTGGCACTTGCCTGTAATCCCAACACTCAGGAGGTAGAGGCGGAAGGATCCTAGAAGTTCAAAGCCATCTGGGTTTCATACTAATGCCAAGTTAAAGGGGGAGAGGGAGAGATGCCTCAGGGGTTAAAACTCTGTCTTGCAAGTACCAGGTCCTAAATTTGAATATCAGATCCCACGTTTAAAAAAAAAAAGCACCAGGAAGAAACGGCAGCAGCCTATACTTCTTGTTCTCGGGAGTGGAGCCTGGGAAATCCCAGAGGAAAGCAAGGAGGTAAAAGTAATCCAGGATGATTCCTGAAATCATCCTCCACAGGGACACCCTCTGATGATATACACACATGCACACACATGCACAATTAAAAAAAAAAAGCATTTGGAGATATATGTAGCTCAGTGGTAGCATGCTTGAGATCCTAGGTTCAAATCTCAACACACAAAATCCTCTCCTCCCAAAACTCACAAGAATTAAGAAGATATTATTGTTATTCTCCAGACTATTACAAATACTTAAAACTAATGCTTGATACACCTAAAAACTGAAATAATGTTCAGCATTTTCTTATGTGTGTGTGTATGGCTGTGCAGCACGTATTCTTATACATGGTACACATGGAAGCCAGAGTTGATGTTGGATATCTTGTGTAGTTACCCTCACTTTATTTTTTTGAAGAAGAGTCTCTCACTGAACCTGGAGTTCATCAATTGAAGATTAACTGGACATTAAGCTCCAGGGATCTTTGAATCTCTGCCTCACCAGTGCTAGGATTATAGGTATGTGTCCCCACCCCAGATTTTTACATGGGTGCTAGCACTCAAACTCAGGTCCTCATGCTTTCAGATCCATCTCTCCAACATGAAGATCTAGCTTTGCTTTTGTTGTTTTTTGATACAGGGTCCTATGTAGCACAGGTTGGCCAGAACTAGCCAAGGCGAAGGATAGCTGTGAATTCCCAATTCTCCTACTTCTAACTCTGGAGTGCTAGGCTTATTAACCTGTATGCTGCCACCCTAGTGTATGTGGTACTGGCAATTGAGAGCCTATTGTATATTAGGCCAACAACTGTCAACTGAGCTACATACCCAGTCCCTGATTTTTAAACATTTTTTTTTTTTTAACAAATTTGTATATTTGAAAACACTTTTACTGAAGGTTTCTTGCTTTTGGTACAGGCAAAGTAAACTCAGGCCATTATTTTCCAAGTTTTATTTTTTACTGAAGGAGTAAATTTCTGAGTTCCTTCTTCTCTTTTCCAGCACAGTTCCCATAGATATCATGTGGCACGTCCAAGTCTGTCCACTCTGCAGACTCACCCACTAGACACCTGTCACCAGAGGCCTGTGATGGGTTTGTCACTCCAGGTGCTGGATTTGTAGTGCAGACTTTGTTCCAAGGATGTGTGTGTGTGTACACATGCATACATACATGTGTGAAGGGCAATTGCAAGCTCTGTCTAACCAACACTGTAGCAATGATGCAAGTAGATAAATTAAAACAGAATTAAAAACTTAGATATATTCATCTTACCATCAGTAAAAAAATATGATCTGGTTCCATCTTGTCTGACATAAAAATTTTCTCCAAGTTTGCTGCCAGCTTTAAATCTAATCATGGCATGATCATACTGCCCATAGTCTCTGAACAAGACACTTCGGCCTGGCTTTAATACCTACAAAGAAAAAGCAGCCTGCATGTAACATTTGATAAACCCAGTAAAATCTGATGAAGTTAGGAGCTAAAACTGAGACTTGCAATTATAAAAGTAGTGGATGAAGATAAAATGGTCTCTTAAAAAAATGCCAATTGTGGCATACATCTTTAATCTTAGCACTGAGGAAACTGAGGCAGGAAGATCACTGTGAATTTGAGGCCAGCCAAGGCTATATAGCAGGAGCCCAAAAATGAGTAAATGTATAAGTAAGTAAATAAATGCCTTAAAAGTTTCATGTGGATATGATGATCCAGAGTACAATTTAACACTATTGGTGCCCCCTTCAAAATTCCATGCAGTTTGACAGTTATACAGCTTGAAAGAACTTTCACATAAAAAGCAATTGTCACAGGATTTACCACTTCATGTTCTGAAAATCACATGGCTTTCCTTTGCAAAGTCAGGTGCTGGTCTTAACCTTCTAAGTGCTAGTCTGAGAGGTCTGTTCTCTACAACTTAACCTCTGAAGAGCTTTCACGTGGTATCCCCACCTGGGCCTGACACTGATTCCCTGTCCTGAAAGGTTGTGCTCTGGTCTTACCATCTGCTCCTAGTATCTGGAAGTCCACATCGAGAGGAGAGAATCACAGGGAAAGCCACCTCCCTTCTCTGCACCTGTCTTGTTTGTTGCGTAGACAGTGATCTACCTATTCCAAGTCCTGAGGCTAACAACAGTGTTCCAAGGAACCACACCATAATACCCAGCTTAAGGCATTTATTTTAAAGTGGACCTGTACTACCTATGACAATAGATTTTTATCTCCTTTGGAAAAGTGTGCTGAGGAGTGCCACCTGGTGGAAAGTCATGTATAGGACAGTATCTTGCGGATGGTGGACATTTCATGCCTGAGAAAAGCATCAGAAGGTTAAAACCAAGAACTCTTTATGAAAACAAATGTACATAATATTAGTCTGGCCCACTGGTGTTTTGGAGACCCTTCTATCATTAGGGAAAAGTCTGCGATTAAAGGGAATTTTATAAAGTGAAGATGTTCATGTGCTGAGTTATTGTCAGGCCAGAGACTGAAGCCTCAGAATGCAGATTTCTCTGATCTACAAGTTTGGTAGTATGAACATGCACTGGAAACTGAGTGGCTTAGTCACTTCCTTATTCTCTTCCAGCCAACCAAAAGTCTCTCACTTAGAATCCCCCCAATATAGTTTATCAGTAAACACAGGCCGACCCTGCTTAAACCGAATAAAATAAAGTCTTGGAAGCAGACAGGTGGAATCTTAACTTCTCTACCACCAGAAAGCTTTGATCTTCACCTGTGCAGTCCACTTTTGTTTTTTCTTAATCCTGTACCTGTGTGTCTTTCTTTTTTGCCTGTTCCTTTCTCTGTTAAAAGACAGTTTTATAGCTCACCATGCTGGGCACAGTATATGTAGAGACAAGTAAGGAGAGTAAGGGTTTTACTATCAACTTTCCCTTTTCTCCTTCTTTACTTCTTTCCTTTCCCCATCATTTGAGTTTTTAAGACAGAGTCTTGTTATAGAGCTTTGGTGGCCTGGTACTATGTAGCCCAGGCTAATTTTGAATTTGTAGCAGCACTCCTGACTCAGTATTGTGATTGTTGTATTACAGATATATGATACCACATCCGGCTAGAAAGGAAGCATTCTAAAAATACAATTCGGAAAGAAGGATGGTTGCATGGAACAGTGGAAAGAACATTCACTGAGGAATTTTGAATTCATGACTCAAATCCTAGCAAGTCCATTAGCTATTTGAAAGGCCACAAGTAATTCAATGGTAAGTTTATCCCTTTGAATACTTTCTGATATGTAAAATAACTATAGTACTAAGCCTTCTCTGCCTATAGCACTGTACAGTAGATATGCATTTCTAATTCTCAGATTCTTTCCTTCCAATAAGTTTGTCAAGTGGATAGGTTAACTTTCACTACTTTTTCACATACTTTTTAGTAAGGCAGGCTCAGGGTAAAAGTGACTTATTACCTGGAATCTTAAGGCATGTCAGAGGCACAAAGACCAAAAATCATGTGTTCTGATGACAGATTTAAATCTATTTTATCATTCTAATTTTTAAAATGAGTAAATTCAACCTTAGAATTGTCTTTCAATTGAAAATTCTGTGACTTAAAAAGCTTGCCTGGTGTTAGCATCCTTACAGTTTGTGTTCTGGCAGTTTACGACTGAGACTGTTCACACCAGGCTGCCCCCAGGCCAGTGGATGTCTTGTTATCAGAAGCTGTGATCCACTTCTTCCTTGAGAAGTTTTCCAATGAAGCACATGATTTCAAATTAACCAACCAGTCACATGATGGCAGAGAGAAAGTAATCAGATTGTAGCTAGAAAGTTTTTCTGGCTCAGCAGAAAAAGGTCTCTAATGGGGACAAAAAAATAAGAGGAAAGATGAAATGAAATCTGTCACTAAAGAAGTGTGACCAGGGACAGTTCAAGCAAATTGTTTTAATACCTTCTAATATGATATGAAGTTCAGAAAAGGTTGATTTGTATGGACAGGTGTGTGGGGCACTGGGAAACTCATAGAGATGCTAAAAGCATTCTGGACGTAGGTGATGTGTTCATGAGTTACATATCATAGTTAGGCACAGGTGTCAACTTGACAGTTGAGGGTTTGCGCTCTGGGCACATTTATAGAGCATTAGTGGTTGAGTTAAACCCAGAGCAAACCTGCAGAAGATTGTCTAGTTGATGGGGAAGATCCAGCTCATGGTGGGTGGGATTAGGCTCTGGAATAAAATACAGAAAGGTGGTTGAGAAAGTTGGCATCCTTGTGTACACCTGGCCAGACATGCTGGTCTGGCAAGTAAGGATCATCCCTCTCTTAGCTGCTTTGTGGACATGGTGTGGCCAGTTCCCTCGGCCCTGGTGCTAGTGGTCCTCCTGCTAAGATGGACAAACAACTGTAACTAGGAATTGTAAGAGAAAATAAACCCCCTTGTTCCCTTAGGCTGTTTGGTGGTGATTTTAACAGGAAACTATGCAAGCTAATTGCAATAGGTACTTATCACATGAAAAATAAACTTCAAGAAAATTTAGAAACTCAGATAACATGCAAAAATATTAAGTTGTGAATTATATGTTCAGTCTGCTATTCAGACTACTAGTCTAAAAAACAGACCATTACCAAAATTTTACATCTGTCTGTAGGTTGTTCCCCTGCCCTATCACACTGCCTTCCCTCACAACAGAAATTCCTTATCTAGAGTCTAGACTCCAAAAGGTCAAAGGGACTATAAATTTAAGTGGAAAAATCCAAGTCACACCTTTATTTTTAATGCTGCTAATGGGAACTTAGCATTCCTTTAACTATGAATGACACTAATGAATTTGGACACTAATGAAAATCCCAAATAATATCAAATCATGGTGCAGTTCTTATATTCATTTCCACTTGCATTAAAAATTGTGGTGTTAGCCCTTTCACTAGAGATATAATTTAAGTGTTAGCAAAAAAGAGTTATATTAAAAATCTGACTTCTAACAAATATGACTGCCTTTACAAATTGGTCTAATTATTAAATTTTGGCAGAAGGATTAAATTCGAGGCCAGCCAAGTCTACATACTGAGTTCTACGCCAGTTCTAGGCAAATTAGGTTGCAACAGTAAGACCTTGTCTGTCTCAACAAAGACCATTTCGATAAGATTTAATTTAAAAAAAAAAAAGTTAACAAAGAGTTTTTCATTTGGCCTGACACTCAATGGTGAAAGAAAAGTCTAGGTACAAATATAAAACAATCTGCCTGACTATTTTCTAATTATTTTAAATTCCTGTTCCATTTTATTTTATTTTATTTTATTTGCAGCATTCAAACTCAGGGCCTCTGACATGCCAAATATACGCTGAGTTACATCCTCAGCCCCCTTGTTCAATATCTAAAGAAACTAAAACTCTACCATATGCAGTTAATATAAAAAAGATAATAGACAGATTCATAGAGAAAATGTTAGCCTTTCATCAAAAGAGAGATGAAAAGTGAGTGCTCACTCAGCACTCAACCTAGAAGACTTCTTCTACAATAAAAGGTATTCGTTACTGAAAAGCACTACTTGCCAAAATGCAGAAAGTAAACGTTTGTGGACTCCTTGTCCCTAAACAAGATATATAAATAAGCCTCACCTACCTTACCCCAAGGCTCAGGGAACATTGCAGAAGAGGGGACAGCAAGATTGTAAGAATCCGAAGTGGTAATGTGGTGAGCCATGCATTGTCTCTAAGACATGGTATAGTTGTGATACACAAGATTTCATATATATACTTACACAAGAATTGCATGGGAACTGTCTTATCAGCATCTCACCATAAACATCAGAAAAATCTCAAGAAGCTCCACTTCTCTGGGAGACTGATGAGGGAAGTAGAGAAGGATATTTTTCTCAATATTATATTCACTGCTCTAGAATGCTTGCTGGAACATGTATTAAAACAGGCATAAGTTAACACAGACTAGATGAAATACAGTGGGCTGCACAAGTGAAAAGATTTGTAAATAGGAAGGAGTCTGGCAGGAGAGATGAAGGGCTGTAAGAGGAAAGGGGGAGGGAGGGGATTTGGGATTAAGGGGTTGAAAATATTATAAAGTCACTATATATCCATATATACAACATTAAAAAATTAATAAAAGAGAAAAAAAGTGAGTGCTCAGATATTTTAAGCTATAATAAAATGTTTAAGAATATACTTTTGTATGGATGCATGTGTGTGCATGCATGTGTCTGCATGTATGTGTGTATGCATTTTGGTATTTTGTCTCACTATGTAGCTCAGTCTGGCTTCAAATAAACAATCCTCCTTGTCTCTGGAATGTTTGCAATCACAGGCGTATGCCACTGTGCCTGATAGAATTTACCATTTTTCTAATGATTTCATTGATTTTTAGAATTAACCAACACTGTAACTGAATGTCTGAAAAGGTAAATACTTCCACTGCAATTTTACAAAGCAGCTTCATTCATATTTCATCCTCATCACTATGAGTCATGATGGCTTAACCAGTTGAGCTTTGTCTTTTCTTTTTTTTTGAGACAAGGTTTCATGTAGTCCAGACTAATCCTGAACTTGCTATATAGTTCAAGATGACCCTGAAGTCCTGATCCTCTTAGGATTATAGGTGTGTGCACCCAACTGGCTGTTTGTATATTTGTTTTGAAGCAAGTCTCCAAGGTTGGCCTAGAACTCAGGAAGGAGTCAAGGTAAGTCTTGAACTTTTGGCAATCTTCCTGCCTCAGATCAAATGCTGAGGTTACAAGCATAAACTATGTTCAACTTCAAATGAAGCTTTAGTTTACAGATGGGGTAGCACCCTCCTGGTGGTCACGACAGTTTGGGTTCTCATTGTCCTAATAACAGCAATGACAACAGTGGTTAACAGTAATGAATTACTGGAATTTGCCGGGAAATGGATGTCATTAGAAACAATTATATTAAGTGAAGTATCCCAGACCCAGAAAATTAAGCGCCGTATGTAGTACCTAATAGGTGGCTCCTAGTACCAAACCCACCCAGCCCACCTAGAGACAGTAATTCCAAGGATTATGAACAGGAGGGATGGGGTAGGAGGGCCACACCAGAAACAAGGAGAGAAGGGACCATGTTACAGCAGGGAAAATAGGCCTCCACCAAGGACCCAAATAAGTAATGAGACATCTGATTAAGTTCACAGACTTTTGTTCCTGATCATTTACTACTGAGGGGGTGTGATCTCACCAGAAGAGGAGGGCATATAGTCTGGCAGATAAAAAGTAACCGTTGTGCAAATGGGTGATAGACCCCTCCCTCACTGTGGTTTCCCACTTTTATTACATCTACCTTTGAATGTGCTTTTATCACAAGACTCTAACAGCTTTTTGTCTCTGGCCAGGGGGTAACATACAATGCCCACCAGGATGGAGTGAAGGGCATTGCAGGAGCAGCAAAACTGCAAAAGAAAATCAACAAACTACAATCCAGAACTTCAGAAACTCTATATCAACCACCTAGAACTAGGCCAGCTTAGTCTCTCCCCATCTTGAAGCTCAGGGAAATTTGCGGAAGAGGGGGCGGTAAGAGTGTAAGAGCAAAAGGATGGGAGGAGCAATGATATGTAAGATACTCTATACTAGTTAGGGCTGAAGCAATCATAATTGGACTTTGCATGCCCTGCGCATTGTCCAACACACTGTTGACCTCACAAAGTCTAGCATCTGCTAAAGGCACCAAGATCCTTGGAGGCAAAGGATTGGCAGCCACAGCAGTGTTCCTATACCTAAGGGGAACACGGTAAAGGGTTCAGGGAAAGGCCACTGGGTCCTTGTACGTCATCGGAGAGGAGGGCCCAGAGGAAAATCAGACATGCACAAGAAAGGACTCTCTGGGAATTGGGGCGGGAGGCACTGGGGGATGGGGAGGGAGAAGGGTGAGGAGGGGGAGCAGAGGGTACAGGGGGAGGAGGAGGGAGGGAGGGAACTGGTGTACCTAATAAGTTTGTATGAGCTGAAATAAAAAAAAAAAAACAGTAATGGTTGGCTTTTAAGGAGCACATACCAAGGATGCAAGTACTGTGCTGAGCATTCCATCCATCCATCTAACCTCACGTCCTGTCATCTTAACATTTCTCAGTTACAGAAACAGGCTCAGAGATGTGAAAGAACTTGCCTAGGTAGTGAAACAGTTTATTTACATATGCATTTATTCACTTATTATACATCTTTTATTTTATTCTATTATTTATTTGAGAGATGGCCCAATTCCATTCCCCTTCCTCTTCCTCTTCCTCTTATAACCCTTCTTCACTGTCAGACTGTCTCCTATTTTCAAGTGTTTTTGCATGTGTGGTCCACCGGGTCTTGTGTGGTTTGCCTTTGATGACTTGTGCCTGAACACTTGCTGGAGCATGAATCATGTATCAGTGTGCATAGAGAGACAGCACACAGGTGTGCAGATGCCGTAGCATACATGCGGAGGTGAGAGGAGAACTTTTAGAAGTCAGTGCTCTCCTTCCTGGATGTGGGCTCTGAAGATCAAACTCAGGTTGACATGCTTGTGAGCAAGTGCCTTTACCCTGCAGAGTCATCTCCCCAGCCTCTGAAGCCCGGTTTATAATCTAGGCCCTATGACTGTAGTCTTGATGACTTAGTCATATTTTCCTCACCTTATAGATCCCAAGTAACCGCAATGTCTCTCTGCTCCAGGATAGCGAATCTCTGAGGTGTAGTCACACACTGCATTAGCCCAAACTCACAGTGGAAACTTTATGCCACAGAATCCTTTCCCTATGCTGACTATATAGTTTACCAACAAAAACTGGGGAGATGCTATGACTGTAATATGTCAGTCTCAGAGAGAAGGCAGGCAAGAAGACCAGGATGGCCAGCCCTCAAGTACAGGCACCAAATCACTGACCTTGTAAATGTTTTGTAAGACAAGATGCATCTTATCAGGGTGAACAGCTGAGAGCACAAATATCAATGTAACAGCATCCACAGACTCTGGCGGAACATGATCAAGAAGGTCATCTCTAGTGAGGTCGCATTGAAACACCTTACATCTCTCTGCGTGATACAAAGGGTTTTGCTAGAAGGGGAAACAAAAAAAAACAAAACAAAAAACTCATCATTTTAATGCAACTACCACACTAATACATATGCAAACATGCAGCATAAAGGAGATCGTTTTTACTTGTGTCATGCTATGCACAAATAAATGATCACTTGTTACTGGGGGAAAATGAGTAATGAATCGCTCATATATAAAATATGCACTTTTTGATACTGCTACAAGAAGCAAGGTTATCATTTTAGCAAAGCATTTTTATCTGAGAGAATATGGCCTACCAAACATTTCTTGAGCCATGTTTTCCTAATAGGATAATATAAAACTTCTTCCTCAGTCTTCCTTTTTGGCATCCCTGTAAAGAAGTCCTTCCAATTCCCCTTAACTGGGAATGCTTCCGCAGTTTTTCTGGGGTGTTTTTCCACTTTTTTTTTTTTAAGACTTAAGAAAGAGGAGTTTATTTAGAGTTGAGGGCCGGTGGCTAAGGGAGTCATTTTTAGCCTTAAGGTAGGAGAGCATTAGAACAGATGAGATAGCTTAAGGTCAGAGAGGACAGGGAAAGAATGTCTATGCCAGCATTGTGGGAAGAGACACCAGAGAGCTTAGAACATGAGAGGAGAAATGGAGAAGAACGTTTTCCATTTTTGGATAATGTATTTCAACGCATGTGTGAGTGTTATGAAGAAAAAGTAATTTTCTTTCATGTAAATGAGAACCTGAATAAATTAACACACAAAGTTAACTGGATAGGAAAAGTAAGCAACAAAAGGATGCCAATTCTACTTACAGTTCTACCTGCTGATCCAATGCAACTTCAACTGAATTAAAATAGATGTACAGAAATTTGACAAGTAAATCTCATTTATCTGGAAGCAAGAGTTAATTTTTAAAATGAAGAACCAGGAAGGAAATATACTACTAGACATCAAAACACACAAAATGTAGTAAAAAAGAAAATGTGGTTTGAGAATGGTGAAAAATAACTCAACAAAATAGAAGAGTCCCTGAATAGACCTGTTCATTTGAGAATTTAGTATTTTATTGAAAAAAGGTAAGGGCAGCAATTAGACGAGATGGCAAATAATAAAGATAATTCATTCCTTCAATGTGTGTTGTTCTGAAAACTAGCTACCAAATACACTGAAGGATTTCCGGTTTCAGGTCAGAGATGAACAGAAGAGGGAAGACATATCTCTCATACTCAAAAAACAAACACACCTGAAAAGACAGAAAACACTAAATTTTTTGTGAAGTCATCAAAGAATAGAAATCAAAAACATGCTATCCCCAAATACAGAGAAAAACAAGTGAATTCCCCAAAGGCCAAATGTTGCTTACCTGAAGCAGAAGCGACTAAGTCTAGAAAGATAATACTAGAAATCAGGCAGTTGCTAGACATCACAAGCAGGCAACAGAGTATGAAACCATAGGCCCGGCTGCTCCAGGCCCTTTGAAGGTACTTCCACCAGGGATGTTGCTAGGTG
The DNA here is from genome assembly GCA_023101885.1 of Typhlomys cinereus. Classification (NCBI taxonomy): domain Eukaryota; kingdom Metazoa; phylum Chordata; class Mammalia; order Rodentia; family Platacanthomyidae; genus Typhlomys; species Typhlomys cinereus. The sequence continues at coordinate 69,634 of JALPQD010000055.1, forward strand.
TTCACACTGAGGATGCTGCTCTTTCTGATTTTGGCTTTTTCATATATTCTTTTAGAAGGAACAGACTGACTCTGCAGGAGAAGGTGCTCAGAATGAAGCCTAAAGCTGCCAATGGAACACCACTGCAGCATGGGGAGGGAATTTCTCTGCCTAACTGTGAGAACAGCTTCAAGATCATAGAGTGGCACAGTTAGATAATATCCATAATTGGGAGAGGGATGGGCAAAAAAATTATGAGAAGTAGAAACATTTGTGAAAACCAAAGTCTTCAGCAAGAGAGCCACACCATAGTTCTAAAACACAGGGGGCAGAACACATGAGAATAATACACTCTTTACATTCCACCAATAAGTCTCCTGACTTGCTTATCTGAAGCTAACTTCAGGTACTAAATTACAAGCAGGAAAACTCCAAAAGAATTGCCACGAGAGCACAAAGGAACAACTTAAAGCCAAGAGACAAAAATAAAGTCATGGAGGAGTCTCTGGTGCCATAGCAACAGCAAAGCTCAAGGGGAATTATAACAATATCAAATAAAGTCCAACTTCTGATTACAAATCCCTATGGCTTCAGCATTTACTGACCTAAGAACCAGTACAGTTTGAACGATAGGTATAAGACATACCAAAAGACAAGAAAAAACAGTGTGAAGAAAGCAGCAATCATCAGAGACAGACTTGACTAAGGCACAGACAATGGGACTACAAGTGTGAGCATTCAAAACAACTATTATTAAAGTGTCACAGACTCCTAGAAAAGGTAGACAACATGCAAAATCAGATAGGTAACTTTAGACTCAAATTTAAATGTCCCAAATCAAAGACATGAAAACAAGTTTCTGATTGTGCAGTCCCCACCGCTCAGCCAGAGAATGCTGAAATTGCTCTTTTGTCTGGAGTGAATTTACAAAGTTGATAAGCAACAAAAAGCAAAACACAGATGCTACAAATGTCATCTAAGTGCTGAAACCAGCATCCCAAATAGAAGACAACCATTCCATCAAAGAATTAGTACCCAATGATTTCACATAGAGCTTTAACCAACATCTACCCATTCTAAAAACAATATACGCAAATAGAAATCTTAATTTAGGCAGTGGACACAAGTAAAACAATACAAATCAAAGAAAATAAGCAACAACTTAATTCCAGATGTCAACATTACACTGGAAAAATAGGGAAAAAAAAAAAAAAAAGCCCCACAAGAGGCCAAGAGAACACATCTCCCAAAATCACCAATCCCAAGGCCTCAGCTTCCAGAGGATAGCTCATTGGGAGGTATCCAAGAGAACAATAATCAGACAATGAATTCCAAAGATCACTTATAAATATGTTCAAAGAGTTCCAAGAGAACATAAATGCCTAAACAAATCTAAAGAAGAATACAAAAAAGGAAAAAAAAATAAGAAAAAAACAAGATACAGAATGAGAGCAGAGGACCTGAAAACAGAAACACTGAAGAAAAACCAAAGTGATCTGAAAACACTGAAAAAAAGTGCGGGCTGAAACCTACTGGAACTCTGGGACATCATCAAAAGGCCCAACACACAGATCATAAATATTCCAGAAACAGATATACAAGAGAAAGATCTAACATGCATAATTAGTGAGATAATAGAGAAAAATTTCTCTGACCTAAGAAAAGAGATACCCATCTTGATTCAAGAGACAGACAGAACACCAAATACACAGGACAAAAAAGAAATACCCCACAGTATGTGATAGGCTGCTCACCAAATACACACACTAGAGACAAGATCTTAAGAGTGCAAGACAGAAAAACCAACTCACATACAGAGGCAAAACCATCAAAAACAAAATAATAATAACTGACTTTTCAATGCCATTGGTAAAAGACAGAAGGGCTTGGAGAGACATAAAACAAATACAAATGAACACAAATGTAAACCCAGATTATTATATCCAGCAAAACTGTCAGTCATAATTGAAGATGAAAGAAAAATATTCCATCACAGAAACAGGCTTAAAGACTATACAGCCAATTAAGCCAAGGCTACTGGAAGGAATGTGCAAGAAGGAAGAGAAGGATAAACACATTGAAGAGACTAAAGGGAACAAATGATACCAGCACAAGAGCTAAGTGAGGGACTAAAAATACAAACACCACAACATCAGCACAATGTCAGGAAACAATGAATACCTTTCAATAACAACTTTAAATGTCAATAGGCTCAACTCCCAAATCAAGAGACACAGACTTATAGCTTAGATCAAATATTATGATCCAGCAATTCTCTGCCTCCAAGAAGCATACTTCACTATGAAAGACAAACATTTTCTCAGGGTGAAAGGATGGTCAAAGGTACTCTAAGCAAGTGGAAAGAGAAAACAAGCAGGAGTTGCCATCTTAATATCGACAAAATAGACTTCAAACTAAAGACCGTAAGAGATACAAATGGATACTACCTCCTAATTGAGGGAACATTCCAGCAGGAGGACTTTACAATCCTAAAGTTATATGCACCAACAGGAGCACCCAAATTCATCAAGCAAATATCACAGGAAGCAAAACAACCAATCAATTCAAACACAGACATAGTAGGAGACTTCAATACTCCACTCAAATTACTGGACAGGTCAATGGGTCAAAAACTAAGCAGAGCCATTAGAATTAAATGAAATTGTAAGTCAAATGGACTTTACAGATATCTATAGGACATTTTACTCAAACACTAAAGCATACACATTCTTCTCAGCAGCCCATGGAACATTCTCAAAAATACAGAAAAATTGAAATCCCTCTTTGTATACTATCTGACCACTATGGAATAAATTTAAGACATCTATAACAATAGAAACCATACAAACTCATGGAAGCGAAATAATACATGAGGATTGGGTCAAGGAAAAAATAAAACAAATTAAAAAAAAGTTCTTTGGGGCTGGAGAGGTGGCTCAGGGGTTAAGCCTCTGCCTTGCAGGCGGAGGGTCCTGAGTTCAGATCCTAGACCCCACGTATAGATGCCGGGCGGAAGCGGGGGCAGTCTGCGTTTCTGGTCCTGGTAGGGCGGAGCCTGTGAATCCCGGAGCAGAGTAAACGAGGAGGTGGAGGCGGTCCATGGGGGTTCCCAAATTCGCCTGTGGTTCTACACACACACACACACACACACACACACACACACACACACACACACACGCACGCGCATGCGCACGCGCACATACACACAATTGAATAAATAATAATAATAAAAAAAAGTTCTTTGAGTCCAATGAAAACAAAGACACAACCTACTAAAATCTACGGGACACATTAAAACCAGTTCTAAGCACCGGGTGGAAACAGGGGCAGCCTGTGTTTCCGGTCCTGGTAGGGAAGACCCTGTGAATCCTGAGGCAGAGTAAACAAGAAGGAGGAGGAGGTGGTCCATGGTGGTTCCTGAATTCACCCGGGGTTACACACACACACACACACACAAACACACACACACGCGCGCGCGCACGCACACACACACACACACGCACAATTGAATAAAAAAAAATTGTAAAACCAGTTCTAAGAGGAAAATTTATAGCATTAAATGCCTACATCAAAAAAAAGGGAGGGGGGAAGATCCTGAATAAATGACTTAATGTTATATTTGAAAATTTTAGAAAAGCAAGAACAAACCAATCCTAAAAGTAGCACACAAAAAGACACATCCAAAATCCAGGCAAAAATTAATGAATTGGAACTGAAAAAGACTATACAAAAACAAACAAACAAACAAACAATGAAACAAGGACTGGATCTTTGAAAAGCTGAACAAGATTGATAAATCCTTAGCTGCACTAATCAAAAGAAGAGAGAACACCCAAATCAATAAAATCAGAAATGAAAAGAAGGAACAGAAACCACAGAATCATAAGGACAAACTTTAAAAATTCATACTCCTCTAAATTGTACAATTTAAAGGAAATGGATGAATTCCTAAACACATACGACTTACCAAAATTGACTCAAGATGAAATAGATACTTTAAACAGACCAATAACAAGTAATGAAATTAAAACAGTAATTACAAGTCTCCAAACTAAAAAAAACCCAAGACTAGATGGATCCAGTAGAGAATTCTAGCAGATCTTCATAGAAGAACTAAATATCACTCACTACTCCTCAAATTATTCCATAAAATAGAGAAAGAAGGAATACTCCCAAGCTCTATGAAGCCAGTATTACTCTGATTCAAAAATCAAACAAAGACACATCAAAGAAAGAGAATTATAGGCCACTCTCACTAATGAACTCAGATGCAAAAAGCCTCAATAAAATATTTGCAAATCGAATCCAAAAACATATTTAAAAAATCATACACCATGAACAAGTCAAATTCATTCCAGGAATGAAAGGATAATTTAATATATATAAATCAATAAATGTGATTCATCATATTAACAGACTCAAAAACAAAAATCATATGATCCTCTTGATAGATGCTGAAAAGGCCTTTGACAAAATTTAACATCCCTTCATGATGAAAGTTTTGTAGAGAACAGGAATGGCGGGGACATATCTCAACATAATAAAGGTTATATTCAACAAGCTTAGGCAAACATCATTCTAGATAGAGAAAAATTTGTCTCCACTGTCATCACTCCTGTTCAACCTTGTGCTTGAAGTCCTAGCCAGAACAATAAGGCTAGAGAGGGAGATAAAAGAGATACAAAGAGGAAAGGAAAAAGTTAAAGTATCCCTATTTGCAGATGATATGATTCTATACTTGAGAGATCCATATGACTCCACCAAGAAATTACTTGAATTAATAAACACTTTCAGTAAAGTGACAAACCAATGAAATCAACATACAAAAAAGTAGCCTTTTTATATACCAAAGACAAATGAGTTGAGAAAGAAATGAGGGAATCAATTCCATTAGCCACAGCTTCAAAGAAAAGAAAATAACTTGGAATAAACTTAATCAAGAAAGTAAAAGACCTATACAGTGAAAATTACAAAACTATATATTTGACAAAGGATTAATCTCCAGAGTACACAAGTACTCAAAAAACCAAACACCAAGAAAGCAAACAGCCCAATTAAAAAATGGGCTCTGGAACTAAACAGGGACTTCTCACATAAAGAAATTCAAATATCAAACAAATATATCAAAAGATGCTCAAGTTCCCTGATCATTGGATAAATGCAAATTAAAACTATCCTGCGATACCATCTTACCTCAATCAGAATGGCTAAGATCAAGAACACAAACAATAGAGAATGCTGGTGTGGATATAGAGAAAAGGGAACACTTATTCATTTCTGGCAAGAGTGTAAACTAGTACAGCCACTTGGGAGATCAATGTGGAGATTCCTCAGAAAGTTAAAAATGAAACTATTATATGACCCAGTATACCACTTGTAGGACTATTCCCAAAAGACTCTCCATCTCATTACAAAGACACATGCTCATCCACGCTCACTGCAGCTCTATTCACAACAGAAAGAAAATGGAGTCAGTCAACATGCCCACCAACAGAAGAATGGGTAATAAAAATGTAGTACATATACACAATGGAATACTATTCAGTCATCAGGAAGGTACAGAAGGTGTTTATTATTGAAAAGCACAACTTGTCAAAATGCAGAAAATAAGTGTCTGTGGACTGCTTGTCCCTAAATGGGACAAAGAAACTTCATCTACCCCCCAACCCCAAGGCTCAGGGAAAAGGGAGTGACGAGATTGTAAGAGTCTGAAGTGGAAAGGTGGTGGGTCAGGCATTGTCTCCTGGATATGACATTATAGCTGTGATATACAAAATTTCATGGCATAAGAATTACATGGGGGGGGGGAACTGGTAAAAAATTTTAAAATGTATAATTAAATTTTTAATAAAAAAAAATTAAAAAAAAAAAAAAAAGAATTACATGGGAACTGGCTCATCAACATCTCACTGTAATATCAGAACAATCCCAAGAAGCTCCAAACCTCTTCTTAGAGACTGATGAGGACTAATGCTGATGGAGAAGTAGACAGGGATACTTTTCTCAATGGTATATCCACTGCTCTAGGATGCTTACTAGAGCATGAATCAGGTCAGCCATAAGTCATCACAAACTAGATGAAAAACAGTGGGTCACAAAAGTAAAAAGATCTGAAAATAGGCAAGAATCTGACAGCAGAGATGAAAGGTTGTAAGGGGAAAAGGAGGGGGGATGAGATTTGGGACTATGGGTATATATATATTAAATTAAATTAAAAAAATGAAAAGTTCTTAACCAATGAATTTTGTATCTATTGAGTTCATTAGTAGGATCACCTTCGCCTTGGAAAGAATTGGAGAACTTGATGACAGGGCAATAGAAACTATACAAGGGAAAGTGAAAAGTGGTTAGGAAGGGGGAAACCCCTAAACCATTTAAGATAGAAAGGTAATAGCTAATGGTGTTGGATGCTTGCAACTGAAAGAGGGAAAAGCCCAGAATAAGAACTAAAGGAATTTTTTAAAACCTGACTTTTTCCAGATTAAAAAAAAATAAAGATATGTCTAAACTCCAGAAGTAAAGAACTCTTACATATAAAACCCTAGTGCCACAAAATAAAAAAGATTAATAAATTTTGCAAGTAAGCATAGCAGTGCACACAATTCCAGCATTCAGGAGGCTGAGGCAGGTGGATCAAAATCCCTCCTGCTTCAGCCTGGGCTATAGGAGGAAACTCTATTTCAGAGATAGATAGATAGATAGATAGATAAATAGATAGATAGATAGATAGGTAGGTAGATAGATAGATAGATAGATAGACAGACAGATAGATATAATTTATACATAAATAAAAGATAGATGATATAATTTAAATTCTCTGTGCAAAGAAAGAGCTCCCATTGACAATGTCAAATAAACTGAAATAAATGTTCATGACACATACACACAACATCCTGGATATATTATAAAAAGAAACTGACAAACCAACAGAAAAACAGACAAAGGTTGTGAACAGATAGTTTTTAAAAGATAAGCCTGCATAAGTGGGGACTTTTGTCTCTTAATATTTACTCCCAGTGCTTTGAATAGTAACTGACAAATAGTAAACTTTCAATATATGTAGAATAAAGGAACATATGGAGGAAGAAAATGTGCATTTACACATTATAAGAACTTTAAAATCTATGATGATGAAACCTATAAGTAGGAAGACAGTACACCAAACTGCGCTGTAAATAGCTATTATTATACCCATAGATTTGAAGATCATTTAGCACTCAGCCTAGAAGTCTTCTACAACAGAGGTAGAGGATCTCAACACCCTGACAAGATGCAGCCTGGGCCAATAGAAGAGCAGTGAAGTGAACAACAATGGCAAGCCATAACATAGAGTACCAACCAGTGCGTCGGCAATGCTTACCTAGAATCAGGCCAACCTCATCTCTCCCCATCCTAAGGCTTAGGGAACTTCACAGAAGAGGGGGAGGTGAGATTGCAAGAACCTAAAGATGGAAAGGTTCACCGTTGGACAAGACATTCCATTCAAAGCAGGACTGCTGCATTCAGATACTCACTGCAGTGAGACTTGTCTTTACTAGACCTGCATAATGACTGACATACCAACATGGCTCCATAGACTATAAAGGAACTTATCAAGAGAAATAAGAACATACAGTGGAAACCTTGGGGACTAGAGCTGAATGAGTGAAGGGAATACTTTCAGTGCGTTGTCCCAAGGAGGGGCAACTTGATATGTCACAGAGGCCTGAACTCCCACAAGAGTAGACAAGTCAGAGGGAACCCTGGGGTTCACAGACATGGCCAGGCAAGAGGGTGAGAGGGAGTGGGATGAATTGATGAAGGGAAGGGAGGGGGATGTGAGGGAAAGAGGATGGAGGAAAGTAGGGATAAGTACTCAATATGCTTGTAAAATTAGGAAAAAAATAAATTAATAAAAAGTCCTATCAAGGGCTGGAGAGGTGGCTCAGGGGTTAAGCCTCCGCCTTGCAGGCGGAAGGTCCCGAGTTCGGATACCAGATCCCATGTATAGACGCCAGGCGGAAGCGGGGGCGGCCTGCGCTTCTGGTCCTGGTAGGGCGGAGCCTGTGAATCCCGGGGCAGAAGGAGGTGGAGGCGTCCATGGTGGTTCGCGAATTCGTCCGTGGTTCTACACATACACAGCCACACACACACACAGACACACGCGCGCGCGCGCGCGCGCGCAAATACACACAGTTGAATAAATAATAATAATAAAAAAAAGTCCTATCAAAAGAAATCTATGGTAATAAGGAAAAAAACAAAGGAAGATATGTGTGTGTATATATATATATATATATATATACACATATATATATATATATACTACCCAAAGAATGGCAAAATAATAAAATATAATGAGGGATTAAAGAAAAGGGTACTTTTATTATTACTGTGAAATTATAAATTGGTATGATTTTTTCCCATGGAACTTGTCATTAACTATTAATATTTCAATGTGCACATACTTCTCCAAAGGAATTCTGTTCCTTCCATTTATCATCACAGAGAAATGTATTCATGAATTCTGGGAAGTATGTGTACGATCTCAGTCACATTGCTCTATTTATAAGAGCAAAATATTAGGAACTATATGACTGAATACCAATAACAACTGTTAAAGTAGGACACATTCCTCTACAGAATATTACAATAGGCAACAATAATTATTTACATGAAAAACTATAAATAAGAAAATGTAGAATATACAAATCAAATTATACTAAATGTGATACCAAAAATATTTAAATTAAAAAGGGGAGTCTATGGATGTTAAAACTGACAAGCTGCTGGGGAACAGATATTTGGAATATTCCCTAGGGCAAAAGGGAAATAATTTAAAACAAGGGAATGAAATGGTTAATGCCTTAAATCAGTGATTAAAACTAGTGTCACTTCTGGTAAGAGCACCAGATACTGCTGTTTCCAGACAATAATATGTAAGATACATCACCTACCAAAATATTTTACTTATTTGTGTATTTTGTTTTTGGAGAAATGGTCTCTCTATATGTCCTTGAATGGCCTGTCCATATACTGGGAGTGCAGGTATATGTCCCCACAGACAACTACCAGAATATTCATGATGACAAAAACATTTTACCAGATTTTTTTTACTTTTAAATTTTTGTTTGAGACAAGATCTCAGAACCCAGCTACAGGCTATGCAGTAAGAAATGACCTTGAACCACTGACCCTCCTACCTCCATTTCTCAAATGCCAGGACTACAGGTATGAGCCACTGCTTCCAAATGAAAAATTTTGTGTAAAACAGGGTTTCACGTAGCTCAGGTTGGCCCTGAACTTGCTAAGTAGTATTGTGGCTTGAAAGTGAAATGTTCCCATAGGTTCCCATTTGATCACTTGCTCCTCAGCTCATGGCCTGTTTTCTAAGGTGTGGAATCTTCAGGAGGTGGAACCTAGCTGCAGGACATGGTGCAGGCCTTGAGGCTGTTTGTCCAGTGTCACTCCGTTTACCTACTCTCTGCTTCCAGAGTGTGGATGCAGTGTGAGCAGCTAACCTGCTCCTGCCACTGCTTTCTCTGCCTGCTGTCTGCTTTCCCCTCTACCCAGGATTTTTACATGGTTAAGAACTCACCAACAGAGCTACATCCCAATTGCACCCCATGCTTTCTTCTTTGTGATACAGTATTGAATCTAGGGTATCTTTTATTTGGGGCAAGTTTTCTACTTGCTACCTGAGTCACTACCTTACCATTTAAATTTAATTTTTAATTTCAAACAAATTAAATATGGAGCAGGTATGTGCTAAGCTAATGAGATCTAAATGACAGTATAAGAGGTGGTTCTTGATTAGGTTAAAACAGCTCTAAGACACAAGGAACTTCTTAGGGACAGCAGAATCTGGAATGAGTATTAATGACATTAAGAGACTGCAGCTAGTTTCATAAACTAGTTTCATAAACTAATAAGGAAAAGTCCTTATTTTAGGAGTCTTGATGTTTTCAATTTTAAATAATTCAGTAAAAAAAAATCTACGAAGGAAAAAATATGAATTAAGTGCATAGATTTTATTATGTCCCCCCTTCTACTTTTCTTGAATCAAGCTCTTCATATGTACAGTCAGAGGAAAAATAACATTCCTGGTGAGTGCAGCTGATAAGGTCAGGGAGAAGACTGAAATCAAATGGGTTCAGAGAGCAGGGCAAATAAGTCTAAGAAAATAGAAACACAGCAAAATATATGGATGGTGCACCAACCTTAACGTATTCAACAGCTCTTGGAGAAAAATCACAGGCATAAGCAAAGATATTAAAATCTTCTTCTAAAAGTGGGAATAAACAGTTCCCAACCCCACAGCCAGCTTCCAGTATAGTCAATTTTTGACCTTCATACTGAGGAAAGAGAACCCAAAAGTTATATTACATTGTATTTTAATAAAGAAACACATTATGTGAAAGTCTTTAAACCTATAAATTAGATTATAAACAAGAGCATTAAAAAACAAAAGCTAATAATACCGGTATCTTGTTTATGGACACTTTGTCATGGGGAAAAAAACAGCACAAGAGCTAAAAGCTCTAGGGACCACCTCCTGCACCCAAATTTTAACTCCATCTCTGCCCTTGTATTCCATCCTTGGGAAAATCACTTCAAGCAGCTGTGCCCAACACCCCCTGCACAGAAGGAGAATACAAATACACACTATAGTTCGTATATATCTTAAATGAGAACATTTGTGAAATTCTTTAAAGGGGGACATAGAAAATAGCTTATTAAATTTGAATGATTTTATTAAAGATGTATTATTTTCTTTGTGTGTGTGTGTGTGTGTGTGTGTGTGTGTGTGTGTGTATGCGTGTGTATACAGTATTGAATGAGTACACCTGCCTGTATGGGGACCATCTAGTGTTCTATTACTCTCTACTTTATTTCCTTGAACCTGGAACTGCTGGCTGCTTAACAAGCTCCTCTTCTTGTTACTAACCCACACAGCTTGAGGTTACGGACATGCATGCAAACCATACGTGGTTTTTTATGTGGGTGCGGTGATCTGAACTCAGGTTCCTCATGTTTATGCAGCAAGCACTCTTACCCACTGAGCCAACTTTCCAGACTCTATTACTATCAGTTTCAATCTGTCACTAATGTTCCGTGTTTAAATATTTTATTTTTCCAACTTCTAGATTAGTTTTAAGTAAATAGGAAACATTAAAATTCAATTTCCTAGCTATTAAACAGCGCAGAAACTGTTAAAGCTACTTAAGACCAAACAGTGTATTTCTTGCCTTAAGTACATGTTGATTTGATAGGCTTCATAACTTTTCTGCACATTCCCTATGAGAATGCAGTAAAGGTTCCCTCTTACATACAACTTAAAGTACTTCTCAGGACAAGGAGAAAACACCAGCTTACCTCCCTACATGATCTTAGCTCCTCAAACTCTCTGGTGGTCCAATGTCTATCCTTGAAAAAATTGGTACTGTTTCTCTTATAAAAAAGGTCCCAGTTTTTCTGAGCCTCTTTTTCCAGTTTTTGTTGCTTAAAATCAGACACCAGAGCTTGGTCTCTCTGCAGTTTCTCCTCTTCTTCAGAGCTGAGAACCCTTGTTTGTGGTCCTTTTCTTTGTAAAGAAGCCATTTCATTCGTTGCTGGTAATACATTTAACACTGCTGAAGAGTCTCCATTATTGAATAATTTGAACACTCATACTGACACTTCAGAACATGGCTTTCTCGGGTTTTTTTTTCCAGGTGATATTCACTCTTCAGCAGCTTAAAGTGCTTCCAAGGAAAAAGAATGAGTTTCTAGTTAGTGATTCTGTAATAGTCCCTCACACACCCACATCCCTTGGTTTTCTTAATCAGGTATGTAAAGACTGTCTTGAACTCCCTGTGTACCCCAGCCTGTCTAAGGCACCTCCTACCTGTCTCCAAGCGCTGGGATTACATGTGGGGGTACCACGCCCAGATGGAACAGTTCTTTGGCACATAATTGGTGGTTCTAGAACAGTTCCTACGACGCCAGGCAAGTGGTTTTTGAACAGTTCTTAAAGACGCTAGGGTCGGCTCGCCACACACTTAGAGATGGTGACTCTGCACAGCAGCTCGCCCGCTGTAGGAGAGGTCACAAAGACCAGGACACATCGTCCATCTGCCCAGGTCTCAACTAAACTACAGTCAGTCACCAGCACGCTCATGCACTGGACTCTAACTCAGATCACGAAGAGTGGCGCACCCCAAGAAGCCGGCTTAGTGGGGAAAAGGAACGATCCCACGAATTATCTACGGAACGCCGAAAGACAAAACCTCATCCATTCTCGGTGCCGGTGGGAAGTACGACCTCAAGACAAACGCCACGGCCGGCCAAGTGGAAGGGTGGTCAGCTGCCGGACGGGGAGGGGGACGTGACCGTTCCTTTGGGGTCGGGGCCGTTTCCAGGGGGCTAAGGCCGAGGGGCCCGAGCTTCTGATCGCTCGCCGGAGAGGCTGTCACGAACCCAGGAAGACGCTTCCTTGCGCGGACTGAGGCTCACGCCACATCATGGCGCTCCGCGCGGGGGGCGATCCTGGGACAGGCGCCTAGGGTCCCCAGGACCACCGTGTCTCAGGGCAGCGGGACGCGCTCGCCCCAAGGGGCCGGGACATGTGCGGAGCCGTCCGCACCGGCTCTCCGGCTCGCCTCGCTCTTCCCCGCCATGCTCGGGGCTCAGGACCTTCGGCCCGCAGGTCCCCCAGCAGGGACGCGTCGGGGCGCACTCACCCGTCTGTCCAGCCCAGGCCCCCGGGTCAGAGCGCAGCCGCCCCGTGCTAAAGCCCCCGAGGCCCGGCGAACCAGCCCTGCGCGCCCGCCGTCCGGCCCGTCCCAGAGGATTTCTCTTGCCATGGCCCCGCCCCCGCTGCTTCCCCTGGGGAACCGGAAGTTCCCCTTCGGTGCCGGAAGTGCGGCGGTCTTCCTTCCGCGGAGTCTTCCCCTGCCCCGACGCGCTGGAGGCTTATTTCCGGCCCCGGGTGGGCGCGAGCCTGGCTCTGGGAGCGCATCGGAGCGGCGTTCCGAGAGCACCAGCCTGCCGGGCCCGGGCGCTGGCGGCGGGGTGGGCTGCGGCCGCGCGGGGACGGCGCTGACTCGGCCGCGTGGCGCGTCCAGGGCCATGAACGGGACCGCGAACCCGCTGCTGGACCGCGAGGAGCACTGCCTGCGGCTCGGGGAGAGCTTCGAGAAGCGGCCGCGGGCCTCGTTCCACACCATTCGCTGTGAGTTAAGTGAGCTCCTTAGCCCCCTCCGGCGGCCACCTCGCCCCCTCCGCTCCTCCCCGCACGCCCGAAGCCCTAGGAATCCCCGCGACAGGTCATTGTCCTTATCTCTACGCCGCGATCCTCCGGGACTGCCATCTCCTTTTTTATTTTCAGATTACTCTAATCAAACGGAACCTCCCAACTGTTCCTACGGGCCGGAAGATCAGTCCGTCTTTAGGTCGTGGGCCTTTTATTTCCTACCTCCTTGCGAGCTCTTAAGCCAGTCTGCACCAAGTTCTACTGCCTCGCACTCCCTATCTCCTTTCGAGTTATTCCACCAGTGCTCTGCGCGTTTGAAAGACTTCTTATTGTCCATGAACGGCATTTACACCTCCCAACTTCACTTTCTTTCTTGCATTCCTCAGCTGTCATCTCCTTTAGTATGAATCTGTGTCCTTTCTGCTGCCATCAGTCTTTCTCTTTTCCCTGTCTACACTTTGACACCGATTTTTATTGTTGAAGACGGGGTTGTACACTGTTGTCTAGATTGCCTAGAGTCCACTGAAGTCCTTTTGCTTCAGCCTTTGGAACATTGAGGTTCCAGACCTGAGCCACCTTGAGTCTTGAGAACATCTATACCACCCTGACTTCTGTAGATGGAGAATGAAATTAGAGATTGTGAGCCAGGCATATGTTAAAGCTTGGTCTATGTTTAGAAACAAGACAGCAAACATAAGGAATGTGGAAATTGTCATTACGCTCCCTCTTTTTCTACATGATTATAGACTCTGTTGAGAGTGATGCCTTCATTGTGTGTCCTGGTAAAGATTTGGCTGACTGAGCTTGTGATTCACAAGCTTCTGGTTTCCTGTAGTATTAACACTGGTTAAGACTTGTTTTGTCATCGGGGCTAATAGATGTGACTCAACACATAGGAAGAGGGTGTGTTAAATATTGAAGTTCCATCTTTGTATTGCCACTCGTCATGTCATTCCTGTGCTCCCTTCCTGACAGCAGATCCAACTCTTTCAGAATACTAGGAAAGTGGTTAGACCTTCATTTTCTGAATTTACTCATCAGTTTTTCTCCATAGAAAGGAAGTATGGAATTTAAATGAGACAGTGTGTATCATGGCCTGCAGTTTGAGACAGGTGTGTGTTAATATGAAATTAGATGGCTGTTCATTTTAACTTCTAAGTGTAATCCAGAAACAGTAGCAGCATAGCCTTTGGAATTCAACAGTCTCCTACTGGACATCTGCAGAAATATCTTTTTCTAAGCAATGGAACATAAATGTGGCAGTTCTACTTTTGGCAGTTTCTATACAAAAAGAAACAAGCTTTTATGATGCTGTGGCCTTTCATATTTCATATAGAGTTTTAAAATCAAACCCTTTGTTCTGTCGCTTCTATGCTCACAGCTCTAATAAATATCTTATTATCTGTCCCCTGAGAGAAGATCTTTGCTTCTACCTACTAAATATTATAATGCACTTGAAAAAAAAGTATGTGATAGTAATTATAAATGGCATGAAATTATTTGGGACTTATTGCATTGTTCTGTCTACTTTTACAAATGTGAAATTTTCTACAATGAAATGGTTTTTCAAGAATTCTAAATCATGAGACTAGAGAGATGGCTCAGTTGATTTGTGTTTACATGAAAGCTTGACCTGAGACCAGTCCCCAGAATGTAACATAAAACAGTGAAAAAAATCTGGCATGGGGACCTGTGTTTGTAATCCCAGCGCTGGGGAGGTAGGGACAGATCCGTGGAGCCTAGCTGAACCGGTGAGCCTCAAGCCCATTGAAAACATCCTATCTCAAAAACAGAAAGGGGGATGGATGTTCCCTGAGAAATGATATTCAAGGTCTTCTAACCTGTACACACACACAGACACACACATACACACACACACACACACACACACACACACACACACACATTTGCACATACAGAAAAGAATTCTAAATCAGTTTTAGTTACAAAACGAGAAATTTAATTTCGATATTAGAATTCCAAGGAAATCCTTATTCTAAGTTATCTGGTAGAAAATACTGTCTTTCTTTCCTTTTAGATGATTTTAAGCCAGCATCTATAGATACTTCCTGTGAAGGAGAACTTCAGGTTGGCAAAGGAGATGAAGTCACAATTACACTGCCACACATCCCTGTAAGTAATTCGCATTGGTGCTGGTTTCAATGTAAGATCACAATGAAGCCTGCTTTTTATAAAATTGTGATTTCCTATCATTTAATATTTTTTAGATTTCTTAAAATTGCCAACATAAGCAATATAGGAATGGGAGAATAGTAATTCATGTTTCTTAGGTGCTTGATTTAAAATGATTCTATATCATTGTTCCCAAGCTCCCTTTTCCCCTATATGCAGTAGAGTAGACAAGATTCCTTCTGGCACCTAGCCCCTTTGGTACTCATTCATAGCTTTTCTTCCAAGCAACTCTGAAGAAAAAGGCCCTAGATACTTTGGGTGGCCCTAGCAGAATGCAGGCAGGAGCTAGATGGACAGCTTTATATCTAGTAAAGTGTAGAGTGTAGGTCAGTAGTCTCAGACAGGAATCAAAGATTTGGAGCATTCAGCTAACTAGGTATAAAGAATTCAGTTAACTGCTGCACCAAGGACTTAACAGGAAAGACTTTGTGAAGTCTTCCTTAGAATAGCACTCCAATCACAAAGCCCAAAGGAACACAAGATGTTCTTACTACAGTTCACAGCTCTGTCCTGAAAGATAGTACGTTCTTGGTATTTAGTGACAGAATGAAAAATCTCTGGGTGGTAAGGCCTGTAAAACTGTAAACTGAAGGAAAATGTCATCCATTCGAACTGTTGTTTCATTATGTTTTCTGGCAGGTTACATCATTTCCCATTGGACCTAGTTTCCAAACGAAAAAACAAAGGGATGCAATAAATGGTCCCTCAGGTCCCTTCTAACCCTACATTTTTACTGTACAAATAAGGAATGAAAGAACCAAGCAGTTTTTGATCATAAGCAAGGCATTAAGTACTGTATTTGACAAATATTAAATAATCAATGAATAAGCCTATTACTAGGCTCTAAGAATTCAGCCTTGAACAAAACAAGTACAATTTTACCCCGTGTTACTTAGGGTTTAGAATTTATAGGGAAATACAGCTGTTGGGTGGGGTGATGCATGCCTGGAATCCTAGTGTTTGGAGTTCCTGTGCTATATGAAACCCTGTCTCCAAACAGCAACAACAAAAAACACTTATTGAGGAAGATCACCAAAGACTTCCTTAAATAATATTTAAACTTACCTGAAAATTAAGTAATTTAGGATGCACGTAAAACCTAGTTAAAGCCCCAAGGCAGGAGGAGAGAGAGCTTATGCTCTCTGAAGACCATGAGTGGTGGAGACCAGATAGATGTCTGGCTTTAAAGATGTTATCCTTCGGCCTGAAAGCAACAAGGGGGCTGTTGAAAGGCTTAAGGGAGAAATAACACTGTAGTTTCTTCAGCTCACCAAGATAGTGAGGTGTCCTTGGAGAACCCTATGTTGGTCTTGCTTGAGGGAGAAGTCTGGATGTTCCAATTCAAAGAAATCCTGAGATTATTCTAGTCTTACTATTCATGACAGTGGCTCTGTTTAGTGTAATATAAGGAGTATTTCATACATTGCTATTCTTTGAAACATTTGTCCAGATCCTTGAAAACATAATTTTAAAATGTTATACTGTTTCTTGATTACCTGAAATCAAATGTCTGCTATATTATAATTACCAATCCTTTATTTTTGCCTGCAGAGCAGAAGTTAAAATAAAATCAATTATTTGTTCTTTTAGAATAGTTCTGGTGAAAGATTTAATGAAGTAGTGCCATTCATAAAGGGAGTTCAGTCGTAACTGGTGTGTTCAGTATGATCTTCTTATACTTTGCGGCAAACAGGGATCCACACCACCAATGACTGTGTTCAAGGGAAACAAACGGCCTTATCAGAAAGACTGTGTGCTTATTATTAATCATGACACTGGTGAATATGTGCTGGAGAAACTCAGCAGCAGCATTCAGGTCAAGAAAACCAGGTATGTGATAGAGATTTATGTGACCTCCCTTCCTCTTTTATTACTGTGCTTAGGAACCAAATCCAGGGTGTTCTGGGCTATATTCCCAACCCTTAAGTGCTTTTAATTCTTGTGTCATTTATTCCTGTTTTATAAGGATCTGAACATTTGCTTGTTCATAGTATTCTATCAGTAATATAAATAACTCTCATTTTCTCAGACAAATCAATTGATAAAATATATGATGTACTTAAATGCAACAAAAAGAATAATATTTTAGGATCTAAAATGTGGAAGTCATTGGGAAAATAAGGTACTTAAAACTCAGCTGATTTTATCAATCTTGTGATTATTGGTATACAACCAAGTGAAAGATTAAATTTATATATATTTATGGTTTTAAGGTTACAAAAGAATAATTGAGTAATTTTACTGGGGCAAAAAAACTGATCTTTCAATAGCATACACTTAAGATGACTGTAATATCAAAATGAAATATTGCCACCCAGTTGGTGGCTCTCACTTGTAATCCCAGTAGCTGGGAGATAGAGGCAAGAGAATCTAGAATTAAGGCTGTCCTCAGCTATGTAGTGTTTGAGGCCAGTCTGGGCTCCATGAGACCATCTCAAAAAGACAAGAAAACAAAATATTGCCTAATTTTTTGACTAATGAACCTTCTTAATAGTTGATTCAACAATTAGTATCTGATAAGAAGCCAGTTATTCATTTGAAAGTCATTTCATTGTAGAAATACATTATAATACAGTAATTAAAATTTTGAGAATTGTAGAGGGGAGGTGTTTGGAATAAACCCAGGACTTCATACATGCCAAGCAGGCAATCTTATTGAGCTAAATCTCTAGCCCATTCTTTAAAATTCAGTTGTTTTTATTATTATTATTCAATTGTGTGTGTGTGTGTGTGTGTGTGTGTGTGTGTGTGTGTGTAGAACCACACAATCTTATTGAGCTAAATCTCTAGCCCATTCTTTAAAATTAAGTTTTTTTTATTATTATTATTCAATTGTGTGTGTGTGTGTGTGTGTGTGTGTGTGTGTGTGTGTAGAACCACACAATCTTATTGAGCTAAATCTCTAGCCCATTCTTTAAAATTAAGGGTTTTTTTTTATTATTATTATTCAATTGTGTGTGTGTGTGCGCGTGCGCGCGCGTGTCTGTGTGTGCGTCTGTGTAGAACCATGGGCGAATTCGGGAACCACCATGGACTGCCTCCACCTCCTCCTTGTTTACTCTGCCCCGGGATTCACAGGCTCTGCCTTACCAAGACCAGAAACGCAGGTCGCTCCCACTTCCACCTGGCTTCTATGGGTGGCATCTTGGATCTGAACTCAGGACTTTCCGCCTGCAAGGCAGAGGCTTAACTCCTGAGCCACCTCTTCAGCCCCTAAAATTAAGTTTTAAAGAGATTATTTTAGCCAGTGTTTGTATGTTTATGTTTCCTCAAGCCATTTTTCTTCATCCACTCATTTCATATAAAACAGCTTTAATTTATAGAGAGTATCACGGCCATTACTATGCTAGATGTTTTAGGTGTGTTATCTGAACTCTACTAGTAATTTTTAGAAAGGCAATGTTATCCTGGGAAGGGGTTTGGAGGGAGAGGAGACTGGGGATTGCAGAAGTCATGGTTTACCTAATTTGAGCGCTAATCTTGCACTTACTCCAGGCAATGTACCTCTAGGGCCCTTGCTCCTGTCCGGCCCCTGTGTTTATTTACTTCCTGGCCTTCAGTGAGCTAGCTGCTGCTACTCCTGTGGTACCTTGAGGTAATGCTCACTCTGTGATCTGGGAACTAGCAGCAGCCTCTTAGGTACTTGTTGTGGTTGCAGAATCTCAGGAAGCTGTTGAGACCTCTAGGTAATTTGTACACTTGATAAAGTTGAAGAAGTATTGAGCTACCCCATTACAGAGAAATTGTTAATGGAGAGCATTTTCTCGTTTGGAATAGAACTCTGACATGATGAATAATGAGTATATAATAGAAAGTCATGCAAGCTGGCCAGTATTTCAAGATATGGTTTATCCAGGAACTCATGTATTCAAGACTACAATTTTATATTGTATATAAGTCAGATGGTGAAACAGATTTACATAATTATGTTGTGTCTTTTCTTTTTAAAAAAAAATTTCCTGCTTGATGTCAAGGCTTATAGCTTAGTACTTGAGAGGCTGAGGCAGGAGGCTGTCAAATTCTAGGCCAGCCTGGACTATATAGCTAGAACATAGAACATCTCAACAAACAAATAGAAACAAGCTCCCCGAGAGTGGAGAGTCTGTTTTGCTCATCTCTATGCATAGTGCAGTATCTGTGTAGTAGAGTTGTTTTTTTATTATTGTTGTTGATGCTGGTTGAATTTTTTTTAATGAAATTGCAAAGATCAGATTTTACAGACACTTGGAAAGTATGTCAGGTTTTGTAGAGACTTCCTACCTATTCAGTCACCTAGAGAAATTTGAGAATCACTATTTTTGCCTATCTGATCTAATGTCTATTTCAGAGCTGAGGGGAGCAGTAAAATCCAGGCCCGAATGGAGCAGCAGGCCACTCGTCCCCCACAGCCTTCACAGCCACCACTCCCCCCACCACCTGTGCCATTCAGAGCCCCAACGAAGCCTCCTGTTGGACCCAAAACATCTCCCTTGAAGGATAACCCTTCACCTGAACCTCAGCTGGATGACATCAAAAGAGGTAGATAACGTTTTTTGGAGCCATGCTAGCCATATGGAGTAGGGCATTGGTGTCCTTGTGGAGGTGACAAAGCTGCTGTCTCTGTTGTGGTAGCGTGAATAGTCACTGCCATTATAACATTTCTTCAGAGCTCACTGTTGTGGAACTGGTGAGGGTGAGATCTATCATCTATATCCTCTGACAGAAGTCCAGGAATAGTGGCTTGAGTTGTGACTGTGTTGGCATCATTTTAGAGGCCTGGGGTTTAAATGAGTACCACCTCAGCAAAAGCTACATAGCACATCTTTACGCTTTAGAAAGAAAAGAATATAGGTGTCGGGGGCTTATATTCAAATGTGTTGTTTCTGAGCTCATGTGCTAATCAATATATGCTAACATAGTGTCTTTACTAAAAGAACATTTCTTATGCCATGACCAAACATTGTTTTGCTGTCAAAGTATATAAATCTGAAAAAGGCCATGAGACCAAGGGAAATAAAATTAGGCCCAGAAGGACTCAGAGTCGTGACTTTGGAGTTCTCCACTGCAAACCTGAGATGACCTCAACTTGGCTTCTCCTGTGTCATAATTCATATTTATAATTCTGGGACAAAATGTAATCCATAATAGTCAGGGAAAGATAAAGAAATGTTGCCTTTTAACAGTTAAAATCAGTCTGCATTACCTAGAACTGCTATACCTCTTAATTTTTTTATGCATGTGTGCATGCGCATGTGTTTGTGCATATACATGTGGAGGCCAGAGGACAGCCTTGGGTGTCCTTAGGAACAGTGTCTTCCCTCTTTAAAACAGGGTGTCTTGTAGAACCTGGAGCTCATCAACCAGGTTAGATTGTCTGACCAATAAGTCCTAGGGATCCTCCTTTTTCTACTTCCCATGGCTAGGATTACAAGCATGTACTGCCATGTATAACATTTTTATGTGCGTTCCAGGTATCACATTTAGGTTCTTATGTTTGTGAGACAAGCGCGTTCCTGTATGAGCTATTGCCCAGTGTCTCTTAATCTTATTTTTTTTCTCTCTCATGGATTCTGGAATCTGTTGTGGATGTTTCTACTACAATTGACTAGGAATTTGACCTATTCTAAAAGGAGTGGGTAGTCATCAATTCTCCTTAAAGGATCCATAGCTGGTTGGTTGACATCACATAGTGTTTAAAAAGGAAAATAAGTCATTTTTCTTGGTATATCTTTCATGTATTTGGAGACATTGAAATAACCAAGTAAAACATGTTTTCCCTCCCCTATTGAAATGTAAAAACCTCATAAACGTAGCCATAGGTCAAATACCTGAGTCAAGAGGAAGACTGGTATGTTACCATTTGTCTTCCCTTGCCGTGGTCTTTCATGCAAACTTCTGTGGGAGCAGGAAAGGACTAGGAAGCTGTCTATTCTTCATTTTTCCCCAGTGGCTTAAAAATTCCATTGCTATCTACCAGACTCTCACTGATACTTAGTAGTATACCCAAAACCAGCACTCTGACTTCCAACTCCTAGTAAATATTTGTCTGTCCCTTTAACGTAGTATTTCTCTTATATGGGGATTCATCCCATAACTTGTAGATGTTGGGACGGGGTCATGTTCTGTAGCCCTGCTGCCTTGGTTCAGTTTCTGCCTCCACCATCTAAGTGCTAGGATTATGGATATGTGCCGCCATACCTGGCTTAGATTCTTTGTTCAGTTAAGTAAAAAATTACTGGTCTTAATGTGTTTCATATACAGAAGTCATTATTCTGCCTTTTATTTTAAGTAAATTCAGTGTTTCCATTGCCTCTTAAACAGCTTGTGTGTTTTCATTGGTTGTTTTTTTTTTTTTTAGTTCTGTTTGTGTGTTTTTTAAGAAGCCAAGAAGCAAGGAGTTGGTTTTAAATCTGGTTTTGCCAGTGTACTGTTTACAGAGCTTCTTGGCGCCCCTCAGAGCAGTGGCTGGGCTGACCATATCCTGTCATGTCGTTCCAGAGCTGAGGGCTGAGGTGGACATCATCGAGCAGATGAGCAGCAGCAGTGGGAGTAGCTCCTCAGACTCCGAGAGCTCCTCTGGGAGTGACGAGGACAGCTCCAGCAGCGGAGGCGAGGACAATGGCCCGGCCTCTCCGCCCCAGGCATCACACCAGCAGCCCTACAACAGGCCTGCCGTTGCCAATGGAACCAGCCGGCCCCAAGGAAGCACTCAGCTCATGAACACGCTCAGTAAGTGGCTCATCTTTGATCGAGACAGCCCTGTGCATCTTCTGTTATTTTGTTCCATAGTGTATAAACTTGCAGGCACTTTAAACATAGAAAAGGATCTTCGCAAGGATAATTTGGAATTGAAACACGAAAACCAATAGTAAAAAAGGGAGGTACAAAACTTAATATCTTTTTTTTCTTCTATTCCCTACCATTACAAATTGGATTTGGAAAATACTGAATTACATGCATCCTTAAAGATATGACCTCACCTTGCCATCTACCTCAAGCCTTTTGTAAAGAAAATCCACCACCTTTGTTTAGACACATACTAGTTTTTGACAAAAGATAAAGGAATGTTATATTTGGTGACTTTTAGTGAAGTCAATAGTAAAAGAAAAAGTAGAAGAAACATGAATTTGTTTCTGAAATGGGGAGAAGGTAATTCTGCTTTTCTCTCTGGAACCCTGGTTGTTAAATGCCGTTCCCTGGGATACCTTCCTTTACGGAAGTTGAAAGTCATAGCAGCAGTAGTAGAGCTGCTAACCTAGTTAAACTTGACACTGTGGACAGGTAGTTATTCTCAGCCTCCATGCCATGGACGTTCTGTTCTGGATAAATCCTGTTTGTGTGGCCTCCTGTGCATTGTGTGGTATGTAGGAGCATCCTGGCCAGTATCAGCATCAACTAAAAAAGCATCTCAGTATACTCTGGTGTGCACTGCAGTTAGTCATCATAAATGAATGTATGGGAAGGAAATCTGGTGTTAAAAAAGGAAAGCCTCAGACAATATCTCTGGAAAGGTTCTGAGACACAGTCCTCAGCAGATTTTGAGAAAAACTGGTCTAAATTAGCATACTTAAAAATACAGAAGTTCACTTTTAGTTTCTCATCCAAGTGATATCATGTGGGGTTCTAGCATATGTATTTCTGTTACACTAACTTGAATTGTTGGGTTCCACTTGGATTCTGCTTACCACGTAAGATCTGAGGCTGTCTAAAGTTCATTAGTTCAGATTTGAAGTTTAAAATAATATGAATATCTGAACAGAGATGAACACTGGATTAGCATATATTGCTAAAAACAACACTCAGCTTTAGTAATGGAAAGCCTCATTTGTTTACTTAGGATAGTTTGTTTTGTTTTGGTTTGGTTTGATATGGGATCCTATTTGTAGCCCTTGCTGGTCTCAAATTCACACTGGACTGGCCTCATAGTGATCCTCCTGCCTCAGCCTCTTCCTATAATCTTGGGATTATAGGCATGAACACCATACCACTCTTTCTCTAGTTTTTTTAAAAATAACTTAATGTGAACAGTTCTGGTAAATGGTGCTTCTATGATTTATGTTTTCTTGCTGTTTATTAAGACATTTAAGCTCTACAGTGTCCTCCTTCAGTGCATCCTAATTAGCAAATACCAAAAATAGTATTTTAAAATGTTGATTACATTAGTTTTTTCAGTGAGCCAAATTGATTTTTTTCCCTAATTTTGATTAGCAAGACTTGCTATGATGTGACAGCTGCACACTCAACCAAAGAATTATGAGGAAGTCTTTTTTTTTTTTAGTAAAGGAAAAGAAAGTTTATGAAAGTATAGTAGACTTTTAGATAGAGCAAAGGGAAGTGAGAAGCTAGCTACACAACTCATCTGTCAGAGTAAGCCAAGGACATCCTTTTTTTCATGTGCTCCTAGCTTGATTTTGTTTTCTTTTCATAGGAAATGATTTGCAGTTAAGTGAGTCTGGCAGTGACAGTGATGACTAGCAACGGATCTTTTGAAATCTACTTTCTGGTGGACAGACATGCTGTAAGACCCAGCTACATGCAAATGGAGTCCATTGCTGCAAGGACAATGTTATGGATCTGGAATCTATATAGGAGGACTTGAGGCCTGAGAGCTCTCAGATACTCATCTTTAACTTGGTGGTGATGGGTGATTTTCTCATGTAATTTTTGGACAATGTCTAATTTAAACCTTTAAGTAGACCTATAGAACTAACAATTTTATTTCTATTCAGTTAACATTATTAGTGAAAAACTGACAAATGCAACTGGTCTAGATCTCTCAGATGTCATGGCTTCAAGCCAGTGATTCCGTTTCAGGCCTTGGCACAGCCACCATCAGTTGGTCAAGTGGACTGCACTAGTAAAATGAAACAGTCTTTGAGGGAAAAGAAGGAAGGAGCTTCTCCCTCTGTATAGAAATATGTCAAAACACTTTACTTTGTTAACACAAAGTGGCAAAGAAGTGTTATCTGACACAGTTTAACAAGACAATAGAAATGGACCTAAGAGGAATCTACTGGGTGGGGCCTTGGAGATATAGTAGCTTAGCTCCTCACCACTAATTAGAAAAGCAAAGCTTAGTTCGGTAGGATCATAGCCTGGTCCAAGCATTCTCACTACTTCTTCCATTTAATTACACTTAATTGCAAGCTGATTCTTATACATGGAATGTTTATGTTATATACAGCACTTTTATGGATTCCAAAAGACAAGTTTTGGAATTCAGATTCATGCATAAGCCGAGTGAGCAGACTAAACCAGCAGCCATTGTGCTATGTGTACAACTCTGCTACTGTGAGGCTTTCAATTCCAAGTGGATCCATCCGAGGTGTTCTTCATTTGGTAGTTTTTAGCAGGGGTTAAGTGTAGAAGAGAGATGTAGTAAAGAAACCTCTCTGAACAAACAAACCAACAGCAGATTTGCAAAACAAGAATCTAGTTAGATGTTCTGTGATATGGAGCACACTTTTGTACCACTGTTTGTGCCTGATTCCAGACTGGTTGGTATTTTAGAGAAACATAGAAGAAAATCACAAGATTGCCTACTGCAGTATGCAGTTTCTAAATGAATCTGTTATTGCCAGAAACTGGTCACTAGTAAGCGTTTCACATTGAGTATGTGTTGAATTGTCCTATGATTAATGTGGAATTCCCCATTTCTGTAGCTTAATGAATATGTATTCAGAAATTTCTACCTACTTTCCCCCAAGATATTAATAAATGATTTTCCTTTCTCGGTTCCTCCACTCAATACCTTCTCCCTCCCAAACTAGAGGAGGGAAGCGGTCTAGACCTAGAAAGGAAATGGATGGTCCTCGGTGGGGGCTTTGGTTAGATAGAGTTGCACCACATAAGTCTACTGTGTGATCCACATAGAGACCACATTGAACTGAAAGTCTTGCCCAGCAGCACGCCCACTGTGCTCTGCCCTAGTGCAGTGCTAGATGTGTGACAGTGCTTGTGATGGGATCTCAGCCTGTTGTGAGGGCTCAGTGGATTCAGTGACAGGTAAGAACCTGTTTATAGTGAACTTATAATTGCTTTAATTCTTTGGTGAGAACAGCTCAGGGACTGCGAAGGTCATAATTAGGAGACTTGAATTGTTATTAGATGTGGGAATTGAATTGTTTCACTGCTCTCAACTTGCTCAAGTGGGCAGGTTCCAGGAACTTGAACAAATAGTATCTATTTACATTCTCCCTGCCCCTCTTTTATCCAAAAGCCTTAATTTATGTAGATAGACTGTGGTTTTAGCATGTTGGCTCAGAGTATTTGTTTCTATAACAAATAATTGCATGTGGTACTGGGCTTGGTGATCAAGCTTTCTGAGCCTGTGACCTCTCTCCATCTCTTGTCCTACCCAGTACCACACACTCTTGTCACATGGCTCCTGTTTCTGCTCTCTGTACAAATCCTCCAGTGGTTCTGTCTCCCAGTTTTCACCAAAGTAAGGAAGCTTTTTGGAAATCTGGGATGTGGCCTGTAGGTGACTTCTCTCAACTGGACTTCTCTTCCTGTCTCTGTACTTCACTGTTTCTCCTGCTCTTCTTTTCTTACTCCAAACCCCTCTCCCATACTTCTGTGGGAGCCATCTTCATGGACTCTCCTCAGTTCATTTCAATCTATGAGGCATGGCCTGCTATAGAAATTGAACTTTCTCTTGCTTAAAATCTGGTTGGTCTAAGCTCCTCAAAAGCAGGTACTAGTTACCACAGAACTAGAAATTCATGTATTTCAAGCCTGGCTTAAAAGGAAGTTGAGAAAATTTAATCAATGAAGTACAGAGGATAAATTTGGAGAAAATATTCTAGGCATTAAACAGAGTTGAAAATATCCATTCAAGTCTTTAATTGAATTTGTAAATTGCCTTTTCTTTGTCCTATGCAATGTTGGCTGTATTGTGTGGATCATTTAGCAAGTTAGAGAGACTTATGTGTTCAATGTATGAAGAAACACAGCAAGGCTTTGAAGAACATGACTTGGAGAAACACAATACAGATGAACTAGTGGTTTATAATAATGCCACTAGTTATTTTATTTCTATACCAAAATCATATTTTCTGTGGGTGATATGCTTTGGTGGTAGGAAAACTTGAAAATTCTAAATCCTTAATCCCTATTTGAGAGTTTGATTTAGCTCTGTGTGTGTGTGTGTGTGTGTGTGTGTGTGTGTGTGTGTGTGTGTGTGTGTGAATGATATATTTATTACATTATTTTGAAAGAGAATTATTTGTCTGTTTTGTAGATATGTATTAGGTACAGCCATTTGGCAAGCAACATAGAATTTCTTAAACTCAGGCCTTAACCAATAGCTTGGAACACAAGACCAATTGAAGTGTAAGAAAATGTATGTTTTTGTTGCTTCTGTTATTCCTGTCTTGGATTCATTGTCTCCTTTAATGATATTTAAAATCTTAATGCCTGAAAATTCATTGTGCTTAATTATGATTTAGATATGCATGTTTACATTTATATAAGATATTTGCCATGTAGAGTTTTTTCTCTCTTATAAAATGAATATATTTAAATAAAAAATGAAGGTCAGCAATACAGTTAATGTCTTTTTTATATATTTTTATTAAAAGTCAATGTGGTTTGTAAAATAGGGTTTTTTTTTCTTTTAAAGAACCTTTTGTACTTAAGCCTAATTAGCTAACTAAATTGACTCCTTTTAATTTTGTGTGCTTTAAAAAGAATGAATTTCAGT
This sequence comes from Typhlomys cinereus, assembly GCA_023101885.1. Lineage (NCBI taxonomy): Eukaryota > Metazoa > Chordata > Mammalia > Rodentia > Platacanthomyidae > Typhlomys > Typhlomys cinereus. Next base: position 96,702 of record JALPQD010000055.1, read on the forward strand.
TTTACAGAAGTGTGAAGTTCAGAGAGGCGGAACCTGATGGCAGCTAAGATCATATGGTTGTCTGTCCCATGCACACAACAACTTGAACAGCTATTCATACAGCAGTGCCTCCACAGAGCTCAGGAAACTAGATTAGAGACACTAGTTCCTGCTGTTAGTATAATAAAACAAAAAGACCAAACAAGAAGGCAGGAAGAAAAAGAGTTGCCCATATCTCCTCTTTCTCAACTCCAAGCTTAAGACGTACTCAAGAATGTCAAAAAGGTTGAAAACTTAAATAACAGAAAACTCTCCAAGCCCAGAAAAGTATATATATAAATAAAACCTCCAGGTACAGGATGTCTAAAGGTCTCCAAGGCCATCCCAAAAAGCCTGTTTTTGTTTTGTTTCGTTTTGGTTTTTGTTTGAGACTGGGTCTCAGTGTGGCCCAGATTGACCTGGACTAAAACAACATAATCCTTCTGCCTAACCTTCCAAGAACTAGATTGCAGGTATGTACTCCAAACCATGCCTCACAGGAGAAGCAGAAAAGGAAGGGGAGGGAAGGGGAAGAGAGGAGAAGAGAAAATAGTATCTTAAAATGAATGAAAATGGACAATGTGCCAGAATCAGGACTACAGTAAAACTCCTACAAAGAGGGAATTATGTAGCAATCACTGCCCACATAAAAAAAGTAGAAAAGTCTCAAATAACTTATTACATCTCAAAGGGCTTAGAAAGACAAGAATAAACTAAACTTAAAATTAGTAGAAAAATACAAATAATAAACCAAATGCAGATTAAAATTGCAAAAATCATTGAAACTTCAAAAATAAAAAGCTTAAAGAAAGGAAAGAATAGAGGAGGTTCAATTAAGTAAAATCAGATATGGAAAGAGAAATATTACAATTGATATCATATAAGACAAATCTTGCTATATAAGCCAGACTGTTCTTAAAACTCATATGTCGCAGTTCACCTGCATAGTTGCTGATAAATGACCATCAAACGGCTTAAGGGAACAAGGGTTTCTTCTCTCTTACGATTCCTGGTTACAGTTCTCAGTTCAGCTTGACAGGAGAGCACGCACCAAACACCAGGGCCGAGGGAACTGGCCACACCATCACTGCATAAAGGCTGAGAGATTGACAATCCTTACTTGTCAGACCAGCATATCTGGCCAAGTATACAGAAGGATGCCAACTCTCTCAACCAGCTCTCTGTGATTTATCCAGGGCCTAATTCCACCCACCATGGGCTGGGTCTTCCTCATCAGCTATACAATCTCCTTCAGGTTTGTTTTGGCTTAACTCAACCATCAACTCTCTACAACTGTGCCCAGAGCTCAAATCCTTAACAGTCAAGTTGACACTTGTGCTTAACTATGACAAATGGCAATCCTCCTGCCTTCAGACTCCCAAATGTTGGCATTACAGTCATGCATCTATCTAGCTCATTATGAGCAACTATTTGTCAACAAATTCCATATTCTAAAAGAAGCAGAAAAATTCCTAGATGCATACACTTTACCAGAAGTGAATCATGAAAAATCCTTAAAAGACCAATAGCAAGTAATGACACAGAAAACCCCACATTGAATAAATGGAAGGACCCGATGGCTTCACTGCTGGGTTCTACCGAACATTTTAGCAGTAATACCAGTTCTTAAGTTATTCTAAAAGATAGGAGAGGAAGGAATCCTTCCAAACATTTTCTTTGAGGCCAAAATTATCTAATGTTGAAACCAAACAAGGACGCAATAAAAGCAAAGGGCAAATATCTTTAATAAATGCAAATGCAAAAATCTTCAATAAAATACTAGAACACCAAATCCAAGGATGCATTTTTAAAAAGGTGATTCTAGGGGTGGAGAGATGGCTCAGGGGTTAAGACTCTGCCTCAAAAAGCAGAAGAGCCTGAGTTTGAATCCTGGATTCATGGTGAAAACACCAGGGAGAATGATGGCCTGAACTTCCGGGCTGGAAGCTGGAGCCTGGGAAATCCCAGAGCACAAATAGGAGTTATGGCAATCCAGGATGATTCCCGAAGTCATCCTTGGGTCTCCACAGGCACACACAATGGCCTCTGACACACAAATACACACACAGAAACACACGTGTGCATGCATGCAAAAAGAAATAATTGATTAATTAATTAAAAAGATGATTCTACAGCTGGGGATGTAGCTCAGTTAGACTCTGGGTTCAGTCCTTAGCACTGTATAAAGTCAGGCATGATGGCACATGGCTGTAATGGTAGCACTTGGGAGGTGGAAACAGGATCAGAAGTTCAAGATCACCCATGGCTACATATTGAGTTCAAGGCTGGTCTGGACTATATGACATTTAAAAAAATTTTTTCCTGCCATAATCAAAAATGGGATTCATCCCAGGGATGAAAGGATGGTTCACCATGTGTAAATTAATAAACGATATGCATATCAATAGGGTGAATGAGAAAAAAATAATCATCTTGATATAATAAAGATATCTGATGAGATTCAGCAGCTGTTTATGATAAAAAGCACTGAATAAGGACTGGAGAGATGACTCGGGGGCTGTAAGCAGAAGGTTCTGAGTTCACATCCTGGATCCCACATAAAAACACCAAATAGGAGTGGCAGCAGCCTGTAAGTCTGACCCTGGAAGGTCGAGCCTGGGAAAATCCAGAGCAAAACAAAGAGGAGGTACCTCAATCCAAGGTAATTCCCAAAGTTATCCTTCAGCCTCCACAGGCACACACAGTGCCCTCTGATACACACTGACACTCCCCTACACACGCACACACACACACATACACACACACACACACACGCTCACACACACACAAAGCAATGAACAAATTAGGCATATAAGAAAACAAAAGTCCCTTACAAACACCCAATAGCATTTATGTGAATGGGGAGCTAAAAACTATCTGGGATCTGGAACTAGACTAGGATGCTTATTCTCATCATTTTTATTCAAGAAAGTGCTGGAAGTTCTAGCCAGAGCAATTAGTCGAGACAGAAATAAAGGACACACAAATAGGGAAAAAAATTGTCACTGATTGAACATGACATGTAAATCCTGAACTTCCACCAGAAACTATTAAAACTAAAAAATGAATTTAGCAACATTGCAGGATTCAAAAATCAACATTCACAAATGAATTACATTGCTATAGACCAACAGCAAATTTTATAGAAATCACAAAAGCAGCTCCAATTACAATAGTTCCGAAAATACTTAGGGATAAATTTAACCAAAAATGTGGAAGATTTCTACAATGAAGTTATAAAACACTGGTGAAAATAATCAATGAAGATGCACAAAAGCAGAAAGACATCTTTTGTTTATGGATTGGAAATACCAATATTGTTCAAATCTCCATGCTACATAAAGCAGTATATAGATTCAGTGCGATCTCTATCAAAATACCAATGGCATTCTTCACAGAATTAGAGAAAAAAGCTAAAAGTTGTATTGATCCACAAAAACTACTGAAGAGTCAAATTTATTATGAGCAAAAAGAATAAAAAGTTTCAAAGTATACTACAAAGCTGTAGCAATCAAAACAATCTGGTAGTATCAGCACTTGGGAGGCTGAGGCAAAAGAATCATGAATTCAAGACCATCTTGGTCTATGTAATGAGATCCTGTCAAATAAGAACAGAAAACAAAACAAAAAAAAACTAACTAGCCTGAGTATATCTCCAAAGGAAACACAATCTATGTTGAAGGGACATTTGCTCTTCTATGTTCATTGCAATTCTAGTCACAAGAGTCAAGAAATAGAAATTGCCTAAGAGCCTATTGACTGACAAAGAAAATGTATATACAGAGAGAGAGAGAGTGGAATGATACTCAACTATGAAAGTTTTTCACTGCAATGAAATGATTAGTGTTTGAGAACATAAGTAGTGTTAGGCCAATTGAAACATTTCACAAACCTCAGGCAAAGTGGTGATGCATAACTCGGAAAATGGAAGCGGGATCACAAGTTTCAGGCTAGACTTAAAAACCATGCCTCAAATAAAATGTACCAGGCATTAATATGAATTAACAGATTTTTGTTTGTCAGTTGAACATTAAAAGCAAAGAGGTATGTGGTTCAAAATTTGTACATGGCATCTGAAAATGTTTTGCTTGGCTGGAAGAACAAGGCTGAGTTGAATCTCTAGATCTATTCTACAGTCATTTAACTTACCTAGTTCCTTCTGCCTAGAATGCTGAGCCACATATATATTATACATACACTTGGGACCTCTAGCTGACATTTGACTGACAGACCATCTTCCTGCATTCCAGCCACAGGTCTGCTTCAGCAGAGCCCAACTCTGGCCTATGATCTTGGGTCCCCTGTTGGATTGTAAACTCCTAGATCATGAGCAGCGATGCTATTCTTTTCATTCTCCCTAGTGTCTCTGAGGGATACTGAATATATTTACATTGGACAGGATTGCATGTTAAGAATCCATCAGGAATCTTCTGCTATTTTTTCAGCCATTGGGACCCATAATCTCAGATGGACACAGACTTGAACAACTTTAGTGGAAAAGTGACAGTGTACATTCACCTCCCACATTAGTTTTACTTTCAGTGAACTGTTGCCACTATAATGCTATTCAAGAAACCACCCCAAAAATGTGTAGCTTAAAGCAATATGCATTTATTTGACTCTCAAGTCAGTGGATTGGCAATTTAGATTGGATTTGGCTGAACAGTTATGGTCTGGCCATCCCTCACAGGTCAGGCACTATGAGGTTTAGCTGATCTGGTGTGGCTTTGACTGTGTGTCTTATCATCTAGCAACCGGGCCTAGGATGTCATTATGGCAAAGCAAGGAACAAAAGTGGGAGTGACAGGAGAAACAGCTGGTGCTGTGCTAGTGGACATGTTACTGGGTCAAGTTCAGAACCACAGGCTGGGGAAATGACTCCGTTGATTACTGGAAGGAGTTGGGGAATGCATGAGAAAGTGTGTAGGCACATGGAAGGCTGTTAACATGAGCCATTTACTGTGCCTACACACCCCAGTTCTCCACTGTATTGAGAACATTAGGCCATTCCTCCAAAATACGGAAAAGTCCCAGGAGTTAAGACAGATTTCTATTCCTACCTCCTGCAGAGGGCACCAAATTCAAACCAACAGTTTTTGGCTTGGCCCTGCCCTCTAGGTATCGTGCGATTCCATTCTTTTTTTTTTTTTTTTTTTTTTTTTTTTCTTTCTTTTCTTTTCTTTTAAATGAAAGCAATAGTGGTAAGCAACAGGACACCCAAAACTTAGTAAATCAAAATAACAATCATTTCATCTCATGGAATCTGTTGGCTAGGATTTGGAAACAACCGGACAATTCTGCAAACATGGTTTCCGCAGAGTTCACTCTGGTAACTCAGCTGGCCACACTGACTTCATTCACATATTCAGCAACTGGATGAGAATAGCTGGAAGGTGGCTCATCTGCAACCATCAGTCACAGGACAGGTATGGCCGTCTCAGGGTAGTTGTCCTTCCATCATGGTTGGCTTCCTAGAAGGAGAGTTTTGAGGAGCTGCATGGCCTGTGGCCTAACCTAGAGATTCACAGTATCCTACTGTCAACAGCAGTCAAAATCATTCCTAGTTTCAAGAGAATCAGGCTCAGACTCTGTAGCTTTAATGGATGCCTGTCATAAGTTGTCAGTGAGAGATGAGTTTCATAAATCATTTAAATCAACCGACTCTATTTTGGGAAAGGTGTGGTGCTGGATTCTCCAGTGGAGGAGTCATCGGAGTTTAGACTAACCCATTAATCAGGAAGAGCCTCAGCCATTCTATGGAAGTATAAAGTGTGTTCTGTGTCCCTGTTAAAGAGATGGGTGACCTATGTGTATCCCAGGAAATACAAACTTACCCTACTCCTTTCCCAGGCACTGGGTCCTAAGTACTAGTCACCAGGCTTCCTCTAGAAGTCTTACTTTACTTGACACATTGTTAAGTAAACTACTTTGTACCTGAGTAGCCAAGAGTCCTGCGCCTGCCTGAGAATCCTCAGGGGTCAGTTGAGTAGAGCTTGGACCCTTGTTACTGGTGAAAGCATCAAAGACATTTTAGTACTGAAAACATTAAAATCAGCCAATCAAAGCCACCTTCTGACCATGCAGATGGCCCTGGCAGATAGCATGAAGTCAACTACAAAATTAACAGGAGGCAACACTCCTCCCAAGGTCACTGCTGCTTTGCAAAGTGTCATATCCACTCCTTTTTCCCCAGTGACCTCTCTAGCCTTGCTTCTTGTTCTGGGCACTGAGACAAACCAATGCTGAGTTTTGTCAGTAAACTCAGACACAGTTTAATGCTCTGCACTCAGTAAGAACAGAACTTGTCTAGGAGAACTGAACCTCATGAGTTATTTTGACACAGAAAAGCTATTTCAAGTTCTAGCCTGAATACAGAATTCCTCCCTTCCTTCCCTCTTTCCCTCCCTCCTTTCTTTTCTCCATTCCTTCCTTCCTTCAAATTGAACCTAGGGCTTGTACATGCAAGGCAAGGATTCTACCACTGGGCTAACTCCACAGCTCTGTTTTTACTTTTTATTTTGAGAAACTCACATCTGCTTATCCAGGCTGGTCATTAACTTACTCTGTAACCAAGCCTCTAGAGTAGCTAGGATTACAGGCCTGCACCATCAAACCCAGATTTAGAATTTCTGATATGGGACTTCAGGCACAACATTCCATATCTATCTAAACACCACAGTTTCCAATGAACCAGTTGTTGCACCTGCAGCTGGGTGCTATGCCATTGCCATTCCTGCAGCTGATTATGCTGTGAGAAGATCTTATTAGCATTCCATTTATGGTTGGTTTAAACTCCATCTTTCCCTAAATCCTATCTGCATCTCATTTTTTCTTGTTCTGAGCAGTTGCCCTTTGTCATTATGACATTTGGTCTCGTAGCAGGTCAAGAAACCTATCTTGGTAGGTCTCTTCATCATGAGTGGGACACCAGATGGGCAAATGTGCCATGTGGCATAAGAATCAATGGCTTTTTCACTACTTCAAACTGCAGTTCAAAGTCAGTTCATGTAACCATCCTCAAAGGGGAGAAAAAAAATACCCCCGACTCTCCAGAGAGAATGATTTGACCCAAGCCAATGACACAGATGAAATTCAACAGTTTCTAGGTATCAGAAATCCAACCATAACATCACTAAAATGTATCATAATCTTAGAATAAATTACCCTTATTCCAAGTTTTTATGGGAAATACCAGTGAAGTCAAGTGAACAGTATAGGATAATTAGACAGTGGTTAGTGACAGAGCCAACTATAAATCCAGAAGTAAGAATCCAATTCCTGCTTTTTGTACCAGTTCCTCTCTATCTTACTTGAGCTATGACATGATTCGAGTCAGCCTGTCCAGGCAGGCCCATCAGAGTCTATCTGGAGCCTTCTGGTGTGTACAGTGTTTCTGAATACTCTGCCCTAAGAAAACTCAGAATGATGTCCGCTGGGATGGACATGTAGGCATCTAACACCTTTATTCTTGCTCCTCAGTGTTCAACTTAGTGATCACTATGCTTCTGGAGAATTCCCAGGCCATAGGCTAAGGTTAATAGTATAATCTTTGCCACAGTGGGTTCACTAACCCAGGTATGATTCCAGCAGATACCTCATGACCATTCAGAAGCCAGCCTAGGACCTAAAACAGGCTAAGTGGTTAAAGGCAATATATAACTGGAGGCCTTGGGGGGGGGGAATTCTCCAGAGACAATGGAATAAATATTTGCCCTTTCTCTGACTATTTCAGTGGTGCAGATATAACTTGAAATCACAGCTGAAATTAACAAGGATGAAAAGAGGTGAGAGGATACAGAGAAATACAGTGGGGACTTGGGTCATGCTGTGTCCAATCTCAACCACCGACTGAACGCTGAAGTTGTGAGCTAGTAGATTCCACCCTGTGATGATATCTGGACTATCACATCCCTTTCTTGGCTGCTAACTGCATCTCTGATGACACTGTCATTTTCTCAGCCACTATTTGACAGCATCAGGAGCAACTGAGGGTATCATTCCCCATCCCTGGGGAAGGCCTTGCCAAGAATCCATGCTGGCAAATTGGTACAGTTGGAAGAAAATCTGGACCTTGGCCAAAGTCATTCCAGCGAGGCCATGGAGACTGGGAGAGATGATACACCAGGCGTGAACTCAGGAAGAGAGATTCACTTAGGACTCCACATGTAGCCCCTCAGCTCCCTTATGGCCAGAAATATCTCAGGAATATTTATCTGGCACAGGTAAGTTCTTGAATATCTGTTCGTGACTTTTTGGTCCATCTAGAGACACCCGTAGGCAATACACCCACTTCCATTCAGGAGAAACCTGCTCAGTATGTCACAGATATAGCATTCCAAGGAAATGTGTATGTGGGGAAGGGCACTTATCATCCCTGATGCTCAACTCATCTCACAAAGGGGACAGAGTCACTATTCCTCTTTGACTGTATAACTTGTGTCCTGAGATTTTCAGAACCTCCCTTTAAATAGTTGGAGATAAGCAGGACCAGACCTAATATTGTGGGGTCCAAAAATGTGCATAAATACATAAATATTTGCCTTATAGTATTAACAGTTAGTATAAATTGTTAACAATTAGTTTCTATTCAATCTGCTTACCTCAGCAAATACACTTTAATAAAGACCAGGAAGCCAGACATATATGTGGAACATTTAGATCCCCCAGTGTCCTCACTGGCAGGTGGAAGCCCAAGGATAGGAGACCCCCGTCCTCGGCCGGGTCCCTTATTTCTCCACCTCCTGATGTACCCCATACTTCGAGGGTCTCTTATGTGTCCCTAGGAATCCCAGCCTGCCAAAGTTTCATCTGTACCCCTACATACAGCTTTTCCCAGGCCACCCTTCAGGTCCAAAAATATGTGTAAGTCACACTCAGGAAGGACAGACATGTAGAAGTGGTCTTTGCAGACATAGGGAACAGTTAGAAGTCTTCAGGCAGGAACTGTGGTTTGCTGGAGCCCTGAGAGTAAGTGTTTTACATCTAGCTAGATCTCTACCCTGCCATAAGCAAGTTTTTAAACAAACTTAGAGGCAGAATGGGACCAGCAAGACCAGGCTTGTGATCTTGGGCAGGAGAGACTACCTTTCTGAGTCTTAGTTTGTTCCCTTATTCCCAAGGGAGCCAGTGCACCCAAAGACCAGCCCTCTGCAGAGTCCAAGAAGCAGAATTGAACTTTATCTCCTCAAACCATCCAGGAATACTGAAACCTTAGCCCCAATCCCCAGGAAAGAGTGGGTCATGACGATGAATCACCTTTATTTCTTGTTTTTCTGCCCAGAAGTCCCATATGGTAAGTAGCCCAGAAACCACAACTCTTCAGGACCTGCTGTATGAGTCAAGGGAACCAGATGACCAGCATGTCTGCCTTTGAAAGACACCGTCCTTGCCACCTGGGAATAAGTTCTGATCCACTGAGTCGGAAACTGCTGCCTTGCTGAGTTCCCAACACTCAGGCCTTTGACCCACAGCAAACAGGGTCTCTGTGCATGGTAACAAGGTGTGGGTAGGAAGTGGGGGATCCCAGAGAGGTCTTTCCAAAGTAACGCCAGGTCTCAATTGGGAAAAATGGGAAGAAAAACAGTTCCCCAACATGCAGGACTAAAGAGCCCATGGAAAAGGAAGAGGATGGACACACAGAAGCACACAGGTGTGCAACATGAGGACACAGAAGGGGGTCACAGGACGCGTCCAGGAGTCAGCAGGCAGAAAAGACTCAGCAGTCAGGCACTGGACCAAGGAAGTGAGGACAAGGAAACGCCAGCACCGGCCCAGGTGTGGGCTTGTGGAGTGTGTCTCCTGCACAGGAAATGGACATGAAGGGGACTCTTGAGACAGAGGGTCAAAGTACAGAGAGAACCACGAGGTCAAGATGGCACCTTGAGGCTGCAGTCCTCACCCCTTTGGGAAACATCAAGAGGAGGAAGGTCTCTGCTCTGCCAGGGTTCATGTGACAAGCCACCTACCCGAGCCTCTACCCTCTGTTTGGGGGGAGCATGGATCTTGTGGCTTTCTCAGTACCATTTCACAGTCGGGTCTGTTCCTTGGGGCAGGGAACCTTCCCATATGAAGCTGGGCCAGGTTCTGGCACAAAGAAACATCTGGCCAATTGAAGAGTCTCTCAGCAGGTCCAAAGCTGTGAGCCACACCAAAAAGAATGGCCAACTTCCCTGCCTTGTGGTTCTCAGGCCTGAAAGACCCCAACAGCTGTCTGCCTTGGGTGAGAATGACTGCACCTGGAGGTTTGAGGGGTGCCGTAGCCTGTGCACCAACACCTCCAAATAAGATCAGAGCAAACCACACCAGCTCTGCAGATTCTGTGCGTCTAACAGTGCTAAGCCAAGTCTGGGTCCTGAGCCATCGCTATTCCAGCAGCTGGCTCTTGGCCAGATAGTAAAGCTGGGGAGCAGCCCCCAGGGTAGGCACGTGGAAGGTTTCCGGTATTTTGGATTAAGACAGGATGCAGTGGTCCGAAATTCTTCCAGTCAGACTGAGTGGAAAGCACATCTTAGCAGCAAGAGAGTGGCATAGTTTTTGTCACATGGCATAGTTTTTGTCACATGAAGGTCAGTAGACACTGGCCTGGGAGAGTATCAGGTCAGCTTGAGGTGAGGGGTGGGGAAGCTGCCACCAGGGATGTAGGCCGCAAGCCCGCCTGCTCCTCAATCCCTCATGTGAAGTAGCGGCAGGGCGTGGAGTCGATGTAGCAGTACTGGGTGCACCGCAGGTCTCCATATGACCTGCGGAAGGCAAGGAGGCCAGTCAGGGCAGGCCCACCACAGGAAGCAGGGAACTGCTCTCAGCTTAGAGAGAATGGCTGCTTCTGCTGATTCGTGGTGCATCAAACTGCACTAAGGGGTAAGGGATTTTTGTTGTTGTTGTTTTATTTTAGGATTAAGCGTTCTAGAAAAGCTTGTCTGTCTCATTTGGGCTGTGAGGCTCAGGGAAGTTGAATCAGTCTTGAATCCTAGAGGAGGGGCCAGGGTGAAAGGAATGATTATGATTAGTCCTGCTCTTACCCCAGCATCTGTGAGAACAACAGCCTCCTTCTTAGGGCCTAAGGGTTTTCAGTGCCATCCATGACACTTGAACTTGAACTTTTATCTGCGCAGCCCCAAAGGGCAGCGCTGCCAGGTGTAGCTCTTCAGCTTTTGGAATGTGGTTTATGTGACTGAAGTGACTGAAGAACTTAATTTAAAGTCCTAACGCTTTTGAATTTGAGTAACCACATGTAATGGGGGGCCACCCTATTGGACAATGTGGTCTGTACCTCTGCAAAATCAAGTGATGAAGCCAAGCCAGCTTCTTATTCATGCGTACACATTCACAAGCTTCCCTCAGGAGTGGCTCCAGTGAGCCAGTGCATAAACCCCGAGCTGCACGTGAGATTGTCAACAGTGGGCTGTCTCCATGAAGTCATCAAGCAGCTCAGCCCAGCCATATGACAGGTGCCAGTCAGGGGCCTTCCTGAGTTCCTCCAGAAGTCTCCTCTAGCTGCTGTCCTCTGAGCCTCCTCCTAGCCTACGGTCAGGCACCAGAAGGAAGATCAGTTGCCACTGAGCCTGCTGCTTCCCCTGGGCCCAAGACAGGGCTATGGCTGCACGTAATACTCTGACCAAAGCTGGACAGGCTTATGTGATCACCGCCTGCCTCCCATGGAACAGAAGGCTCAGGAAGCATGGACCCTGTACTCCACCTCAGTGTCCAGAAAGTACCAGGAACACGAGATGCCCTTAAACACATCTGCAAAGGAAGGAGGGGCAGGAGGGTGGGGGAATGAGGCTTTCCTACCCGGGGAGATAGGTCTCGCATGTTAGGTAGCCGAAGTCGGAGCCGTCGCAGTCCTCTACACCCTCATGCCGGTGACCATCTCCACAGTAGGCCCGGTGACAGTCTAGCGGGACACAAGACAGTACAACCTTGAGAAAGAGCAGAGAAGGATAGAGGAGCCCCCACAGCACTGCATGTGCTTGTCCTGACCTCCAGCAGGACACAGAGTAGGGACTGTCATGCTGTCTGGCACATACCCTGAAACAAGGGTTTCTGTGAAACAGGCCCTGCCATTTGCAAGCTATGGGATGGGAGCTTCCATGTCTTTACTATGAAACTAGAACCCCGGCTCTAACGCCCACCACGGGACAGGTGTGGGCTTCCCCTGAGGTGAAGCTTAGGAGACTAGGGTGCCAGGCCCCAGTGGTACAGCATAGTGACTCTGTCTACCAAGGAGGGCTGGCACTGCTAGCCCAGCCTGTGTTCCTAGGAGCACATAAGTTCCACGAAGACCTCTGTGCTCTTGCAACAAGTAGGACTTTGTTTATTTATTTATTTATTTATTGGCACAGGGTCTTGTTATCCAGACCAGACTAACCTGGAGCTTGCTATGTAGTGGTGATCTCAGCCTCCCAAGTGCTCGAAGGTGTGAACCACTATCCCAGCCCCACCCACATTTGTAGAGGGCCCAGAGGGCCCTGTGGTCTCTTCTGACTGTGGCAGTTCCTACTAGAAGGAACTCCAGGCAACATGGCCAACCTGGGAGCTACCATCTGGGAGTTGTCAAGAGCCCGGGTCGAAACCCAACCTCTGGACTCAACTCCATCCTCTCATTACCTTTCCTCTGAGCTTCTGGAGGGCAAGAGGAGACTGGGACACTCAGTCATGACCCCAGCAAGCCAAGTCATGAATGGATTCAGTGAATGTATCCTGACCTTAGCCACGCCCAGAGAACCCCACACAGCTCAAGGGATCTTGGAAGACCTGAGTTGCCAGCTAGTCAAACCCATTTTATAGCAAGGAGAGCAAGGCTCGGCCAGACACGGTTCTCTGTCGACAGCCTCGCTGAGCCTAGAGGGACCAAGTCTACACCTGAAAAACTATTTCATTCTCTGTTTTGGTCACTTGGTTTAAAAATAAATCAATAAAAGCAAACCCTTCAGGACCAGATCTTTGCATTGTCCCGAGTCTGGAGCCAGGGCTGGTCACTCTGTTTTCACTAACATGGCTGTGTCTAGTGTCCATCTGGGTGAGGAGTTCAGGTTCACAGTCACAGCCTCTCCCTTTTGCCTTTCTCTTCTGCTAAATTGAGGCTCCTTACCTTCATTTTTTGAGGCTGGAAAATGGATTTTACACAGAAAATGGATTTTACACAGAAGTAGGATTGGGAGAAGAGGGGTCTTGGGACAAGGAAAGGTTCTCAGACAACAAGACCTTGGACACCCACTTCATCGACATGTTTGGGTGGCAGAAGAATTAAAATGTGGCCTGGAATTGGGAAGGAGGTCCCCAGAGCAGCCCAGGTAGATTGCTTCTTACCCTGGCAAGGCCCCAAAACATCACAGCTGGCGACCAGGATTTGCCCCCCACACCCCTTCGGTTCTCCCAGGCCGTGCTCCACTCACCAATGCAGTCGTCACCTGCATCATGGTTTCCGTCATCACACTCCTCCCCAGGCTGCAGGACCCCATCCCCACAGGTGCCACGCTGGTCTATGGTGTAACCCATAGGGTAGAAAGGGGTCAGCTGGCCAAAGAAACACACATGACATTAATGGGGGTGGTACAGCTGCAGGGCAGATTGCTGGCACTAGAGACCGATGCTTTGGGTCCTGGGCTGTCCCAGTAGCTTCCTCCTGGTGGCAGGAAGAGGCAGTCCTCCTTGCAGGGAGTTCTGGTCTACGTGGAACTTCTAAGAATGGGGCCATGGAAGGGCGCTCGGTACAGGAGTGAGGAAGGGTGATGCAGCCCTCCTGTGCAAAGACACACTGTAGAAGCTCTGGACTTCCTTTCCTTTAATGGGAGTGACCATTTCCTGGATGGGCACGGGTAGGTGACACTTGCAGAGACCTGCCTTGAGGTACCTGGATAGGAAGCCATCCAAGGCTGTCCTTGAAGTACAGAGAGCGCTGGTCTCTGCGGAAAGCGATAGCATTCTGAGTGTTCAGTTTTTCAAGCTCCTCCTGATTGTTGACCACAAAAATCTGCCAGAGAACATAGTGGTGAGGATCTGTCTGGTCGGGAGAGCTGGAGGAGCAAACAGAAGGTATGCTGGGGCTGGGGAACTGCAGGAAGGACACGTGCATTTTACGCGGGTTCTAGGGATCCAAACTGCAGTCCTTTTGCTTAAGTGGCTCTGGAACTGCCGAGTTGTCTCCCCACCCCACATTTTTATTTCCATGAGGATGATGGCAACAACTTTGCAGAATCTAAGGCTAGTGCTCTTTTCACTGTTTTATTCCCAGCCCAAGAATGACATTTTTTATACAATATAATCTAAATTACATCATAGTAATTCTTCAAAATAGAAAGCAGAGAAGAGATCCCTAGTGATCCCACATTCAAATAGACAATCTGGTTCCCTTCTTTTGATACTCCCCTACCTTGCAACTCCTATAAGCCTGAGGCAGTGTGCCACGGAAACTGACCTCTACTCAAGGATTTCACAGAGGTCTGAGAGGACCAGGCAGAAGGTATCCTGAACACCCACTCAGACTGTACCCAGAACAGCCTTACCGCAGGAACTCTCTGAGAACTGGGTCCATACACGGATTCTCTGTAGGAAGGGTTATTCACATGCACAGAGGGTCCACAAAGACATCTTCCTGGAGGCCCAGGGAATCCTCTTTCCCCTTTGAGTCCCATTACAAGTTGTCCTAGGAAGCAACAGACTGTTGTGTTACTAGAGCCAAAGGAAGGAAAGTCAAACGGGCCAGGGAAGTATAAGCAACCTGTACTACAGGAAACAGGCAAAAGCCCACAGCACTCCAGGACAGGGACATGGCATCAGCCCTGAGTTAGACTGAGGGGGAGACTCAAGGCTGGACTTCAGAGGAGACAAGGGGAGAAATGGCTGTCGAGAAAAATTTCTTCCCCCTCATTCCTGCCCTGAAGATGACAAGTTGCTACGAAACCATATTGCAACCATGAAGTAACAAACACAAAAATAGAAGCCAACCTATGGGAAAGATCAGAGGCTCATGGGAAGCCTGAGAGTGGCACTTGGAGACTGAACCAAGCCTAAAGGCTGCCTGTCACTTATCTAGATTTCCTATTAGAAAAACAATACTGCATTGGTGACTATTATTAGTAGGGAGCTTCTTTGTGGATGAATGGATACACTGTTGATGGATAGCTTTAATTGCTTTTAAGTTTCTTGTCATGTAGAGGATATTTACTGAATCTGGATATGAGTTTCTTTTACTTTTCCTGGAAGAAAATAGAACATTTGCAAATGTTTGGTGCATTTACTGTCCCCTTAGTACTGAGGGATATCAGACTATTATATCCTAAAAAGACTTAACCAGGAAGTTTATTTTGTAGCACTCTGGAGAGTATCTAGACTTGGAATTCTTACCTTGACTTTTACTTTTCATTTACTTTTATTTCTGAAAGGGGGGTTCTTGCTATGTTACCTACCTTGACCTTGAGCTTCTGGATTCAAACAATCCTTCTAACCTCAGCCTCTTGAATAGCTGAACTAGATATACACCACCTGGCTCCACCTCAATTTTTCTGAGGGGAGGGGGAAATTCTCACTCTGTACCCAACCTGACCTCAAACTTGTGCAAACCTCCTGATTCAGCTTTTCAAGTGCTGGGATTCTAGGCATGGGTCACCACACTCAGCTTTTTTTTTTTAACCTTTTAAAGGTCTTGATGTTCAAATCTTGCCCAGATCAGTTTCATCCAGACCTTTTAGAACAAAACCTAAGCATCCAAACTTGCTATTCAGTGCTGGAGATGGAACCCAGGACCTTTGCACAAGAAGCCTTTCTGCACTCCCTCACCATGATATGTTCACCTCAGCAGAGATTCTTTGTTCCTGATGTATACTCTGCCTAGCCCTCCTTTCTGCTTAGATCTACACATTCTGAGATGACTCCACCCAGGTTTCTTCTCCTTCAGAGCATTATCTCCACCACATGGCTGAGGACCAGGGCTTGATACTTAATACCAGGTTTGATAACTGAGTGAATGAATGAACACAAGCAAACTGGAGAAAAGAAGGTCTTTGGAAAATTCTAGAAGTCAGGCTCTGGATGACAGAAAGGTATCAGAGCAGGAGCTATTCAATAGGAAGAAAGAAGAAAGGAAGAAGCAGGACTGAAAAAATTAATGAGCTCTCACCCTTCTTCTTGGGACAATAAAGGACCATTGCAGACCAGCTTGTACTGGGCAATTCAACTGAGGCAACCAAGAACTAGGACCTGTGCTTACAGACTCAGAAGGGCAGAAAATAAAATGACCCCAGGGCACCCCAAGGAAGAGGCCACAGGTACAGAAGGAACTCCTAGTAGAATGATTCCCACTTCCTGAACCTTCCTGAGCTGGCTCAAAGGTCAGTCCACCACCTGCATGCTGACAGACAAGACACGCCAGCATGTGACATCAAGTTGTGGCTCCAACAAGTAATAGGAACAGAATTCTTTGGGTTCTGATGTTTTCAGAAGATCTCAGAGAGAAAAAGACTCTACCAGCCCAGAAAAATACCTGTGGAGCATGAGGAATTCCAAACTGTGACCAGGAGCATGGTAGTGACATTGAAGCAACCTTCTGAAACTTTCTGTGACTCTATAATTCCTCCAAAATCATGGGCTCAGAAAGAGTTAAGGATTTGTCCAACTAATTAGTAGTATGGCTGAGATTGGAATTCATGTCCTAGTCACAAGACGAACTTGAGACTGTGGCCTCTCGCAGGAAGCTGGCAATTCCCACGTACCACACTGATTCACTTAGACCCTGTCTGGGTACAGGAAAAACTGCCAAATTTGTAATTGGATTATTGCAAATTACATCCTAACAGCATTTTGCCTTCATTCTCTCTTCACTCCCCCACTTCTCTATCTCTACAACTTGGATAATTAAAAATCTCTCTGCCACACTACCCCCCCACCCCCAGTACCAGCTGGCATCATGGTGCTAAGCACCAGAACCTGAGGTAACCTTTCAGCAGACAGGACATGGCAGGCCACCTGCTGCCACCGCTGCAGTTTCCCTGCTGCTTCCGCTTCCTTCCAGCTGTCAAAGGGTATCCATCACCCTGCCAGCTTCCTGGCAGCCTGCGCCAGAGAACACAGCAACCTGAACTCCCCCATCCCATCTTCACTGCCATCCCCTATGGTCAGAAGACCCCACTTTCTACCTTTGCCCAAGTTCCTTCTGTGGGGAGCAGGTCAGGAAGGGTGAATGTGGAGAAGGCAGAGGAACTGGCATGACAACCCTGAGGTCGTACGAGGGTCACAAGAGGCACAGGTGGAATCTGGACCAAGGTGGCTGCCAGTCGTCTCTGTGACCTCGAGGAAGTTTAAGGGTTTTAGACATAAAGAAGAACTGGGGGCAGGGGACATGGCTCAGCAGTTAAGGCACTTGTCATAGAAGCTAAAAGACCAGAATTCAGATCCCCAGAGCCTGCAGAAAATGCCAGGCTTGGAAGGTAGAGACAGGAAATCGCTAGCGCAAGCAGGCTAGTGAGCTCTGGGTTTGATTGGAGATCCTGTCTCTATTAAAAGAATAAGGTGGAAGATTGACTGATGATTCCCAATAACAATCTTGGGCCTTTACATGCAAAATCACACACATTCCACACAGGTATGAACATAAATACTTCCACACACATGTACACATGAAAGTGGAAACGTAAATAAATAAAAACAAAGGGGAGTTTCGGAACAGACCACGGGACTTTAATATGTGCTTTCTGGAGACCAATGATATCCCAAGATGGAGCTCACACAGGAATGGAAGACACATTTTCTTCTTAGGAATGGTTTTGTGGTTTTTTGTTTATTTTGTTTTTCTGACACAGGGTCTTACTATGTAGCCTTAGAACTCTCCAGCACCTTGTTGGAATTATAAAACTGGTCACCATCACGACAGGTTTGGGGGTTTTACCAGACTTCCTAAGGTCTCCCTGGGAAGTCCTCAAGAATCTGGTCCAACTCAAAATTATTATCAGCTGGATTCAGGCATAGGAATATTCCTTTTAAACTCTACCCATAGCCCGACTTTTAAAAAGAGTAGGGAAACTCCCAATTTTGCCTTTTTGTTCTCTTCTGTCCCCTTACTCTAGGTAGTTTCTCTGCACAGAAGTAACTAACTTAAAGGAATAGTATAGGGAAGGGATATCAGTCCAAAAAGATAGCACACTTTCCACTATGCTGCTGGGTATGACTCTGGAGGGACAGAATAGGCCCCCACAGGAATTAGTCCCTACGCATCCCACCCACCAGATGCCACAGGGGATGTCACCTTGAGTCAGCTACTGACCCACCCTCAAGGAAGTTGGCATGTGGCAGGAAGATGAAACACATTTGTGGAAAGCAAGAAGAGTTGAAAATATAGAGTGGTAGAGAACTTGTGTAGCACATATGAGACACTAGTTGTTCAACCCTTACACACACACACACACACACACACACACACACACACACACACACACACTATACCATGTTCATATCATTTGAGCTGGGCTCAGTGGCACATGCAGTAATCCTGGCACTTGACAGGTGAAAGGAAACAGAAGGATCAGAAGCTCAAGGTCATTGTCAGCTACACAGTGAGTTCTTAGACTAGCCTGAAGTACATGAGACCCTGTGTAAAAGAAAAATTAATAAAAAAAAATTATATCTAAATAAATCAATAACCAAACCAGATAGGTAATTCCAAATCTTAGAAGGCTGAAACAGGAGGTTTGTAAGGCCTGCTTGGACTATACAATGAGCCCTTTGTCTCAAAACCAAACAAATGAAGGGAAGAAGAAAGAAAAGGAGGAGGAGGAGGAGGAGGAGAAGAGAGCATCACCAATGGAAGCACCCTAACAGCAAGAGTAACCTGGCCTGTTGAGAGAGGGTGGAGTGGTGCAGGGAAAGGGCTGAGCATACTAGGATAGCCCGGTCCAGGGAGGGGCTGCAATCTCAGGCCTTGACTTTCTCAGCCAGCCCAAGTCCAGGAGGGAACCTAGTCAGATGAGGACAACCTTCACAAAGGCAGAACACAACAGTACCATTAAGGTTTCAGCTTGTCAAGGAACTCCTTATGTATCTACTCACCTCCTATATCCCTAGAATCCTTGATTTTTGGGCCTTTAAACGCTCCAAGACCTATGGGAGTTCCTTCCATGAGCAAATCCATGCTCTCTGTCCTTAAGGTAGGCAGTTTATGGCCTTGGGAGTCCAGATAGTCCAGTTTTGGGACCTCAGCTTTAGAAATGTAATGCCCAAAGATGGTGTTCCCTAGGCATTCGTGGACTGTGGACTTAGACAAATGGTAGGCAAAGAGTAGATCAGTGGTAGAAGGGATCTTTCTGATATTTTTTCTTCCATAATTCACTGGGATCTTTATTAAAATTCAAAGGACAGAAGCAACTCCATTTTGTCCATTTGCTGCTTCTCTGACCTGCCCTGTCCTAACTGAAAGTTCCCCACCCTGTTCCAGGGACAAACCATAGAATATCACCCTCCAATCAGCTACCAGAACCTTAACTACACTGTTAGCATAGCTACCAAACATCCTGAAACAGTAATGTTTTATACCAAAGTTACCTTTTCTCCCAGCACCAACCAATCACATTAAATGTCACCAGCACTCCCTACCCCCCCTGCACATTTGCTTTCAGTTTTTGCCTTTGAAAGTACCACCCTCCATGCCCTCCGGGTCACAGTTTAAGCTCTCCAGCCTGACTGTGTTCCTAATCAATTAGTTATTCTCCTGAGATCAATAAACGGTTTCTGTTTAGCCCACGAGTCGTTGTCCTCATGATTGCCGTGATCTCGGACCCAATAAACTATTTTGTGGCAAATGTGGGGGGGGGGAACCCAGGAATATCCAAGAATGACTTTTCTTGGAATCTTGACAGACTCAAATCTCAAAGCCAACTTCAGTTTAATCTAAAGGATCTAACAAAGTAGGATGCTTCTTGCCCGCCCTGTGACGGACACGCTGCACAAATTTAAAATGTTTTCACTTTCTTAAGAAAAAAACTGTAATTAACACTGTTATTATTCCTTTCATATAGTTGATGATAGACCTAGAAACACTGTTTTTACACAAATGATGGGCTTCAAGTTTATTTCAAACTGACAAGGGAGTAAAATAAAGGGCTTTAGTGAATAAAATTTAACAGGTTGAGATATACCTTTGCCCTCCTCAATGATTAGATTTTGGGCTTTTTTAGAAGGTCCTTCCAACATATCCAATATATCCAACCCAATAAAGAATCTTTCAGCACACTGCATGATAGGAAAATCTGCAATGCAATGGGCTTAAGATAATGTTTGGATCCATAAAATGTGTTTTTCTAGAAAAAGATGTTAATTGATGAAATATGTCTCTTGTTCACTAAATGTATAAATGTCATCCCCAGTGTTCTCCAGAATGTTAAAACAAAGTCAGACTGGTGTTTATGCAGCTATGAAAAGCTGAGTGCATCAAACAGAAGGAATTCTGAAGCTATATGAATGTCTCCTGAGTTTCTAACAAGAAACACAAGGCAGAACGCTACTGGCATTTCCTTCTGGCCTCTCTGGGAATCCTAGCTGGCAGTGCCCCCTGTAAATCAAGCATAGCTCTTACCTGCAGGTGGAGGGCCTGGGGGTCCAGGGGGACCTTGATGGCCAGGTTGACCAGAAGGCCCAGGCCTGCCAGGAGGGCCCATAACTCCACTATCTCCCTTCTGTCCCTGACAGAGAGAAAAGTAGAGCTTGTTATGATTTTATAGCATAGCAAAGTTCCTTTCCTACTTGCCTCTAAATGAGGGACCACCTGGGCTGGAGGAGCTCAAGGCAGGGGGTTGCCCCATGGGTCTCCTCACCCAGCTCCGAAGAGGCCTAAGGCAAATGACATCTGTGATTGTGATGGATACAAGTTTGCAGACCTTATTAAGTACTTGCTCTGTTCATGGCAGAAGAGCTGAACAGAGCTGATCCAAACTTATCCTCTGCACAGATTAGGAAGTGGAGGCTCGGAGAAAGCAAGATTCATAAAAGACTTCTGACACCAGGGTGGCAGAGTTGGGTCTCAGACTCAGGCTATAGACTGGGTTGCCAGGACCACTTGCATTTCACAAGGGCTGTTTCTACCCTCTGGCTTCCCGTTGTTCTCTGGGTAGCGACTCAGATCCTTACTGAGCCTAAGAAGCAAGACAAGACAAGGCTCTCCAGCCTCTGTCCTGAATTTTGTTATTTGTCAAGAATATGCTGATACTTGTCTGAGTCCTTAAAAAAATATTATCTCTGTCCCGAACTTCTTTTTGTTCCCACTGCTTTCAGCTCGCAGTTCGATATTTTGGCAACAAAGCTTTCCTTGACCTTTGAAGCCTGATTTCTTCAGCACATTCTCTCGGAACTCGCTTCCAGTCAGGCCTGGGGATGGACACCTGTCATCCCAACCTATGAAAGCTGCAGCAGGAAGATTGCTGCTAGTTTGAGGTTAGCCTGGATTACATAGCAAGATCTAGACCAGTCCGAGTACCAGCGTGAGATTTTTTCTCACTATTCTCTCACAACAAATAAATAAACCACACTGACTTTTCCTTTCCTGCATGTATCACAGAGCACACAGATAATGTGTGTGGTGTGCCGTCAATGTCTTCTATAAGGCATGGGCTCTGTGCAGGTTGCAACCTGCTGAACTCATCTTCTCTCCCTGGAATAAACAAGGGAGGAGAAAGAACTTGGGAAACACATGGGAGGAAGTGTTAATGATCTGTCAAGAGATTTCACCTGCATCATGAGACCCTGGGAGACTCATGTCACTTCTCTGTACCTTAGTTTTGTTTTCTCCGAAATGCGTGTGCATATGTGCATGCATGTATGCCTACCTGGGCCTGTGGAGTTCAAAGGACACTTCAGGTATCTTCCTCTATTGTTTTCCTCCTTTTTTTTTTTTAAACATTTATTTAGTGTGCGTGTGTGTGTGTCTGTGTGTGTGTGTCTGTGTGTGTGTATAGGGGTGTATATGTGCTACATATGCACATGGAGATTAGAGGTTAACTTGCAGAGTCATTCTCTCCATACACCATGTGAATTCTCAGGACTGAACTCACGTCATCAGGCTTGGTGGCAAGGATCTCTATCCACTGAGTCATCTCAACACCCCTCCACTTCAATTTTGGTGATAGGTCTCTCATTGAACCTAAAGCTCACTGTTTTGGCTAGACTGGATGGCTATAAAATCCCAGGAATCCAGGGGCTGGAGAGATGGCTCAGGGTTTAAGACTCTGCCTCACAAGCAGAAGTTCCTGAGTTTGGATCCCAGGTCCCACACGGGTAAAAACATCAGGTGGAAACGGCAGCAGCCTGCACTTCCGGCAGAGCCTGGGAAATCCTAGACTGAAGCAAAGAGGAAATAAAGGCAATCCAGGATGATTCCCAAAGTCACCCTTGGTCCCCCATAGGGACACACAGTACCCCCTGACACTCTGACACATACACGCACACGTGCACACACTAAATAAAAAAATAAAAGATAAAAAAAAAAACCTCAGTAATCCACCTGTCTCTGTGTCCCCAGACCAGAGTTACGTGTATATCTGCAGCCATTGCTACCTTTTTTGTTGGGAATCTGAACTTAGATTTTCAGACTTACACAGCAGGCACTTTACCCATGCAGACATTTCCTCAGCTCAGGTTCTGATTTCTTAGCAAGAGTCACACCTGCAGCTACAGCCATTTTGCTAAGAGAATTCTTTGTGTTGCTTCCTCTGGAAGCTCCAGAGCAAGCTTGTTTTCCCTTGGAGAACTCTTGGGAACAATCCCAGAAAAAAAAAATGTGTGTGCATGCTACAGCTTGTCTCCTGAGCAGTTTGCTAACTACTTTTGCCCTAGCTTAATAAGGACAGTGAATGATATCTGATGTCTCTGGTCTGGCTCTCTTTACTCTGCTGAACCTTGGAAAGCTCGCCTGGCTGATGAAATGCAGTCATCCCTAGGTCTGAAAAGCACATATCACTGACTCCTTTCCAATTGCAATGATGCTTTGTAATGTGTCACCCTGCCATGCCCAAGAACTGAGCTCTTAAGCTCATCCCAGGGAAACGAGGTCAGTTTATTTCCAATTCTGCTCTCACTGAGGAGTTTGCTAAGTCTCAGTCCATGCTGAAGCATTCCATCCTGTGACCAAGATGGGTCCCAGAGTGGCAAAGGAAGTCACACCAGCTTAATATAGCCACGGGTAAGGTTTGTTTTCTAATAGCCAGGCCAGCTGGCTCTGAGCACAGGAAGTCCACAGCTTGAAGGAGCTGGAAACACTCCTTGACTCTAACACCAGCAGAAGATGAATCTTCCGGTTATTGGTCATCAGCTCATAAGGTTCCATGACTCTATGGTAGGCCTCACTGAGCAGAACTTTCAGGAAGAGCATTCCTTATTTGCTACAGAGTTGGAAGATTTGTGAGGAAATTGTTCAGTCTCCTTAAAAGAAGTCCCCCCCCTTTCCAAAAAATATGGGCTGGAGATATAATTCAGGGATTAATCCTCTGTCTTAAAAGCAGAAGAATCTAAGATCTCACATAAAAATGTTGGGCAGAAATGGTGACTGCCAGTCCTGGAAGGCAAAGCCTGGGAAACCCTAGAGCAAAGCAAAAAGAAGGTAGAGCAATCTAGGATGATTCCTGAAGTCACTCTTGGGCATCTATAGGCACATATTCAATTTCTTCTTCTACACACTCACACACACACAATATATATAATAATAATAATAATAATAATAATAAGATAAAAAATAAACATCACAAAAACATGTAAAAAATCTCATAATATTTTATGATTTTTGACATAGTTCTACTATCACCCCAACAAAACCCATGTCAGCAGGGTCAAGAAGTGGCAGTCCCGGCTTCACCTCTCTCAGAAAAGATCCAAAGGATAAAAGTTCACGGTCTCCTTCAGCCCAAGCATGAAACATTCTGGGGTGAAGTCATGGCAGAGGAGAAAATGATCAACATCATTCTCCCCTAGTTTTTTCGTTTTCAGAATCTAGACTTAAGGAACCTGATGGCTGTAGCATCATTGTGGAGCCATTGATATGCCACCCTGCAAAGCTGTGAAAACAATACTGCAATTTTGTGACTTCAAAAGTTACTGTAAGTCTGGAACTCTTTCTTTCTTTCCCTCCCTTCCTCCCTTACTTCCTGCCTGCCTTCCTGCTTTCCTTCCTGCCTTCCTGCCTGCCTGCCTTCCTTCCTGCCTTCCTTCCTGCTTTCCTTCTTGCCTTCCTTCCTTCCTTCCTTCCTTCTTTCCTGCCTTCCTGCTTTCCTTCCTGCCTCCCTGACTGCCTTCCTGCCTTCCTTCCTGCTTTCCTTCTTGCCTTCCTTCCTGCCTTACTTCCTGCCTTCCTGCCTTCTTCCCCCACCCTCTTTCTTTTTTCTTTATTTAGAGATAGGGCACTTCTGAATTTCCTTAGAATGAATCATCATTAGCTTCACAGTGCTGTTGTGACCATGAGCCTGACTGTACATTATAATCCCATGGGTAGCTTCAACACAAACCACAATACATGCCAAAGGGCCATTCCAGCCTGCTTTTATCAGTCTTTGGGAAATAAGGCCCAGGCACTAGGGGGGATGAGAAATGAACTTGGTGCTGCAACCACTGCAGCTGGTGGGGGAATCTGTATTCAGCCAACCCCAGGTGATCCTGACATGAGCTAAAGACTAAGTCCTGAGGCCTCAGGAAATAATCAGCAGAATGGGAAAAGCTTTGCCTGCAAAAATGTCCATCTTTCAGTGTCACATACTAGGCCTCTCCTATCTAAGTAGTCCATCACTAAAGATCTTACAGGTATTCTTTTAATGTTTAAAAATATAAGTTAATAACTATAGTCATATTCATTGATATCTACATTAACAAAAGTTGTGTACATTGCGATTTTTAAGTTAAAATTAAGGACAAAATGATTACATGTTAGCCATAAAAGACACAAACAATTTGAAAGTATAAAAATTCTTTTCTGCATATATATGTGTGTGCACACAGGAGCTATGCATGTATATGTAGAGGTTTGAGGTTGACATCAGGTGTCTTTCTTAATGCACCTTATATATTGATACAGGATCCTCTTGCTGAACCTGTTTTTTGCCATATGGGCTGATCTGGCTAGAGAACTTGCTCCTGGGATTCCTCACCTCTGTCTTCTGTGCCCTGGAATTACAGGTGGGTTGCCACGCCCACCCAGATTTTATGTGGGTCAAGCGCTTTACCTGCTGAGTCATCTCTTGAGTCTCTGAAAAGAAATAATTCTGAGCTAGATGTGCATGCTTGTAATGAGAGGATCAAGGCCAGCTTTGGCCACATATAGAGCTTGAGGCCAACCTGGAATATGTAAGAACTTGGCTCAAATAAATAAATAATTCTGGAAGAATAGAATACTTAAATCACATCATAACAACTAACTGAAGGGAGATAAAAAGCCAACAAGCTGAATGGATTTTAAAATAAATATTCTCATCATAAAGAATAAATATTTGAAGTGATAGATATTAATTGGATCATCTGATTACTCCATAATGTATATATGTACTGAAACATCCACAGTGTATTCCATAAATTACAATGTCTTGTCAATTAAAAACTTAACCTTAGGCTCAAAATGACATTTTCTTCTAACTTTTAAAATCATTAACATTAAAAAGCAATTAATATATATACATAAATTAAAACCACTTAAATAAGACTGAATTTAAAATATCTTTTCCAAATAAATAAGATAACACATTGATAAATAATGTAGACATAGTGAGTTAAAGGTCATCCTGGCTTCACAAAAAGACTCTTTCAAAAAAAAGAAAAGAAAGGAAAGGAAAGAGAAAGAAAGAAAGAAAGAGGGAGAGAGAGAGGGAGGGAGGGAAGGAGGGAGGCGGGACAGAGAGAGGGAGGGAGGGAGAAAAGGAAGAGAGGGAGGGAGGGAGTGAGGAAGAGAGGGAGGGAGGGAAGGGAGGAAGGGAGAAAGAGAGGAAGGGAGGGAGGGAGGGAGGGAGGGAAGGAAGGAAGGAAGGAAGAGAGGAAGGGAGGGAGGAAGAAAGGAAGGGAGGGAGGAAGGAAGGGAGGAAGGAAGGAAGGGAGGAAGGAGAATGGAGTGAGGCTCAGTGGTTAAAGTGTGTTTGACATTCAAACAAAAGGACCGGAGTTTGGAACCCCAGATCCCAATAGAATACTGGACAGGTATGACAACTGCCTGTAATTACAACTCTGGAAAGTAGAGCCTGAGACTCCTCAAAGCAAGTCGACCAGGTAGTCTAGCCCTATTGGCTGCATTTAATTAGAAACTAAGCCTCAAAACAAGAAGGTGGAAGAGTGACTGAGGATGGTTTCCAATATGAACCTCTGGCCTCCACGTGCACAGACACACACATGAGCCCACATACATGCAAACATGAACACACACACACACACACACATTTACATGTGCAAACGGAAAAAGAAAACAAAAAGCAACATGGCACATCTCTCAGGAGCATCTTTCCATTAGAAAAAATTCCAGAAGTTTTTCTGTTAAGCTCTTAGTCCAGGCACATATAGCCTTTCTTTCCTTATTACATTACCTGGCTTAATCTTAACCTGCTGACCAAGGTGCACAGAGTGAAAAGTTTCCCTAAATTCTTACCAAACCCTGTGTAGAGGGTCACTTCCAAATTAGGATCGGTTGGGGTAGGGGTGAGGGGAAACTGTCCTATCACTAAAAATCCAGACCTCTTAGCAGGGAACTATCTGGGCTGTTCTCTAAAATTCCATTTACATACAGACATTGAGGTAAAAAGTAAGTATGCTGCACAACCACCCATTTCCTTCCACTCGCTGTGTTAGAATACATGCGGTCTTAAGCACCAGGGCCGCTCTTGCTTCTGGCATTGGATGCAGCATCCTGGCTTATCCCTGAACTAGTTGGGAGAAGTCTGCAGGTCCTGGATAGGGTTGCTCTGGTTGACCTCTGTGTGCTTCTTTAGCAAGGGTAAGCCCTGGGGTCCTTACCTGCTTGCCTCGTTTTCCTGGTCTTCCTGTGGGTCCTCGGTGTCCTGCTAGCCCAGGCTCGCCCTTTGGACCCATTTCACCCTGAGGGAAAGAAAGAGAAGCAAAAGGGGGATTAGGCAGGTGGAATGGGCATATCCAGTCACAGGCCATCAGTGTTACTTTGATCATTCTAAATCTTTCCCAGGCTACCCTGGGAGCGCGGGAGAGCCATGAGGTCATGTTCAAGCTATAAAAGGTAAAGAAAGCAACTCTGACCATATGTGGCTTAGTGTGGTGGAGTAGGGGGCATTCTGGTGGCTAAACGAGAGAGATGACTCCATCCACCACAGTCAGTGGAGGCTTCTGCATTTCAAGCACATGTGCCAGTGTCACAGCAGACTGGGAAAAGGCGTCCTTTTCTTTTTTTAAATTTATTTTTAAATTTTACAAGCATATTGAGTACTAATCCCTGTTTTCCTCCATCCCATTTCTTCCCTTCCCCTCATCAATCCATTCCTCTCCCTTCCACCATCCTACCTGGCCACTTCTATGGACCCAGGTTCCTTCTGGCTTGTCTACTTTTGTGGGGGTTCAGGCCTCTGTGACATACCAAATTGTCCCTGCTCAGGACATGGTCGTTTCTCTTCACTCATCCAGCTCTAGTCCCTAAGGTTTCCCTCGTGTGTTCTGATCTCTCTTCAGTTCCTCATAGTCTATGGGGGCATGTTGGCATGTCAGTCATTATGCAGATCTGGCAAGGACAAGTCTCACTGCTGTGAGTTCCTGCATGCAGCACCCTTGCCTTGAATGGAACGCCTTGTCCAATGGTGGACCTTCCCATCTTTAGGTTCTTACAATCTTACCACCCCCTTTTCCACAACATTCCCCAAGCCTTAGCATGGGAAGAGATTAGGATGGCCTGATTCTGGGTGAGCATTGTTGGCTCGCCAGTAGTCTGCATTATGGCTGGCCATTGCTGACCACTTTACTGTCTTCTACTGGCCTAGGCTCCATCCTGTCAGGGTGTTGAGATTCTCTACTTCTCTTGTAGAAGATTTCTAGGCTGAGTACTAAGCGCTCTTCAAATATTTACAGATCAGTTTGGTGCACTGTCTTCCTACCTCTCTATTCACTAGCTGTTTCCTATTGATCTATTTCCTTCCATTTTTTAGGTTCTTGTTCTAGTTAACAGTAAGGCCCTCTGAAAAGAGGGTCTTGAGTTCAATCAGAAAGCTGTTGGTTGTCTCTTTGAAACTCATGCCACTATTACATGGTGATCACATGTTGCCATGGTGATTTTTATTGCAACTTGCAGACTTCTTGAGTTGATGAGGCCTGTGATTATCTCTCTTCCCCAGTAGCTTCTACAGTATTCCTTGGTACTGTGTAAGCTTTCCAGCCAGGAGGAAGTTCTCAGAGCAGTTTTCCATTTGATATGTTTTGCCCATGTTTGGTGATTCATTTGTGTTGCCTCTTCAGTAATACAGACTTACTGATGGTTTTTTTAGAGAGCAACCAAGAGCAATGGCAAAAACCTATATTGTTTGGGGGCCTTTGAGACCTCACTCACCAACATTTTATCAGGAAGTGCCAATATCCTGTTACTTCTTAATATATCTCTAATTGTCACTGGATACTAAGGCTTCCTTTTCTGACTGAAATTTAACATTGCGGTTTGTTGCATTTGTGTTTAGCACAAAGTCAAACACATCAACTTTTTATGTTTTGGGCACAGTCTTGCTCTCTATAATCTATGGGATGTTTCTGATCTATTAATATTTAAAATCATGTAGTCCCCATTCTAGAGTGAACACTTTTTGAATTCCAGCTCATGTCCATTTATTTAGATAAAAACTATTTATTTATTTATTTATTTATTTATTTATTTATTTATGTTCTTTTGAGACAGAATGTTAGGTAGCCCTGGCTGGCCTCTAGCTCTCTATACAGGCAAGAACAACTTTGGAGGCTTCTCCGGCCTCCAAAATGCTGAGGTTGGAGGTATATGTCACCATGCTTGGCTTAGTTAGATGAAAACCCTTTTTGTGTGTTTTCAAAAATATATTCAAACAATCAATATAATTATTATAAGAGAAATAGAATGTTGTAATTGATATCCCTGATCAAGAATAACTCATAGTTCAAGGTCAATCTCTCACAAAACCATCTTTTCATCTTCAGGTTCCTTTCTTCCTATGTCTCTCTAGGAGTCCTGAGCCCACGGGGCACATCATTTCTATTTCTAGTAACCTGCCCTTCATCTCCAAACGCATCACCAGCAAAGTAAATTTAATAATCTCCTCTGTGGAGTTTCTGTTAATTAACAGCTAGTGCCCATGAAAGACCACCCAGCCATTCAGAGAGCAAGAGACATTCAAACTCCTTTTCATGAGCCTCTCAGAACAAGCCAAACACAAGGGCAAATTCCAGGGAATATATTGAGAATCAAGGTTAATACTCTGAATGATATCAATTAACCAACATAATATTTTTCTCCCTACCCAAGTTGCCAATACCCTTCGTTGCCAACTGTCTTTAAGTCTATGTGTTCTTTTAACAAGCAGTGTCCTTTAGAATTCTCAGTGGCAAGGGTGTGAGGGACAGACAGGATGACTTTTCTGTGGCCATAGAGATGTTTGTACTCTCCCTGAGCTTTTAGAGGGGTCTGGGCCATGTCTCATTTTGCTAGGAGAGAACAACAACATAAACTACATGAGTTTTTAAAAGAGACTTGTCAGAAGGAAGTGTGGCCCTCCTCTTTATCAACTGCAAGTAGTAATTCTTTGATCTGATTTCTCTTCTAAGACCTAATTATAGTTATCATATCAGCTCTGTCTTTAAACAGTCTGTTATATGAGGGGGAAGACAATTGTTTCAATGCTAAATCTAGTAAATGGTGCAGAGGCCAGAGAAGTTGTTATACTGAATTTTACAGTAATTTATGAGTCTTTGAAGGTTATTATTACAGTGAATGAAAACCTAGACTAAATATTCTCAGTGTTTTTTCTCTCTTAATGTTTGCTCTAATTTGCTTGTTCTTTATTTTGTATGTATGTGTGGACTTGTGTATAAGAAGGCACTTGAGCGCGTGTGTCTGTGAAGGCCCAAGGATGACATCAGGAATCATTCTGGATTGCTCTACCTCCTTATTGCTTTTGTCTGGGGTTTCCTAGACCCCACCCTCCATGGCCAGAATTACAGATTGCTGCCATTTTTATGTGGAACCTGGTGTCTAAACTCAGGTCCTTTTGCTTTTGAGACAAAAGCTTTAAAAACTGAGCCATATCCCTAACCCTAATTTGCCTGTTTTTAAAATGTAGTCGCCTATCTGATGGGAATAGTTTCTGACAGATTAAAGCAGTGATCAGTTTTAGTAAATTGATGCACAATGACTGAAAACATTTTTTTAATTTTTTTTATTTATTATTTATTCAATTGTGCGCGTGCGCGTGTGTGTATGTGTGTGTGTAGAACCACGGGCGAATTCGGGAACCACCATGGACCATCTCCACCTCCTCCTTGTTTACTCTGCCCCGGGATTCACAGGCTCCGCCCTACCAGGACCACAAACGCAGGCCGCCCCCGCTTCCGCCTGGCGTCTATACGTGGGGTCTAGGATCCAAACTCAAGACCTTCTGCCTGCAAGGCAGAGGCTTAACCCCTGAGCCACCTCTCCAGCCCGACTAAAAACATTTAAACATGCCATATTGACTAGGTAAAGTCAGATAAAAAGTTTGAGTTTGGAAAACAATACCTTAAGATAAACTTTGAAAGCTAAAAATATCAAGAAAACATCTGTTTGCACGTTGGAGGAATGTCACGATCTGAGACCTAGTGTAAGGACAATGTCTGATGTCTATTTGTTAGGAACTGTTCTCGACTATCATTTATGCACCTCTCTTTTTTCTCTCTGATATTTTTCCTCCCCAGTGGCCCTTTTTCCAATTCTCACTCAAAGTAAAGGTTTATAAAAGTCTGTCATTGCCACCTTCAGAGCTTTTATTATATCTGCACACTTCCCCATTATTATTTACTGATTTTTTTTTCTTTAAGTCGCCTAAAACTGACTCCTTTTAAAATTAAAGCTGTCTCAAGTAAAATACAACCAGATATTTCAATGTTTAAATAAATACTTGTCATCTACTTAAAATACTCCTGTTTACCTCCAACATTATGTTTGATGCCCCTGAAGATTGATTTAGAGTTTAGCTCATTACTTAGTCCCAGGACCTGGGGGGTTAAGAGGGGTCTGGACCACTGTGGTTCAGATCTAAGTCCTTTGTTGGGTTTCCAGCTTTTGAATCTTACCACACACCTCCAAGAGGTGGAGGAAGCAAAGAGGGGTCTCTCTCCATCAGGGTAGGATGGCCTTTTACTCCTACTCAACTTGAGATCTTCCCAACACCCTCTCAGATATATAAAACAATTTGTTTTCTATCCCAAACCTTTCACAGTTAAAGGACAAAGAGATGGAGCTTGACCTCTGTATTTGGAGGGCTTGGTGTCCATTATCACTACTTCTAGATACTTACTTTTTGCCCCAACATTCCAGGAAACCCTGGGAAAGCCCTGTGAAAAGGACAAGAGATATTATAGATGAGTTTGGTCAGTCATTTTCAGGAGGACTGCACATCATTCCAGCTATCATCCTGCCCAAAGATGGGGTGAGCCGGGGCGCCATTTCTATTGTAGCTTATCACCTCTGTACACTTGCCATTACCTTTTCTCCTTTGGGACCTGAGTCACCTCTGTCACCTCTGGATCCCTGTAGGAGCCACAGGAGAGTCAAAGAATTAAAATCATGGAGGCAGTAGCTAGAGCATTTCAAACTGGAAAAGTCCCTGGCCAACACCCTCATTCTACAAGTTTTAGACTCAGAGTTAAGTGGCTTGCCCAGGAAAAGAATGTTTTGTGATCTTCCTTCTGTTTGTAATGCAAACATCTTTTGAGTTAGTAAAGGGGAACTCATAGAAAATCCTGGGCTTTCGACCCTTTTATCTCATAGGACTTGTGTCTCTAGTTGGTGCTGGTGTGTTTTGATGAGAAGAATGAGTAGTAGAAGCTGGGTCTAAAAATACTCATCTGTCCCCTTCCTTCATCACCCCCATGCTGATTGAATTCCTCCCTCTCTGCCCAGCCCTCATCTGTTCCCCTGCTCCTAGATCTGACTGGGAGGGCATCCCTACCTCTCTCTTGCCTCGCCCAGGAGGTCCTTCACTTCTTCCTCAGCCCATTGCTGAAGGACCAAGGAGGAGCCAGAAAAGGTTGCTGCAGTTAATAAGGGAGGCTGAACCCATCCTCCACCCACCACTGACTCCACAGTTATATTCAGACCAGGCTCTGGGATTCCATCAGAGACAGACACTGACCTTTTCCCCTCTGGATCCTGGGTAACCCTAAAAGAAAGCAGAAGGCATGCTTACGATCAATCCCTAGGACATGTGGGAGTGCCTTAAGAACCCCTGAATGTGTATGACACGGCGGCATCGGCACGCTGCACTATGAGTTTTAGGGAATAGGTAGCAGTAAACACAAAGCTGGGTAAACAGCCATGGGTTGTGTTTATACACCGCCTAAAAACGACACTACTGTTCTCACATCTGAACAAAGGTTTTCATCTGTTCTGTCCACCAGAAGCATGACCTCACAATTGAAGGGCTGGAAAACACAAGCGCCCTGGTATTGAGTGCGTCTCCCCAACCCAGCCTTGTCCCATCTTCATAGACAGCAGCCACTCTACAGCCTCAGTGAGAAGGTGTGGGAATGTCCACCTGACCACACACTGACCTTGGAGCCCATTGGTCCTCTTGACCCTGGCAAGCCCATCAAACCCAGGTCGCCTTTCTCACCCTGTGGAAATTAGAAGATGGAAAACAAGACCCACAGTGACATTTCTTTGAGAAACTTACACCAGAAAATCATGGGCAAGATCAGGATGGAACCTGAGATATTGGTGCTGAATTGTGAATCTGAGACCCCCAAATGTACTTTTAACACCCCCTACCCCCAAGGGCCCAAGGCTCCAGACTACTTCTCATTGTGGTATTTGAGATTTAATAAAAAATTAAATGCCTGAGGTAGAATAGGTCTCTAAACTAAATATTCACTAAGATGCAGACAGTGATACTTCATTTCCTGGAAAGGGTTATGAGAAGGCACCAGAGTCTCAAAATACAGGGTGTCACATACACAAAATCTTTGCTTGCTTTACTGTTTGCATATGAGGGCTTTTTAAACATCTTACATTCCTACCCTAGGTTTATAGCCAGAGTGAATATCAACCTCTGAGTGTCTATTCTGGAGGCAGAGGGCTAACACTCCTGGTTGATTTTTACTCAAGGTAATTTGCATTTGAATTTCAAGCATTCTGCATACTAAAAAACTCCATGCCAGCACTAACTAGGAGAAATATAAAGTTAATTATATACTGAATTTTTTGGTTTTGTTTTTTTTTCATGTGTATGTTATACATGTATGTGTGTGTGTAATGTATGTGTGGAGGACCAAAGTTGACATCAAGAATTTTCCATGGTTGTTATTAGCCTCATTCATTGAAGCACAGTTTTGAATCCAGAGCTTGTTGATACTGCTAGTCTGACCAGCTTGCTTGCTTTGAGATCCCCTATTTCTATCTTCTAGGCACTGGAATTGCAGGCGGGCTGCCTTTGTGTGGCTTTTAGGGATCCCAACTCTGGTTCTCATGCTTGCGTGGCAAATGTTTTAACCACTGAACTATCATCCCAGTCTCTTTTTTTTTTCCCTGAGGCATTCCATGCTGGTCTCAGATCCAACCATGTGACTGAGGATACTTTGAACTTCTGATTTTCTTGCCTCCACTTACCAAGTCCTGGAATTACAGGCTACTTATGCCAAATTTTAAATGTTTTTACAAGTCACATTAAATGTAAAACTGAGCAGGAAAAATTAATTTTGCCAATATTTATTCTGATTTATATTAAATGTCATTTCAACATGTAATTGATATGAAAATTATTAATGAGACATTTTACATTCTGTTTTTCATAAAAAATACTTAAAATCTGTTGAATATTTTACATTTAAGGAGCTAAACTGTCATTCAAAATATTTGATATATATTTAGATTTCATAACATTTATAGTTGAAAAATTACAATCACAGACTTAAATTTCTCCAAAAATACCTGAAAATTTTAAAACAACTGGACTGAGCAAAAGTTTTTATACTTAAACTGAGGAGTAGGGAGGTGGCTCAGTGGATAAGGAACTTGCTCCATAATCATGGAGATCAGAGTTCAGATCCACAGAGTACATGTAGGCATGAGTAGTAATTATCTTTAATTTCAGCACTCAGGAGTTAAAGACAGGGAACCCCCAAGGCAAGTTGCCTAGTAAATCTAGCTGATTGGTGAGCTCTAAATTCAATTGAAAGAACCTATCTTAATAATATAACTGAAAAGTGATCAAGACACCCAACATTGGGTGACCTAGACTTCCAGCCCTGGTGGGCAGAGCCTGGGAAATCCCAAACTGAAGCAAAGAGGAGGTAGAAGCAATCCAGGATGAAGTCACCTTTGGTCCTCTACACGGACACTCAGTGCCCTCTAATACACACATACATACACACACACACACACACACACACACACACACACACACACAGAGTAAATAAATAAAATATTTTAAAAAGATACCCAACATTAACTTCAAACTTTCAAATGAATGTGCTCACCTCCACACACCACAAATGCACAGACACTTGCATACACACACATACATATACAAACTAAAAAAAAAAAAACAAACACAAAAACTC
The DNA here is from genome assembly GCA_023101885.1 of Typhlomys cinereus. Taxonomy (NCBI): domain Eukaryota; kingdom Metazoa; phylum Chordata; class Mammalia; order Rodentia; family Platacanthomyidae; genus Typhlomys; species Typhlomys cinereus. Next base: position 131,445 of record JALPQD010000055.1, read on the forward strand.
AAATTGAGTTCAAATGAAGCATTTAAGCCTCTGTTGGCACTGTCCTCCCCACTTCTGCGTAAGAGCAGTTTTATGGCACCGGCTAGGGTCTGCGGCTACACGAAAGAGAGAGGACAATTACATTTCAAAGGTCCAACAGCCACGTGTGGCTGCCATAACTGACAGCTCAGGTCTAGACTGTGGAGTTTTTGTTTTGTTTTTTCACTTTTGTTTGTCTGAGATAGGATCTTACTGCAACCTACTTTGTAGCCTAGGCTAGCCTCAAACTTGTGGTGGTCCTCCCTCAGCCCTCTAAGTGCTGGGATTATGGGTGTGACCCACAACACCCAGCCATATAGTCGAGTGTATATGGGGGTAGTGGGTGTTCATATGCCAGAGAACAATTCTGTGCAGTCATTTCCTACTTTTACCTTTATGTGGGTTCTGGGGATTGATGCAAGTCATCACGTTTGCATAAAAAAAGGCTTTTGCTCGCCGGGTCATCTTACATCCCTACAGTGGATTTTTATTTATTTTTTACTTTTCTTAAATTGTTTTATTTATTACAATGCTAACTTTGAAAAGTTCACTAAAGTTAACTGGAAAATAAAGTAGGCTTTGCAGAAACAGGGAAAGCCCAAAATGCCACTTTCCAGAGAATCCTGTACTCAACTCCACATGCCATGAAGACGACACAGCTAATACAGCTGCTTGCTGCTGCATTTGTCTACTGTTCATCTAATAGTAACGGTGATAAACAGCAGTGCGACCAGTATTTGAACAATCCACGTAGGGTTATTGTGCCAGGTACAGCACCTCACTTCTCTTCACGCCATCCATACTCTTTGCATCCTTGGGCTTCCGCCTCTTCAGTAAAGCCATTTTAATACTGAAAGTTTTGCAAAACTCCTCAGGAGTTTCCCCCTTAATTACTGGCCATTGGCAACAGTCTTGCAAGTAATATCAAACAAGCCTTTGTAGTTTGCAGCCAGAATAAGTTCAAAACGTGTTCTTTGGTCAACCACAATTCTTGGTCTCACACAGGAATGGTATAAGTCTGCTTTTCTTTGTTCTCATCATCCTCAGGAGGAGGAGGGTCATTCTTATTGTTGGTGCTCCACTGAATGACCTTTTTGTTTGTTTGTTTGTTTTAGTTTTGCAAGCATATGGAGTACTCATCTCTGCTTCCCTCCTCCCATCCCCTTCCTTCTCTTCCTCAGTCACTCCCACTCCCTCCCACTCTCCTGCCTGTCTGCTTCTATGGACCCAGGGTTTCTCTGGCTTGACTGAATGACTTTTCAAGTATCGCTGCATTAACATTTGGTAGAGGAACTGGGGCGGCATCTCCCTCATCATCCATTGCCAAATCTTCCAACATGGTCTTGATAGTCAAAGATTGTTTGGCAATTTCTACGTGAACTTCAAATAGCTCTCTGCCAGAACGCTGCAGCTTAATTGAAGGTATGGGGTTCCATCTGAAGACTTCGAGCCTGAGGCTGCCGAGAGCCAGACAATGTCCACACACGGAGGATAGAAAGATGGACGACAAGGCCACTACCTATGGTGGATTTTTAAAACAGAAATCTTCTTGGGGCCTTTTCTACATTTCTAATACAGCCAATAAGGCAGATCAGAAGTTGATATTCACCTGCCCTTTCCTGGCTTCTACAGGTAAAATTACTAGGTCATGGTCTCTGCACCCTGTAGTCTGTGACCAGCAGTGAGCACAGAAGCAGAGGATGTGGCTGTTTCCTTTGCACGTTTTCTCTGAGGAGGCAGGTGACTCCCCCCTCAATGTAGAATCGACACCTTCCAGCCTGCCAACACCCCTCAATCCTACACCTGCCAGATCCTCATGCTTCCCAGATGCAAGTCTTCTTTGGGTCAGTTCTGAGAAACCAAAGACTAGTGTGCTAATTCTCAGGACAAATGGGAGGCAGAGCCCCTAGGAAAGAAGGGAATGACCCTCCCTCATTTTCTACAAGCAGAATCATGGCACTGGCTGAGACCTGTAGCCATGTGAAGAAGCCAGACAGTAAGCTGCCCTCCAGTTCTGCACTCTGAGGCGATACACTGCCTGTGCGAGGGCCAGGGGAAGGCCATCTTAGTATTTTTTTTTCCTTCATTGTATATGTGTATGGGGGCACACATGTGTGCATTTCATTATATATGTGTATGCGTGCATACGTGTGTGCATTTACACATGTATATGGAAGCTTGACATTGATATTGGGAATTATGCTTGATCGTTCTTCCACCCTTATTGTTTCGAGGTTGTTTCTAATTAAACCCAAAGCTACCTGTAAGGCTAGACTGGCTAGCAAGCTTACTCTGCGGATTCCCAGGCTCTGCTTCCAAGGGCTTGGATTACAAGCAAACTACAATACCTTCCTGTAATTTATCTGGAATCTTGGGGATCAAAATTCTGATCCTTTTGCTTGAAGTGCAAGCACTTTAAACTCTGAGCCATCTCCCTCTTATTGTGACACCATATAAATATCAAATACACACGACACTTACCCTGGGTCCTTCAGGGCCTGGCCAGCCAATGGGGCCCGGCATGCCGGGAACACCTGGGGGGCCGGGTCTACCCTTGAAAAAAAACAAGAACAAAAGTCAGGACAACTGAGAATGCTTTCCTCTGGCCAAGAACATCTGGCATTCAGAAATGAGTATAGAATCTCTCAATATGGTCCTTGATACCCTCACCTTCCCCCTCCAAGAGTGAGGACCTAAAAAGTTATAGTAAAATAGGTATAAGAGTTGGATCCTTAGTGTAGTAGTATATTAAGATTTTTATTCTACCCAAGAAATAGAGGACACTGGGGATTCCATATTTCTCAGTGTGGGTTGGCAGCATCAGTATTGCCCACAGAGGTACTGATGGTCATCCACTGCGGTCCCCAGTCTCCAGAGCACACACACACTCCATGCACAACTGCCCATGAGATGCTGTTGGGACAGCACGGACCATACCTTCCTTCCCGGTCGGCCAAGCTCCCCCTGTGAATGGAGAAAACATGTATGACTGTGGCTCAGATGGTCAGATGTGCCGTGGCTAGTGGACCAAACCAGAACACACCAACAGCATCCCCTGCCACAATTACAACCATTCATCAGGGGGCCCTCCTCAGCTGGTAAGGCAGAATGAGCACATATTTTTAAATCTCAGTCACAACCTTCTCAGTAGTACCCCCATAAAGCAAGCTGGATTACGAAGGGGGGACAATGAAAGTAGTGGCTCATACCTTTTCTCCCTTTGGTCCTGTCTTGCCAGGAAGCCCAGGCGGACCCTACACAATCAAAATAAGAAATGAAAAGGGCATACATCAAACCAAAGCAAGACTGCTCGTGAGGGAGTCCGGTGGAAGGGCTTGGGGCGGGACTTGTAGTTTTGGCTGTCAATGTCAGGGACTCACAAATCCTCCTGCAGGAACCTCCCTATCCCCTAGCCCACTCTCCTCTCTGTTCCTCCATGGTGGCAGTGTTCTGTGAAGTCAATTTGCCACTCTTTGGACTTTAATTTTCTTCTTGGAACCCTCTGGTGCTTGACAAGAGCAGTTGAGAGTCTTGAAGAAACCCCACTGCTGAAATCATATGCTTTATCCCTCTTATTGCGCTCCCCTCGGGTCCTGACAAGAGAAAAGGTGAGTTTTGCAGAGAAGCTGATTTGAAATTCACTGTGAATGAGCCAGGCATGGTGGTACCTGCAATTCTGGGAGGTGAAGATGTGAGGATCAGGACTTCAATGTCAACTTTGACTACATAGCAAGTTCAAGGCTAGCTATGTAAGACCTTGTATCCAAAAAGAAAGAAAGAGAGAAAGAGAAAGAAAGAGAGAGGAAGGAAGGAGGGAAGGAAGGAAGGAAGGAAGGAAGGAAGGAAGGAGGGAAGGAGGGAAGGAGGAAAGGAGAGAAGGAGGGAAGGAGGAAAGGAGAGAAGGAGGGAAGGAGGGAGGGAGGAAGGGAGGGATGGAGGAGGGAGGGACGGAGGAGGGAGGGATGGAGGGAGGGAGAGAAAAAGAGAAAGAAAGAAAGAAAGAAAGAAAGAAAGAAAGAAAGAAAGAAAGAAAGAAAGAAAGAAAGAAAAAGAAAGAAAGACAAAAAAAGAAAGAAAGAGAAAGAAAGAGAAAGAAAGAAAGAAAAGAAAGAAAGAGAGAGAGAAAGAAAGAGAAAGAAAGAAAGAAAGAAAGAAAGAGAGAGAGAGAGAAACCCCCTCTCTCTCTCTCTCCCTCCCTCCCTCCCTCCTCCCTCCTCCCTCCCTCCCCTCCTCCACTCCCGCCTCAATAAAGAGCACAACGAAAGCAAGCCAGATCAGAAAGAAAGGCAGGCAAGCAGACATTCTCATGATGATCTGTGAGTACTGAGTGCTAATAATCCTTCCCTCCCCACCTTCACTAGCCCAGATCTTTTTAATTTATATTTTATTAATGAATGAATTAATTTATAAACAAACTGGGTTTATGTCTTTGCCCTGACTCCCCCACTTACCTCCTCTCCCACCCTCCCAATACACACATCCTTTTCCCAACCTCCCCTTCCTTCATCCTGTTCTGTCCCCCAACCCCCTCTTGTCTTTTTGCTTGTATCATAGGAGTCCCTTAGGGGTGTCTGTGTTCAAAGGGGAATCAGATTTATGTTGACCTTTCTGTGGCTCTTCGTTGGGTAAAGTCATTAAGTGGGGAGATTTCTCTTCCCTTGTCCAGGACCTGTCCCTGAGACATTCTCTGTGAGTAATTGCTTCTTCTAAGATCCTAGTTAGTCCTTGGGGAACTGTTGGTAAGTCAGCCATTGCGTAGATGTGTGTAGAAGTTCTCACTGCAGTGACCTTCTGGGTACGGGAGCCCTGTCTTGAATAGGGTGTGTTGGTCAGGAGTACCTCCTCCCACCTTTAGGCTCTACAATCTTACCACCTCCTCTTCGGCAAGGTTCCCTGAGCCTTGGCATGGGGTAAGATTTTGATGCGTCCCGGATCTTTTTAGATAAGCAGGTAGACAGCAAATGTCTGTTCCATTGCCAGCCTTAGAAACAGGGTAGCTCTGGTCCAGAGGCTAAAATCGCATGCTTTGCACATCCACAGTCAGAAGCAGCTGTTCTCTGTGAAATGCTCTGTCAATAACTATTTTCCAAATTCCCAAGAACAGAAAGAAATCCCCCAAATCCCTTAGCCTGTCCCAGTATCTGCAGGCAAACATGCACAGTACACAGAGGGTTGAATTGCAGCTTCTCCAGAACTTGTCCAAATGACCCAGTCTTCACATTTCAATCTCCTGGGATCTGTGAAAAATCCCAAGGCCCAGGCCACTCCCACAACAATTAATATCAGTCCCAGGGGAAGAACAAAAATGCCATGAATTTCTAAAGTGTACAGATGAGATCGGGAGCTATAGTCCTTGGTTTATCTGCCCTCTGCTTTGGGAAAATAGGGAAAGTTTTCATTCCATTCTTTTCATACTTCCGAACCTTCCATTTCTTAAAATGGCTAGAGATAGAATAGAGATCAATGAGTTTAGCACCTGCCAAACTGTAAAGTATAGAGGAGTTGTCAGCAAAGGGACTGTCTTGCTAAATGTTAAAATAAAGTCTGATTGAATTGGGGGTTGAGAGCCTTCCTTCCTTCCTTCCTTCCTTCCTTCCTTCCTTCCTTCCTTCCTTCCTTCCTTCCTTCCTTCCTTCCTTCCTTCCTTCCTTCCTTCCTTCCTTCTTTTCATTCTTTGTTCCTTTCTCTCTTTCTCTCTTTCTTGACTGGCTTCAAACCTAAGGCAATCCTCCTATCTCTACTCTCTCGGTGTTGGGATTGCAGGTGTAAATTACCACTCCCAGTGAGACTGCTTTTCTAAGCAGCTCCCAAGCAATGCTAATGTTGCAGGCTAAGAGATCTCATTTTGAATACTCACAACTTCATGCCACACTAATGGAACTGAGGTGGCTGCATCAGGCGCAGTGGCCGAGCAGCACAGCCTCCACGGGACTCATGGGACTGCATAAAGCTAGAGGTGTGCAAACTGCAGATGCTCATGCTCTGGGCTCTTATTTGCTCCAAGACCTATCAGAGAAGACTGTTGAAGGTGGGACACAGAAGCCCACCTTAGACTTTCATGTGTCTTTCCGCAGAACTCCCAGCCCTCCTGGGTAGCCTCTGGCCAACCCTGGGTTCAAAGTCCTGTTCCCATTACTGAATTCAACAAACGTTTTTTTTTTCATTGTTGTTTGTCTTGTTTGTGAGACAGGTCTCACATAATCAGGCTGGTCTTGAACTTAGAATGCTCCTGCCTCAGCTTCCCAAGTGGTGAATTACAGGCATGTGCTACTCACACCAGGCTCCACAAATGTTTATGGAGAAAAGGCTAAAACCCATGGGTGGGACAAACTAGGAAGACAACATTACATGGAATGGATAATGTCTGGGGTGGGGAGGAGGCGAGGGGGAGAAGGTCAGGAACTTTCTGTTTAAGGGCAGAGAGTAATTCTCATAGGCTTCGAGGACCAACATCTGGTCTTTTTCAGACTTCTCAGCTCTGCCTTGGTAGCACAGGAACAGCCACAGACAATTAAAAAAAAAAAGAGCAAGCTGGATTGATGCATGGACCATAGATTGCCATAGAGCTTATATTTTATAGAGGGCAGATCAAGGAGACCAGGACCAACCACACACACACACACCACCCACTATAAACACACACACACACACACACAGACACACACACACCACATCACACCAGGAAACTACGAGAGGATAAGGAAATCAAAATAGTTATTGTGCTGAAAACTGACAATAATAATAGTAGAAGTTTACTTTAGACTCCATAGTTGAGAAAGCTCTCTCTCTCTCTGTCTCTCTCTCTCTCTGTCGCTCTCTCTCTGTCTCTCTCTCTCTCTCTCTCTCCTGAGACAGGGTTTCTTTCACTTTGTAGTACAGGTTGGTCTGCACCTCACTATGTGTAATTTAGGTTGGCTTCAAACTCATGGTGATCCTCCTGCCTCAGTCTACTGAGTGCTGCCATTACAGGCATGTGCCACCACGCCTGGTTGAGCAAAGCATTCCTAAGGAGGTGGCATGAACGACCGCTGAGTGACCAGAAGGAGCTGGCTAAAACCTGAAGGAAGACCCTCCCAAACAGGAGGCGCCCCTGTGCACAGACTCTGAGGCTCAGACAAGCTTCGTTTGTGTGAGGACAGTAGAGGTCACTACAGCTGAAAGCAGTGGCAACAGATGTGTGAGTGTCTCGTCTCCCTAAGTCCTTGCCTGTTCTGTATATCCTCTTTGTTCTCCTCATGGAGAACATTCTAGATAAATACAATTGCCTCGGAGACCCCATTTCAGAGTCCTTGCCTGTCTCATGCACCCCAGGTCAGCTGACTGAACCCTCTTGGCGGCAGACCAGACTCTGAGATGGGGTCTCTGAGGCAATCTCATTTGTCTAGAATGTTCTTTATCTAACAGTTTGTGTGTTCCTTGCTCTTCCCTTTACTTTGGATGGCAGGCTCAGTAAAATTCAGGGTAACCAATTCCTCCTTCCTCCACTGTCTTGCACTGAAAGGAGGCACCTTTGGGTCCATTGGGGAGGTGGTCGGTCACATTAGGTGCACTGTCATCAATAGTTTGATATAAAGATGTCTATTACCATGCAGTCAGCATCTCATGTGATACCCCCATATTCAGTGTAGCAGGGTAGTTACTGTCTCCACTGCATAGGTGAGACCAGAATTCACCCAGAGACTGTATCCAGGGCTCTGGAGCCGGAGGGAAGCTGTAAAAGGATAATCAGCCATATGACACATCATAAGGGGCAGATACCACAAGGCTCTGTCCACTGGATTCCCTGTCTGAAAGAAGACTGGGAAGGATTCTAGCAGAGCGCACCCACCTGGGGGCCAGGGGGCCCAGGGGAGCCGAGCGAGCCTTGTATACAGGGCGATGGGGAGGCCTCAAGTTCCAGGAGGAGATTCTTCATGTCTGGGGAGAGAAGCTTCAGGGCAAAGCAACATGGGTTATCAGGTCAAACTCTAGGTCAAAGGAAGGGTCATTTCCCTGCATATGATTCCGCTCCATTTCTTTCTTCTATTCAAACACACTGCCATCACCCTAATGCCTGTAACTATGTTGGCACCTGTTTAACCTTTCTCTACCCACCTTCTCCATTTCTGTCCTCTATACCCCCATTTGGTCTTCCCTTCTCCAACCCTGCCTTCCCCTCCCCCTAAGAAAGTTCAGAAATACTTGAGGAGAAGGAAAGGAAAAGGGAAATCCCATATCTGAACAGCTGACAGGAACCTGGAAAGTGCTGAATCCACATCAGTGTTTTCAAAAGGACAGGGCACAAAGCTGAATCCAGTTCCCAACTGAGAAGGACCTCCCTCCCTCGCAGCCTCCAGACAGCAGGGGCCAGGAGTGTCTCAGGTGGTCCCAAGTGCCCTCTCCAGGCCTCCTTCAAGAGTGAGGGTAGTGCTACCTCTCTCAGATGGAAGATTCTGGAGACAGGAGACACCCAAGGTTCTTTACCCACACGTGTCCTGAGTACTCACCGGGCTTCGACCCCCTCTGAAGAACGGTGGTGGGAAGAGTGGGGGCGGCGGGGGCATCAACAGGTAGCATGCCTTGTGGCTGCTCCGCTTCTTCTGATCCAGGCCAGGAAGGGCTGTTCAGAGAAAACTGCTGTTCCTTAGCACAGCTAAGGCTACGGCCTCTATCGTGCCCACAGTGCTTAAGGGGCATTTGTAGGGGACCTGAAGTTTCTAAATGCAGTTCCTGACCTACTAAAGATATGAGGGGATTCCTGACATAGTTCTCCTCAATTCCGCTCCTGGACTAAGATGGCAAAGACCCTCCTTTGGTCAATCACTAGGTTGCCACATGGTAGATATAGGAATGCAAAGTTTAGACAGACAAGTACCATGGACCCTGTAGCTGTGGAAAAGAAAGTACTCAAGGACAAACGGGACACCATTCTTTCGAAGAAACTGTGCAGAATGCTAGGGCTGGAGGTAGTAGTGATTCCAAGGTAAAAAGACTCCCGGTTTGAAACAGACTTTACACACACTCGAGTGCTCTCGATAGGAACCCTAGTTGAATGTCTCAATTCATTAGAGGCCTAATCCTAGATGTCAGAAGATTAAGGATGAGCCTCTTCCAGTTCACAAGGAGTCTCGCCTATGTTCCACTTAAGTGTTGAAGTACACCCAATAGAATACACAGATCACACATTACATCATAAGAGCACTGAACAAAGTGAACAGACTCTAAGACACTAGCACCCAGATCAGAATCAGAATCTCTGAGCACCAGAGGCAGGTAAGCTCCCGCCTCTAGGCTCCTCACACCCTAAGTCCTAACACCAGCATCTTATCTTGCATTATGTAAATAGAATCATACGATGAAACTTCTTTTGATTGTCTTCTCTGGCTCAGCACAGCGTTTGTGGGAGTCAATCGTGTAGGTTGTCCTTGGTAGTCACTACAGAATTCTGATTGTGGTTAGACCATAATCTATTTATCCATTCTGGTGAGTATTGATGATATTCATGGAGTGAGACCACTATCTACCCACTAGACTAACCAAAATGAAAAGGATGCAAGACAACAAATGTGACAAGGAAGTGGAACTACTAGTGCTACCTTAGGCTGGCTGGGAAAGAGTGGAAACTGGACTCGTCTTTGGAAAATATCTGGTAGTTTCTATTAAGGCTGAACATAGACATACACTACAGACTAGCAATGCCAATGTAGGTATTTACCACAGCTAGGTGGGCGCATGTCACCAAAACAGAAGTGTTAAAATGCTCATAGCAATAATGCCTATGAAAGTCCTGGTGGTTTTTAGTTTTCAGTTAGTAGTTGGGCTCCATGATTACCGATACCCTTGTCTCCACATCTTCCTAAGATCTCTGACCTCATAGAACAGTCCAGATGGGCCACCCTGGATCTCAGCCTGACTCAGTGTTGAGGATTACCACCAGAAAGCTTTTCTTGACTTCCCAGACCAAGCATGAGGGACCTTGCTATGGGTTTATCTCTGTGTTAGTTCTTCTCCATGGGCTAAAGATGTGTTCTTATTTCTCCCTGTCCAAAGTCTGGAAGGACTGGGTTACCAAATGCACCATTAGCATTTGGTAGACACTAGGTCTCCACAGATGGTGGTTTAATCAGTAATTTAGTGATCAATGCTGATGACACGCAAGGCAACAGCTAGGTGTTTCCTGTTCACAAATGTCTCTAACTTCCAACAATCCTAAGAGTTAAGCATTACCATCACCATTATCATCATTACCACTACCAACACCATCATCATCACCACCACAATCATCACTATCATCATCACTGCCATCATTGCCACCTCCACCATCGTCATGCCCAGTATACAGAGGCAAAGAGTCAGGCAATTTGCTCAAAGTCACACAACTACTAAGTTACGTAAGTTACTAAGTTACACTTGAGTCTAGACAGTCTGAGTCCGGAGTCTTTTCTTTTGAACTCTTCACTAGGACCATTTATGGGTAAAAGTGAAGATCAGGACCCAGTCAGGTAAAAAGCTCCTGTAACAATATTTGAGATCACTTTGGTCTTCCATCCAAAGACTACTGATACAAGTCTTGTTTCTTTGTTGGCCCACAGGGGAAGAGGGGCGAACACATACAGGAGAAACCAGGAGGCATCTCACAGGGTGTCAGGACTTATTCCAGGACTCGGACACTTCCTATGAATTGCAGAGCAGACAGACTACGAGAGGTGATGTCTGGTTTTGCTCTGGACTGGCAGCTGGCAGCTATTCTGTGACTGGAGAGCTTGATTCTTGTCTAAGAGGAAAGATGTACAGAGCAGAACAAAAAGTAAGAAGCAGCAATCGTGTCAAGGATGGGAAAAGTCATTTGGGGTTGGATGAGAGCCTTGGCTTTTGTCTGTTTGGTTATAATTTGGGGGTGTTCTTGATTTTTGTCCTGATTCATCAAAGTCACAGCCTAGTGCCGTTCGCGGTTGGGACTCCATGGAATTATGAGCCACAGGAGAAACTGTGGGCTGGGTCTGGGCAGCTGCAGCTGTCACCACCACTGTTCTCTTTTTAATGAAAAAAAAAAAAAGTGAGAGAACTGTCAGAGACCATGACACCGACACCAGCTCTCCCCCAGAGTTGCCGAGAAGCCCAGAGCAGGCAGCTTCAGCTGCTCCTCACTTCACTGGGCAAGTGAAGAGAGTGGCAGGTGCACGCCAGCCCCCCGACCCCCTTAAAGTCCCCCAGATCCAGTTTCTGCTTCTTTCTTTCCTCAACAGACCTCCCCCTAGCCAGGAACACCTGGGAGGCCAGCGGGGCCACGGGGCTAATTTTCACTCATCACCACTGATTTTTCCAGGCCATATTTGGCCTCAGTGCTGCCCTTCCCACACCCCGTGCGAGCGAGTCTCTGGGATGAAGATCCTGTATCACTAAGACAATCACTGCTGGCTTCTTCCTGGAAACCTGAGCGTCCTCAGCGAACATAAATATCAGTCGCTTTTCCTGCCCAGCCACCCGCCTGGTTCACTCCCCCATCCCTCCTCACTCTCCCCCTTGACCTACTTCATCCCAGCAGGTGAAGGCCATCGATTTCTACCCCTCCCCCAGCCCCCAAGGCTGTTTGTTTTTAGCACAGTCTGGTTTATTTACAGCTCATTCCAGCTAGGAATATTTCCATCAGGTGGATGTGTTTGGGAGCAGCTTGCCCCCTCCACCCTCCCTGACAGCTAAGCCGGGACTTCACATGTCTATTTTGGTGCTGTGTGGCCTGTGGGTCTCTCCTGGGACCACGCTGTCTCTTCTGAAATGGTGTTTAGCTTAGGGTCCAGCCTGGAAAAGTCCCAGAAGGCTCCGCTGCAATGGAAACAGTTGTGTGTGTAGTACATGGTGCCTGCTGGGACCTGGCACACCTCATGTGTGGCTCGACCCCAGGCAGCTGCCTTGGCAATGCAAGCTATCAATGGCCTTCAGGACCAAGGCTCTCACTTAGAGACACCAAAGCCTTGTTATACATGCTACTATGTTGCTAAATTACAAAGGAATGTCTTGGTTGCTCATGCTGATTTTCTCTTTTGGACTGAAGACTCAGAGGGTCGTCTTTCTCCGGTTTGATTTTGAGAAACTGAAGCACAATCTTTGAAAGCCATCCATTCAACTCACTCTTGGAAATACAGGGACAAAGAGTGTGAGTCTGGGGGTTCGTGGTGGCCATGCGATAGGATGCAACATCTTGTTTTCAAGCCAAGACTCATCTTCCTCATCTATAAGCACCGAGTGTTTGGCCCACAGCATCTCCAAGGTCAGTCTTAAAGATAAATGTGACAGCAGGATCACCCTGGGTCCAGCTTCATCACCCTAGCCGCAAGATGACATCAGCAGGTCACTAAGGTAGCCCCTCCCTTTTCTACCTGTCGCTCCAAGCAGTCCTCCCTCAGAGCAAGCCAGTACGTGACCAAAAGAAGAAACTTCAGAAGGAGGCATCCTGCCTGAGCAGGCTGGGGAATGACAAGGAAATTAGCCACATTCCAAGGACTCTGCACCCGCTCACTCACCTGCCTGGTGCCCATGCAAGTTATTGCTTCCCTCCTGCTGGTGCCAGAAGACACAGAGGAGGCAAAAAGGCAAGAGGTGCATATTCCATGGCATGACCAAGCGCTTCCAAAGTCTCAGCGACAGCGATGTGTGCACACTCACTGACTGCAACTTGCCCCCAGTTTTCCATAGTTCGTATATTCCAGAGAGACCCATCTCCTAGAACTTTCCATTAATCCCCATGCACAGACTGCCCAAGTCTTGAACACCAAACTCTTTGATATTCAATGTTGAAGCATTTTGACTTTCTTTAAAAGGCCATGGGAGAAGCTTGCTGTTTGCCTTTGCGTCTGAGGGGGATGAGGGGTAAGGAAGCACACATCTGCAAAGAAAATGGTTTGGTGTTTCGGTGGCTACAGTTTCTGAGGCACTTCACCTGAGCCAGTTGGCCTGGGAGGATGGCACACATCCCAGTCATTTAATGCCAGGGGACCCTGGACCACAGAACTTGGTTTTACTTCAAAGCCAAGGGACTAGCAGCTGCCAGCTTGCCACCCTGGAGTCAAGGTCACAGGAGGGGCAGCAAACAATTCATACACATAGGCATTTACAAGAGGCCGCCAGCAATTCTGTCACGCCCTTTGCATTACACTTCCGTCACTAGCTGAGAAGTTCCAGATTTAAAATCTGCTAAGGAGCCTCCCAAAACAAGTCAGCTTTCCAAGTCTGCTTTCATAAAGACGCGCCAGCTCGCGCGTGCACACACACACACACACACAGACACACACACACACACACACAAACACACACTTTACTCACCCAGGCAGCCAGCTGAGTAACAGAGCAGTCCTGTAATGGTGAGCAGATGAGTGAGGTTGAGTGATGAGCCCGTCATCGTGGGGAAAGACCCAAGGCAGACTGGCCCGGGAACACAAGCTGGAGACAGGCTGAGATTCGTCACGCCCCCGTGGGCTGCCCGTGCCTGGTGTGTTTGGCATTTGGGGTGGGAGTCAGCCAATCCTTGCTCAGATGTTGTTTCTGTCCCAGATGCCAGGGTTCTAGGGGCCAGTCCCGAGCTCCTGGGAGCAGGAATGGGCAGGCAGCTCTGCTCTGGCCTTGCCAATGCGTCTACACGACAGCCTAGGAAGGCGGAGTGCCCTCTGCCCCGAGAGGATGTGATGTTGGGCGCTCGGGAGGAAATGGAGCACCGTCCATCAGCCAGGCTGTTTTTCATTTGGCTCAAAACTGCCTCATCAATACTGCTGTGGAGAGAGCATCACCGTCACACCCCACAGACCGGTCAGAGAGACTGTCCTCCACTACTTTAGGGAGGACCTACAGGGCTCAGAGTTTACCGTGTCTACAAATGTGCTCCCAATGAAGCCAAACTCAACCAAAACAATTAAACACAAACTATGTGTATATTATCAATGCATGTAGTTATGTAGACTTCTATAGGTGAAGATACATATACATACATAGACATGTATTTCAAAGGGCATGAAGGTTGAATCCAGGGACTCATGCATGCTAAGCATTTATTCTATCAATATGCTCCACTCCTAACCTCAAACCTTTCTACATGAATTCTGTTTCTAAAGGAACAAAGTGGCATGTGTCAGATATATGCTGAAATCTGACTGGTAGCTTATATTTATCAAATATAGACCATGCACATGTGATGCCCTAGATCATAAAGGATAAATACTTAACAATAAGCACTGTTTTAGCCCACTTAGTAACAACAGAAACTATATATTTTAAAAAGTCAGCAAACTCTTGCTATAAAGGGCCAGGGAGGAAATATTTTACGCTTTGTGGGTTATATGGTCTCTGGGCAATGAACTTTGCTGTTATATGCAAAAATAGTATTGGGGCACGGACAGTCCACAAAGGAGTGTGGCTGAGTTTCCATGAAACTATTTACAAAACCGGAGGTAAGCTTCTGTCCATCAGGAACATGCAAGTGTGTGCAGATACACTGACTAGATGCAGTTCCCTGGAATGTGTTGTTCAGTGTCATAAAAGCAAGGCCGGTCCTGGCATCAGGCAAACATGGGCAGATGTCTTGATCGTGGCTCTTGGCAACTTTGCAAACCTTGAGGAAGTTACTTATTCCTTCTGAATCTCAGTTTTATCACCTGTAAAGTGGATGTAGCACAGCCTATTTCGCTAGTTAGTTGGGAGACTTTTGGTATCCCTAGAAGAGGAGCACTTTATCAATACTTTTTTTTTTTGATAACTTGTCTAGGTGAAAGAGAAGAGTGTAGGGTGGGGATGTCTGGAGTAATTTACAGAAGGAAGAGATGGGTAGCAGTTGAGGGGGGAGAGAATCAGAATGAGAAATCAAGGAAGATTTCTTGGATGAGGCCGCCTTTTAACTGAGCCTTGAAAGCAGAGAGATGCTGGTTCCAAAGTGTAGGAGGGCAGGAAGGTCTTCGGCTCAGTTCCTTCTCTAGGGAAGTTTCTGTTTGTTGTTTGTTTTTTCATTCTTAGAAACAGTGCAAGACCACTAAAGGATGCTCCAGGGATAGGGGGAGGGACAATGGGAGGGAGGGGGGAAGTAAGGTAAAAGGGGGAGGGAACAAGGGATCCAGGGAGGGGTGGAGGGAGGGAGGGGAATGGGATACCTCTCAAGTTTGTGTGAGTGGGGAAAAAAAACAGTGCAAGACATCAGGGCAAGTGGGTGGCACAAATACCACCTGAACCACCTTTCCTACAACCCCTCTGTTCTGAGTCATTGTTTCCAATGGTCCTTCTGCTCTTCTCCTGCTTTCGAGATAGGGTTTCGCTCTGCAACCCAGGCTGTCCTGGAACATACCATACAGCCTAGGACAATGGGAATTATGTTTGTAAATTGTCCGCGTGTCATTTGCACTTGTTGAGTGCAACGAACGAGACAGACTCCATCATCTCGACTCCAGCATGTTTATCCTGTGCATTCTCTTAGAATCCTTGTCCCCAGTCAGGCTGGTGCCCTGACTCTGTGATAGGAAGAACAGCCAATGGTATTGAAAACGCCACAGCCTGGAGAACAGCTAGAAGACAAACCATCTTCAACAGGGGTCACGACTGTTGATATCTTGATATAAAAACGCCTGGGGTACCATCAGTGCAGAGAATAAGCGATGGTGGACACAGAAATCACCGCCCATTCCAAAGCTCAGGAACCTTGTGAAGGAGAGGACAGAAAATGTAAGAGCCCGAGGAGGGGGGAAGGCTGCTACCAGAGGGTGTCTTCTGGTCTCGACAGGACTGCTGCACCCAAGGGCTCCTTGCAGCAATGTCCACTTGCACCAGACCTCTTCACCATCTAGCCTATCAACAACTCACCATGGAAGGAAGATCTGAAGAGACACTGCGCCTCCCTGAGAGACCATCGAACCATCAAGGGTTGATTCCAGACAGGAAGGAGCAGAGCGACTGTCCTCAGTGATTCACCCGCGGCCAAGTCGTTGACGCCCGGCGAGTGCTCAGGCACTAGCCAACATTGGTACCCCATGTGAACCCAGGGAGCCACACACAGAATGACATGAAAGTAAGCGGGAGACTGACCAGAAAGGAGAAAGTATGCAGTGGGAAGGGGGGGGAGGCTGTGAAAACCACATAAATTACTTATATTCACGGATGAAAAGTATCAAAGAATAAAAGAAAATAAGAAATGCTTGTTGTTGACAGAAGAAGCAGGACGCTCTGCCTGGAACTGTTGTTAGGGGACTCCAACTGGTCTGTTTTTTTGTTTGTTTGTTTTGTTTTTTTTAAATTTTTTATTTATTATTTATTCAATTGTGCATGTATGCATGTGTGCACGTGTCTGTATGTATGTGTGGGTATGTATGTATGTGTGTGTAGAACCACGGACGAATTCGGGAACCACCATGGATGCCTCCACCTCCTCCTTGTTTACTCTGCCCCAGGATTCACAGGCTCCGCCCTACCAGGACCGGAAATGCAGGCCGCCCCTGCTTCACCCGGCGTCTATACGTGGGGTCTAGGATCCGAACTCAGGACCTTCCACCTGCAAGGCAGAGGCTTAACCCCTGAGCCACCTCTCCAGCCCCCAACTGGTCTGTTTTAACAGGGTCTCCCCAGGTGATTTCTGCTGGATGCTTCTAAGTGCCTGACCGAAGATGCTACTGTAGCTCGCTCTCTCAATCAGGCCACCCTGGCTGTTTCCAATGGATGTAGTAAGTGCCCAATTTAATTATGTTGTCCAACTGTTCCTTGCTACATATTTTACTTTTGCTTGTTCTCTCAATTGACTACTCCAGTCATTTCTGCTAGATGTTGTAAGCACATGGTTCATTGATGTTCTGCTTCCTATCTGTGACTTGCAGGTTGTGCTTTTAACGTGCTTACTAAACTCACTCATTTGAAACTGCAAGTGTGGCTGTTTCAGCTCATCCTGTGGACAGAGCATCTAGGCTAGCCTACAAACCACAGCGATCTTCCTGCCTTCACCTCCCGCATGCCAGGGTTAAGGCATACCCACCACATCTGGTCATATTTTCATTTTGCAAAGTCATGTCCTAAGCCCTTGGAAGTTTTGCCTTTTACACAACAAAAACATGCATTGTTATCATGTCGCATGTAACTTCCCCACACCTGTAATCCACTGGGCTATCCCTTGGGTCGCTATTATAAAAGCAAAGCAACTGGTTTCCATGGTCACTGGGGGCCCTGGCCAAATCTTTAAGTGTCCAAATCTCTGCCTGTTTGTCTCAAGTCCTGTCTCTGGATCTGCATCCTGCTGCTTTTTCCCTTCTGTCTTACTCTCTATTCTCTTCACTCTCCATCTTTTCCAATCCCCTGTTTTTGTCCTCTGTCTTTCTGGGCACTGACTATTGGTTTAAGTCAAATGCCTGTACTTATGCTTGATCTTTCAGCTGTTCTCCCAACTTCCAAACAACCTGGTACTTAGGACCTCTGATCCTTATTTCTGGCAGGAACTTGCTGCATGAACACAAATGATTTACTTCCCTAGAGTAAAAGGGAGCATTGGCCAGGTAAACACCGAGTCCTCATCATCCCTACTCTGCAGATGAAGACACCCACCTCTCTCTGGTGAGCGGTCTTGCCTCAAGCTTTGCTCCTGTGCCTCCACCCAGGCCCAGCTGACCACAGCTGAGCTGACTGCAAAATTGGATTCATTTTCCAGACCCTCCTGCTGCTGTCGGCAGGTGTCATCGTCACAGTGTTTTGTCTTATTTGCAGCTCTGGGATTTGTTAACCAGGTCAGAAGATCACTTCTGGAATGCACCTCTCAAAAGCTTCTGTCCCCACTGCTGCTACTCACACCCCTGTCACTGCTGATCAGGGCCGAAGTAGATTGTGCCAGAGACCTCCTTCCACTGGGTCTCCCTCCACGGCTTCACCGAGAGATGTCTGTGACCAGGCTACCTCTGGCATCCTCTCCAGGGACCCAGAGTTCTCAGGTGAGGCCCAAATGTGACTTGTGAGTCAGGTGTGGTAGTGTACCCTGTTGTCCCAGCACTCAGAAAGGCTAGGAAAGGAGGATATGGGCCAGC
Source organism: Typhlomys cinereus (assembly GCA_023101885.1). Lineage (NCBI taxonomy): Eukaryota > Metazoa > Chordata > Mammalia > Rodentia > Platacanthomyidae > Typhlomys > Typhlomys cinereus. The sequence goes on from JALPQD010000055.1 coordinate 149,471, forward strand.
ATGGAATACACAGTGAGATTCTGTCTCAAAAATTAAAGATAAAGGGCTGGAGAGGTGGCTCAGGGGTTAAGCCTCCGCCTTGCAGGCGGAAGGTCCTGAGTTTGGATCCCAGATCCCACGTATAGACGCCAAGCGGAAGCGGGGGCGGTCTGCGCTTCTGGTTCGTAGGGCAGAGCCTATGAATCCCGGGGCAGAAGGAGGTGGAGGAGTCCATGGTGGTTCGCGAATTCGTCCGTGGTTCTACACACACACACAGACACACACACAGACATACACACACACATGCGCGTCACATACACACGCACATGCACACAGTTGAATAAATAATAATAATAATAAAAAAAATAAAGATAAAAACTGTGTGTTTAGTAGCAGAGCCCAGTGTCCCATACGCCCTCTTATCCTGGGCTGGTAAGATAACTCAGCAAGTTGAAAGTACTTGGAGCGCAAGCTCCTGAGTTTGATCCCTGGAACTGACAGAAAGCTGGATCCATGGGTTTATATCTGTAATCACAGCAGTGCTATGGAGATGGGAGGTAGAGACAGGAAAATCAGTTGGAAGCTCGTGGACCAGCTAGCTTGAAGTACAAAGTAGCAGAAACAAGAGAGACCCTGCTACAACAAGGTGGAAGGAAAGAGCTGACTCTTGAAAGTTGTCCTTTGACTTCCACACAAGCTCTGTGGCATGCATACCCTGTATCACATGTATGAACTCGTCATGCACACACACACACACACACTACATAGTAACATAATAATCTATCATCTCATCCCCAGACCTCAGTGGACATCTCACTGGCAAATACTGCCCCCCCACACGCCCCACTTGACTAAACTTTGGTCAGGCTCCTCTGACCCCTCTTAATGGACTAAGTCTCTAACTTGAACTTGGGTGTCTGCATCTAATCTTGCAGTGGTAGCAATACTTCCCAGTAAGCCAGTAAGCCAGTCTTTTTTTTTTTTAATTTTTAAAATTTTTTTTATTTATTCAATTGTGCTTGTATGCATGTGTGCGCATGTGTGTATGTATGTATGTGTGTGTGTGTGTGTGTGTGTGTGTGTGTGTGTGTGTAGAACCAAGGACGAATTCGGGAACCACCATGGACGCCTGCCTCCACCTCCTCGTTTACTCTGCCCCAGGATTCACAGGCTTCGCCCTACCAGGACCTGGAACGCAGGCCGCCCCCGCTTCTGCCGGCGTCTATACGTGGGGTCTAGGATCCGAACTCAGGACCTTCCACCTGCAAGGCAGAGGCTTAACCCCTGAGCCACCTCTCCAGCCCGAGTAAGCAAGTCTTAAAGAATCTCCCACACTTGACATCAGATTGTCTTGGCTGGTCTCTAACAAGGTCCTTTTAAGCTGGTTCAGCCAGAATTGCCTTACATTGGTGTCTCTTGCTAACAATTTTTCATCCTGTCACCCAACCGCTCTTTGTAAGTCCTGTTTGTCCTTGTATTGAAGCTGACCTGAACCTCTTTATGCCACTGCATTAGTTTTGTTATCAATGCAGTATTCCTGATTCAGATTTCCTTTACCATTTTAGCAAGTGCCGGAATAATGTTTTCTTTAATATACCTCCAGATATAATGAGAACCCCAACACAGATTCTACTTGGGCCCACAAACATTTATTGCATGGGGGGTTAAGCCTCTGCCTTGCAGGTGGAAGGTCCTGAGTTTACTGTTTTCTATGCCATTTGCATATATAGTGAGTATCTAATTTTGAAAGACAAAGACTTTTCACCTCCCACTGCTAACTTGCATTGCTTGGTACAGATTTCCTGGAACATGTTAGGAAGGATCCTGAGGAAAGAGCCTGGATTGGTTAGTCTGGCCCTCCCTGGGATGAGAGGGAGGAGTCACACTTGTGCTGTACTCTCCCTACCCACCCTTGACTGGCAAAACCCCCATCAGAAAACCACAGCAATGCTGGATTGATGAGTCTCCATGCATTACTGCATTTAGGCCAAACATCTCCATTTTGCAGAGAAGAAAATGACTGTTGGAGAAGCTGAGTTATTAAATGGATGACACAGTGAGAACAGACTTGGGATCAGAATTTAGGAGGAATTTTGTATCTGTTCCTTGAAGAAGTGGCCATCTCGCCCCAGAGGCTGGCTTACTGCTCACCTGACTACTTGCTCCTCCTGGTCTTCTCATCGCTTACGTGGGGCCCCTCCCAGGCAAGCTGGCCACCTCCATTCCTGCCTCCCAGCCACTGACAACTTTGTAGTTAAGACTATACAGAGATTGGCATTCCCCTCCAAAGATATGATTTCCACTCTGCAGGCTAGAGTTACTCTTGAGAAGTGACTGTGTCTCAGCCCCCTTTTGAGAAGAAACACAGGCCCATGATTATTTTTGTCAATGACTGAGTCCAGGGGATCCGTTCCTGGGGGACGATGGAGCCACCAGGTGGACAGGACCCCACACCCTCATGCTGGAGGTGAGCCATCTCCAGCCAGAGACACTGGATTATGACTAGATTCAGCCAGTAAGTGTTGACTTACTGAAGCAGATCACTTGTCCTAGCCCGCCAGTGAGGCCTTTGGTGGGACATTCCGGAATATTCCCATTTTTCCTTCTTTGATGCCCACTGCAGCATTCCCTCCCACCCTGAGTGTATTCATGATATCCTCATTTTCAGGCAGGGTTCTGATGGACTGCACGACACTCCTGAGGTCTCATACACACAGGTAGACAGAATCAAGGGACTGGATCCAGATGTTGACACAGCGCCCAGCATCATGCAGAGAGAAGAAACACCTAAACACTTTACCCGGACAGCGCTGGAGCTGTTCAGCACTGCAATCCTGCCTGTTTTCCCTCCATTCTGTATTCAGGTAGTGTATTGCAGAATCGCTTCCTTACGGTCATATTTCATTCACATCTGCCATTATACTTGCTTCTATGCACCTCCTCTCTCTCTCCCTGATTCTGCTTTCAAGTTGTGTAGTCACGTATGCATATATTTAAATCTAGATTCCACATCAGAAAAAATAAGCATTTTTTTCTTTCTCTCCCACACTACTGTCTCTAATTAAGTCTTCTGACTATTCATCTTTGGACAGACAGTATTGACTGCTTTCCTGAACAATCCTGGTTGTAGAGAGGGCTCAATTGAGTCTGCTTCTATCTTCTCTGTTCTACTCTTCAAAGTGGGCAGAGTTTTCAGCTCACACTGAAATCTTTTAAAACAACCACAGAACAGATGGATCAATAGACAACAGACTGAACACAGAGAAGTGCCAGCCACTGCAGGTCAAGTTTGCTGGCTGTGTATAGGCATATCATAATCCAGCCAGTTTCACCATGCACCCTGTTTTTCACAGGGTTGATCACTAGAGACCCAAAGTCAGTGTTGCAGGTTTGCATTCAAGTGTTCTCTGGTACACACACACACACACACACACACACACACACACACACACACAGAGAGAGAGAGAGAGAGAGAGAGTAAATAGGCTAACAAAAAGAAATACTATATTTCCATGGTAGTCCATCTGAGGTATTGGGATGACTGGAACTTCAGTAAGGGAATCTTGAAGGGGCAATTTCAGCTCACAGCAATGAGCACTCTTGGAAGTACCTGGACAAATCTTGTCACAATTCTCCAAAAATTTGAAAATTTGAAATGATCTCTAATAAAAATTAAAACAGTGAAACAGACGAATTAGAAGATTGAGGCAAAGTGTAGAGAATAAGTGACTCCAAAGTGCTCAGTGCTAAGTGGAACAGCTAGATCATCCCTAAGCCCAGGACATAAGAAACACCACTAAAGGGGAGTGGCAAGAGTGTACGGTCAGAGAATGGGGCAGAGTGCTGCCGGATGGTGTCTTTCTAGACATGACAGGGACGTTGCACCTATGAGCTCAGCATAGCTATACCTACTTCCACAAGACCTGCACAAGATTGGGCCTCTCACCTGCCTCTGGGCAGCTTTCTGAAGCACCCCAGCTTCTCCATGAGCACCGACTCGTCTGACACCGAGACCCAGATGGAAGGAACCTCCACCGTGAGGGACACGCCTGCTCTGGAAGGCAAGATTCAACTGAACAGTGCAGAGACTCAGACCATGAGTTCTGGCTTCGAGACCCTGGGGAGCTTGTTCCTCACTAGCAATGAGACTCAGACAGCCATGGACGACTTCCTTCTGGCCGACCTGGCCTGGACCACCATGGAGTCTCAGTTCAGCTCGGTGGAAACCCAGACGTGCGCTGAGCTGCACACAGTCTCCTTCTGAAGGGGGCGCCCCCGAACTTGAGGAGCAAGGACAACGGTACTGACCTGGAATGTTGCCGATGATGCAGCTGTGTGGATTCTCGGCGGCCCTTTGCCTTTTGTACTTGTAAACATGAAATCCGTGTATAAATGTAAGTGTACTGTAAAGTGTACGACCATGTTTTTGTGTCACCTATGTTTGTTCCTGCATAATCTTTCCATTTTTCTGAGAGTATTCACACTGTGAAGTCTGTGAACCCATTTGGCCAAAGCCAAGCTTACCAGATCCTAGGGTGCAGACTGCCAATGCTTTGACACACTTAGCACTTTAACCGCCTAGAGCCAGCGTCTGCGCTTGGAGACCCCCATGCCGCCGCTCATCTGCTTTGCTGTCCTATCTGAGTAGAAGACCAGGGAAACCACAGCTGTCTTCACCCAGGGCTGCACTTTTCTCTCCTGAGCTGTGGCTGCTGCCACCCTGGCCCTGCAGAGTCACTGCCTGGCACAAGAGTATCCAGCACTTCTGTAACTTGCAGTCCTTCCAGTGGGGGACAGGATCGTGGATTCATGCCTTCTAGGTCAGCTTGGACTGTGTCTTGCTTTATTTTATTTTTTAAGAAAAAAAGCTTTCTTCTGCTCTCACGCCACCATTGATTGGGAAGACTTCTGTGACCAAATTTGTGAATGTCCTGCATGCCCGGCAGATGGCCAGAGACACACGGCTGCTGGGTGCTTACGCCTCATAGTCTGGGGCCCAGGCTGCAGGAGCTTCTAGCTAGCCATGCATGGGATTCCTCTCCTAGGTTCAGTTACTTTGCTACAGTGGCTCACAGAACTCAGGCAAACTGTTACCACAAAAGATAGAGTGTATGGAAAGAGGCTTACGACCTTCCGCTCTCTACTCCCCAACCTCTACATGTTCAACTATCTAGAACAAACCCAGTCCTGTGGGGATTGATGGGAATTTCAGCACAGCACGGTGGACCGTTGTCTCAGCGCTATAGAACAGAGTCTACAGTACGCTTAGCCTTCAGCCCAGAGGGGATTGGGGGTGGGGGTGAAGCTGAAATACCCCAACCTTCTCATTAATGGTTCTTGGGTCTCTGCTGTGACTGGGCCCCATCCTGAAGCTCCTGGGAAGCTGCCGCCACCAGTGGCCTCATTAGCATGTAAAGCAAAGCAAACCAATATTGGGGATATTCTAAGGCTTTGAGGAGGGCATGTGCCAGGGATTACATGATCACATCCACACGCATCCTTCCTGCCCTCCACACCAGGCCAGAGGACTCCGGAGCTGCTTCGCACAGTGCCCACATGCTATATTGGTATTTGCTCTTCTGAGTGTTAAAAAAGGGAAAAAGTAGGAAGAGAAGAGCGATCCTCACCCAGTCTTAGTTTTCAGTACTTGGTACTTATAAGCTCCGTGGGGCAAGCGCGTTCATGGTCTGCAAGTGTAGCAGCTTGTCCTTCCACCCACCCTCACCGCTTCCTCAACCGTGCATATCATTTGTGCGTGGAGGCTAGAGAGTGCAGAACAGCCTGTCCATGGTCCGCTGTGCTGAGTGTTGTTGAGATACTGAGCATTCTTCAGAGACAAGGTCAAGAGTATCTGTGCTTGAGAAGGAGAGCAAGGCTGAGCGTGCCTCTGGATGAACGTGCTGCTGCCCAGCGCTCAGACAGAACCTGTGGGCTGGTGGAGTCTTGTAGTCCCCATCAAGATGCTCTGGCCAAGAGCCAGATCCTCAGAATAAAACCTAAAGGGACTAAGGATTCACTAAAATAAATTGATGGTGTTGCTGCTAACATGTGCCCCGTGTGTCTGCTGCCAAGGCCTTGGTAATGGGCTAATAACAGCCAGGCAGATGAATAATAGGTAAATGTCAGTTTGGTCACAGCTGCCTATGAAATGGGTTTCCAGAACAAACATAAAGCCTTAACTTGGATTTTTATTCTGTTTGGAATTGTCACGGCCTTAATGTTCCGGAGAAGTGTGTGTTCGTGGCTTTTTGTAAATACAAGTGCAGTGATCTATGGCTTTAAGTTTTTGTTTGTGTGGCAGTGTTTGTTAAGAGTTACTGAAAAACAGCATGGTATTGTTTTTCACACAAAACCTTCATCAACTGACCTGTCCTGCGATGGTTTATAAGAACAAAGGTGATTAAAGAGATGCTAGAATTCTAAAAAAAAAAGACTGGGCCTGTCAACATTTCACCATGATCTCATGACTAAGAGACTACCACAGGTTAATGCTGGCTGTAGGAGCTACTTTCCTCCCTAGTATATCCACAGATAGATAGTCTGTGTTCTAGCAAGTCCTCGGGCACTTGCCAACACAGGCAACCAGATGAAAATCACACACACACACACACACACACACACACACACACACACACACACACACAAAAGACATAAGTAGGAGGGAGACTGGGGAGAAGATTTTTCAATGGTAGAAGTAAGGATGGGATCAGGTAATATGAGTGGTAAATGAAAATAACATAAATTCATTGTATTCATGTATGAAACTGTCAAAGAATTAAAAAATTAAAGGGCCAGTAAGATAGCTCAGTGGGTAAGGTGTTTGCTCACAAACCTGGTGATTTGAGTTCAATCCCTGGAAGACGACATGGTGAAATGAGAGAATTGACTTTCAAAAGTTTTCCTCTGACCTCCAGCCATGCTCCATGGCATGCTTCTCTCTCTCTCTCTCTCTCTCTCTTTCTGTCTTTCTCTGTCTCTCTTTCCCTCTTCCTTATTTTTCCCTCCTTCCCTTCCTCTCTCAAATAAATAAATAAATAAATATAAATATTTGAAATTAGAAAAAAAGATTGGTGCCGTTTTGTGCGTGCGCATGTGTGCGCACGCGTGCACACACACACACACACACACACACACATCAGTGACAGACCTAGAGGCTCTGTGGCCTCACAGAACTAGATGCCAGAGCTAGTGGGAGTCTGCAGCCACTCATCATGAGACCTGAAGGGTGTCCAAATTCCCAAGAATGACAGCAGAACCCACAGAAACACCCTGAGAGGCGTGTCTGCCTGAGCTACCAGGATGAGAGACACTTGTCTCCCGTCTGTTACTAGTTTATGTAAGTCATGTATCAAAAGTGCCTCCTTTGCTCTCACTGAATACAAGAAAATAGTCCATCCCCCTTTGCTCTCACAAAGGAATTATTTTGGACCTTATCTAAAGGAAGGCATCTGCTTCTTTGAGTTCAAGTTCTAATTTGACCAAATGGCCTATGGTAGATGGAGAGGGAAGAGGAGACAATGTTATTAGGAACCCAGGGAACATCAAGAAGCCTTCCCGCGCTGGCTGGGCCTCGGCTCAGAATTCAATTACAGCAACCAGCATCAATCCGAGGTACAATTAAATCTTCAAGCTGGAGCTTGACAGGGAAGGCCAAGTTTGTGGAATTATTTAGGAGATCTGGCCACAGGTCAGTTGCCCTGGGCCTGAGGGTAGGTTATTTCTAACACCTGCTGACAGCTGTGGCCCTGTGGAAAGACCCTATGTTTCCATGCCTTCATTTTTCCACAGTGACACTTCACTGAAGGCACTTGAAATTCAACACTGCATGGCTCGCTTAACCCCTTCTCGAGCCCTCCTCCGTCCCCACCTGCGGTTTGTACATTGTCTAAGGTAACTAACAGGTGGAGAAGAGCAAGACTGGGTTCTTGGAGGCCATGGCTGTTGGCATCTGCCCACAGTGCAGACTGGCGATCACTGTTTCACTAGAATTCTTGGATTCCAGAAACTAGGGAGCTCAGGGTTGCTCCTTTGAGCTCAATTGAGCAAGTTGGCAAGATAAACCAGAAGCTTTTCATAGCACTGTAATTGTGGAAAGTTTGGAAATTCTCTGAGACAGTAAATTCCCTGAAGGTTTTGGGTTTAACGGACTTAAGAGAAAAATTCCATTTTGTGCTATAGGCATAGCAGTGCTTTTTGTGTATATACACATAGTGTCTGGGGTAGATAACACATGTGTGTAAGTCAGAATCCATAATGTATGAACAGCCAGATATGCAACTCTCCCACCCTGCCTTTCCAGCCACTCAGACACAACTGTTCATTATTGATTATATAGTCAGGATAACCTATGCATATGCAAACAGATAGTATCCCCTCGTTCCTCAAAGGGTTACTTAAAATACGGTAGACAAAATTACTCTCTTAGAGCCTTTCTTTCTTTCCTTCTCTCTCTCTCTCTCTCTCTCTCTCTCTGTCTGTCTTCCTCCCTCCCTCCCTCTCTCTTTCTTTCTCATAAAATAAATAATGGCCATTTGATTGATGAGAACTGTCTCAAATGCTGTGTCTTTTAAATAATGATTACATGAATACAGTATCAGAGGGATTTAAACAGAAAATAAAGAGAAAGAGGATTAGGAAGACTCTGAATCAATATAAATGGCTCTTATTGCCCTGATTAGAAAAAAGAAATCGAGCAACACTCTAAGTGCCAAAGTGCCAGAAGGGTTTATGGCCAGAAAATTGAGCACCGGTGTCAAATCTCTGCCTTCTGCCGGCCAGGGGAACCAGCACCGGATAAGTCTAATGTCCAGCTTGAGGGACAAAGCTACCATTCCATGCAGGGTGGATGCAGTGTGGATGGAAGACTGGGTAACAGGGAATCACCTGTCTTCACAGTTAAGCTCTACTCTGGTTTGCACACTTCTGCTCAGAGGCATCGGGCTACAGCGTGGTCACCAGATCACCTGTCTGGGAATGTGACGAGCCTACTCCTGCTTGGGCGTTCTGCTGGGACCTTGGTATGACTGAAGTGTTCTCAGGTTGAGTTAGTTATGTGTCCTGCGTCTCAGCACTGCCCTCAAAGCACCCTAATGACGCCTGACTATACATTCTGCACTCTGTCCGGAACCTTATCAGGCTCTCTCCTATGAGTACTGCAAGAATTCAATTAATTATACTTTTTTTTAATACCCCCATTTTTCAAGTGAGGGAAACTGAGGCTGTGACATCCAAGATACCAGATGTTAGAGGAATAATGAGAGGTCTGAATGAAGAGACAGTCTGCTTACGACCTGTGGACCCTGGTCTCATTAGTATTTCACATCCTTCCAGCTAAATGCCTTTCTAATATGTTCTGACTTGAGTGCTGAGGGCCCTGTAACTATCCACTTGGTATCCCTTAGATACCTATTTGCATAATCCCTAGAGAGCCTTTTTTGATATGATTTCCCTTTCCATACGCGCTTGCATATTCCCACAAAAGCTTTAGATACCAACCACCTTCTCCAAACCTTCCAATTTACAGGACCCCTTCTCAAAATAATAAAAAGCTCCTAGCCTGGAAGACAGCACCTCTTTTTCTCTGAATTCTGACTTGGGAGGAGAGGTCCCTCTCAGGTTTATTCTCCAACAAACCTGCCTGCTTACTGTAGAGGTCTGTGTCTCTTTGTTTTCTGTATTGCACCCCTTTTGTGGGGCTCCCCAATCTTTCACTGGAGATCTGGGCTTCTAAACTCAGTCTGTAGTTACAGAGTCTTATACAGTGATGACCCTGCATGAACTCAACCTTCAGATGAAGAATCTCAACTCTGAATCTAGAATGTTTAGCACTGGCTCAGAGTGGGCAGAACACAGCGAGAAACCAAATGAGCCTGAAGAAGGCAAGTGGGCAGATTCCAGCTCTATCTCCACCACTTGGAACACAGTTGCAACCTACTATGTGCCTGCTACTCACACTGCCAAATTCTGGACAGTTAGTTCATTTTATCCTCACCACCATCTAAAATGTGGACTCTTCTTATCCCCATTTACAGATGGAGAAATTGATATGTTAAGAGATTAAAGATTATTAGGCCAGGATCCCTTAGCTCATGGGTCATGAGCTGTCACTTAAGTCCAGAGCTAAGTAGGAACCCTGTGCTCTTGTTCACACACTGAGGTTCTTAATAAATTCTTAGAAAAGGGGGGCTGGAGAGGTGGCTCAGGGGTTAAGCCTCTGCCTTGCAGGCGGAAGGTCTTGAGTTCGGATCCCAGATCCCACGTATAGACGCCAGGCGGAAGCGGTTTCTGGTCCTGGTAGGGCGGAGCCTGTGAATCCCGGGGCGGAGTAAACGAGGAGGAGGTGGAGGCGTCCATGGTGGTTCCGGAATTCGTCCGTGGTTCTACACACACACATATACATACTCACACATACATAAACGCGCATACCACACACACACAATTGAATAAATAATAAAAATTAAAAAAAAAATAAATTCTTAGAAAAGAAACAAGAGCCAAGACTCCTTGTTTAGCTGCTGAGTGAGTATGAAGGCAGATAAAATTTGAAACTAACAGCTCTTTGAAATGTGGCCTATTGTTGCATTTTTACAGTGAGGGAACTGAATCCTCTAAGATAGCAAACGGCTTGTCCAACACTGTGCACATATCCAAAGTTGCCTCACTGCCCAAGCTGAGTTCTTTGCTGCACATCTATCATAAACATAAGCAAGCAGGCAAATCGCCAAACCCTAGGCACTGATTAAATGTCCCCACTTCACTTCCAATGGGCAAGAACAAAGGACTTGGCAGCCAACATCATGGCAGCAGACAGGGGTTCCCTTCCAGGGTTGTTGAGGAAGGCAAACGAGGGCAGCAACAGCTGGTTCGGGTAACGGAGGGTTGGGTGAGCAACCACGTCCCTTCAGATATTCCACCAAAAACATCTCCAAGGTCTGATTTTTTTTTAGTTAGCATGCAAAATAATTAGTTTCATGATGATATTTTATAGATACATGTTATTGTACTTTGATCTCATCTTCCCTTTTTGTAACTACCCATATACCTCCCTCCATATAGTTCTGTTTTCATGTTACATATATGGTTTATGGTTAAATCTAAGTTCTGCATATGAGAGGAAACTTACTATGTTTTTTTTTTTTTTTTTTTTTTGTCTTTCTTTCTATTACCCTCTCTAGAGTCCTCATATAACAAAAAACCTGTCTGAGCCTGGCTTATTTTGTTTGTTTGTTTATGATGTGTGCATACTGTGCAGGTTCACTCGTGTGTGTGTGTGTGTGTGTGTGTGTGTGTGTGTGTGTGTGTGTACTTGCATGTGAGTTGCAAACGTGTGTACAAGAGAACACTCAAGTGTACATATCCATATAGGCCCCAAGGGTGACATTGGGAACCATCCTGGATTGCTCATCCACCTTATTGCTTTTGCTCTGGGGTTTCCCAGGCTCCATGCTCCAGGGCTGGAATTACAGACCACCACTATATCTACCTGGCCTGAACTTTTGCTTGTGAGGAAAAGGCTTTAACCAATGAACCATTCTCCCAGCCCTGAGTCTGGCTGATTTTGCTTAACGTGATGATTTCCAATTTCCTGAAAGTGGCATAATTTCATTCTTCTTTACAGTTAAGTAAAAGTCCATTGTGTCTGTATACCACATTTCTTTTATCCATTCTCCCTTGATGGACATCTAGCCTGGCTCCATATCTTGGCAGTTGTAAATAGTGCTGAAATAAACATGCTTCTACGCTTTACTGACTTTCAGTCCTTCAGCTATATATCCTTGAGTAAGTAGTACAGCCATCATAATGTAGATCTATTTTTAGTTTTTTTATAATTTATTTATATTTAGGGTTTTTTTTTTAGTGGAGGAACCGCCACACTGATTTCCATAGTGTACACCAGTTTGCATTCCTACCAGCATTGAATAAGTATTCCTCTTCTCCCCATCCTCCCAACCCTTGCCATTTCCTTCCTTCTTTCCTTCTTTTCTTTCTTCTTTTTTAGATATGCTCTCGCTCCAGTGAGGTTGGCCCCAAAGTCATGGCAATCTTTTTCCTCACCTCCTGAGTGCTGGGATTGCAGGTGTGTCCAGCCTAATAATAGCCATTCTGGCCAGGGTGAGAAGGGATCAGTGCAGTTTTGATTTGCATTTCCCTAATGGCTAAGGATATTGAACATTTTTCCATGTATCTGTTGGGCACTTGTACTCCTGAGAACGGTTCACTCATTTCCAGGGCCTGGCCCAGTCCTCACTCCATCTCAGGGCCCACTCCTGAGGATAGACCAAGTCAGTGGGGGAGCACGGCACCCAACCATTGTGGCTTCCACAGAGTGAGTGCTACTGTTCTCTACACCTAAGGACTTTAATCCCTCCTACTATTAACTCTCCATGCTGGAAATTTCATTTCCGCCTGACCACGGAGAATTTGATAGCCTTTCTAGGGCCCACTATAAAAGGCCCACCCCAATGAAAATGATTGTGCGAAGAGAACTGGCCCTAAGTGGACCCAAAGCAGAGTTCCGGTCTCTCACGACAGTGACAACCTCACATAGAGGACACTTTCGATCAGTTGCATGAACTTGGGTCATAAGAGAACTCCAGTTGGTAGGTGGGTTACTCCATTCCCCTCCTTCCTGTGCCACTCAGAGCCTTATGCCATACCGGAAGCTTTCAGGAAGGTCTGTGTGGAGCACATGTCCCAGGGAGAAGTATCAGAAGAAGCTGGACAGTCGCTGGGACTTTCTCCAAAGCTCTTCGGAAAGTCCAGGCAAGTGAGCGACCGCAGAATGAACTGCGCGGGGAGAGGATGGGACGATGTGGGGAGAGGATGAATCTGCACTGTCACGTTGGCCTTTCCATCCTTTCCCTCGCAAGTTTCTGACCTCTCTAGCTGACTGTGAGACCACAACAGTCACAACTTCTTCTCAGCTGTCTCCAGCTCCCAAACAAGCATCTCCTTCGTTTCCAGTGGTCGTCATGGCGAGGAAAACTTGAATAGGGCAAAGCTTAGGGTTGGGAGATGACGAGTATATTTCTGAAGCCATCTGGGAAAACCCATCGCCGCAGGAGAGGCTCCTGTCTGGGTGGCCCAGTGGGTTCCTTCTTTAGGAACTGGTTTATAAGCACAGAGTGAGCCAGGCCTGAGGCAACTGCTTTTGCTTGCATTCACAAGGTGTTTTCGGTAAAAAGTAATTTGAGTTCTTGCTTTTTGATGCAATGTATCTTAAGGGAAACCATGATTGGTGTGTGTTAACACAATGGCATTCTGGAAATAATGTTAGAAAATGTATGTAGTTATCACAAGCTGTAGAGCATAGACTATTCAAAGTCCTGTCATGTCACAGTTAAACCCCTCAATTCTCACAACTTCTCTCCCTGTCTTATAGATGAGGAAACTGAGACACGGATGTGCATAACATCACAAAGATATAAGAAATGCAAGACTTTGACCAGAGAGTGGCTCAGGAGTTAAGGCTCTGCCTTGAAAGCACAGACACACATACAGACACACACACACACACACACACACACAAAGTAAACTTAAAAAAAAGAAATACAAGACTTGAACTCAGGCAGCATGGTACCCTAGGGAAGGAGAGGGGAGTGGAGAGAAGGAGAGGCAACTGAATCCAGACTCCAACTTCAGTACCACAGCAGGGCAGTGATGCTAAGCTACAGCTGCTGCCTCTAGCCAGAGGGCAGAGTGAGAAGGACCAGCGGCTGGTCTCTTAAAGTATCTGTGGCAGATGCTGTTGCCTCCTTGTCCATGTCCCCTGGCATCCATTAGAACTATTCCTGTTGCCTGCTTCCTGCCACAGGCCCCCTGCAATTAAAACTTCTCAAGTTAGGGCAAGTCATTTGGGTCAAGCAGAAATAACAGGGTTGTTCATGTCCCAGGACTTTGTAACCCTCCCAGCTCCCTGAGGTCCCCATAGAATTGAGTTGCAGTGACCCACAATGGTGGGCTGCTCACAAACATACTCTGCATCAACTGCCTGCTTTAGATCCTTCTAGGCCATGGGACTACCTCGCAAATGAACTGCTCACACCCAAATTCTTGTCTGAAGATCTACTGGAGGCAGTGCCTAGGTCTGCCTCTTTTGATTCTCATGAGACAAAGCACAAGGAAACTGAGGTAAGCTGAAGAAGGGCTCCCACGAATATCCAGATGGGGAACCTAGAGTTTGTCAATGCCACCTTATATGGTAGAAGGAAACATGAGTTAATTAAAAATTTTTAGAACAAGGAGGAAAACATGAATTTCTGAGTAGACCCTAATTGTAATCATAAGTGTCCTTGTAAGAGAGAGGCACGGACTGGGGATATTGTCCAGTGGCTGAGTGTTGGTTGACCTAGCATGCATACAGCCTTAGGTTCAAGCCTACCACTACAAACTATCAAAACAGGCAGAAAAAAATTAACAAAGAAAACCCTGAACAAGAAGTTGCACAAAGAAGAGGTTGGTAACCAAAAAATGCTACAAATTCATCTCAGAACTAGAAAAGAGGGGAAACTGAGTCTTCCTTGGGGCCTTGGGAGGGAGCTGAGCTTTGCTAACAGCTTGACCTGTTCCCAGCTGCACTGGAGTAGGCCAGATCTACAGAATCACAGCCTCCTGAAGCAAGCTCCAGGAGTCTGTGTTTTAATGAGCCCTGTAGGAATTCTGGTACTGGTTGTGGCATAGTGGTTAGTCTACCCTTGAATGACACTCCAAAGATTCAGACTTCATTGGTCTGTTCAGCTTGGATGCTGGACCTTTGTAGAACTCCCCAGGTGGTTCTATCTGAAGGCTGAACTGATCTCCTGATCTACAGTGTTTCATTCCATATTCAGCTATGCAGGGCTTTGGAAATCTAGAAAGAAGCATTGGAAGCTGCTTAACAAGGGGGAGATCAGCAGGGCTCTTGGCCCCAGAGGCCAAAGTCCCAGGTCCAGAGGGTCCCAAAGAGGTAGATATGCTTAGCAGAGTGGACCAGGTGTAAGATAGGAGGTGTGGTAAGTACTGGATAAGCAGAGCTGAATGACCACCGCTCCTCTACACAGTGCCGCCATGTCATTCCAAAAGGAGAGTCAGAACCGCCATGCTGGTCAGTCGTTAAGGGATTTTGTTTAAAGAAACATCAGAAATGCACTAAAAATATAAAATTATTCAAATTTTAAACATTAGCACCGAAGGGCAATTTAAATCACACGCCCCCCAAGGGACTAAAGCATGAAGGATGTCACCCAGGCTAGCTTGGACAAGTTCTTCTCAAAGTGGGGACAGAAATTCCCTGTGAGGAGGGGCATTTTATCTGTTTGCCATGACCCACTTCCAGGCACATAGTTTGTATTCATGTAATATTAGTTGAATGAATGAATCCTCACAGCAACCCTGTGAGACAGAAACCACTGCGCCCATTTTACAGGCAGGGACTTGAGGCTCCCCCCAATGAACCAGTCTCCCAAGACAGTCAGAATTCAAACTCAGGACCCTGCACAGTAGGAACAGCTGCACAGAGTAAGTGCAGCTTGTATAGTTGTCAATGTGCTTTGTAAATGAGAGGTTTGGGGGTGACTGGTAATAGTCATGGGTGCCCTTAAGAACTGATTTATATGGAAAGAAGACCTGACCCCAGCTTACTGACTGTCACGTGGAGCCGAAGCTGTCTGTCAGCACTGGAGTGCTGTGATTTTTATGCGAGCACAGACCCGAGAAAGGAGGCCAGGGTGTGATGAAAGATGCCATAGGGCTCCGGGAACGCCCAGAAGAGCCTTCTACCGCCTACGCTACCTCTGTCTCGTTCTACCTCTTGGGAACTCTACTCAGAAACTTGGGATGTGGAGAGGCAGATGCCTGGGACCCCTAGAGAGCCATTTAAGAGTCTTCTTTGATTTTATTATCTAGAGGAAATATAGGAAGCCAAATCAGAGGAGATGGCTGAAATGCATTCTGGGACATTGAAACAACAGCCGATCAGCGTCAGACACAAATAAATGGCTCATGAGCTATTGCCGAGAATGAGGATAGCCCAGAGTGGTGGCCTGGCTGGCGTTTAGGCAGCAGGGTAGGGATGGACATCATATACATCACAATATGCTTGTCCGGGTAACATCTCAGAAGCAGCAGAAGATTCCAGTCCAGACAGAAATGAGAGCCTCAAGTTTTCAACCTCTCTGAGCCAATGTTTCCTCTTCTGAATAATAGGAGTATTTTATATGGTAACTTAGGTTGCCTGCTGTGTGGAGACAAGTAGCATGTGGTCTGTGTCCGAGGAATCTGTGTTCACTGTGTTAAGTGCCCCGTGTGGGCTATGGTTTATAAAGGTCTTTCACAGACCTGCAAAGGCGGGGACAAGGGGACACTCCCCCTCTCCCAGAGCTGGGGTAAGTAAGAATTGCATACAGTGTACTTTGTGGAGGCCCATTCCAGTAGAAATATTACTACTTGTGGTCCCGCGCCTTCTCCTTCTGGAAGTCACAACTGCTGAGCTCCACGTGTGAATGGACGCTACAGCTGAATCACTCCACAGACCTTAGCAACACGCTATAAAAAGGGCTACTGGCATTTTTTAATGGAAACCTTTCTAAGATATGTCACTTATCTGCCTCCTGATATACAAGCTAATGCAATTTGGAATTCACTGTACCATTTGTGATTACCACAATGAAAACCACTGCCCATGCTACAGTCAGTGACACCTCGGGGACCAGTCACACAGCCAATGCCCTCCACCACACTTTGTGAAATCTCAGAACCATTCCCTAGCTCTTTATCAGTTTTCTTGTAATCAGAATTTTTGGTTCTGTTATCTAGCCCAAAGTGGTCTTGAATTTGAGATCTTCCTGCTTCAGGCCACCTGAGTGTGGCACCACACCAAGCTTACTGCAACCAGACTTACCAGCTGCCTTTTGTTGTTGTCGCGTCCACCATAACAACTTCCCCTCCCCAGTATACTGTGCTCTGCCTAACTCACCACTCTTCAAGAAGCTTTATAAGCCTAGTAGAAGGGCTTCCAAGGTAAGAGTTAATAGACTGAGAGCGAGGGCCTGAGATGGTAATGTATCAAGTGCATGTACTTCAGTGATGGAACTGTGTTGTAATTTTGGCCTCTTTGCTCCCTGCCTGGTTTTCCTCTGGGACCCAGCAGTGGAAGGAAGCTGCCAGGTAATTCCTGATTCTGAGGGCATAGCTATTGGACATTGCAGGAGTACTTTCTTTCCTCTAGAGAAGGAAGGGTAGCTACACATGAGGGAGAGCACCCCTCGCAGGCCTGTAAGAGACCTTCCGCCACAGTCCGACCGAGTCACTATATTCAACTCAGTTAACACGGATCCCCCAGGAACACAGGCTGCATCTTACTTGTCTCTGTGTCCCCCGAAGCACTTTACACAGTGCCAGGCACAAAGCAGGTGCTCCTAAGGCACTGTGGATAGACAGAAACAACTTTCCTGGTGACTCTCATTTCTGTCTGCACAGTTTATCTTCTTCGGAATGGAAAGAATCTACAAGGTTCAGAATATAGACTATAGGGTCAAAGAGTTGGTAAATATTTGCAATGGACTTTTGTTGTCCTGAGTCAGAGAACAGTTTTCATTTGAGAGCCTGAATTAATTTCAAAACTATGCTTTCAGGAAATCAAACATGAGAGCATGATAAGCTAGAAAGAGGGTTCACTTAGTCACCCAATCCCCTTCCCAGACCACAGACAGGTCAAATGTCTAAAAACAACATTTCCAACCTCAAGATCCAGAGTTAGCAGCTAATAATAATAATTTTTAAAAGCTTGTGGTGATAGGGGTCTAGTTTAACAGTAGAATGATTACTTAGCATGTGAAGGCCCTTGGTGGTTTTGATTCCTAGAACGTGAAAAGAAGGAAAGGAAAAGGAAAGATGAAAAGAGGAAAGGGGAAAGAAAAGGGTTTTCTTGGACTTTCTTACTCCCCTGAAAGTGATCCCTTTTCTTCAAGCCTTTTCATCTGACTCATCTCAGCTGAATTTTGTCATTTTTGTGTCCTGTCTAGTACAACCTGCAAAACCTTTCCCTAAGAGACATTGACACTCTGCTGGACTGTCTTGTAGAAGAGTTAAGGGGATCCTTTCATCTCTAGTCAGAATTCTTTAGGCACCTTGACTCTATGCAAGTCATGTAATACAAAATGAGAATTAACCCTGATCTACATATGAGGAGATACTTGTTCTTTCATTCACCGAGTACTTACTGAGCTCTGCTACAGGTTATACTATACTGTGCTGCCCTTGGAAAGTGACAATGTACAAGATACAGTCTCTGCCCACATGCTGCTTGTAGTCTACAGCTGACTACCTCTCATAAGTCAGAGAGCCCATCAGAGGCGGGGCTGAAACCAGAAAACTGACTGCTGTATTCTAAAGTCTTCAATCTCCAACAGATTCTCAAAGAAATCTGTGACTCAGGTATGATGAATAACCACTGAAATTGACTATTCTATCAAGCCTGTCCCCTTTATATCTTCCAAACAGGGTCTCATGATGTAGCCCAGGACAACCATGAATACCCCATTGTAGGTCTTCTAAGTGCTGTTATTATAAGTGTGAACCACACACTCAGCGACTGAGCTTTCCTTTGGATAAAAGAATCATCACCAATCCAGACCAGATGAAGTTTGATACTCTCAGCTCAAATCTGTAAGACACATGCTGACACGCACTCCTGGTAACACAACCTGCCTTTCCTACTTACCCCGCCCCCAGTACTCTGGGGCCCTCTTTCCTTTCCCCTTCTTCTGTTTCACACTTTTAAAATTAGCCTCACAGCAGTCTCAGGACCCACAGAGTTCGGCAGCACAACTTGCCCATGAGCTGTTTTTATGAATGGAGAGGGGCAGGTGGGAATGAGGGTGAGTCCAGAGAGATGACCTCCTGGAGCCTGTTGGTTCCTCCCTGTATATCACAGGCAATGATACAGTCAACTCAGTACTCAGGAGATGAAGCTGTGACTAAAGTCGCCTTGGGGCAGTGGCTGAGGTGTACCGAGGGGCTATAAGGATATAAGTAACAAGGCCTGGGGTCCACCTGCCTTCCTTAGACCCTCTAAAAACATTCAAGTTTCCTCAAAAAGGTTTGAAAAAAAAAAAAAAACTATGCTAGCAGCCCAATACTTCCCCTATACTCAGTCAGGTAGGACAAGAGCGACAGCCTGGTGCCCTCAGAAAAGGTTGCCAGACTGGCCAACCTTGCCCCTTCCTCAAATCTCCCAGTCTGACACTCAGGGGACACATCTGGCTCAAGCCCAGATACCGCTCTGAAAATCCTCACCTCTCACAGCATGCATAGCATGCGTTGTCAGCACAGAAGGGAAGGAAGCCCAACAGGAGAGCAGATAGGGTGAGGAAACAGAAAAGTCTGAGGCACAAGGGGGTTCCCTGCCCTCAAGGAGATGGGCTGCTAGACTCCCTTTCCGCTCAGTGGGATTGACAGATATCTGTTTACTCCAGGACATCTGAGGCAAGCGCCCTTGGGAGGAGGTCAGAGCTGGATTTATGGAGGCATCTGGGACTCACTTCTCCCTCACTTGTGCTTCTGTCTCCCAAATTCCTGACCAAAACAAAATCATGCAGCCAAGGGCAGAAGAGCAGAGGAGGCAGAAGCAAGGGTTTAGAGTCTGGTTTTGAGCAGTGACAGTTGGAATAAGGACAGAAGGGTCTTCTGAGACAAGCTCAGCTGACAGGAAACATCCAGGGTGCCCGATCCCTCCCAGCCCCACCCCCGACTTCCCTTGACCAGAAGCACAACAGCAAAGATATCAGGAAACACTGCAAAATGATCTTGCTTCTTTCTCGTTCCTCCTGCCCTCTGCCAGACAGAAGACAGGAAAGCTGCCAGCTTCATTTACCTGCTGAGATTGGGAGGACGCTGTTGATGAACGTCGGCTGAGACACGATGGAGCGGAAAAAGAGTTGAAGATAAATTCCCAAAGTCATTGGATTCAGGACAACCATGCTGGCCAGGTCTGGCAAGTGTCAAATTAGAGGGCAAGGCTCGGCTTTGTCCTGACTGCTGCCTGCCTCTCTCTCTCTCTCTCTCTCTCTCTCTGTCTTTCTCTCTGTCTCTCTCCTCCTCCTCTGTCCCTCCCTCCCTTCTTTCCTCCTCCCTCTCTGAGTCTTCCTCCCTCTTCTCCCCCCATGCCTTTAGCAAGAAAGAATGCCAACCATTTCCCATTAACCCTTCTCTTTGCTATACACAGGGTTATATTTATCTCAAGCACTGGATCAAGTGCCCACATCAAAATTAAGATGTCAGAATTTTCCTTTTTTGAGACTGAGGTAAGTAGCTATTGAGAGGTAATGAAAGGAGCATCTATGTGTTTGGTGTTTATCTGCAGACAACCTCAAGGGAGACACGTTTCCTGCTCTGTTACCTAAATGTCACTTACCTGCCCGGAATAGCGCTAATTAGCTGTCCTAATTCAAACTTGTTTGGGGACAAGCTTCCAGCCTAGAACAGTTTTACCCACTGGAAAACAAATGTAAAGTTGACTTTTTTTCTTTCTGCTTGGAAGTTTACATTTCTGAAAGACTTTCCTTATGAAAAGTGTCTTTAGAAGCGGCAAAACTTTAATCTCATGCAAAGCAAAAAGAAAAAAAAAGAAAGAAAATAGTAAATGGATAGAAAAATATACGATTACTTGGGGCTAGAGAGGTGGCTCAGGGGTTAAGCCTCTGCCTTGCAGGCAGAAGGGCCTGAGTTCGGATCCCAGATCCCACGTATAGACGCCAGGTAGAAGCGGGGGCGGCCTGGGCTTCTGGTCCTGGTAGGGTGGAGCCTGTGAATCCGGGGCAGAGTAAACAAGGAGGAAGTGGAGGTGGTCCATGGTGGTTCCCGAATTCGCCCGTGGTTCTACACACACACACACACACACACACACACACACACACACACACTTGAATAAATAATAATAAAAAATATATATTAAAAAAAATATACAATTACTTATCAAACTATACTTGAGAAAACAACATCTCACTTTAATCTAGGCTAGACAAAATTCTTTAAACATAAACAAGTATACTTTAAATGAATATCTTTTATGGAGTTATAAGGCCTTATACAACTCCCTAGATTTCTTTTTTTTATTATATACATTTTTTATTATTTCTGCTCATACAAACTTAATAGGTACACCAGTTCCCTCCCTCCCTCCTCCTCCCCACAAACCCCCTGCTCCCCCTCCCCTCACCCCTTCCGCCCTATCCTCCAGTGCCTCTCCCCCAATTCCCAGAGAGTCCTTTATTGTGCATGCCTGACTCTTCTCTGGGTCCTCCTCTCCGATGATGTACAAGAACCCAGTGGCATTTCCCTGAACCCTTTCCTGTGTTCCCCTTAAGCATAGGAACACTACTGTGGCTGTCAATTCCTTGCCTCCAAGGATCTTGGCGTCTTTAGCTGATGCTAGACTTTGTGAGGTCAATAGTGTGTTGGACATTGCGCAGGGCATGCAGAATCCTATTATGATTGCTTTGGCCCTAACTAGTGTGGAGAATCTTGCAAATTATTGCTCCTCCCATCCTTTTGCTCTTACAATCATACGGCCCCCTCTTCCGCAAATGTCTCTGAGCTTCAGGAGAGATTAGTCTGGCCTAGTTCTAGGTGGTTGATATAGAATCTCTGAAGTTCTGGATTGTGGTTTGTTGATTTTCTTTTGCAGTTTTGCTGCTCCTGCAATGCCCTTCACTCCATCCTGATGGGCACTGTATGTCACCCCCTGGCCAGAGACAAAAAGCTGTTAAACTGGAGTCTTGTTATAAGAGCACATTCAAGGGTAGATGTAATAAAAGTAGGAAACCTCAGTGAAGGAAGGGTCAATCACCCATTTGCAAAATGATTACTTTTTATCTGCCAGACTATATGCCCTCCCCTTCTGGTGAGATCATACCTCCTCAGTTGTAAATGATCAGGAACGAATGTCTGTGAACTTAACCAGGTGTCACATTACTTACTTGAAGTCTTTGATGGAGGCCTATTTTCTCTGCTGTAACATGGTCCCCTCTCTCCTTGTTTCTCCTGTTCATAATCCTTGCAATTACTGTATTACATAGGGTTACCTTTGAGTGTCTCAAGGTGGGCTGGGTGGGTTTGGTACTAGGAGCCACCTATTAGGGAATACATATGGCGCTTAATTTTCTGGGTTTGGGATACTTCACTTAATATAATTGTTTCTAATGACATCCATTTCCCGGCAAATTCCAGTAATTCATCATTTTTGATGGCTGTGTAGTACTCCATTGTATAGATGCACCACATTTTCCTTATCCACTCGTCAACTGTTGGACATTTGGGTTGATTCCATGACTTTGCTGTTGTAAATAGTGTTGCTATGAACATGGTCGTGCTTGTGCTATCGAGGTGAACCTCTGCTGCATGGGAGGTTATTCCCAAAAGTGGGATAGCAGGGTCATATGGCATTTCAATCTTTAATTTCTTTAAGAATCTCCAGACAGCTTGTCAGAGTGGTTGTATGAGTCTGCATTCCCACCAGCAATGTAGGCAGAGTTCCCCTCTCTCCACATCCTTTCCAGCATTTGTTGTTGTTTGTATTGTGGATTTTTGCCATCCTGACCAGGGTGAGATGATATCTCAGGGAAGTTTTGATTTGCATTTCCCTGATGGCTAAAGAAGTGGAGCATTTTTTAAGATATTTGTTAGACATTTTAATTTCATCCCTGGTAAAGTTTCTTTGAAGTTCCAGGGCCCGTTTTTTAATTGGGCCAGTGTTTTCCTTGGAGTTTAGTTTTCTAAGTTCTTTGTGCACTCTGGAAAGTAGAGCTCTATCAGATATGTGACAACTCCCTAGATTTCATAATTCATATGTGAATACAAATTGTTATTCATCTGTTTTTATACAATATATTCCTAGAGCCTTGTAAGGGTTGAAATACTATGCTGCAAGTACTAGACTCCCAGGGGGCCTCAAGGAAGATCACTGATCCTCATCCTGGGCAAGGTGTGGTGTGGTTTAAGCAGAGTATCAGAGCATCTACAGGGTAGAACCAATCTTGGTGTGGATTCAACTATGAGTGTTAGAAGACAAATTATTTGGCCTACTACACCTCAGTTTTCTCATCCAAAAAATGGAGATAGTGTTCCTTTCGTAGGTTTGTTAGAAAGGTTAAATGAGGTAATGTGGATGAATTGTATGTGAGCTAAAGCTTGTGCCTACAGTACAAATGAAACCCAATGAGTGATGGAAAATGAGGTACAAGGATGCTACCTGAATCTCTCAGTTCCCATTCATGCTTATTTCAATTCTCTTGTTATCTAGGATGGAGGCGTGATTTTCTTTGACCAGTATTAGGTGGCCAAAGGAGGAATGTCTTGGACTTAAAAGGCCTGAAAGCTTCTTCCTTTTCTAGAAACCAGCTGTCATGCTTAAAAGAATAAAAGAAAAATCTAGACTATTGGGTAGATCATACAGAGAGGAACATAGCATTAGTAAAACTGGTGACATATGGGAAGGGATTCACCATAAGGGAGGATGGCCTCTATGAATTAGCATCTCATATAAGGAAGCAAAGTATGTACACTGAGGCCACTGCTTCTACGAAGTCACCACAGAAATGGATACTCTTTAGGAAGGCCCTGACAAAGAGGTATCTAGAGGCCTCTAATATTTAAGGACGTCTTAGTAAATTTCCACTTCCCTATGTATTTTATGAGCCTATTTCTTATCAGGTTGCCTTAAGAAACTGGGCACCAACGATCATTTTCTTCAAACCCTACTGGAAGGGCTGCAACTCTTGCAGAATCTAATAATCCAGATTATTAGATTTGTCCAGAAGCAAATTATCTAAGATTTGAGAAACGGTCACACCAATAAAGTTAATCAAATACAGAGTCTTCTTCTCAGACCTTTTAGGTGGGAGAATAGACAAAAGAACAATTCCTTTATCCTATTGAACACATAAGCCACCTGAATAAGAAACTACACAGAATACTCAATGGTCCCCTGGCTTAGGTCCAAGAATATGTATCGTTCCTCAGACTGGAAACAACTAACTATCCATGGCATGATATTGGTGAGCAAACCACAGGACATTCAATCAGTGAACTATTATATAGTCATTAGAAAGAATAAGATAGGCTGAGAATATACTATAGTGGAAGAGTGCTTAACTAGCATGTATAAGGTCCTGGATTTGATCCTTGGGGGGGGGGATTCTTTGTCACAAATGGTGCAGGAAAATGAAATTTCCACATAAGAAACAAATAGATCATCCTTACTTGTCTCACTTATAAGAATTAGTTCAAGCTGAGCACAGTGGTCCATATCTATAATCCTGGCACCCAAGAGGTTTGGCGGAGCAAGCTACACAGCTGGACTTAGTGTTAAAAAAAATTAGTTAAAAGTAGGTTATAAAACTAAGCACAGAAGCTAAAACAATCTTCTAGATGAAAATAGGAGAAAATGTTACTGCAGTCATCACTTTTCTTGTTGCTGTGACAAAACACCTGACAAAAGCAACTTAAGGAAGGAAGGTTAAAGAATAAAAATAAAAAAGAGGGCTGGAGAGATAGCTGAGGGTTTAAGGTCCTGAGTTCAGATCCCAGATCCCACATAAAAACGCCAGGTGGAAATAATTTCTAGTCTGGAAGATGGAGCCTGGAAAACTACAGAGCAAAGCAAATAGGAGGTAGAAGCAATCCAGGGTAATTCCTGAAGTCACTCTTGGTCTTCCACAGGGACACACACACACACACACACACACACACACACACACACACACACACACACACACACACACACACACACACACACACACACACACACACACACACACACACAAAATAAATTTTAAAGACAGGTTTTCAGAGATGGTGAGGTAGCTTCAGTGAGCAAGGCAGCTGCTTGTAAGCCCGGTGATCCAAGTCAATCTCTGGAAGCCCACATGGTGGAAAGAAAAAGTTGTCATCCTTACCCCGCCTGTATATGCCTTCTCTTCCTCAAATAAATAAAAATAATTTTGAAAAAGACAAGAAAGGAAGAGTGTCTCGGCTCACAGCCTGCAGGCGGGAAAGCATGGGGGCAGACGCATAAGGAAGCTGGTCACATTGTATTCCCAGCCGGTAAGGTGGCACTCAACTAGCCTTCTTCTTTTTATTCGAGACCCCAGCCCCAGGGATAGTGCTACTCATATTCAGGGTGGGTCTTCCCTTTCTCAGTAAAATTCTCTGGGGATGCCCTCATAAGCATACCTAGAGGTGTGTCTCCCGAGTGATTTTAGATCCCATCAAACCAACAATTAAGATTAACCATCACCCCTAGGAACCTTCAGCTACACAGAGATTTCTTAAATAGGATGCAAAAAGTACAGATCTTTAAAAAAATAAGCTTCATAAAATTTTATAGATTTTTCTTTAAGTTAAAAAATTAGAAGATATTTGAAAAATACACACGTGACTAAAAATTTGTATCCAGACTTACAACTCAAGGAAAAAAAAAAAAAAAAAGAAGAGCTGGAGAGATGGCTCAGGGGTTAAGACTGTGCCTCAAAAGCAGAAGGTCCTAAGTTCAGATCCCAGGTCCCAATTGTTGGCAGACTGCACTTCTGGCCCTGCTGGGAAGAGCCTGGAAAATCTCAGACTGAAGCAAAAAGGAGGTAGAAGCAATCCAGGATAATTCTCAAAGTTGACCCTGGTCCTCCACAGGGACACACAGTGCCCTCTAATACACACACACACACACACACACACACACACACACACACACACATTTAAAAAAAAGAATGAAAAAAGAAGCAAACTAAGAAAAAATGGGCAAAAAATATGGATAGATACTTCACAAAAAATGTAGGATTGCAAATAAGCACTTGAAAAAATACATAGTATTGGGGGAAATGTAAATTACAACCACAATGAGAAATCAACTACTACATACCTACTAAAATGAGCAAAATTAAAAAAATTGGCACCACCAAGTGCTGGTGAGAATGGGAAGCAACTGAAACTTTCACATGATGCCAGTGAGAACACAAGGTGGAACCACACATTTTCTTTTTTTTTTTTTTTTTTACATTTTTTATTATTATTTCCGCTCATACAAACTTGGTAGGTACACCGGTTCTCTTCCTCCCTCCTCCTCCCCCAGTGCCTCCCCCTTTATCCCCGGAGAATCCTTTAATGTGCATGCCAGACTCTCCTCTGGGCCCTCCTCTCCAATGACGGACAAGGACCCAGTGGCATTTCCCTGAACCCTTTCCTGTGTTCCCCTTAAGCATAGGAACACTGCTGTGGCTGTCAATCCCTTGCCTCCAAGGATCTTGGTACCTTTAGCGAATGCTAGATTTTGTGGGGTCAATAGTGTGTTGGACATTGCATGGGGCATGCAAAGTCCTATTATGATTGCTTCGGCCCTAACTTGCGTGGAGTATCTGGCATATCATTACTCCTCCCATCCTTGTGCTATTACACTCTTACCGCCCCCTCTTCTGCAAATTTCCCTGAGCTTGAGGATGGGGAGAGATTAGGCTGGCCTAGTTCTAGGTGGTCGATATAGAGACTCTGAAGTTCTGGATTGTGGTTTGTTGATTTTCTTTTGCAGTTTTGCTGCTCCTGCAATGCTCTTCACTCCATCCTGATGGGCATTGTATGTCACCCCCTGGCCAGAGACAAAAAGCTGTTAAACTGGAGTCTTGTTATAAGAGCACATTCAAAGGTAGATGCAATGAAAGGAGGAAACCACACTGAGGAAGGGGTCAATCACCCATTTGCCAAATGGTTACTTTTTATCTGCCAGACTATATGCCCTCCCCTTCTGGTGAGATCATACCCCCTCAGTTGTAAATGATCAGGAACGAATGTCTGTGAACTAAACCAGGTGTCTCATTACTTACTTGAAGTCCTTGATGGAGGCCTATTTTCTCTGCTGTAACATGGTCCCCTCTCTCCTTGTTTCTGGTGTGGCCCTCCTACCCAATCCCTCCTGTTCATAATCCTTGCAATTACTGTAGGTATTACAGAGATTTATCTTTGAGTGTCTCAAGGTGGGCTGGGTTGGTTTGGTACTAGGAGCCACCTATTAGGGAATACATATGGTGCTTAATTTTCTGGGTTTGGGATACTTCACTTAATATAATTGTTTCTAATGACATCCATTTCCCGGCAAATTCCAGTAATTCATCATTTTTGATGGCTGTGTAGTACTCCATTGTATAGATGCACCACATTTTCCTTATCCACTCCTCAACTGTTGGACATTTGGGTTGATTCCATGACTTTGATCTTGTAAACAGTGCTGCTATGAATATGGTCGTGCTTCTGCTATTGAGGTGAATTTTTGCTGTATGTGGGGTTATTCCCAGAAGTGGAATACCAGGGTCATATGGCATTTCAATCTTTAAGCGCTTTAAGAATCTCCAGACGGCTCGCCAGAGTGGTTGTATGAGCCTGCATTCCCACCAGCAATGTAGGAGTGTTCCCCTCTCTCCACATCCTTTTCAGCATTTGTTGTTGTCTGTATTGTGGATTTTTGCCATCCTGACCGGAGTGAGATGATATCTCATGGAAGTTTTGATTTGCATTTCCCCGATGGCTAAGGAAGTGGAGCATTTTTTAAGATATTTGTTAGACATTTTAATTTCATCCCTGGTAAAGTTTCTTTTAAGCTCCAGAGCCCATTTTTTAATTGGGCCATTGGTTTCCTTGGTGTTTAGTTTTCTAAGTTCTTTGTGCACTCTGGACAGTAGAGCTCTATCAGATATGTGTTAGTGAAGATTTTCTCCCATACTGTGGGTTGCCTTTGAGCTGGTGTTACAATCTCTTTATCTGAACAGAAGCTCTTTAATTTCACAAGATCCCAACTGTTGAGAGTTGGTAGCAGTGACTGTGCCATTGGATGTCTTTTTAGGAAATGTTGGCCTAGCCCAATCAGCTCTAGGGAGTTCCCTATCCTTTCAACTATGGTCCTTGATCCATTTGGAATTAAGTCTTGTACATGGTGACAAGTACGGGTCCAGCTTTAATCTTCTGCATGTGGAGATCCAGTTTTGCCAGCACCATTTGTTGAAGATGCTGTTCTTTTTCCATTGGATTCTTTGGGTTCCTTTGTCAAAGACCAAATTGCTGTAATTTTGTAGGCTTTTATCTGGGTCCTCAATCCTTATCCATTGATCTGTGTGTCTATTTTGGAGCCAGTACCAGGCTTTTTTTATAACTATGGATTTGTAGTATAGACTAAGGTTTGGTATGGTGATACCTCCAGCAGTGTTTTTGTTATTCAGGATTGTTTTTGCTATCCTGGGTCTTTTGTGCCTCCATATGAATTTTGAGATTGTTTGGTCAACTTCTTTAAAGAATTGCTTTGGGATTTTAATTGGTATAGAATTGAATTTGTATATTGCCTTTGGTAGGATGGTCATTTTTACAATGTTGATTCTGCCAATCCAGGAACATGGGACGTCTTTCCACCTTCTGGTGTCTTCTGCTATTTCTTTCTTTAGGGTTTTAAAGTTTTCATTATAAAGGTCTTTTACCTCCTTGGTTAGGTTTATACCAAGGTATTTCATTTTTTTTTTATTGGCTATAGTAAATGGGATTGTTTCTCTCAAAGCTTTTTCACTTCTTTCATTCTGGGCATATAGGAAGGCCACTGATTTTTGTACATTTATTTTGTATCCTGCCACCCTGCTGAACTTCTCAATAGGTTCCAGGAGCTTCCTGGTGGAGTTTTTGGGATCACTCAGGTATAAGATCATGTCATCTGCAAATAGGGATAGCTTGACTTCTTCCTTGCCAATTTGAATCCCTCTTATGTCCCTTTCTTGTCTTATGGCTTCAGCTAAGACCTCAAGTACAATATTGAATAGAAGTGGTGAGAGTGGACAGCCTTGTCTAGTTCCTGATCAAAGTGGAAATGCTTCCAATTGTTCCCCATTGAGCATAATCTTTGCTGTGGGCTTGTTGTATACAGCTTTTATTATATTGATAAAGGTTCCTTCCATTCCTACTGTCTCTAGCGTTTTGATCATAAAAGGCTGTTGGATCTGTCAAAAGCTTTTTCTGCATCTATCGAGAGTATCATGTGGTCTTGGACTTTGGACTGGTTTATATGATGAATTACATTTATTGATTTGCATATGTTGAACCAACCTTGTGTGCCGGGGATGAAGCCTACTTGGTCTCTGTGAATGATCTTTTTGATATGTTTTTGAATCCGATTTGCTAAGATTTTATTGAGAATCTTTGTGTCTGTGTTCATCAGGGAGATCTGCCTATCGTTTTTTTTTAAGTGAATCTTTATTAGGTTTTGGGATTAAAATGATATTAGCTTCATAGAAGGAATTTAGTAGTGTTCCTTCCTTTGCAATTTAATGGAATACTTTAAGGCGTATTGGTGTTACTAACTTCTTAAATGCCTGGTAGAACTCTGTGCTGAATCCATCTGGTCCAGGACATTTTTTGGTGGGAAGATTCGAGATTACTTCTTCAATTTCCTTATATGTTATAGGACTATTTAAATAATTCACAGTTTCCTGATTCAATTTAGGTAAGTTGTGTTTACTTAGAAATTCATCCATCTCTTTTGTGTTGTCAAACTTCACAGAGTATAAGTTTTTAAAATATGATGTTATAATTCTCTGGATTTCTTGGGTATCAGTAGTGATAACTCCATGTTCATTTCTAATTTTGTTAATTTGGGTTTTCTCTCTCTTGCTTTTGGTTAATTTAGCTAGGGGTGTATCAATCTTATTGATTTTTTCAAAGAACCAGCTTTTTGACTGGTTGATTTTTTCTATCGTTTTCTTAATCTCGATTTCAGATATTTCTCCCCTTATTTTGCTAATCTCCTCTCTTCTACTACTTTTGGGATAGATTGCTCTAGTTTCTCTAAAGCTTTAAGCTGCATTGTTAATTTGTTTATTTCTGATGTTTCCATTTTTTTGATGTAGGCATTAAGAGCTATGAACTTACCTCTTAGAACAGCTTTCATTGTGTCCCAGAGATTTTGGTAAGTTGTATTTTCATTATCGTTCGCTTTCAGGAAATCTTGAATTTCCTTTTTAATTTCTTCCTGAATCCAGTTCTCATTCAGCATCATATTGTTAAGTTTCCAGGAGGTAGTGTATTTTCTCTTGTTTGTTGTGTTGTGGATGTCCAGCTTTAGTCCGTGGTGGTCTGATAGGGCACAGGTTAGAATTTCAACTTTCTTGTATATGTGCAGATTCATTTTGTGGCCCAATATGTGATCTATTTTGGAGAAAGTTCCGTGTGCTGCTGAGAAAAATGTGTATTCTTTGGTGCGTGGGTGAAAAGTTCGATAGAGATCTGTAAGGTCCATTTCTTTCAGGATTTGATTAAGTTCCAAATTGTCTCTGTTAAGCTTTTGACCTGTTGATCTATCCCATGTTGAGAGGGCGGTGTTGAAGTCCCTGAGAATTATCGTTTGGGGGTTGATTTCTTGCTTTAGACGCTGTAGGGTTTTCTTAATGAATGTGGAGGGGCCTGTATTGGGTGCATATATGTTTAGTATTGTGTAGTCTTCTTGGTGAATTGTACCTGTGACTAAAATGCAGTATCCATCTGTGTCTCTTATGATTTTCTTTGGTTTGAAGTCCACTTTGTCTGAAAGCATAATTGCTACCCCTGCCTGTTTCCTGGT
The DNA here is from genome assembly GCA_023101885.1 of Typhlomys cinereus. Taxonomy (NCBI): domain Eukaryota; kingdom Metazoa; phylum Chordata; class Mammalia; order Rodentia; family Platacanthomyidae; genus Typhlomys; species Typhlomys cinereus. Next base: position 180,057 of record JALPQD010000055.1, read on the forward strand.
TCCATTAGCTTGCAAGATTTTGAACCAGCCTTTCATTCTTAAGATGTGCCTATCTTTTGTGGTGAGATGAGTTTCCTGAAGGCAGCAGATTGCTGGATTGTGGTTTTTAATCCAAGTTTGTAATGTGTGTCTCTTAATCGGTGAATTAATACCATTGACATTTAATGTTATAATGGAGAAATTTTTTTGAGTTATCAATGCATATATTTTTATTAGAAAAGAAATGAGCCATTCTCACTAGAGACCACAGAAAGTATTTGTAACTCTTAGACAGTTAAGATGTCACAATAAGGGACTCAAGTTTTCAAAATGGGAGTGGGTAGATAATTACTTATGACCATGCATCACAAATTTGATTTCTTTTATAGACATTTATCTTCGGACAGGGCAAGTGTTCTGTGATCATTATGTATTTCTCCTTTAACTTTGTGGTAGTCTTAACCACAAACATGTGGTTAACATGTCTAGAAAACCATCTTTACTAACAGTGTTCCACATGTTCGCATCCTCTGCTCTCGTGTCTCACGTGGCCCCGCTGAGGGCTAACTGTGCTGAACTTCTTCATCCAGTGTCTCAAACAGGCTCCTTCGCAGGAGATCTGCAGGTAGCAGGGTTGAGAACACTGTCTTAGAGCGGTGATTCTTAAGATGGGATGGGGTTCAGGAGGGAGATGTGTACATATGCTTTGGGTGGGGAAAATCATTTACAGTATCTGTCGATTTCATAATACTGTCATGTTCTGTAAAACTATTTCAGCTGAAGGACAGACAGTAGCAGAAAGCAAGTGACAATTGATTCACCCTTGGGAATTTGGATAAATATAGTTGAGAAACTGGCTTAGAGGTAGAGACAGGCTGGCACATGTGGAATAGGTAGTAGAAACATGCGCTCAAGAGGTCACTGGGCGAATCTTAAAACTTGTCAAAGGGTGGATTCAGAAGAAAATCTTCTTGGCCCCGTGGTTAGAGGCAAATTGGCACACTTTTTAGTGCTGAGACCAAAAAAAAAAAATAGTTGTTTTTGCTCAAAATCTCCTTTTTGCTCAAAAGGAAATGTGACGTCCTTTGTGAAGCCAGCAGCCAGGTGTCAAAAGGGGGACATCAGCATGGAGTCCGGATGGGCTGTAACTCCACTGTGATTACTGCAGAGCTCCAATCTGCTTTAGCTTTGGTATCAGCTTCCCATTCTCCTGCAAGGTGATAAGATCGCTGCACCCACCTATACATTCCTTACCAATGAAGACCCGGGGAACCGTCCTGGCTCCTGTGATCTTTTCTAAATAATCTTGGATCTCATTTATGTAGCTGTAGGCGGTGATATCCACAAATTCCAGAGTTCCTTCTTTGAAGGGCAACTGGCCAAGGATCTCTTGGGTCTTTCTGCAGTAGGGGCAGGTGGGTTTGATGAACACCACCACCTTCCCCGGCTGGATTGCGCAGTTCACAAGCTCTTGAGCCATGCTGACGGCCTGAAGTTTCTCCGGAGGAATCCTCTGTTGCAAGGACAGCTCAGCACCCAGTGTTGAGAAATTATTTTTAATTCTGGACTTTTTTATGTTTAGTAGACTTTGTAAGCATGTTGTTTGATATTTATGTTTTGGTGGTATTATACTTCCCTTCTGTCCTCCTGGATACGCTTGTTCTTTTCTTCAAGCTTGAGTATCAGTTCTAGGATTTTTTGAAGGCCTGGTTTGGTAGACATGTATCCCTTCAAGTTGAATTTGTGCTGGAAAACTTTTCTTTCTCCCTCAATCATGACAGATAGTTTTTCCGGGTATATCAGTCTGGGTTGGCATTTCTGCTCATTTAATACTTGAAGTACATCTCTCTACGCTCTTCTTGCTTTTACTTTTTCCATTGAGTAGTCATTTGTTATTCTAATAGATTTACCTTTAAAAGTGACTTGCTTTTTTTCTTTTGAAGCTCTCAGCACCTTTTCTTTGTCTTGAATGTGGAGTGTTTTGACTATTATTTGCCGTGGTGATTTTCTATTTTGGTCATATCTGTTTGGAGTGAGAAATGCCTCTTGTGTTTGGATAGGCCTCTCATTCTTTAGTTGTGGGAAGTTTTCATTTATGATGAATTGAAATATTTCCTCAGGTGTGTTATTTTGGGATTCTTGTTCTGGTATTCCATGAATGTGCATGTTAGGCTTCTTCAGGGTGTCCCATATCTCTTGAATGTTCCTCTCCAGTATCTTTTTGGCTTTAAAAATCTCTTCCATTGAGCTGGTTAATTCTCCCACTTTGTCGTCAAGATCTGAAATTCTATTTTCTGCTTCATTTGTTCTGCTGATAAGACTCTCTGTTGAGTTTTGGGTTGAAGATAGCTTGTCTTTTAGTTCAATTTTAAACTCTGCCTGAGACTGTTTTAACTGCTCTATGCCTATTTTTGTTTTTTGAACTGTTTTTCTCAACTCCTCCAAGTGCCTGTTGTGTTCCTGGAACCACACATTTTGAAAAATGATTTTTTGTATGTTCTTTCCCTCTTCTCTTTCTCCCTGTGTAGCCCGGGTGGATCTCGAGTGGATGTCAAACTCTTGACTCTTTCCATGATTCAAGCTCATAAGTATGAACTATCACACTAGCATTGGCATTTCCTTATAAAACTGAATACACACTTTCTATACCACCTAACAATTCTATGTGCCAATATTTATGAAGGGAAATGAAACATAAATCTGCAGAGACTTGTGCATGTTCATAACCACTTTATTTATAACAACTAAAATGAGAAACAACCCAAATGATCATCAACTGATGAATGTGTAAACAGATACTAGGTATGTAGATATACATGTGTACACACACACACACATACACATACACACACACTGTACAATGACTCCAAAATGAAGTGAACTGCTAAATAAATATCACAGAAGAATATCAAGTGCATCATTCTGAGTGAAAGAGGCCAGAGGTATAATTCCATTTCTGTAGCATTCTGGAAAAAGCTAACCTAGGAATGGAGACGAGATCAGCAGTGCTTAGGGGCATGAGAAGCCCATGACCTGAACCTTCTCTGGCTCTTTGTGGAAGCTCTTGTTTGTTGGAGTCACTGTGTACTTCATCATCAAAACTCATCAAAGTGTACTCTTTACAAGGGTCATGGATGAACATGACTTAAAAATAAGATAGGTCAGACCTAGGTACTGACATGGAAGGAATTCTACCAAGTGTAGCAGGGAGCAGAGGATTCCTTATTCTTCCCTATGTCTTTATATACTACATTTTCTTCATCCACTGGTCCAACTTCTGAACAATTAGGTAGACCTTACTTATCATTTATTGGCGCAAAGAAAAATATCTGAAATGATGCATATCCCACAGAGGGTGACCTTCCTTTTTCAATCTTATAAATATCCATGTTGCATGAAAAGTTTGCAGTGTGTATTATTTAATTGTTAATTTTAAAAACCACAAGGTATCAAATTCTAGCCAACTTAGGAATAAAGCCGAAGAAATTTTAAAAAGTATTTTTCCTGTGTATATTCAGTTCAACAAGTCCTTTGCCATGTGCCATGAGAGATATTTATTGGTCCTGGAAGATTCACAAAATTCTAAAGCTGGTTTTTCTCCCCAAAATTTATAGTGGATCGGTTGCATAGTGTCTCCTCACTGTGTCTGTCAGTATATCAGCAGGCGGGAGACAAGACTAGGCAGCTGAGGAGTCTTAAGAAGGTCTTCTCCAAAGAGCCAGACTGATGGAGTCTTCTAGTACAAAATACAGCTGGGTCAGCGATTCAGAAAGCTAAGGCTGTCTGAACACCTCCAGGCAGCCCACCTGCTGCTTCAGGCCAGGTACTTAGCTTTACTCTTAAAGGGAAAGATTCACACTGGACTTGGTTTGAACCAATGGTCAGGTAAGTACATGGCGCAATAATCTGATCCAATACTGTACTTGGAGGGACACTCAATCTAAGAGACACTGTTTAAAAGTAGAGGAGTTCCTATATTAAGAACCCTACCTGGGCTGGAGAGGTGGCTCAGGGGGTAAGCCTCTGCCTTGCAGGCAGAAGGTCCCGAGTTCTGATCCTAGGCCCACTGTATAGACGCCAGGCGGAAGCGGGGGCGGGGGCGGGGGCGGGGGCGGGGGCGGGGGCGGGGGCGGGGGCGGGGGCGGCCTGCGTTTCTGGTTCTGGTAGGGCAGAGCCTGTGAATCCCGGGGCAGAGTAAACAAGGAGGTGGAGGCGTCCATGGTGGTTCCCGAATTCGTCCGTGGTTCTACATACATACACACGCACACACATGCATACAGGCACAATTGAATAAATAATAAATAATAATAAAAAATTAAATAAAAAAAGAACCCTACCTCTTTCATGCTTCTTTTGGAAATTTACAGTATGTGTTAGCACTGCGAAGCTGCTGGGAACTCATGCAGTAAAGAAACTCCATTGACTACTTTTACTTCTAATGTATCTGTCCTTGCAATATATATATTCTGTAAGATCAGAATGTGCAGAAATCCTTGTCCTCAGTTTACTTACGTGCTTGAGGGTCTCAAAACAGAAACACAAAACAGGCCAGCAACCTTCAGAGTACTGTGGAATTGTGATGAGAGATGGCCACCTCTTTTTTTTATTTATTCAATCGTGTGTGTGTGCGTGCGTATGTATGTCTGTGTGTGTGTGTGTGTGTGTGTGTGTGTGTGTGTGTAGAACCACAGATGAATTCGTGAACCACCATGGACTGCCTCCACCTTCTCCTTGTTTACTCTGCCTAGGGATTCACAGGCTCCGCTCTACCAGGACCAGAAGCGCAGGCCGCCCCTGTTCCCGCCTGGCATCTATACCTGGGATCTGGGATCTGAACTCAGGACCTTCTGCCTGCAAGGCAGAGGCTTACCCCCTGAGCCACCTCTCCAGCCTGGCCATCTCTTTTGTCACAGAGGTTTGCCCTGATGAGATGACATCTGAATCAAGACCTGGAAGAATGAACGATCAGATGTCTGGAAGAAAAGTAAAGGTAAAAAGGAATATCAGCCCCATCCTAGGCTTAGGGAACCTCACAGAAAAGGAGGTGTGAGGTTATACGAACCTAAAGGTGGGAAGGTTCACCATTGGACAAGACATTCCATTCAAGGCAAAACTGCTGCATCCAGGAACTCACTGCAGTGAGACTTGTCCTTACCAGACCTGCCTTAATGACTGACATAGCAACATGCCCCCAGAGACTATCGAGGAGCTCAAAAGAGTTAAGAACCCACAGTGGAAACCTTAGGGACTAAAGCTGGATGAATGAAGGGAAATGCCTCTATCAGTGGGGTGGCCCAAAGAGAGGCAACTTAGTATGCCAAGAGGTCTGAACCCCCACAAGAGCAGACAATCCAGAGGAGACCCTGGGATCCATAGAAATGAACAGGCAGGAGGGCAGAAGGGAGTATGATGATTGATGAAAGGAAGAGAGGGAAATGGGAAGGAAGGGGGATAGAGGAAAGCAAGGGTAAGTACTGAATATGCTTGTAAAACTAGAAAAATAAAATAATAACTTTAAAAAAGAAAGGAATAACAAGTGCAAAGGACCTGTGGTACTCACAAGCCTGGTGTGTTTCAGGAGCAGAAAGGAGACCTATATTATTGGAACAGAGTGAGCAAGAGTGAAAAAGAGGGAAGCAGAATTCAAGAAACCTCTGGCCTCATGTCTTTGGAGTTTTAGGCTGTGGCAAGGAATTTGAACTTTAAGATAGAGGGCTTTCGACAGGGTGTCAACAAACTCTGATTATGATTTAAGGGTCTCTTGGCTTGTCTATAGAAACAGATGCTAGGGTAAGGTGATGTTGGGCTGCTTTGCTAAAAAGTGGAGATAGCAAATAATAATCAGATGAGGATGTGTTCTTCAGGTAGATGGTGACACATCATATTCTCTAAGATGGTTTGGCTTCTGTGTATCCTGCTTCAATTTCTTATCCAATGGAACGTGTATGTATAGGGGGTGGGACAGGGCTCTGTGCTCCCTTCCTAAACAACAGCCTCCCCTCAACCCTAGACTCCTCTACTGTTTCCCAGGTCACACTCACCCCAACCAAAGGATGTCCTCTCCAACCCATAGGGATTTAATATCCCTAAACTCAAGAAGTACTGATGATGAGCTGCTTCTCCCAGACACAGGGACAGATGCCCAGTTTTGCCTCTGGGCTCCCTATGACAAAGCAGAAGCTAGGCAGGATAGAAAAGTCTTTCCTAGCAATCAGTGGAAATTCTGAGGAAATGGTATGAGCAGAACTATGGAACTTGACTAAAAAGTGATCTGGGGAGCCCACTACATCTGAATTACAGGAAACCAGAATAAGTGTTGGGGTTCATGAGAAAGGTAAAGATGAACGTTGACTATAATTATCAAGAAGGGATTTGTCCCATCTTAGAGATGAAAACACTGGCACGGGTAAGTGTTCATTAAACACTGTTGCTTGTGTAGTTGTGGTTTCTTTTAAGCCCCACAGAACTCCAGAAGTAGAAGGTGACTGTCAGTTCAACTGGATCAATGAACACCTAGAAGGTTAATGAAGCACACTTCTGGGTGTGTCTATGAAGGTGTTTCTAGAGACAGTTAGATCCTCAGGGCTCTGCCTATTCTTTGGCATAGTTTGACAGACTTGAAGTCTGGCGGGTAAGAACATTTGTCCCCTCTCACAACAATTCCTGTGGACATGGTATGGTCAGTTCCTTTGTCTCCTGAGGTTGGTACGAACTTTCCTGTCACACTAAACTGCATCATAAAGAGGAATGAAAATCCCTTGTTCTCTTTACTTGTTTGGCAGTGAATTTATCAGCAACATAAAGACAAATTGCAACAGAATTTGGTACCAAAAGAGTGAGGTGTTGCTGACATATTTGGTGATGTGGCCTTTGTTGATTTTGAACAGTTTTGTTGGAGAAATGTGGAAATGTCTGAAGATTTTTGAGCCCATAGGCTACAAAAACCATTGAGCAGTTCAGTGGGTCATTTGGAAAATAGTAATGCAGAGAGAGACATGAATGGTTTGGGTCCAGGTTTCATCTTACTGCTTTGCTTTGCACCGGGGTTTCCCAGGCTCTGCCTTCCAGGGTCAGAGTTATAGGCCACTGCTGTATCCGACTGGCATTTTTATGTGGGATCTGGGGACAGCCCGATATTTCCTTCCTATGTCCTGATGCTTTCTTTTTAAAATAAGAATGTTTAGTCTATGCTGCTTTATGTTGGAATTATTTGACTTATTTTTATTTATACAGAACCTTATAGTTAAGGGATTTTTGAACTTTTAAAATGTTGGAACTGAACTATTAATGGCTGAACATTTTAAAACTGGACTTTGAGAACTTTTAAAATTGAATGGAATTTATTTTATAAGATGATTTGTCATAATTAGGCACAGGTGTCAACTTGACGGTTGAGGGTTTGAGCTCTGGGTACATTTGTGGAGAATTGGTGGTTGGGTTAAGCCCAGAGCAAACCTGTAGGAGATTCTAGCTGATGGAGAAGGCCCAGCTTATGGTGGGTGGGAGTAGGCCCTGAAAAGATGAATAAAATACCGAGAGCCAGTTGAGGAAAGTTGGCATCCTTGTGTATACTTGACCAAAATGTTGGTCTGGTAAGTAAGGATCGTCCCTCTCTCAGTCATTATGTAGAGATGGTGTGGCCAGTTTCCTTGACCCTGGTGTTGTGTGCTCTCCCGTCAAGCTGGACTATGAACTGTAACCAGACTATCAGTAAGAAAATAAATCCCTTGTTCCCTTAAGCTGTTTGATGGTCATTTATCAGCAATCATGCAGGTGAACTGCAACATGACTATAACATTTATAGGAACAAGGTTTGAAAGATTATGGTTTAAAAGTAATGTGCTTGTATGTCAAGTTGACAAGGGCTGATATGGATGTCAGCTTGACAAATGAAGCCTGAGTGCTGTAAAGAATTCAGGTTGTTAAGGCAAATTCTGAGGAAATGTGTAAAAGATGATCTTATTGAAGTGGGAAGTGTCAGCCCTTGGTAGGGTGGGGGGGACTTTTCTCAGGGCAGGTGAACAAAACAGAGAGCGCTTTTTTAAAAATTAGTTTTCTAGTTTTACAAACATATTGAACATTGAATACTGCTTCCCTCCTTCTCCCTTCCCACTCATCCCCCTCTCTTCCCTTCATCAATCCATCCCACCCAAATCCATGCTTTTTAAGTCAACTGAAGTCAAATGAAGGCATAGTGGTTCTGACTCTCTAGTCCCAGAACTTTGACAGCTGAGATGGGAGGATCAGGAATTTGAAGGCAATCTGGATGACACAGGGCATTCCAGGCCTGGGTTACCTCGTGGATGCTGCTTTGGGAGGTAAGAACCAAGTAAAAGTGGGTTTTCCTCAGTACCAGCAAGAGGTCTTCAGGTAGTTGGTTTCTTTATTGGCTTCTCCTCTTTGTTTGGAAATGTTTGCTTTATCCTTGTGACCTTAGATGGCCCTTTCTCTAACTATACATGAATTTTTGATGTTTCTGTGTGTTCAGTCAGTCACATTGGATTAGAGCCCACCTTACTACTCTTGTATTAACCTAATCACCTCTTGAAGATTTAATCCCCCAAACAATCATATCTGCACTATTGGGAATGAACACATCAGTTTTAGGAGGGATAGAATTCAGTCTATAAACCCAATTAAATTGGCTTAGTTATAGCACAAAGTGCAGCCCCTGAGGTCAGAAGGACCTGGGTTCAAGTTCACATATTTCCTGGCTGTGTCTAGCCCATCTGAGCTTTTGCTTCTCATTTGCAAACTGAGACCCCTGGGTTTTGTAAGGATTACAGGAGTTACTATGTGGAGAGTACCTAGCGTAGAGTATGTGTTTAAAAGAGGCTGACCTTGCCTACATAAGATAATGTTTGGATGCACAGAGATAAACACTAGGAATGTGCTCAGAAGAAGGATACTATGAAGCAAACACCTAAACAATGGGCATTACTGCGCCAGGCACAGGAACAGATTGGCCTTGGGCTACTTAGTTCTGGGCAGCATTTCAGGGCTGGGCTCTTGGGTGGAAGCACCTAACATCCACTGATGTCTGAATTGGATAAAGGGTTGAGGGTTTCCAGAAAGGGAGGGCATACAGTCTGGCAGATAGAAGGTAACCATTTTGCAAATGGGAGACTGATCCCCCCCCTCACTGCAGTCTCTTACTCTTATTCCATCTACCTTTGAATCTACTCTTATAATAAGACTCTATTTTAACAGCCTTTTTTCTCTGGCTAGGAGTTGATATCTAATACCCATCAGGATGGAGCCAAGGGTGGTGCAGGAACAGCAAAACTGGAAAAAGAAGAAGAAGAAAAAAAGAATAACCATAATTCAGAACATCAGAGACCCTACATTAATCACCAGGAACCAGGCCAGCCTAATCTCTCCCCATCCTAAAGCTCAGGGAAATTTGCAGAAGAGGGGTCGGTAAGATTGTAAGAGCTTAAAGATGGGGAGGAGCAACGACATACAAGATACTCCATACATGTTAGAGCCAAAGTAATCATAATAGATCTTTGCATGACCTGTGCAATGACTAACATGTCATTGTCCCCCCAAAGTCTAGCATGGATCACAGGCTCTAAGATCCTTAGAGGCAAGGGATTAACAACCACAATAGTGTTCCTATACTAAAGGGGAACACAAATAAGAGCTCTAGGCAATGCCACTGAGTCCTTACACCTCATCAGAGAGGAGGACCTAGAGGAAAGTTTGACATGCACACTAAAGGATGCTCCAGGAATGGGGGGGAGGGGAGAGAGGGCACTGGGAGAAAGGGAGGGAGGAGGGAAAGGAAGGGAAAAGGGAGGAGGAAGCAAGGGAATCCAGGGAGGGGTGGAGGGAGGAATGGGAATGGGGAACTATCAAGTTTGTATGAGTGGAAAAAATTAATTTAAAAAAAAGGGTTGAGGGTTTGATATAGACAGGTATGGACTTTCTAAAGTCTGAAAGGAAGAAACAGAAGAAGCTGGTTCCTGCTTGAACTGTAGCCCAAGTTTTGGCAAAAGAAGATGCAATAAAGCTAATTTAAGGGCCAAAACCTTTCTATAAACTGGTGATCAGTATTTAAGCTATCTCTTTTGTGCCTTATATCACTAATATCCCTTCCCTCAGAACTCAGACCTTCTGATTTCCTACAGCATGAGGGTTAATACAAAACACATTCCTAGTTGAGATTTTCTGTTTGAATGAAATCTTATGTTTCATTTGATTTTCATCACTTTCCCACAGAAACCTTCAAACAAGGCACTTTCTAAAAACCATATTAAAATGTAATACAGCTGAACCTGAGTGCTGTATTTATAATTACAAGTGTGGGAGGGAAGGGTGGGCAGAGAAAAGAGACAGGGCAATCTGAGCAGGTTTTAGGAAGTTGAGTTGTTCTAGCTCTGCAGTTGCCTGAAGACATGGATGTGCAGGAGTATCTTCAGAAAACTCTGTTCCTGGGGCTGGAGAGGTGGCTCAGGGGTTAAGGCAGAAGGTCCTGAGTTCGGATCCTAGACCCCACTTATAGATGCCGGGTGGAAGTGGGGGCTGGCCTGTGTTTCTGGTCCTGGTAGGGCGGAGCCTGTGAATCCCAGGGCAGAGTAAACAAGGAGGAGGTGGAGGCATCCGTGGTGGTTCCCAAATTCGCCCGTGGTTCTACACACATACATACATACACACACATGCATACACACACATACACACACGCACACATGCATACACGCACAATTGAATAAATAAAAATAATAAAAAAATTATAAAAAAGAGTCTTGAACTTCATCACTCTAAGGGAGAAAAACCAAGGAATTCATGGACCTATTTCAGATCATCACTTTGTTTTATTCAATTGCTCTACTTGGGTCAAATGCGTGTAAGTAGACCTTGCCTCCTGTTAGGGTGATCTATTCTCTATGGTTCCTTGTGCAACTGGACTCTCTGCTCTCAAGACAACTGCATGGGTCAGCCAGCCTGCTCCTTTCCCTTAAGCTCACACTCTTCTCCAGATGGAATGCAACAGCCGTAGCCCAGAACAAACCTACACCCTACACCCCAAATCCGCTTCTCAAACTTGCTGACAAACTGTGCTTCAGAAAAGGGCCAAACATCCAGTTACACCTGAACAGGAGGAAAATAGGCTAACCTTTACTTATTAGATACTTACAAACCACAAACACATGAAGCTGTGACTGAGCAGACAGGTCTAATCTTACTGTGCAACTCATTGCCTGGAAACCTTATTAAAACACAGATTCATGAGTTTCTGACTCAGAAAGTCTTGGAAGTTGGGAAAACGATTCTCATTTTTCTTATTTCCACATATTGCTGCAGCTTCAAGGGTCTATGTTGAGAGCCAGTGGCATATTGACTAAGTAAGGAAATGAAGTTACATATAATGACTAAACTGAGGTATAGGTAGATACACAGATGGTCATTTCAGAAGGGAAAGTTAAGGAGATTATAATTGGGAAATTCTGTTTTATAACCATGCTCTTCTGATCTTTTTATCTTCTTCATTCATCCATTCCCTTTAAACAGAGCATATGTGAACCTATTGTTTAGAATTCTATTTGTAACTATATTCTACTTTTTGGTACACAATGTCTCAGAATTGAGGCCTGTTGAAAGTTTTGCAAATTGAATTGAAGGCAACTTAAAAACACAGGAGACCTTTTTTTTTTTCTTCTCATACTCCTCATTTCTTTTTACGGTTTCTTCTTTACATGTCAGCTTCAATCTCAACAGAACTTTGAATAAGGAACTTCACAAACTCAGCCGATAAGTGTTAGCATCTAATACGCAAGTCCCCTCTCAAAGTGACTTTCCATTTTTATTCTGCCTACTTCAGTCTGTCTAGGAGATTCCTGAAAAGAATGCAGGCTAAAAGCATCTCCATTTCCATTAGCAGTTTGCTTCATGAATGGCCCATTTGCTTTAATTTTCTCTGGATTATTCTCAGAGACTTCACTCAGCTGAGTCATGGTCAAATAAATGACTTACATTCGTTTAAATAATCTTAATGTGTTATTCCTGATGTATAATTTTAATATATTTACAAAAAGGACAAAAAACTAATCCAATCAGAGAAAAATAAAGTAGAATTTAAGAGAATGGAGAAAATCCTATGAGACTTAAGGTATTACCATTAAGTAATCAGATATTTACCCTGTAGAAATCCCAGAAAGTTAAGAAAAAAGGAATGAGCATTGGAAACCTATGGCACAAAACAATAGCTGAGGCTTTCCAAATCTTCAAAGAAATATGGATACTCAGATTCAAGAAGCTCAAAGAACTCTAACTGGATTCAAACAAAAGAAACTTTTACTGAGGCATTTTAGAGTCAAAATGTCAAAGCAGAAGTCCCCACTGGGATGTAATGCAGTGACAGAATGCTTTTCTAGCTTGTGAAGCTCCAAGATAAATACTAGAAATTAATGGAAATAACAAGGAAATCTGTGGTATAGAGCAAAAAAAAGTGCTAGGAAGGAATTTTATAGCAAACAATAAATGTGATGCAACACATCAACAAAATGAAGGGGAAAAACCAACCATATGATCATCTTCATAGATGCAGAAAGCATTTGATAAATTTCCACATACCTGAAGGGTTAGAAAGAAAAAAAAAAACCTCTCAACAAATTAGAAATAGAAGAAACACACATCAACACACACACACACATACACACACACACATCACACATGGCCAATATCATACTGAATGGGGAACAGCCAAAAACATTGCCTCAGATCTGGAACAAGGTAAGCATGTCTTATTTAGTATTGAATTTTTTTTTATTATTATTTATTCAACTGTGTGTGTGTGTGTGTGTGTGTGTATGTGTAGAACCACGGACGAATTCGGGAACCACCATGGACGCCTCCACCTTCTTCTGCCCTGGGATTCACAGGCTCTGCCCTATCAGGACCAGAAGCGTAGGCCGCCCCCGCTTCTGCCCGGCGTCTATGCGTGGGATCTGGGATCCGAACTCAGGACCTTCCGCCTGCAAGGCGGAGGCTTAACCCCTGAGCCACCTCTCCAGCCCTTATTTAGTATTGAATATTTTAGTTAGAGCAATTAACTAAGATAAAACATGGCATACAAATTGGAAAGAAAGAAGTTTAGTTATCCATATTTGCAAATGACCTGATTCTATACATAGAAAAACCTAAATAATCAAAAACTGTTGGAACTTATGAGCATATCAGTTAAACTGGAAGACATAAAAAGAAACATATAAAACAGTAGTATTTAATACACCAATAATGAACTTGCTGAAAACAAATTAAGAAAGCAATCTCATTCACAATAGTCACAAAACATGTTCAGGGAAATTTAGCAAGGCACTGAAAGATTCTCATAATGAATATTATAAAACGCTGAAGAGTGGCTGGAGAGTTGGCTTAAAGACAAGCAAAAGGACCTGAGTTTGGATCCCCAGATCCCATACGAAAATGCCAGATGGAAAGGGTGGCCCCCTGCAATTCCAACCCTGGAAGATGGAGCCTGGAAAATTCCAGAGCAAAACAAAAGGAAGTGGAGCAATCCAGGATGAATCCTAATGTCATTCTTTTTTTTTAATTTTTTTTATTATTTATTCAACTGCGTGCATGTGCGTATGTATGTGCATGCGCGCATGTGTGTGTCTGTGTGTGTGTGTGTGTGTGTGTGTGTGTGTGTGTGTGTGTGTGTGTCTGTGTATGTGTAGAACCACGGACAAATTCGGGAACCGCCACGGACACCTCCACCTCCTTCTGCCCCGGGATTCACAGGCTCCGCCCTACCAGGACCAGAAGCACAGGCCGCCCCTGCTTCTGCCTGGCGTCTATACGTGGGATCTGGGATCCGAACTCAGGACCTTCCACCTGCAAGGCGGAGGCTTAACCTCTGAGCCACCTCTCCAGCCCCTGATGTCATTCTTGCATATCCACAGACACACATACTCAAGTAACCTCTTCTACACACACACACACACACACACACACACACACACACACACACACTTACTCACACCCCCCAAATACTGATGAAATTGTAGAAGACATACACATAAAAGTGGAACACTTATCTTTTTTTCATGAGTAGGAAAACCCAAAATTGTTGCAGTGACTATACTATACAAAGTGAATTGCTATCAAAACACTAATAACTTTCTTCACGGAAATACAAAACCAATCCCAATTCATTCAAAAACAAAAAAGAATCTGAATAGCTAAAATAATTTTGGGCAGGGTTAAAAAAAGTGTATGTGGGGGGGGGAAGGACAGAAGAAAGAAAGGAAACTGGGAGACATCACAATATCTAACTTCAAAGCTTACAGTGTAAGCTGACAGTGTTTACAGTGTAAGCATGAGGACCTGACCCCATCATCCACATAAAAAGTCAGGTGTGGTCATTTGCATTTGTAATCCCAGCACTGGAGAGACACAGACAGGTAAATCCCTGGGCTCAGTGGCCAACAAGTCTAGTTGAATTGGCGACCCCCAGATTCCAGTGAGATCTTATCTCAAAAACAATGTGGAAGGATGGAGAGATGGCTTACTGGGTAAAATGCTTGCTGCACACATGAGGATACTCAGATAGCTAACACCCAAGCAAAAGCCGGGCATAGCACTGGAGGTGTGGGGACAGATGCATCCTAGAAACTTGCTGGCCAGTTAGTCTAACTGAAAGGGTGAATTCAATGAAGAGAACTGGTTTTCAAACACATGGCTGACAGTGATAAAGAAAAATACTCAAGTTGACCTCTGGTCTGTACACATGCACACAGGTGATTGCACCTCCACGTGTCCATACATGCAGACTCACACACACACACACACACACACACACACACACACACACACACACACAAGAATGACTGTTATGAAAACAAACACTAGTACGATATAAAAAAAGAATAGTCTTATGTAATTTATATGAGGAATAGTTTATATAGACATATATGCATAAATGAATATGTACAGAACATCTTTGTGTACTGCAAAAAGAACTAGAAACAGGATGAATAAAATTGAGTATTTTCCCCCTTCATGCTATTGATATTCTATTTTTATATGTTTTTGATATTTTATTATGTAAGAGACTACCTTATAATAATAAAATGAAATTATGTAAATAAAAACACAAATGTGAAAATAAATTGAGATTAAGTGGATAAATGAGCACTGGAAAAACAAGAGTTGAAAATAAAAACTTTCTTTTCTAGAGACATAAGAAAGTAAAGGAGGAGGACAAGTAAATGACACCACTATGCAAAATTGATTTTGTTGTGACCTTTTTCTCCTCAGCCAGTTAAGATTCTAATTTTACTTAAAGTAAAAATCTGCCTTTAAAATAATAATGAATGCTGTCAATAATAGGGAGGGCCTGCCTGTGTGTGGTAAGGGGTGTCCAGGGTCTCTGTACATTCCTCGCAACCTAAACTGCTCTTTTTAAAAGTCTTAAAAATAAATGCAAAAGGGCAAGGTCAAGATGCATTAAAATATCTGTTGGGCAGAAATTTTGAAAGACCCAAAGTCTTTGCTGATTTCTTTCTCTCCCAGGAGTGCTGGGTCTCATTAAAGCTACCTCGTCAGCTCCACCCCCAGATGGCTACAGAGTGCTGAGGCAGTGGAACACGGAAAGCGTCTTGTTTGCAAAGAGTGTACACCACTGGCTGATCAGCAGGACCAGAGGTTGAAATCCAAGGCAGCCGAAGCTTCTGTGGAGATTACCATGAGAAAGGGTAATTGTGGTACCTGGTATCTCAAAAGACAGCCCCCCACCCTAAAAAACACATCTTCCAGTGGTCACAGCCTGTGGAATCCTGTGCCCTTTTAAGACCTAAGTCTTAAGTACGAAAGCCTGGTTGGCAGCTTTCACTTTTGCCTTGACCTATCAGTGGCTGTGTCCACTGGATGGAGAATCACTATGTAGACAGGGCTGGACAGCAGGGAGGAATATTAATGACAATGCAGCCATGTGGGGGGGGTGCTCAGGAAGAAATATGTTTGGGGGGTCTCTATCCACTCAGTGTAAGACTGCCAGGATCAACCTATGACTGACAAAATCCGGTCTGCAGAGACATTGCAATAAGAAAACTGCACTTCAGGGAAGCTGTGGGTACTTACTTCTCTTTTGTTGTTGTTGTTGTTTTTCCACTCATACAAATTTAATAGGTACACTGGTCCACTTCCTCCCTCCACCCCCCTACCCCCTGTGCCCCCTTCCCTCCCCCTCCCTCCCCATCTCCCAGTGCCTCCCCCTCCCATCCCCGGAGCATCCTTCAATGTGCATGTCAAACTCTCCTCTGGGCCCTCCTCTCCGATGAGGTGCAAGGACCCAATGGCATTTCCCAGAACCCTTTCCTGTGTTCCCCTTAAGCATAGAACACTACCGTGGCTGTCAATCCCTTGCCTCCAAGGATCCTAGTGCCTTTAGCAAATGCTAGACTTTGTGGGGTCAATAGTGTGTTGGACATTGAGTAGGGCATGCAAAGTCCAATTATGATTGCCTCGGCCTTAACTTATGTGGAGTATCTTGCATATCATTGCTCCTCCCATCCTTGTGCTCTTACAATCTTACCGCCGCCTCTTCCGCGAATTTCCCTGAGCTTCATGATGGAGAGAGATTAGGCTGGCCTAGTTCCAGGTGGTTGATATAGAGTCTCTGAAGTTCTGGATTATGGTTTGTTGATTTTTTTTTCAATTTTGCTGCTCCTGCAATGCCCTTCACTACATTCTGATGGGTATTGGATGTCACCCCCTGGCCAGAGATAAAAACCCAGACACAGAAAATTAAGCGCTGTATGTACTCCCTAATAGGTGGCTCCTAGTACCAAACCCACTTAGAGACACTCAAGGATAAATCTCTGTAATACCTACAGTAATTGCAAAGATTATGAACAGGAGGGATGGGGTAGGAGGGCCACACCAGAAACAAGGAGAGAGGGGACCATGTTAGAGCAGAGAAAATAGGCCTCCATCAAGGACTACAAGTAAGAATGAGACATATGGTTAAGTTCACAGACTTTCGTTCTTGATCATTTACAACTGAGAGGGTATGATCTCACCAGAAGAGGAGGGCATATAGTCTGGAAGTAACCATTTTGCAAATGGGTGATTGGCCCCTCCCTCACTGCGGTTTCTACTTTTATTACATCTACCTTTGAATATACTCTTATAACAAGACTCTAGTTTAACAGCTTTTTATCTCTGGCCAGGGGGTGACATACAATACCCATCAGGATGGAGTGAAGGGCATTGCAGGAGCAGCAAAACTGCAAAAGAAAATCAACAAACCATAATCCAGAACTTCAGAGACTCTATATCGACCACCTGGAACTAGGCCAGCCTAATCTCTCTCCATCATGAAGCTCAGGGAAATTCGCGGAAGAGGCGGCGGTAAGATTGTAAGAGCACAAGGATGGGAGGAGCAATGATATGCAAGATACTCCACATAAGTTAAGGCCGAGGCAATCATAATTGGACTTTGCATGCCCTACTCAATGTCCAACACACTATTGACTCCACGAAGTCTAGCATTTGCTAAAGGCGCCAAGATCCTTGGAGGCAAGGGATTGACAGCCACAGTAGTGTTCCTATGCTTAAGGGGAACACAGGAAAGGGTCTGGGAAATGTCCCTGGGTCCTTGCACCTCATCGGAGAGGAGGGCCCAGAAGAGAGTCTGACAAGCACATTAAAGGATTCTCCGGGGATGGGGGGGGAACACTGGGAGATGGGGAGGGAAGGGTGAGGGGAGGGGGAGCTGGGGGGTCGGGGGGGGGAGGAGGAGGGAGGGAGGGAACCGGTGTACCTATTAAAATTAAGTTTGTATGAGTGGAAATAATAATAAAAATGTTAAAAAAAGAAAAAAGGAAGGAAGGATGGATGAAAGTGGTGTCAGTGGGCCATGGGGGAACTTTGATGTTCTAGGTTCTCTCTCCATCTCTCTTTAAGGATTCAAATTGTCAGTGCAGATTTACTAGGAGCCAGATAGTAGAAATAAGACAGTACTAATCCTATGCCTAACTAACATAGAAAGACCATCTACATTTTTCCCATATTATTGCTTTTAACAACTGAAATACCATACTCCATGGCTATGAATTCACGGACTAACACGGTTCCCATTGCAGAGTACACACTTAATAGTGAATCTGGGTATAATAGGCTCCAAGCAAAGCAGATGCCGTGCAAAGGCTTCAAAGCAGGTCTTGATTGTGCACAAGAACCCAGGGTCCTATTTCTTTGGGTAACTAGGAAGCTGTAACTGAGGCAGAACGTTGTGTCCAAGTCTCCTGCATGAGCTGCAGATCAAGATTATTTCTGTCAGAGTTGCTTGGCTCATTCAGACAAAAGCTTACCGACAAAAGATTCTGATAATATCTAATTTTAGAAAACAAATCTCCTCAATAAACAAGAAAGACAGTTGTTAGCCACTTACAGCTATAAAATGTCCTTGGATGAAGTATCTTTCTGCTAACTTTATCTGGCTCTATCCATGTCTCATTACAGCCTAATGGATGGATATATATATATATATATATATATATATATATATATATATATAGCCTGAGCTCATTTTCACTTTGAAAAAAGCAACTTATCTTCTCGGGGATAAGAGATCTCAAGTTAGTCCCACCATCCTCTGACACAATTTGGAGAGATGATATCTTGCATTTAGCTACTAAGCTTGGGGATGGGGCTTGGAGAGCAAAAGGATCTGAGTTTGGATTACAGATCCCACTCAAAAATGCTGGGGGGAAATGGCAGTAGCTTGCAGTTCTGGCCCTTGAAGTTGGAGCCTGGGAAATCCAAAAGAAAACCAAATACCTCCTAGGTAGAACAATCCAGGATGATTCTCGAAGTCACTCTTGGGTCTCCACAGGTACACACACTCAACTGCTCTCTGAAACACGCGCACATGCCAAAAAAGAGAGATGATACATAAATTGTAATTGTGCCCAACAATGCCTGAAGCAGACTTCTTCTCTGATGGCAGGATAACAGACCTCCCCCCACCAAATAAGATCATCCCTAGGGAAAAGGATACATGCTAAGATGTTAGCCAACTTTTCATTGCTGTGACAAAAGTACCTGATAAAAAACACTCTAGGATGAAAGGTTTATTTTGGTTCATGGTGATAGGGTTCATGGCTGGTTGGTTCCATACTTTGCATGGGAGGTAAAGCAGAATACCGTGGCAATGGAGCTGTGGCAGGCCACCTGCTTTATGTTGGCAAGGAAGAGGAGAAGAGGGGAGTGGAGAAAGAAGAGAGGGAGAGAGGAGACGGAGTGAGGAGAGGAGGGGGTATAGGACATAGCATACCCTTCAAGTCCATGTCCCCAATGATCTATTTCTCTAGGCCCCATTTCCTAATTAATACCATCTCCCAATAGCACCTCATACTATGAACTATCAGTTAATTAATCCATTGATTACGTCAGAGTCTCATGATCCAGTTATCTGGAAGCCCCACCTCTGAATGTCACACTGGGAACCAAGCCTTTGGGGGGAGGGTACTTCGTATGCAAACCATATGCTAAGTTTGAATAAGCACTTAAAGAGACTGAGTTTTGACTGGTTCTGGAAGTCAGAAGAGCAGCATATTAGTTACTTCTCTCATTGTCGGGATAAAACACCCGACAGAAGCATCTTAAGGAAAAAGGGTTATTTTGGTTCAGAGTTGCGGAAATGCAGTCCACATGGCTTGTCGCATGTGTCTGGGAAGTACCAAGTCGTGACTGCTGCTGCTTCAGCCCACCTTTCTCTGTTCTTACCATTTTATTCACTGTAGGACCCCTGGGATGGTGCCAGCACATTTGGGGTGGGTTTTCTTCCTTAAGCCTTTCTAGAAACGTCCTCACTGAGATATCCACAGGTAATTTTAAATCCAGGGTTGGAAGTGAAGATTAACTATCCCTAATTATTTCTGGAGGACAGAGTGACTAACTGGAAGGACACAGGAATTCTGCTGGAAATATTTCAGATTTTCATCTAGGTAGTGGTCACCTGGTCATACACATACATGAAAATTCGCTGAGTTATATACCGAGTACAAATGAAGTTCAGGAACTAATTTCTATTACAGTAAAATTAACCAACTCTATGAAATATACACCTGTAATATAGTAATACAAATACACACCTGTAATATAATAGTACAAATATACATCTGAAAAATACACAAGAGATTAGTATGGTTACATATAAAGTAAGCAAATATTTATTTTAGAAAAAAATGTTAATTATGAGTTTGAATAGCAAATGACCAAGATACCAAAGAGGAATATGATTGTGAACAGATTTAAGAATATGTAACTATTGCACAACTGTTATTTTAATGAACTAAATAACATAGAAGGAAGCTTGGAAATAGTTTTTCACTTGGTCTCAAATGGATGCACACTGGACTCACTTGGGGAGCTTTAATCAACAGTGCTGTCTGATCCCACCCTGCAAATGCCAATGTGATTAAACAAGAGTATGTGAAGCTCTCCAGGTGATTTCAAGGCACTGTGAAGACTGAGGGTATCTGGTAGTTTCTACTTATTCCTCATAAATGAGAGCACACAGTCCTGTTCTGGCAAATGGCTTGCTAAGCATCCATTAATCGGCTACAGCCAATTTTCTCTGATGTGCCTTAATAGGAGGGATCTGTGGCATGGATAATACCAACCAGCAAGTAAACTAAAACTAATTTGTTTGGTTTGGGAATGCAGCACGTGACTTCCTGGCTGCCCACCGGCCTGGCTAATTCAGTTTGGCTCAGATGAATATGCCCTTCCTGAACTAACATGACAGCCCAGATCTGTGCTGAGGTGTGGAAGACAGGCAACCAAATAAAATGCAGCTTGCAGCTGCCTTCCCCACAAGCTGTCAGAGGCAGAGTTACTGCGTGGATGTTGAAGGCTTTGTTTACTGAGTGATTCGCCGAGGTACAAGGCTAAACTTCTCACCCTTAACTCTGTGAGGGTTGTGGACCTGAGGTGTGAAAAGGACACGAAGGGGGAGGAAGTCAGGTGTGGTGTGAAGCAGCGTATACTCTAAACAGTATACACACCATCAATTCTAGAAAGATTAACTATCACAATTAGTGTGAACACAGATAATCATGAAAGCCAAGGAAAAGAGTAATAGGGTAGTGGAGCAAGGGAACAGATGGAGTGACTGATGGCATCATGGATGACATGATGGGCTATGACATATAAAATATAAAATTCAATCTATAACATTCAAGTATGAAAGACACATGACTGATGGCATCATGGATGGCATGATGGGCTATTACATATAAAATATAAAATTCACTCTATAACACTCAAGTATGAAAGACACATTTACTTTCAGTAATTTTAATCTTGACTTCCATTTTGCCAGGGTGGGAACTAAACTTCAATCTCTTTAGGACCTCATGTCCCCAACTTTCACCCCTCTCCGTCCAGCATTACTAGGCTTATTCAACATTGAGGCATTGTGATAGGCTTCTGGTCCTTGTAAGACAATTCATCTGGGGTTGTGGAGATGGCTAAATTACTTGTAGCACAAGTGTGAGGACTGGAATACAAATTCTCAGAACCCACATAAAAGTTAGGTAAGCATGGCTGCCCACCTGTAATCCTAGTACAAGGAAGATGGAGATGGGATCCATGGATCAAGCTGACTTGCCAACTAGTTGAGCTACCAAGGTCTGCATGAAAGTGAGAGACCCTGTTTCAATATATAAGATGGCAAACCATCAAGGAAGACACCTAACACCAACCTTGATCCTACATACACACTGTAATAGTTACAGGGGTCATTTGTAAAGAATTAGTGGTTGAGTTGGCCCTGAGCAAGCCTTCAGGGGGTGTCTAAACTGATGAGAGAAGACCCAATTCACAGTGAGTAGGACTTTTCCCTGAGCAAGTAGATAAGATGGAGGGTGCTGATTAAGGGGGTTGGCATTCTTTGGCATACTTGAACAGACATTCTGTTTGGCAAGACATGCTGTGCAGTTTGCCCTTCTTTCAGCAAACTTTGGATATGGCATGATCAGTTCCCTTAGCCCCTGGTGATGGTATGAGCTCTCCTGTCAAGGTGGATTAGGATTGTAACTGGATAATCATAAACCAAGATAAACCTCTCTTATTCCCCCATAAGCTGTTTTGCCATTAATTTATTTGTTTTTTATAACATTTTTATTATTATTTCCACTCATACAAACTTAATAGGTAGACCAGTTCCCTCCCCCCTCCTCCTCCCCCCGAACCCCCTGCTCCCTCTTCCTCCCTCCCCATCTCCCAGTACCTCCCCCCCAATTCCCAAAGAGTCCTTTATTGCGTATGCCTAACTCTCCTCTTGGTCCTCCTTTCTGATGACATAAAAGGACCCAGTGGCATTTCCCTGAACCCTTTCTCGTGTTCCCCTTAAGCATAGGAACACTACTGTGGCCATCAATCCCTTGCCTCCAAGGATCTTGGTGCTTTTAGCCGATGTTAGACTTTGTGAGGTCAATAGTGTGACGGACATGGCACAGGGCATGCAAAGTCCTATTATGATTGCTTCAGCCCTATCTAGTGTGGAGACTCTTCAAATCATTGCTCCCCCCATCCTTTTGCTCTTACAATCTTACCGCCCCCACTTCCGCAGATATCCCTGAGCTTCAGGATGGGGGGAGATTAGTCTGGCTTAGTTCTATGTGGATGATATAGAGTCTCTGAAGTTCTGGATTAAAAATATGGAACGCTTCACGAATTTGCGTATCATCCTTGCGCAGGGGCCATGCTAATCTTCTCTGTATCGTTCCAATTTTAGTATATGTGCTGCCGAAGCGAGCACCATTAATTTATTTGTAACACACAGGCAAATTGCAATACACACACACACACACACACACACACACACACACACACACACAGATACTCACACATGTGCCCACAGATGTAAGCATACAAACTCATAAAAAGCTAGTTAATCTATGCACCCTTTATCCTTATGTGAAATTGTCTGTTCATAGTCGTGATATGTAAAATTTCATGGAAGATATGTACACTTACGCAAGAATTGCATGGGAACTGTCCCATCAACATATCACCATGAAATCAGAAAGATCTCAAGAAGCTCCCCACACCTCTTTGAGAGACTGATGAGGACTAATGCTAATGGAGAAGAAAAGGAGGATACCTTCCTTAATGGTATACCCACTGGCCTAGGATGCTTGCTGGAGCATGAATCAGGTCAGGCATAAGTCATCAAAGACAGACTAGATGAAACACAGTAGGCCGCACAAGTAAAAAGATTTGAAAATAGGAGGGATCCTGGCAGGGAAAATGAAGGGTTATAAGGGGATTAAAAAGGCAGGAAGGGATTTGGGGTTAAGAGATGAAAATATAAATTCACTATATTCATGTATGCAATATTAAAAAATAAAAGAGAATGAAAATAAAATTATCTGTTGTGACTTTAGTGACGTAAGTTCTCCTGAGTCCCCTCTTTCCCAGGATCATTTCTGGTATATTGCTTTCTGCCAGATGTAGGCAAGCTCTTCAGGGGAGAATTCACCAGAGAGCTAGAAAACAGAAGCAAGAGGGCCGGGGCGAAGTGGAAGTTGGTGATCTGGGTTACATAGGTGCTCACAAGACATAGTAGGAGCACTAGAGGGAAGGTCTTCCAGAAGAGGGGACTGTGGGGAAGAATGAGTGGTGGTGGTACATACAACATTGCAGCAAGAATAGCAGGAGCAAAGCTGAAGCTAAGGACAAACTATGTCTGACTTTCTGAGTTCAACTTGACCAAGAGGTAGGGAGACAACTGTTGAGACAGATCAAGGGAAGAAGTCTCAGGAGAGAACAATAAGACTGACGATTAACCATTTCACAGAGCTGGTTCCAACCACCATTGGAAAGAAAGAAATGATGGATCTCGCCACCTCTGGCTATTTGTAGAGGCTAAGTCAAAACTGTAGATGGTCTCTTCAAACTTTGAAATTAGAGAGACTGGAACTTCTAGGTGTGTCTTTCCTTCTTCCCCAGTTGAAGAGGTTACCACATATTTGTTGTGTGTCTGTATTTGTTGTGTGTCTGTTGACCAGCTCTACCTGGACAGAAAGGCCTTGAAGGGGAAACATAGGTGAGTATCCAGAGGAAACCCTGCCCATCAGAGCTGAATCCAGGCACACTTTTTTCTTCACCTCTTATAGAACACTGAGGATTGCTCTTCTGCATTAATCAGCTTATTCAGATTAGCAGCAGCAGATGCAACCAGAAGCCATCTGATAGTTCAGCCTTCTTTAACATATACATTACTTTCTATAGCAGCCAGCAGTCACTTTAACTTTTTTTTTTTCTTCATTTATTTATTCAATTGTGCGTGTGTGCGTATGTATGTGTGCGCGTGTGTGTCTGTGTGTGTGTAGAACCACAGACGAATTCGGGAATCACCATGGACGCCTCCACCTCCTTCTGCCCTGGGATTCACAGGCTCCGCCCTACCAGGACCAGAAGCGCAGGCCGCCCCCGCTTCCACCTGGCGTCTATACATGGGATCTGGGATCCGAACTCGGGACCTTCCGCCTGCAAGGCAGAGGCTTAACTCCTGAGCCACCTCTCCAGCCCCCCACTTTAACTTTCTTAATACATTTATACATCCAGTCTAAGTCTGCAGGCACTTCTTTACAGTAATGCAGTAAGTTTCCTTACTGTCTGTTTTAAAAAGAATAAAGACTGTTACTTGGGAGATGGAGACAGGAGGATGGTGAGTTTGAGGCCAGCCAGAGCTACATACTGAATTCCAGGCCAGCCTGAGGTAATAGCAAAGCCCTGTCTCAAAAAAATTGACAGGTGAAGGGATGGGGTCAGTGATACTTTCATTCCGATTTCCTTTTCTGTTCTATTTGGGATCTGAAGTACAATTATTTCCTTGTGATGGATTGGAGACTTTTTCCCTCAGGAAATATATACTCACTTCATACAATCTCCACTGAGCTGTCTTTACCACATGAGTGATCATTGAACTCTTATTTAGTGAACCTCTGCAGAGCATGGTGCCCCCCGTTTTCTAGAATATAGCTAACTTACTTATTTGGCTACAAGTAAGAGCCATTTACTTGAAAAGAGAAAATGCTGTCGTTCACTTTAAATCACTGCTAGGCAGCAATTCTAGTTAGTGTTCTGCTAAGGGTTTGCCTTCCTAAATAACATTTACTGAATACCGTCTGTGTGCCCAGCATAAGGCTAGGTTTTCTGACTCCCCAGATACTTCAGCAAGTATGAAGAGCAACCAGTAGAGAAACTAGCCTAAAAAATCACCTATCATTGATCTCCTCAACCCTGGATTTTGGTTTCCCGAATTAAGAAAAAAACACCATATTCTTTTAAGGCTTAGATTTTGTGAGGCACTTGAATATTATATATACCAGGATTGCATTAGTGTGTACATTATTAAATTAGGAGATGAAAAGTATTTTACTTAAGGAAATTTTGACTATCAACAAATAGATTCATTTTGAAGAGGTTTTTCTTTAAATTTTATTTATTTTTTTTTTGAGAAAGGTCAGCCTCAAACTTGAGTTTCTCCTGCATCAACCTTCTGAATTCTGTGACTATAGGTTACAGCTATAATTTATCAACAGTTTATCCTTTTCAGAAATAACTCCTATGATGTGACAAACTGCAAGATTGGTTTCATAAAATAAACACTTAAGATACTGTCACTAAAAGTGGACCTGAACTAACCTGGTCTTTACATGTCCAGCAATATTCCCCTTATCTGAGATAGTATGGTCAGAAAAGAGCTCCCCCCAATTGTATTGGAACAGATTTATGTGGTTCAACTCACATTCATTATGCTCTACACCACCTTGTGACAAAATTTTATATTGCATTTATTTGACTGTCGGAGACAAGAATCAATAGACAGAGGGCTGAAAAGCTCCTCTGCATGTTCTTTCTCCTATGCCGCCCAGCTCACTAGTGCACACTTGAAAACCTTAGGAGCACCTGTCAAGTGGGTCTGCACCAGGGCCTAACAGGGGCCATAAATGCTCACTGCAAGTACCTTGTGGGTTCTTACTTCAAGTCAGAAGTCTCCCATTTTGGAATGGTCACTTATGCCCCCAACCTAGCCAATGTAGAAATAAGGACACAACTTGAATTGTGACGTGTAAAATTGTAAGATAGTGATATATTTACATTTCTAATATTTTGAAGTCTCTGATAAAAATGACATACTTTTAGCTGGGGATATAATTCAAGGGTAGCACACTTGCTTAGTGTGTACAAGGAACAAGGTTCAATCCCCAGTAACTGCAAAATATATAAAACTTTGTAAAAGAAAGAATAAAAATTACTTGTAGTCCTAACCAAATTACATAAAATTTTGAAACATGTATTGAAATTTTGAAATTCCAAGTTATATTTAATTTTTGCTTGTATTTTTTCTATGTGTATAAACATAAGGCTGATACATTTTCTTACTCTACCACATCTATTTTATTTTATTTTATAGTGATGAGAATGAGACTCAGGGCTTTGTGTGTATTAGGCAAACTCTTTCTATCCAAGGTACATTTCTAGACCTGGCTATTTTGAGCCAGTACCTTCCTATGTAGCCCAGGTCCACCTTGCATTCTCTATATGGTCCAGGCTGGTCATAGGATTTTTTTTAGCTCCATTATAATTTTTTATAAATAATATTTTATTTATTTGACAATCTTATATATGCATATGATGCATTTTGATTATATCTGCCAACCATTCCTTCTAGACTTCCTCTAATACTTCCCCCTCCCACTGTCATGTCTTTTTATTTATAAACAGGACTGTAATATAAAATAATATATGAGCAATAAGAGAAAATACTCTTAGGAAGTAGATTTATGATTGAGTTTCCAACTCCACATGGTTAAGAATCCACGACAAAGATAAAGAATGACATTTTCATCAGTTACTTATGAGGCTAAGTAAACTCATGGTGTGAGCCTCCAAACCCAGCCCATGGTATAAGTGTGCAGATATGCCAAATATTCAGTTATAAAAGGAGGCTCATGGTGCTCAGAACCTTAAGGACTATTGGGGGTTTAATTTTGAATGATCTGGCCAACTCTCAGCTTGTACCTTGCTAAATTGTGAGATTTCCTCCCTCTTCCAGGGCCTTGGGGCCTCCAGTGAGGCAGTGTGGCAGGACCATTGAAGGGTCCCAGGATGGATGTGAGGCCTGGGCTCCCATGGCTCTCACCCCCAGCAGGCACACTCTGAGCTCTTCTAGTACCATGTCCTAGGAGACCAGTTCTAGGCCTAATAAGTCATAAGATGAGGATGAACAAATCAATTTAACTGAAACTTTCTGCATAACAACCTCTCCTCTGGGCTATGTGCAGGGACATTAAATGACTCTGGCCTGTCTGAGACCAAGTAGGAGAAGAATGACTCCAAAACTGGGCTTCAGGGGGGTAGACAGGCACCATAATATGTCAGGCTGTTACTCATTCAGATGTTCACAGGTCAGAACACTGAGCACATAGACTTTCACCTATCAAAATTTGACACAGCAGCTACATGTGTATAGCCTCTAGGTGTTTTTTGCTCATTATAATTCTACAGTACCACTGCCATATATGGGGTCTGTCATTGACCAAATGTAATTATGCAGTACATGACTGAATGTTATTAACTCTGTTGGTCTCAATGTAGTATGCATATAGAATACATTCTACGATTATTAGTTTGGGTGTGGTATCACCTCTCCCAGCTCAGGAAATTCTTTCCAATAAAAATGCTCAACTTACCAAATGTAAAGAAAATTCTCACTAAATATTGAGACTAAGATCATCAAATAAAATATGAAATAGAATGAACCCACATATATCAATTTATATGTCTCAATGTTGAACACTTTTTAGAATATTTTTCTTCCAGAAAGGGTTTTTAAAAGTTTTAACTTGACCCCTTTCGCACCCTAAACCCGCTCCGCCGGTCGGGACGCGCGCGCGCGCGCGCGGTCCAGCCGGGCGTCCACGCCGCGCCCTAGCTGGTGAGTACCCCCGCCCGCCCCCCGCCCCCCGCGCACCGCCCACCAGGACCCCCCAGGTCGCCCCACGGGGACCCGGCTCCGCCTCCCACCATCCAGCCTGAGCCGCGCGCGGGACCCAGGGACCAGGAGGACCTCCCCCTGCGCCCGGGCCCCGCCCCAGCTGCCCTCGGGTTAAATAGCTCCACGCCGTCGCCCCCATCCCCCCTTTCGCACCCTAAACCCGCTCCGCCGGTCGGGACGCGCGTGCGCGCGGTCCAGCCGGGCGTCCACGCCGCGCCCTAGCTGGTGAGTACCCCCGCCCGCCCCCCCGCGCACCGCCCACCAGGACCCCCCAGGTCGGCCCACGGGGACCCGGCTCCGCCTCCCACCATCCAGCCGGAGCCGCGCGCGGGACCCAGGGACCAGGAGGACCTCCCCCTGCGCCCGGGCCCCGCCCCAGCTGCCCTCGGGTTAAATAGCTCCAAGCGGTCGCCCCCATCCCCCCTTTGCACCCCGACCCGCTCCACCGGTCGGGACGCGCGCGCGCGCGGTCTAGCCAGGCCTCACCCCACGACCTAGGTAAGTCTCCGCCCGCCCCGCCCACCAGGACCACAGGCCAAATAATTCAGTTTAGTGAAATTGAGAGATCTTAAGAGTTAAAATGACAATGCCAAAGTCAAAGTGCAAATCCATGAGAAGCAACAATCAAGTAAACAAATTTCCCACTGAAGAAATTAATCCCACAATGTTAGACTCCAACAAGAACAAACCCATGGAAAAAGGCCAAGAAAGCCCCACCCAGGATAAAGACTTTCAAAATATGATCATTACCATGTTCAATACTATGAAAGAGGAAATCAGGGAGGAATTAAATAATCGAATCAATCGCTTTGAAGAGGAACACAACAGACATCTGGAGGAGTTGAGAAAAACAGTGCAAGAAACAAAAAGTGGCATAGAGCAGTTAAAACAAACTCAAGCAGAGTTTAAAACTGAGCTAAAAGACAAGTTATCTTCAACCCAGAACGCCACAGAGAGTCTTACCAACAGAACTAACGAAGCAGAAAACAGAATTTCAGACCTTGAAGATAAAGTGGGAGTACTAACCAGCTCAATGGAAGAGGTTGTTAAAGCCAAAAAGATACTTGAGAGAAATATCCAAGAGATATGGGACACCCTGAAGAAGCCTAACATGCGTATCCATGGAATACCAGAGCAAGAATCTCAAAATACCACCCCTGAGGAAATTTTTCAAACGATCATCAAGGAAAACTTTCCTCATCTAAAAAAAGAGAGGCCCATCCATATACAAGAGGCATTCCGCACCCCAAACAGATACGACCAAAATAGAAGCACGCCGCGGCAAATAATAGTTAAAACACTCCACATTCAAGATAAAGAACTGGTGCTGAGAGCTTCAAGGGAGAAAAAACAAGTCACTTTTAAAGGTAAACCTATTAAAATAACAAATGACTTCTCAGTCGAAACAGTAAAAGCAAGAAGAGCTTGGAGAGACATACTTCAAGTATTGAATGAGCAAAAGTGTCAACCCAGGCTGATTTACCCTGCAAAACTATCAGTCATGATCGAGGGAGAAAGAAAAATTTTCCAGCACAAAGACAACTTTAAGGGATACATGGCCACCAAACCAGGCCTTCAAAAAATGCTAGAAATGATACTCAAGCGTGAAGAAAAAAACAGGCATATCCAGGAGAACAGAAGGCAAGTATAACATCATTAAAAAAGAAGCAATATACTTATAAAAGCTACTAAACATAATAAATGTCTGGAATTAACAATAGTTTCTCCATTATAACACTAAATGTTAATGGAATTAATTCACCGATCAAGAGACACAGATTACAAACATGGATTAAAAATCACAATCCATCAATCTGCTGCCTGCAGGAAACCCATCTCACCACAAAAGATAGGCACGCTCTAAAAATAAAAGGCTGGTCAACAATTCTACAAGCTAATGGAAGCAGAAAACAGGCAGGGGTAGCCATTATGCTATCAGACAAAGTGGATTTCAAACCAAAGAAAATTATAAGAGACACGGATGGATACTACATTTTAGTCACAGGTACAATTCACCAGGAAGACTTCACAATACTGAACATATATGCACCCAATACGGGCCCCTCCACATTCATTAAGAAAACCCTACAGCGTCTAAAGCAAGAAATCAATCCCCAAACGATAATTCTTGGGGACTTCAACACCGCCCTGTCAACATGGGATAGATCAACAGGTCAAAAGCTTAACAGAGACACCTATGGAACTTAATCAAACCCTGAAAGAAATGGACCTTACAGATCTCTATCGAACTTTTCACCCACACACCAAAGAATACACATTTTTCTCAGCAGCACACGGAACTTTCTCCAAAATAGATCACATATTGGGCCACAAAATGAATCTACACATATACAAGAAAGTTGAAATTCTAACCTGTGCCCTATCAGACCATCACGGCCTAAAGCTGGACATCCACAACACATCAAACAAGAGAAAATACACTAACTCCTGGAAACTTAACACTATGATGCTGAATGAGACATGGATTCAGGAAGAAATTAAAAAGGAAATTCAAGATTTCCTGAAAGTGAATGATAACGAAAATACAACTTACCAAAATCTCTGGGACACAATGAAAGCTGTTCTAAGAGGTAAGTTCATAGCTCTTAATGCCTACGTCAAAAAAATGGAAACGTCAGAAATAAACAACTTAACAATGCAGCTTAAAGCTTTAGAGAAGCTAGAGCAATCTGATCCCAAAAGTAGTAGAAGAGAGGAGATTAGCAAAATAAGGGGAGAAATATCTGAAATCGAGATTAAGAAAACGATAGAAAAAATCAACCAGTCAAAAAGCTGGTTCTTTGAAAAAATCAATAAGATTGATACACCCCTAGCTAAACTAACCAAAAGCAAGAGAGAGAAAACCCAAATTAACAAAATTAGAAATGAACATGGAGTTATCACTACTGATACCCAAGAAATCCAGAGAATTATAACATCATATTTCAAAAACTTATACTCTGTGAAGTTTGACAACACAAAAGAGATGGATGAATTTCTAAGTAAACACAACTTACCTAAATTGAATCAGGAAGTTGTGAATTATTTAAATAGTCCTATAACATATAAGGAAATTGAGGAAGTAATCTCGAATCTTCCCACCAAAAAATGTCCTGGACCAGATGGATTCAGCACAGAGTTCTACCAGACATTTAAGGAGTTAATAACACCAATACTCCTTAAACTGTTCCATCAAATAGCAAAGGAAGGAACACTACCAAATTCCTTCTATGAAGCTAATATCGTTTTAATCCCAAAACCTAATAAAGATTCGCTTAAAAAAGAAAACTATAGGCCGATCTCCCTGATGAACACAGACGCAAAGATTCTCAACAAAGTCTTAGCAAATCGGATTCAAAAACATATTAAAAAGATCATTCATGGGGACCAAGTAGGCTTCATCCCCGGCACACAAGTTGGTTCAACATACGCAAATCAATAAATGTAATTCATCATATAAACCAGTCCAAAGTCCAAGACCACATGATACTCTCGATAGATGCAGAAAAAGCTTTTGACAAGATCCAACAGCCTTTTATGATCAAAACGCTAGAGACAGTAGGAATGGAAGGAACCTTTATCAATATAATAAAAGCTATATACAACAAGCCCACAGCAAGGATTATGCTCAATGGGGAACAATTGGAAGCATTCCCACTTCGATCAGGAACTAGACAAGGCTGTCCACTCTCACCACTTCTATTCAATATTGTACTTGAAGTCTTAGCTGAAGCCATAAGACAAGAAAGGGACATAAGAGGGATTCAAATCGGCAAGGAAGAAGTCAAGCTATCCCTATTTGCAGATGACATGATCTTATACCTGAGTGATCCCAAAAACTCCACCAGGAAGCTCCTGGAACTAATTGAGAAGTTCAGCAGGGTGGCAGGATACAAAATAAATGTGCAAAAATCAGAGGCCTTCCTATATGCCCAGAATGAAAGAAGTGAAAAAGCCTTGAGAGAAACAATACCATTTATTATAGCCCCTAAAAAAATGAAATACCTTGGTATAAACCTAACTAAGGAGGTAAAAGACCTTTACAATGAAAACTTTAAAACCCTAAAGAAAGAAATAGCCGAAGACACCAGAAGGTGGAAAGACCTCCCTTGTTCCTGGATTGGCAGAATCAACATCGTGAAAATGACCATCCTACCAAAGGCAATATACAGATTCAATGCTATACCAATCAAAATCCCAAAGCAATTCTTCAAAGAAGTTGACCAAACAATCTCAAAGTTCATATGGAGGCACAAAAGACCCAGGATAGCAAAAACAATCCTGAGTAACAAAAACACAGCTGGAGGTATAACCATACCAAACCTTAGTCTATACTACAAATCCATAGTTATAAAAACAGCCTGGTATTGGCTCCAAAATAGACACACAGATCAATGGATAAGGATTGAAGACCCAGATATAAGCCCACAAAGTTACAGCCATTTGGTCTTTGACAAAGGGGCCCAAAGAATCCAATGGAAAAAGAACAGCATCTTCAACAAATGGTGCTGGCAAAACTGGATCTCCACATGCAGAAGATTAAAGCTGGACCCGTACTTGTCACCATGTACAAGACTTAATTCCAAATGGATCAAGGACCTTGATATCAGGCCAGAGACTATAAAAACCATAGTTGAAAGGATAGGGAACTCCCTCGAGCTGATTGGACTAGGCCAACAGTTCCTAAACAGACATCCAATGGCACAGTCACTGCTACCAACTCTTAACAGTTGGGATCTTGTGAAATTAAAGAGCTTCTGTTCAGATAAAGAGATTGTAACGCGAGCTCAAAGGCAACCCACAGAATGGGAGAAAATCTTCACTAACCACATATCTGATAGAGCTCTATTGTCCAGAATGCACAAAGAACTTAGAAAACTAAACACCAAGGAAACCAATGGCCCAATTAAAAAATGGGCCCTGGAACTTAAAAGAAACTTTACCAGGGATGAAATTAAAATGTCTAACAAATATCTGAAAAAATGCTCCACTTCTTTAGCCATCAGGGAAATGCAAATCAAAACTTCCCTGAGATATCATCTCACCCCGGTCAGGATGGCAAAAATCCACAATACTAACAACGACAAATGCTGGAGAGGATGTGGAGAGAGGGGAACTCTCCTACATTGCTGGTGGGAATGCAGGCTCATACAGCCACTCTGGCGAGCCGTCTGGAGATTCTTAAAGAAATTAAAGATTGAAATGCCATATGACCCTGCTATTCCACTTTTGGGAATAACCCCCCATACAGCAGAGGTTCGCCTCGATAGCACAAGCACGACCATGTTCATAGCAGCACTGTTTACAATAGCAAAGTCATGGAATCAGCCCAAATGCCCAACAGTTGACGAGTGGATAAGGAAACTGTGGTACATCTATACAATGGAGTACTACTCAGCCATCAAAAATGATGAATTACTGGAATTTGCCGGGAAATGGATGTCATTAGAAACAATTGTATTAAGTGAAGTATCCCAGACCCAGAAAATTAAGCGCCGTATGTACTCCCTAATAGGTGGCTCCTAGTACCAAACCCACCCAGCCCACCTAAAGACAGGAATTCCAAGGATTATGAACAGGAGGGATGGGGTAGGAGGGCCACACCAGAAAGAAGGAGAGAAGGGACCATGTTACAGCAGGGAAAATAGGCCTCCACCAAGGACCCAAATAAGTAATGAGACATCTGATTAAGTTCACAGACTCTTGTTCCTGATCATTTACTACTGAGGGGGAGTGATCTCACCAGAAGAGGAGGGCATATAGTCTGGCAGATAAAAAGGGGTAACATACAATGCCCACCAGGATGGAGTGAAGGGCATTGCAGGAGCAGCAAAACTGCAAAAGAAAATCAACAAACCACAATCCAGAACTTCAGAGACTCTATATCAACCACCTAGAACTAGGCCAGCTTAGTCTCTCCCCATCTTGAAGCTCAGGGAAATTTGCGGAAGAGGGGGCGATAAGAGTGTAAGAGCATAAGGATGGGAGGAGCAATGATATGTAAGATACTCTATACTAGTTATGGCTGAAGCAATCATAATTGGACTTTGCATGCCCTGCGCATTGTCCAACACATTGTTGACCTCACAAAGTCTAGCACCTGCTAAAGGCACCAAGATCCTTGGAGGCAAAGAATTGGCAGCCACAGCAGTGTTCCTATACCTAAGGGGAACACGGGAAAGGGTTCGGCAAAGGCCACTGGGTCCTTGTACGTCATCGGAGAGGAGGGCCCAGAGGAAAATCAGTCATGCACAAGAAAGGACTCTCTGGGAATTGGGGTGGGAGGCACTGGGGGATGGGGAGGGAGAGGGGTGGGGAGGGGGAGCAGGGGGTACGGGGAGAGGAGGAGGGAGGGAGGGAACTGGTGTACCTAATAAGTTTGTATGAGCTGAAATTAAAAAAAAAAAAAGTTTTAACTTGAGGGATAGAGAGATGACTCAGGGGTTAAGACTCTGCCTTAAAAGCAGAAGGTCCTAAGATCAGATCCTAGGTCCCACATAAAAACGCCAGGAGGAAATGGGGGCGGCTGCATTTCCAGTCCTGGTGGGCAGAGCCTAGGAAATCCCAGAGTGAAGTAAGGAGGTAGAAGCAATCCAGGATAGTTCCTGAAGTCACCTTAGTTCTTCACAGGGACACATGTGACCTCTGATACACACACACACACTCTCTAAATGAATGAAAAATAAAGTTTAAAAGTTTTAACTTGAGGAATGAATTTACATAAAAGGAAACCAATGTGTAACTTAGCAGTTATTCACATGCTATTATTCAATAAAACTCTTCATCTTTTTGTCAATTTGTAAGTGGCCATTTCTGTGGAAGAATACTATGTTAGTTAACTTCCCATTTCTGACAAAATATCTGAGGAAATTAACTTAAATGGAAGAAATATTTATTTTGGCTCACAGTTTCAGTTCATGCTACTTGACTCTGTGGCTTTGGGGACTAGGGTGAGGCAGTTCACATCACAAGAAACTAGTGAGAGCAGACTGCTCACCTCATGAGCTGGGAAATAGGGGGAGGACTGGAAGGCCCAGAGTCCCAATCTTCAGTGACCTAACTCCTTCCACTAAGCTCCACCTACTAAAGATACTACCATCTTTCAATACTACCATAAGCTAGTGACCAATCTTTAGTATGTAAGTCAAAATCATAACAAATGAAAGACACTTCTGTTTTTAATTAATTCAGTATAAAATGAATTTAAAACATTTTATTTTGTATAAGTTTAACATGATAGCAATTTTTCTGTGGAAAGTAAATTCTATCTTGAAGGAAAAAAGAAAACTCCTCAAAAATCACTGAGTGTTTCTTTTTTACATATTAGAGCGGGTGAGCCAGTGAAAATCCTAGAAGAAAAAAAGACAACATTCAGTCAAAGAAACAACTGCATTAAACTGTAGCCTCCTTGCACGTAATCACTTTAAAAATCTAAATTCTATACAGTACACAGTTTCCAAAGTAACTACTGTTTGCTTATTTATGCCACATCTTGCTCAAAGGAAAGAGAGAGAGAGATCCCCAGTGGATACATGTCTAAGAACTAAAAGAAGTAGTGTTGAATAGAGCGTCTGATATTCAAAGTGGAATCATGGAGGAGGCAAGTGAAAGAACTAGTATGAAAAACAACTCTGGGATAGAATCATACATCACACTCTACATTTACTTCACTGCTGAAAGTTAGTGTGTTGATTTGCTTCACAGGTCTAAGTATTAAGGT
Source organism: Typhlomys cinereus (assembly GCA_023101885.1). NCBI lineage: Eukaryota > Metazoa > Chordata > Mammalia > Rodentia > Platacanthomyidae > Typhlomys > Typhlomys cinereus. The sequence continues at coordinate 215,783 of JALPQD010000055.1, forward strand.
TGACTGTAACTGCAAATAGAGCAGGTGCAGTGCTGACTCATGCTTTGCTGCTTTCAGCCGCTCTGACCTCAGTTCCTCAGCTCCTTCACGCGGATCTCTGTACATCCCACCAACTCTTCGCTAACCGGCTACTCCTCTGCTCATCCTTTTTTCCTTTTTCTTAAGATTTAATTTACTTATTTATTTACTTATTATCTGAGAGAGAGGAGGAAGAGAGAGGAAGAGAAGGAAAAAGAGAGAGTGAAAGAGAGAAAAAGAGGGAAGCAGGCCATTGAACGACTTTTGGTAATCGGGTCTCTCACCATGTGAGCTTCTGGGGATCAAACTCAAGTCACCAGGTTTGCAAGCAGGTACCTTACCCACTAGCGCTTTTGCTGCCCCCATCCCCTACTCATCCTTCTGAGCTCACTTGAAGCATCACTTTTCCTATACCCCCAAGGCCAATCATATTCTTTCATTTTATGTTTGCCTAGAGCATCAGACTGTTTCCTTCAATCATTTACCTTGCTACTATTTAACATTCAGTTGTAAAGTACTAGAACTGTCCACCTTCCCTACTGTAAGCTCTGTGGTGGAGAGGGCTGAGCCTGGCTTTGCTCATCTTGTTACAACACAGTTCATTCAATAAATAGTATCGTGGCAAATACTTGCTGCTCAAACAAATGGAATTGCAAACTCAGTGAGTTTAGAAAGCATATGTGGTCACGGAGGGTATTTTTTTTTCAGGGGAAGTAGGGAGAAAGTAGGTACAGTTCTTGCTTTTTGCACAGGAAATGAACTTACCTGGGCCTTCCGTGTTCCTTGTGGCTCAATCATGATGTTGATAAGAGAAGGTTTACTTGTGTCTGCTAGGGTCTGCCTTAGGGAATTTTGGAGTTCTTCTAGTGTTTGCACGAAATACCCTTTGCCTCCAAAAGCAGTCATGACCTGCTCATAATGAGAGTTTGGCAGAAGACACATTGGAGGGGTACTGAAAAGAAAGTCACAAGTCAATGAAATTTAAATCTTACAGCTTCTTTTTTTTTTTAAAGTAATACTATAAAATGATTTATTAAAAAACTTAAGTTGATATAAAAGGCATATTTATTCAAAAAGTTCTTTATTGCAGCAATATATAAAACAAATGTAATTCTAAATGTTTATAAGCAAAATTACATCATGATTGATAGTATTTTGAGTATGGGGGAATAGCTTATATAACCAATGAAATTCAGTAGCTTTCTTCATGTAGATAAGGAATTGAAATGACTAAAATGTTTTTGCTAAAAATATATAAATTTTCAGTCTTCTTCCTTTATTCATAATCTCAGCACTATTAGTGAATTAGCCAAACTCCAGGTCTCTTATTACCTAAAGAAATAACAGTTGGGACCTACAAGATGGCTGAGGGGGAACAAAATTACAGCCATTTGGTCTTTGACAAAGGGGCTCAAAGAATCCAATGGAAAAAGAACAGCATCTTCAACAAATGGTGCTGGCAAAACTGGATCTCCACATGCAGAAGATTAAAGCTGGACCCGTACTTGTCACCATGTACAAGACTTAATTCCAAATGGATCAAGGACCTTGATATCAGGCCAGAGACTATAAAAACCATAGTTGAAAGGATAGGGAACTCCCTCGAGCTGATTGGGCTAGGCCAACACTTCCTAAACAGACATCCAATGGCACAGTCACTGCTACCAACTCTCAACAGTTGGGATCTTGTGAAATTAAAGAGCTTCTGTTCAGATAAAGAGATTGTCACACGAGCTCAAAGGCAACCCACAGAATGGGAGAAAATCTTCACTAACCACATATCTGACAGAGCTCTACTGTCCAGAGTGCACAAAGAACTTAGAAAACTAAACTCCAAGTAAAACAATGGCCCAATTAAAAAATGGGCCCTGGAACTTAAAAGAAATTTTACCAGAGATGAAATTAAAATGTCTAACAAATACCTTAAAAAATGCTCCACTTCTTTAGCCATCAGGGAAATGCAAATCAAAACTTCCCTGAGATATCATCTCACCCTGGTCAGGATGGCAAAAATCCACAACACAAACAACAACAAGTGCTGGAGAGGATGTGGAGAGAGGGGAACTCTCCTACATTGCTGGTGGGAATGCAGGCTCATACAGCCACTCTGGCGAGCCGTCTGGAGATTCTTAAAGAAATTAAAGATTGAAATGCCATATGACCCTGCGATTCCACTTTTGGGTATAACCCCCCATACAGCAGAGGTTCACCTCGATAGCACAAGCACGACCATGTTCATAGCAGCACTGTTTACAATAGCAAAGACATGGAATCAATCCAAATGTCCAACAGTTGACGAGTGGATAAGGAAACTGTGGTACATCTATACAATGGAGTACTACTCAGCCATCAAAAAGGATGAATTACTGGAATTTGCTGGGAAATGGATGTCATTAGAAACAATTACATTAAGTGAAGTATCTCAGACCCAGAAAATTAAGCGCTGTATGTACTCCCTAATAGGTGGCTCCTAATACCAAACCCACCCAGCCCATCTTGAGACACTCATAGGTAAATCTATGTATTACCTACAGTAATTGCAAGGATTATGAACAGGAGGGATGGGGTTGGAGGGCCACACCAGAAACAAGGAGAGAAGTGACCATGTTACAGTAGAGAAAATAGGCCTCCATCAAGGACTGCAAGAAAGTAATGTGACACCTAGTTAAGTTCACAGACATTTGTTCCTGATCATTTACAACTAAACGTGTATGAACTCACCAGAAGGGGAGGGCATATAGTCCGGCAGATTAAAAAGTAACCATTTTGCAAATGGGTGATTGACCCCTCCCATTGCCAAATGCCATATGACCCTGTGATTCCGCTTTTGGGTATAAGTATTACATTTACCCTTGAATGTGCTCTTATAATAAGACTCCAGTTTAACAGCTTTCTGTCTCTGGCCAGGGGGTGACATACAGTGCTCATCACGATGGAGTGAAGGGCATTACAGGAGCAACAAAACTGCAAAAGAAAATCAACAAACCACTATCCAGAACTTCAGAGACTCTATAACAACCACCTAGAACTAGGCCAGACTAATCTCTCCCCATTCTGAAGCTCAGGGACATTTGCGGAAGAGGGGGTGGTAAGAGTGTAAGAGCAAAAGGATGGAAGGAGCAATGATTTGCAAGATACTCCACACAAGGTAGGGCCGAAGCAATCATAATTGGATATTGCATGCCCGGCGCAATGTCCAACACACTATTGACCTCACAAAGTCTAGCATCTGCTAAAGGCACCAAGATCCTTGGAGGCAAGGGATTGACAGCCATAGTAGTGTTCCTATGCTTAAGGGGAACACAGGAAAGGGTTCAGGGAAATGCCACTGGGTCCTTGTACGTCATCAGAGAGGAGGGCCCAGAGGAGAGTCAGGCATGCACAAGAAAGGACGCTGGGAATTGGGGCGGGAGGCACGGGGGGATGGGGTGGGAGGGGTGAGGGGAGGGAGAGCGGCGATTCGGGGGGAGGAGGAGGGAGGGAGGGAACTGGTGTACCTATTAAGTTTGTATGAGCTGAAATAATAATAAAAAATGTATTAAAAAAAAGATGGCTGAGGGGGTAAAAGCACGTGTCTTACTATCTAATGGGCTGAGTTTGATCTCTAGAACCCATGGAGAGGTAGAAGGAGAAAACCAACTGTACAAAGTCTTCTCTGACCTCCACACAGGTGTAGGTCATATCATACATATCACACATACACAAATAATCAATAAATAGCAATTATATGTGCCAGTGACAATATTCTTAAAAATTAGCTCGAAAATAACTGACAGATAACTGATAGATTTCTGAACTAGTTTCTTTTTCCTTCAATGCAAAAAGAACTCTTAACTGTGCATTGGTCCCAACACCTAAAGACTGACAATATCTCACAGCTCATTTAAAAGTACTCTGAACAGTCATTTCCATTTAGATTGTTGGATGTGGACTGTGTTCTTCAATCTAAAAATTTTCAACTTGAAGTCATCAACTGTCAACTTTTTGAAGGATTTTGAGCTTTGGGAAAGGTCTTTGTTTTTGTTGATGCTGAAATTTCAGTGGCATAATGTAATTCAGGTAAATATGTACATTTTCCCAAGTGTACATGGTCTCTAAGCTGCAGGCCTAGATCGAAAGGGTGGGCAGGACACTAACAGGTGAAGGTCAGACCCAGGCCCATGTCTCTTGACCTCTGGTATAGCCAGCAGTCCAGTTCCCTACTTATTCACTAAACCAAACTGGAAGAGGGAGCGGCAAGGAGGCAGTGCCATCAGAGGAAGGTCTTTTGGTTCTAGGAAACCTGCTACTCTGTGGTGGCAGGTGGTAGCTCGAAATTTCCAACAGGTATGGTGGAACAGATGTAAGCCTGAGTTGGAGGTCCTCCTGTGTCTACTCCCCCAAAGCATCTTGGCCTTGGGCACACTTGAGATGGTGGTATAGTAAATCCCACTTCCGCCACTTGTTTTTTGAGGCAGGAACTCTATATTGGAAATCAACTATATAGCTCAGGTACGTGGTCTCAAACTCCTGCCTCAATCTCCCAAGTGCTGGAGCTACAATTTTCCTCTATTTTCAATTGAGAGAAAGAGAGAGAGAGAGAGAGAGAGAGAGAGAGAGAGAGAGAGAGAGAGAGAAACAAACAGATGTGTGTAGAGAGAGAGAGATGAGAATTCATTATGTTTGGAACTTATGGACTCAAGTGATTTTCCTATTTCAGTCAGATAGTACAGCTGGGACTACAAATGTGTGCTATAGCACCTAGCTTCCTATTTTTTTACTGTAAAATAGAACATTCTGTGATGATAGGAATGTTTTATATCTAATATGGTAACTACCTGTTTCTATCAGCACTTGAAATGTAACTAAACTGAGACATTGAATTTTTAATATTTTAATTTTGAGATATAACCATATATATATGTAACCAGGTTGGCTTAGAACTTGCTATACAGCTAAAGATGACATTGAACGTCTGATCCTCCTGCCTCCACCTCCTGGGAACTGAGTCACAGTGTATTCTACCATACTGATTTATGTGGTGCTGGGAGTTGAACCCAAGGCTTTGTGCATGCTAGGTAAGTTCTCTACCAATTGAGCTACATCTCCAGTTCAGGAACTGAATTTTTAATTTTATTTAATTTTGTTAAATAGCTAACACAGTTACTGACTACAGTATTAGATTGCATAGTCCATATTATCAACGAATATGAATCCAAAAAAAAAAAGGAAATGCTCACTGTAAAACAACAAAACAGTGGATAAATAAACATCCCAACACCTTGTTCCACCCCCGGGCTGGCTCACAAAGTCACATCTGTTTATTACCCTACATCTCCAATAAAGTCTTAGTTTGACTCTGCCATCAATGATGAAAATTAAGCTATATGGTAAAAGAAAGGAAATCTTTTAAATCATTTTTCATAGATGTGCTCAAAGAATCAGTTCTCAACTGTTGATACCTGAATACCTGATACCATAGAATCCATAGTCCTCCCTGGTATAGTAGAAATAACAGCACTGGGGACCCTTTGCTTATAAGTCCTGCTGCTGCCAACATACAGATATCACAATCCTTGACCTGTGTCTCCAGTGATTTCCTGAGGTATCTGATTATGGAAAGCTATGCAAAGAGGACCCATGAAAAAAGGATCCTGTCCTTTAAAGACAACCAAACATATACACTATAGGCATAAATACAGCAAACATCTATTTTGTTTTTAAATTTTGTATTATGTGTGGAATATGTATACACACATGCTCATATGTGTACCTATGGAGCACTAGTCAATATTATGTATCTTCTTCAATTGTTCTTCATTTTATTTTTTTGAGACAGGATCTCTTCACTGAACCTGGACCTTGTGGTTTCGGCTATACTGGCTGGGCAGTGAGCTCTAGATATCTCCCTTTGTCTGCTCCATTATGTTAGGGTTACGGATGTTTGCAGCAAGGTCTAGTTTTTTTTTTTACATGAGTACTGAGATCTTGAATCAGATCCTTATGTTTTCATGGCAAACAAACAAACAAACAAACAAACAAACAAAAATAAACTATATGTACTCCTTAGCCCTTCCTTACAGCAAACTTTCAAAAGACAGATTAGCAATAAGAGATAATGTAAGTTACATTTACATTGTTCTGAATTACTCACACTGCAGTAGCATCTTGAAATTTTAACATTTCTTTCCAAGTATCTTCATCAAAACCTTGATAAATTCCATTATTGTTTACCACCAAGAGTATAATTGGTAAGTTGTACCTAAAAGTAAGAGCAAACTATGAAGGGACTAATTCTTTTTAAAGCAATTTTCTTTACTTAAAAAAACAGATGTCTTCTATAACCTTTTTTTTCAATAATAGAGGAAAACAAACAAAAAAACTCAAGCATTTACTATCCTAATAAAGAACAGAAAATCATCAAGTGCACACTGTTAAATAACAGGATCGTAGTGACTGCTCTCTATTCAGAAAAAGAATTATCACCGTCTAAAAGGTTTAATTGTCCATAAACCATCCATTGGTTGTCAATACAGACACTTTCAACAAGCAATTATTTTCACCTGCTACAAAGTCTCCTATTATCCAGACTGTCTTAGAACTCACTATGTAGCTGAGGATGATCTTAATCTTTCAGTCTCCAAGTCCTGGGCTTGTAGTAATGCACTACCATGCCTGACTTTCCCCTTGATTTTGAAAGCTTTATATACCAAAGTCTTTGAAAACATGATTCATAAAAGTCCTAATAAAAGTCTTCACTAAAAATATTTTTTTTAACTATAGCTTAAATACAGCTGAGGATTAGGTAAGGAAAAAGTTCTTATACTTTTACGATGGGAGTTTTTACACCAGTGCTCAAAACTTAAATGTCATCTTAGTGGCCCATACTGAACAGCACCTTGAAATGTGATTTATTTCAATCAGCCCTCACAATCATACTATAAGGTAGGAATTAGTCTTAATTCAGAGGAGAGAAGGCTGAGGCCTGCTTAATTGGCTTAAGTAAAACCAACTTGACCCTGATATGGCAGAACCATACAAGTCCAGGCCACCTGAGCCACAGGTTGTGCTCTTAACCACCAACTCGTCCCTGCAGCAACAAGCTTCTCTCGGGTCCAAACTTTTTGTTTTCACTGGCCTCAAAACTACTTCCCACAGTTTTACATGTTTTAGCATGTATTGAGAAGACCATAAACTACTATACAAATTATAGCAGGGCACCTACCACAGGGTGGACACTTCACACCAATTGCCAAGCAAGTAGGTCTTGTGTGTCATTTTTTACATTGTGAGAATGAAATACTGATTTATGACTTTGTTTTACCTGCAGATGGTTTCTACTTCCATGCCAGAAAACCCAAATGCACTGTCTCCTTCTACACAGATGACTCGTTGTGCAGGGTTTCTATCTTTAGCCACTAGAGCAGCTGCAATAGCAAATCCCAAGCCGACTCCCATTGTTCCAAAAGTACCAGCATCAAGCCTGGTGGGGCACAAAGCTAAAATTAAACTCTCTGGGGCATGTGAGCAGAAGGTGGGATTGGCAGAAACTGAATCATATTTTCCTAGCTTATTGAAAAATAAAGACATTCTCTTTTAAACATAAAATTTTTTAAATATTAAGAAATAATTTTCCAAGATACCCAGTATTAGGAAAAAAATTATTTGGATGACTGCAAACATATTCTTAGAGCACAAATTATCACATGAAACCAAGGTCATATGAACATAAAAACTCTACAAACCTCACTTAAGAATATACATATAAAATATGTCCTTGTACATTGAATATGTACAGATCTCAAATGTTTTCTAATCTGCATTACTGTAATTTCAAATTAAACACACTATAATTATTATTTCTTTCTTGGAAGTCTTACCTGTGGCGAGGAAGGTAGTTTTGAAGCACTGTACGTCCAATGTCCATAGTATTTGCTCCTTCACTTACCACAAAACAGTCTCTAGGCAGTTGTTCTTGAACATGATAGAATACTGTGTAATAATTCATAGGCAGGGATTTTTTAGAAGCTAATTCCTAAAACAGCAAAGGTGAAATATGAACTACTCTAGATTGGGATATAATGGAAATAACTTATGTCAATAAGCTACTATCAAAGTTATTTGGGAATAGTTAGGTAACAATTACAAGCTAAAAGATTCCTAAATGGCTATACAATGAATACCCTTTGGCCAATGAACAACCTTGAGGATATGCTAAGAAAAAAATGTCCCATAGTCACAGTTTGAACACTATTGAATAACCTGGAAATACCTCATTTTCTGATAATCTAAGATTTACCTTATTTACCTTAACATAGTTAAAGTCTTTGGAGAAGTCCTATAGTAAGGATGGCTGAGAAGCATTGAGTTAAACAAGACTGAAAAATCCTATTTGGGCACTCTTAGGAAAACACTACCTTAAGTATTTTATAGGTTTTCATTTAAATCTGGCTGTAAATTTAAAGTGTTAAGATTACAGAAGGCAACCTGAAAAGCTGGTTCTTTCCTTACACACTGCAGAGTAAAGGATCTATACTACTACCACTATTTTTAAACGTCCTTGAATAGAAGGAAAATAGCAAGGTAAATATTTTATATAACTATACGCCTGCTGGTGTTGAGAGAAAGCCACCTGGTGCTGTATAGCAACAATTCCATCTGGTTCTAGCATTAGCTCTTCACCTGTGCTACTCTGCTCTGCTGGAAGATGAACAAATACCCAAGGTGGATGAAGAACTCATATTCCTACACTAAAAGAGGGGCAAGCTCTAAGAGATGCCTAGGGAAAAGAAGGGATTATTAATAGTATGACCGAGAAAACAGAAACTGAGAGTGGCTCTTGATGGAAAGCAATCACTGATTAAAATTCCACTGCAAGATGGAACCAGGTGTATCAATTCTACTACAGTGCTTGATTTGAAAATGTGAATTTACTCTAATACTATTCATATATTAGGAAATAAAATGAGTATAAATCAGTTTTGATAATTCATAATAATTCTGTCAGTAGGAAATAATAAATGTACACTGAAATCTACACCAAGCTGAACCAAGATACACTTGAATACATTACACAGTGAAAAAGTTCTCAATAACCTATTTGAAAATTAAAGATAAAGTGTTACATGTACAACTTCAAATGGAAGTCACAAATCCAACATTACTCATTTTAATACTAATAAGGGACAGTTTGGTGGGCTCAAAATTTCATTACAACTTCCAAATTCTTCACTATCAGGCAAAGCCATAAGGACAGATGAGAAAGCCACAGAATTTCCAGTAGTGATATAAAAGTTAAGTAGAAAATAAAAAGGTTATATATATTGAATCACATTATTTTAATTTCAATTTTGATGACGGAATTAACTACTACAATTCATATTCTTTGAAGAACAGAATCTTAAGGGCAGAAAACAAGATGCTAACATGTCCCAGGTTTCAGATGTCAATTAATTGTGATGTTCTGTGCCAAAATAAGACTGACAAACTTCCAAAGTCGGACTGCTCTTTTAATGCATCTCAGTAACTCACAACTAAAATCCTTACAATTCCACAAATCACTTCAGGTCTTTTTCATGGTGAAGTACCTCATTCATTGTAATTTTTTAACACAAAACTTCATTACCATTTTTCACTAAGCTCTTATCTCATTTTTGTTGTGCAAAGTTTTTTGAGAGTTAAGAGTCCTGAGTTTGCATGAGCACAATGCTTTCTCAGAAAGTATGAATCATGTTATGGCATTAGAAAGCAACTCTTGCAGTGCTCTTGAATTTCAGTGGGCCCCACATTACCCTGGATGCAGCTTCGTTGCTCTTCATTTTTTCTCTCAGTGTCATCCACCACTTGCTGTCTACAGGATACTGCCATGGTGTTTTATAAAACTGTTCTAAAAGCTGGAAAAACAAAAACAAAAACAAAAAAAACCCTTTTTTTTTTCCTTTTTGGCAATTTGCATCTCATTAACATAAAAATCACCTTAAAGATTATTATCACAACTGATGGTAGATCAAAGAGTAGTGGCTCAATCTGGGTCAGAGAAAGCCGATGACAAACATTTAGTGCTTCAGCATAGCCTCACTTATGTTGGAAATGCATCTTAATATTGTGCTAAAGTCATCAAAAATCAAGTGATAAAAGTGACTATGTTTTCTCCTGCCACAATGAAATATAAAAATTATATACAAATAATAGGAACTTAGAAAAGTCATGGATTATAGTTTGAAAAGTAAAAACCTTCACTACCGAAAAATATACTGTTAGATTTTCCCACTGTATAAGACATTTTGTGGCCATTAGTTTAAAAGCTGTATTATTATTATTACTTAACAAATTCTGATTTGAATGACTTGTAATTTTTACTTGTCTTCTAAAAATGCTTAACTTACATAAATAGAAGTGATATACAAGAAGTGAATTTACCAAGTCCCAAGTTTCCATCATAAATTTAGTTTAAAATAGGTAATAATAGACCTGCCACCAGAGAATCAACACTATCATTTTCAACAACTGATTGTCATTGGAGGTCCAAGCCAAATAAACTAAACTCAGTTGTCATCCGATAATATCTAGACTCAACTGAGCAACAGCTCAGGGCATGCCCTTGGGGGATTATCTTGGTTATGTTAATTAAGGTAGGAAGGTGTGCCCACATGGTCCTGGCATCATCACTTGGTTGAGATCTTGAACTGTATAAGTGGAAAAGGGAACCTAGTAACAGTATGTATGCATTGCTCTCTGTTCTGTGGATCTCATCAGTTTGGATGATGTGATTAGGTGCTTCAAGCTCCTGCTGACTTACTTCCCCAACAGAATGGACTATACACCCTTGAATTGTGAGCCAAAAATAAACCCTTTTCCTTTTAAACGGCTCATTAGGATATTTTATCACAAAAACAGAAAAAGTAAGTAAGACACCAGGCAAAGGTTCTTACCTGTTCAGAAACAGCATTTATGTCTCCAAGTAAAGTCACAGCAGGTCTTACGTTATTCCCTAATTCTTCAGCACAGATATCAATCTAAAAAAGAAACAAGCCTAAAGAAGAAGCCTATTTAAAGCAAAACAAAACAAAACAAAAAACCTTAAGAAGCTAACCGGACTTGAACAAATGACCTATGAATATAAACATACGATAAAGATTTGATATTCAAGGGCTGGGGAGATGGCTTAGAAGTTAAAGCTTTTGCCTTGCAAACAAAAGAACCTGAGTTTAGATCCTCAGTGTCACCGTTTGAAATATGTCCCCCAAAGTCTCATGTATTTGGGAAGATCGTGGCACCTTTGAGAGGTAGAGTCTTGCTGGAAGAAGGCAGTCACAGGAGGTGGGCCTTGAAGTAGATTAGTCCATCCTACTTCCTGGAGAAGTCTGCTTTGCAGCAAGGAGACTTGCAGCTCCCAGTCTCCAAGATGTTTGCAGTGACTTAGCCTGCCTCCAGTTTCGGCTGGCCAGCCAGCCAGCCATACCACTCCGCCATGAAAGGCTGTATTTGCTATCTGGAACCATAAACTTAATAAATCTCCTTTCTCCCTTAAGTTGTTTGACTTTGAATGCTCTCTCACAACAATAGATAAGACTAACTAATACACCCAGATACTATGAAAAATGCCAGGCAGATAAAACCATGGCTTGCAATTCCAGCCTTAGAAAAAGAGCCTGGAAAACCCCAGAGCAAAGCAATCAGGGGAACTCTCAAACTTCGATAAGCACGTTCACACTCTAGTGTCCTCTTGTACACACATGTGCACATAATAAAAAAGATTTGATCTTCAATAAATTAGTACTTTAATAAAGTCAAAATTATTGGAATTATATAATTGTCATGGCTAGAATACAAAACACTGTCTCTCATTTTAAAATCTACTCTATTATTTTGATGTAATTTTGACATGCACTTGATTTGATGAATTATAGCTAAATGTAACCAATGATAATATTCTACTGAATTACAATTAGAATTCTATAGACAGAGGTTTTCAAATTCAAGTATATATTAGAATCACCCAGTTAACTAAATCTATGGCTATCACAGAAGTTAACCTCAGAGTTTCTGACTTCAATAGGTCTAGAATGGGGGCCCAAAAGTGTATTTCTATGTTGATGTTGGTGGTCTAGGACATTCTGAAAGCTATTACTACAATGTGGCATATCTATTTTACATTTATTCAGAAGTTCTATCTCTGTATGGATGCAGACCAGCAGAAATGGCTTTTGCAAGGAGAAATATTAAGCACACTAAGGGGTATGAATTTCAGTCAATAATCAAGAAGAGGTGGAACATTTTCAGGTAAAATCCATGTTATAGTTAGACACAGGTATCAACTTGACAGTTGAGAGTTTGAACTCTAGGCACATTTGTAGGGAATGAATGGTTGAGTGTAAGCCCAGAGCAAACCTGCAAGAGATTGTCTAGCTGATAGGGAAGGCCCAGTGGGTGGGAGTCGGCCCTGAACAGATGAATAAAATACTGAGAGCCAGTTGACTAAGTTGGCATCCTGATATATGATCTGGAAAATAAGAGATGCTGAGAGAGTCATGGGTTGTTTTGGCCCAGTTTGTAATGAGGGGAATAAGTACTTCAGTAAAGTGAATTTAAAGATGATGGACTGGTTTGCTTGATAGAGGAGAGCTGTGTTGGCAGCCTTTTCTTGCATGAGGAAAGGGCAGACAGCCGAATAGCTGCTGTTGTTGGAGAGATGAGCATCAATGAAGGAAGGCCTAGTGATATGCACTGGGATGGTGGAGACGTGAATACTACCGTATGGCATGTTTGTGGTTTGAAAACCCAGATTCCTTCAGGGGCCGAAAGCCCAAGTGTTGCAATCAGCCTGCATGGTTGCTGATAAATGACATCAAATGGCTTAAGGGAACAAGGGGTTTATTTTCTATTACGATTACAGCTTGATGGGAGAGCATGCACTAACACAAGGGCCAAGGGAACTGGCCACACCATCACCACATAACAGCTGAGAGAAGGACGATCCTTACTTGCCAGACCAGCATGTCTGTCTGACCAAGTATACAGAAAGATGCCAACTCTCTCAACCAGTTCTCTGTGATTTACCCAGGGCCTAATCCCACCCACCATGGGCTGGGTCTTTCCCATCAGCTAGACAATCTCCTGCAGGTCTGCTCTGGGCCAAACTGAACCACTAATTCTCTACAAATGTGCCCAGAGCTCAAAACCTCAACTGTCAAGTTAACACCTGTGCCTAACTATGACACCAAGTTAAAGCCGTTTTTTGCCCTTTGGAAGTTTGGCTGCCTAAAAGAGACTTTTCCAGCATCAGTGCGTTAAAGTTGGTACAGCTGTAGCTTGAGTGCACCAAGCTACATTTCAACCTCGCTTCAGAATCTGGCAGCATCCTCCAGGTGATACTGGTTTTGGTGTACTACTGAGGGGTTCATGGAGAGCAGCAAAAGCTTGGCACCAAGTGGCAGGCGTAGAGTTCATGCAAGGAAAAGTGAAGCTTATAGCTGCAAAGGTGAACCCAGAGTGGTGTTGGAAATGCCATAACCGTTGGATGTATGCTGAGGACAGCTGTGAGTGGAGATTCAGCCTGGTTTAAAGGAACTCTGCTTCTACAACTTTGAGCTGCAAATAGGGACTGGGATTGCCTAAAATCTTTGAGCTACTGTGACTACATGATGAGCAACAAAAGATGGACATTGAAATACAGGATGTGATATCTGATTTGTTGGACTTGATTCTAATTTGATATTTTCTTATTTTGTCAAGATGCTTCTATTTTTATGTTTTATCTGTGCTGGAGTATTTAACTTATTTTGACTTGATAGATTCCTACAGTTAAAAGACTTGGGATATTTAAAGAAAGACTTTCAGTTCCAACATTTTAATAATTGAACTTTTAATGGGTGACATTTTAAATTGGAGTATAGAAACTTTTAATTTTGGACTTTGAGAATTAATAAAATTAAACATATTTATATTATAAATCAGATAACTTTTAACACCTATGGGAACAAAGATCGAAGGTTACAGTTTAAAAGTGCTGTCTTTGTGTCGAGTTGACAAGGGGTGGAGTGTCATAGTTAGGCACGGTGTCAATTTGACAGTTGAGGGTTTGACTCTGGGCATATTTGTAGAGAATTAATGGTTGAGTTAAGCCCAGAGCAAACCTGCAGGAGATTGTCTAGCTGATGGGGAAGGTCCAGCCTATGGTGGGTGGACTAGGCTCTGAACAGATGAATAAAATACTGAGAGCTGGTTGAGGAAAGGTGGCATCCTGATGTACACTTGGCTAGAAATGCTGGTCTGGCAAGTAAAGATTGTTCTCCCTCAGCCATTACGTAGAAACAGAGATGGTGTGGCCTGGTGTTGGTGCATGCTCTCCTGTCAAGTTGGACTACAGACCAACTGGACCATCAGTAAGAAAATAAACCCCTTGTTCCCTTAAGCCGTTTCGATGGTCATTTATCAGCAACCATGCAGGTGAACTGCAACAATCCATGATCTTGCTTGTTTGCAGTTTTTAGTTATCAATGGCCCCATGTGGGAAGGAGACTATTATATTATCACAAGTCGACTTCTTGAGAGTAAGTGATAGGCTGAAACAGCAATTGTAGTTTGGTCATGAAACATCACCTTGAATGGGCAAACTGTATAGCAAGCAGGGCTGTGCTGTTATGTAAGAAGTGCTTCCCGAGCTTAAAGGCAACCCACAGAATGGGAGAAAATCTTCACTAACCACATATCTGATAGAGCTCTACTGTCCAGAGTGCACAAAGAACTTAGAAAACTAAACACCAAGGAAAACAATGGCCTAATTAAAAAATGGGCCCTGGAACTTAAAAGAAATTTTACCAGGGATGAAATTAAAATGTCTAACAAATATCTTAAAAAATGCTCCACTTCTTTAGCCATCAGGGAAATGCAAATCAAAACTTCCCTGAGATATCATCTCACCCCGGTCAGGATGGCAAAAATCCACAACACAAACAACAACAAATGCTGGAGAGGATGTGGAGACAGGGGAACTCTCCTACATTGCTGGTGGGAATGCAGGCTCATACAGCCAGCCACTCTGGCGAGCCGTCTGGAGATTCTTAAAGAAATTAAAGATTGAAATGCCATATGACCCTGCGATTCCACTTTTGGGAATAACCCCCCATACAGCAGAGGTTCACCTCGATAGCACAAGCATGACCATGTTCATAGCAGCACTGTTTACAATAGCAAAGACATGGAATCAATCCAAATGTCCAACAGTTGACGAGTGGATAAGGAAACTGTGGTACATCTATACAATGGAGTACTACTCAGCCATCAAAAATGATGAATTACTGGAATTTGCTGGGAAATGGATGTCATTAGAAACAATTATATTAAGTGAAGTATCCCAACCCCAGAACTTTAAGCGCCGTATGTACTCCCTAATAGGTGGCTCCTAGTACCAAACCCACCCAGCCCACCTTGAGACACTCATAGGTAAATCTATGTATTACCTACAGTAATTGCAAGGATTATGAACAGGAGGGATGGGGTTGGAGGGCCACACCAGAAACAAGGAGAGAAGTGACCATGTTACAGTAGAGAAAATAGGCCTCCATCAAGGACTGCAAGAAAGTAATGTGACATCTGGTTAAGTTCACAGACATTCGTTCCTGATTATTTACAACTAAGGGGGTATGAACTCACCAGAAGGGGAGGGCATATAGTCCGGCAGATTAAAAAGTAACCATTTTGCAAATGGGTGATTGACCCCTCCCATTGCCAAATGCCATATGACCCTGCGATTCCGCTTTTGGGTATAAGTATTACATCTACCCTTGAATGTGCTCTTATAATAAGACTCCAGTTTAACAGCTTTTTGTCTCTGGCCAGGGGGTGACATACAGTGCTCATCACGATGGAGTGAAGGGTATTGCAGGAGCAACAAAACTGCAAAAGAAAATCAACAAACCACTATCCAGAACTTCAGAGACTCTATAACAACCACCTAGAACTAGGCCAGACTAATCTCTCCCCATTCTGAAGCTCAGGGACATTTGCGGAAGAGGGGGCGGTAAGAGTGTAAGAGCAAAAGGATGGGAGGAGCAATGATTTGCAAGATACTCCACACAAGGTAGGGCCGAAGCAATCATAATTGGACATTGCATGCCCGGCGCAATGTCCAACACACTATTGACCTCACAAAGTCTAGCATCTGCTAAAGGCACCAAGATCCTTGGAGGCAAGGGATTGACAGCTACAGTAGTGTTCCTATGCTTAAGGGGAACACAGGAAAGGGTTCTGGGAAATGGCACTGGGTCCTTGTATGTTATCGGAGAGTCAGGCATGCGCAAGAAAGAACTCTGGGAATTGGGGTGGGAGGCACGGGGGTATGGGAAGGGAGGGGTGAGGGGAGGGGGAGCAGGGGGTTCGGGAGGAGGAGAACGGAGGGAGGGAACTGGTGTACCTATTAAGTTTGTATGAGCTGAAATAATAATAAAAATGTATTATTAAAAAAAGGGAGATTAGCAAAATAAGGGGAGAAATATCTGAAATCGAGACTAAGAAAATGATAGAAAAAAATCAACCAGTCAAAAAGCTGGTTCTTTGAAAAAATCAATAAGATAGATACACATCTAGCTAAATTAACCAAAAGCAAGAGAGAGGAAACCCAAATTAACAAAATTAGAAATGAACATGGAGTAATCACTACTGATACCCAAGAAATCCAGAGAATTATAACATCATATTTCAAAAACTTATACTCAGTGAAGTTTGACAACACATAAGAGATGGATGAATTTCTAAGTAAACACATCTTACCTAAATTGAATCAGGAAACTGTGAATTACTTAAATGGCCCTATAACATATAAGAAAATTGAAGAAGTAATCTCGAATCTTCCCACCAAAAAATGTCCTGGACCAGATGGATTCAGCACAGAATTCTACCAGACATTTAAGGAGTCAATAACACCAATACTCCTTAAACTGTTCCATCAAATAGCAAAGGAAGGAACACTACCAAATTCCTTCTATGAAGCTAATATCGTCTTAATCCCAAAACCTAATAAGGATTCACTTAAAAAAGAAAACTATAGGTCGATCTCCCTGATGAACACAGACACAAAGATTCTCAACAAAGTCTTAGCAAATCGGATTCAAAAACATATCAAAAAGATCATTCACAGAGACCAAGTAGGCTTCATCCCCGGCACGCAAGGTTGATTCAACATACGAAAATCAATAAATGTAATTCATCATGTAAACCAGTCCAAATTCCAAGACCACATGATACTCTCGATAGACGCAGAAAAAGCCTTTGACAAGATCCAACAGCCTTTTATGATCAAGACAGTAGGAATGGAAGGAACCTTTATCAATATAATAAAAGCTGTATACAACAAGCCCACAGCAAGGATTATGCTCAATGGGGAACAATTGGAAGCATTCCCACTTCGATCAGGAACTAGACAAGGCTGTCCACTCTCACCACTTCTATTCAATATTGTACTTGAAGTCTTAGCTGAAGCCATAAGACAAGAAAGGGACATAAAAGGGATTCAAATCGGCAAGGAAGAAGTCAAGCTATCCCTATTTGCAGATGACATGATCTTATACCTGAGGGATCCCAAAAACTCCACCAGGAAGCTCCTGGAACCTATTGAGAAGTTCAGCAGGGTGGCAGGATACAAAATAAATGTGCAAAAATCAGAGGCCTTCCTATATGCCCAGAATGAAAGAAGTGAAAAAGCCTTGAGTGAAACAATCCCATTTACTGTAGCCCCTAAAAACATGAAATGACCTTGGTATAAACCTAACCAAGGAGGTAAAAGACCTTTACAATGAAAACTTTAAAACCCTAAAGAAAGAAATTGCTGAAGACATCAGAAGGTGGAAAGACCTCCCATGCTCCTGGATTGGCAGAATCAACATTGTAAAAATGACCATCCTACCAAAAGCAATATACAAATTCAATGCTATACCAATTAAAAATCCCAAAGCAATTCTTTAAAGAAGTTGACCAATTAATCTCAAAATTCATATGGAGGCACAAAAGACCCAGGATAGCAAAGACAATCCTGAGTAACAAAAACACTGCTGGAGGTATTACCATACTGAACCTTAGTCTATACTACAAATCCATAGTTATAAAAACAGCCTGGTACTGGCTCCAAAATAGACACACAGATCAATGGATAAGGGTTGAGGACCCAGATATAAGCCCACAAAAATACAGCCATTTGATCTTCGACAAACGGGCCTAAAGAATCCAATGGAAAAAGAACAGCATCTTCAACAAATGGTGCTGGCAAAACTGGATCTCCACATGCAGAAGATTAAAGCTGGACCCGTACTTGTCACCATGTACAAGACTTAATTCCAAATGGATCAAGGACCTTGATATCAGGCCAGAGACTATAAAAATCATAACTGAATGGATAGGGAACTCCCTTGAGCTGATTGGGCTAGGCCAACATTTCCTAAACAGACATCCAATGGCACAGTCACTACTACCAACTCTCAACAGTTGGGATCTTGTGAAATTAAAGAGCTTCTGTTCAGATAAAGAGATCGTAACACGAGCTCAAAGGCAACCCACAGAATGGGAGAAAATCTTCACTAACCACATATCTGATAGAGCTCTACTGTCCAGAGTGCACAAAGAACTTAGAAAACTAAACACCAAGGAAAACAATGGCCCAATTAAAAAATGGGCCCTGGAACTTAAAAGAAACTTTACCAGGGATGAAATTAAAATGTCTAACAAATATCTTAAAAAATGCTCCACTTCTTTAGCCATCAGGGAAATGCAAATCAAAACTTCCCTGAGATATCATCTCACCCCGGTCAGGATGGCAAAAATCCACAATACAAACAACAACAAGTGCTGAAAAGGATGTGGAGAGAGGGGAACTCTCCTACATTGCTGGTGGGAATGCAGGCTCATACAGCCATTCTGGCGAGCCATCTGGAGATTCTTAAAGAAATTAAAGATTGAAATGCCATATGACCCTGCTATTCCACTTTTGGGAATAACCCCCCATGCAGCAGAGGTTCGCCTCGATAGCACAAGCACGACTACGTTCATAGCAGCATTGTTTACAATAGCAAAGTCATGGAATCAACCTAAATGTCCAACAGTTGACGAGTGGATAAGGAAACTGTGGTACATCTATACAATGGAGTACTACTCAGCCATCAAAAATGATGAATTACTGGAATTTGCTGGGAAATGGATGTCATTAGAAACAATTATATTAAGTGAAGTATCCCAAACCCAGAAAGTTAAGCGCCGTATGTACTCCCTAATAGGTGGCTTCTAGTACCAAACTCACCCAGCCCACATTGAGACACTCAAGGGTAAACCTATGTAATACGGTAATTGCAAGGATTGTGAACAGGAGGGATGGGGTTGGAGGGCCACACCAGACACAAGGAGAGAGGGGACCATGTTACAGCAGAGAAAATCGACCTCCAAGGAATTCAAGTAAGTAATGTGACACCTGGTTAAGTTCACAGATGTTCGTTCCTGATCATGTACAACTGAGGGGGTATGATCTCACCAGAAGGGGAGGGCATATAGTCTGTCAGATGAAAAGAGATCATTTTGCAAATGGGTGACTGATCCCTCCCTCACCGAGGTTTCCTGCTTTTATTACATCTACCCTTGAATGTGCTATTATAACAAGACTCCAGTTTAACAGCTTTTTGTCTCTGACCAGGGGGTGACATACAGTGCCCATCAGGATGGAGTGAAGGGCATTGCAGGAGCAGCAAAACTGCAAAAGAAAATCAACAAACCACAATCCAGAACTTCAGAGACTCTATATCGTCCACATAGAACTAAGCCAGCCTAATCTCCCCCCATCCTGAAGCTCAGGGACATCTGCGGAAGAGGGGGCAGTAAGATTGTAAGAGCAAAAGGATGGGGGGAGCAATGATTTGAAGAGACTCCACACTAGATAGGGCTGAAGCAATCATAATAGGACTTTGCATGCCCTGCGCCATGTCCGTCACACTATTGACCTCACAAAGTCTAGCATCGGCTAAAGGCACCAAGATCCTTGGAGGCAAGGGATTGATGGCCACAGTAGTGTTCCTGTGCTTAAGGGGAACACGAGAAAGGGTTCAGGGAAATGCCACTGGGTCCTTTTACGTCATCGGAGAGGAGGACCAAGAGGAGAGTTAGGCATACACAATAAAGGACTCTCTGGGAATTGGGGGGGAGGCACTGGGAGATGGGGAGCGAGGGAGGGGGAGCAAGGGGTTCGGGGGGGAGGAGGAGGGGGGAGGGAACTGGTCTACCTATTAAGTTTGTATGAGCGGAAATAATAATAAAAAATGTTATAATAAAAAAAAAAGAAGTGCTTCCCACAGTATGAAACTGGCTGATGAAGAGGGTCAGAATGACGAATGCCATCAAAGAAAAGTCAGAGTATTTTCTAGACATTCTGTTTAGTGACATAGGTAAAAGCAGAGTCATTTAGAGATTCCCAAACAAAATCTGAAACAAAGTTTTGTTATCTCAAAAGAAAAACTCTCTCCCTAATAAGACTGAATGTGTCATTCTAACCTACCATCCTACTTAAGCCTTTTTTCTCTAGTTTTAAATGTACTTGAACTGTGAAGAAGGGGCAAATTAAGCTTTTCAAACTATTTGAGATTTGATTTTGAAAGGTATTCTGGTTGGAAATGGCACATTATGTTTTGTAGCCTTGAAAAAGGTAGCTTACTTTGGTACCTGTAATTATGCGAGATAATTTATAAGATCTATTTTTGTAAAAAGAGAAAACGTTCTTTACAAAAGTTAAGAAGAAAGCAGAGGTGATAATAGCTGAGAGGGAGAACAATGAACCATAGGTAGCTCAATATGAAATCTTCTCTGAGTACCTGAATAAACTTCACATCTGGCTGATATCTTGGCGGCAGTCCAAAATGTAAAATCCAGTTTAATCTAGCACCAAATAACACGATTACATCAGCAAATTGCAAAGCCCTATTAAAATAAAGAATGTGATATAACACAAAAATCTTATTAATATTTTTACTTGAATTATTTTAAACTTCTTAAAGTATTTCTAAAGTCTAAATAATTTAGAGTTCCTAGGGT
Source organism: Typhlomys cinereus (assembly GCA_023101885.1). Taxonomy (NCBI): domain Eukaryota; kingdom Metazoa; phylum Chordata; class Mammalia; order Rodentia; family Platacanthomyidae; genus Typhlomys; species Typhlomys cinereus. Next base: position 236,840 of record JALPQD010000055.1, read on the forward strand.
AATTTTGATCTTTCATATTAGAATGATTTTTGGAGGGCTGGGGAGATAGATGGCTCAGTGTGTAAAGTGCTTGCTGTACAAACATGAGGACCTGAGTTTGACTCCCCCAACAACTGCTTCAAAGCTAGGTCCATTGACATGTACCTATGACAACAGCACTGTGGAAGGGTAAGAGAAGATTCGTAGGTCTTGAAGACTAGGCTAGTCAACCAGATTAGCCAAAAGACCCAGATTCAATAAGAGGGAGACTGTCTCAAAAATAAAGTGGAAAATAATAGAAGACATCTGATTTCAACCATGGCTTCTGCAGGTACACTCAAGGGAATGTGCAGCTGTACATACATATAGCATACATCCCCCTTGCCTTGCTCTCTCAAAAACTGCAGCTCAAAGTTGTGATTCTCCTGTCTCAGACTATGAAATGTTGGAATTATAGGTGTGTACCACCATTCCTTGAAAAGGTTGTTTTGTATTACTTTGGTAGCATGTGGATGGGACCTAGGACCTTATACATGTGAGGTAAATGTTCTTCTGAGCCACATCCCAGGTCATATGCTTGAATCTTGAAATTCTGATCTTCCTACTTCCATCTCCTGAGTGTTGGGTAACATGCCCAGATGATGCTGGTGCATGCTAGGCATTCTAACGACTGACCTACATCCCCAGCCTGGAATTGCTTCCTAAAATATCATGTTAGGTGCTTTCAACAAATGTCCAAATAATTAAGACTAACCTATGTTTTACAAGAATTTCCAGTACTTTGATCACCTAAGTATGGCCCTTCTGCTTTGTGAAAATTCCAAACAGCCTACACTGTAAGTATATCACTTTATAATCAGCAGAAGGCTGATATTATGTTGCTGTGAATTTGCTGGACAATTTTTACAAACATAGAAAAGAAGAATTGGATAAGAGTCCAAACAACTTTCTTTCCTCAATGAAGTTGAGCATATACTAATTCTAAGTTTCCCTACTACCCTGCTCTCTCCCTCCCTTCTTTTCTTCCTTCCATTGTTTTCTTTCCTTCTTTCTACCTCTTCTCTCTTCCTCCCTTTCTTCTTTCTTTCCTTTCCTTCTTTCTGAGACAGAGTCCCACTATGTAATCCAGAATGGCCTCCAACAAACAATGCTCCTGACTCAGCCTCCAAGATTACAAACATGCGCCACCTGGCTACAAAGTTCTTGAAAGTAGTTAGAGAAAAATGACACATTACATGTAGGAGAACAATGATTGAAGATTTTTCATAGAAAACCATCAGGACTAGGAGAAAATTAGTAATATCTGTAAAGTACCGAAAATAAATATAGATGTGCTTAAAATCATGATTATTTAGACATTTTTTTCAATTCACATTTTTTCAAGGTCACAAAATAATTTAAGTTAGTGTAAAATCTGCCAAACCACTGTATTTAAAACCTGGAATGCCACGCACCTGGATCTGGCTGCACCCACACAGTTTGGATGATTGTCAGGGACAACACCCTTTCCCATAGGGGTGGGCAAAAATGGCAAATTACATTGTTCCACCAATTTCCTGACATTCTTCTCTGCGTGGGCATAAGCAGCACCTACAAGAAATGCAAATGCATTCGATGATTCAGATAATGATGGCACCAGGAATCTGAAACTATTTCATGAGAAAGCAACTCCTTCTGCTATACATGGGCTTAAACACAAAACGAATGATGACTATGGTTATTGACTTGGATGTTTTAAAATTCTTAAGAAAGCAATCACTCTAATTTTCCAACAATAATATTCTCAGTTATTCTGAAGAACTCCTACCCAAACAACAAAAGTCTTAGCTCTTTATCTCTTGCTGTTGTCACTTAACTGTTTTTATGCTATGGTCCCACTGGAATATTGTCCCAAACTCCCTGAACATATATCTGTACTCGGAGGCCTAGATGAGCAGACAACTTTTCCTTGATAAAGGTTCCATTCACATATTGCTCAACATCACCAGTAAATCTGCACAGAGTTATTAATCTACAGTCTATAAATTTCTAAAGTTCTGCAGATCTGTTTAGAGTCTCTACAGTGTTGCGATTTTAACAGGATTTAAAGTGAGACACATGTCTGTTTTTTGTAACTGTATGTCACTGAATAACTACATGTTTTCAGTGACACAGCAAACTACTTACTGTTTCATATAGGACCTTTCCAAAGCCATCAAGGGCATTAGTATTTTTAGCTATTTATTTTTAAACTTTTTTTCAGAGTTAATAGCATATTATTCATATTTGGAACTATATTTTTCCATAGAATCCTAATATATATACTAAAGTATGCTTTTACATTCAATTGTTCTTACTATAAGAACATCTTTGGAAGGGGCTGGAGAGATGGCTCAAAAGCAGGACCTGAATTTGGATCCCAGATCCCATGTAAAACATAAAGTGAAAATGGCAGTGGCCTGCACTTCTGTCCCTGCCTGGGAAACCATGGAGCAAGGCACAAAGAAGGTAGAGCAATCCAGGATGATTCTCAAAGTCATCCTTGGACCTCCACGGGAATACCCAGTGTCCTATCACATACACGCATGCGCACGCGCGCGCGCACACACACACACACACACACACACACACATACACACACACACACACACACATACACACAAATGGGCATGTGCATACATGCAAAAGCAAGAAAAATCTTAAAAGCCTTTATTATATATGTATGATAAAAAATGTCCTATTAATTGCAGCCAGAAAGTTTGCTTATTTTCCTTCTCACCTCAATGTTTGTATACCAGTTTCCTTTTCCTAGACTGACTTCATTCCCCTTGTCTACTGGCTATTTTTTCATACTACAAAATCAGAATCATCTTTTCTGGATCCTCTTTTCGTACTACTTATACAATCAAACTATTGCTTTTCTTGAATTCCGCAAACCCACTCTGTACACATGACCTAAGAGGATACTAAGGGACTGGGGGAAATGGCTCAGTAAATAAAGTGCTTGTATGGTCCCAGAACTGAGGGAACAGAGACAGGATCCCTGGAGTTCACTGCCCAGCCAATCTAGCCTCACTGAGACAGGTCAGTGAGGAAACCTGTCTCAAAAATATAAGGTGGACAGTTACTGAGAAAAAATATCTAACACATGCCTCTGGTTACACATGTGCACACACAGAAAAATGTAACACATATATAACAGATACGCACTAAACCTTTTAAAAAGGAATGTACTATACCTCCTTGTTACTAGGTTATGGTAAGCATTCACCAGCAAATATTCAAGAAAGAATGACAACTAGCATCTATTAAGTGCTTTCTGCATTCTTTGTTCCTTAATTGAATCCTATTTGAATAGTTAATATTCTTTAAAAGTGAGCACAGAGTTAATACATTGTACAAGACATTCAACTCAGCTTTGATCTCTATTTTTTTTTTTTACTACTTTCCTTCCCTTCCTTTTCTATTCATTTATTTTTGGCAGTCCTGGGGCAAGAAACATAAGACATATAAGATAAACGCTCTACCACTGAGTTACACCCCTAACAACTCCATTTGCCTTAAAACAATTTTAGTATCTCTATAGTTACTTCCTAAGTGATTGATAATTGATTGATATAGTCGATCCTAATAGTCTCAATTCTAGAACATGAAGATACAACAATAAATTACTAACCTGGAATGTCTATAACCCTAGCACTTAGGAGTCTAAGGCAGGAGGAGGATGAGTTCAAGGTTGGGCTGGTTCATATAGCAAGTCTGAAAACAGCCTGGATTGCATATCAGGACAAACAAAGCAAAGTCAAAATATCAATCCCACCCACAAACAATAATAATAAATTGTTTATAGAAATATAAATTGTTTGGGATGACACCAGAGAAGTAATTTGACAATAGTATCAAAAAGTCTTAAAATACATATACCTTTTCATTTATTTACTTTATCATTCTGGGGATCTATCTTAAATCTTAAATGTGAAAAAATCTTTAGGTATGAACATGTTTATTATAATTATTATAAACACAAAAAACCCAAAAACTAAAAACAAAAAAATTTGAAAAATCTTTAAATACATGTTTATTATAGCTACCATAAGCAAATAATAAGCATACATGATCAAACATTAAAACTGTATTAAGGATGCAGTAAGAAAAAATGTTATAATATTAAATGGTTAAAGTAGAATATTAAATTGCCTATGCAACATGATCATAATGTAAAATATATATAATAAGCATAAAAAAGAATAGACAAGTACTCAAAGTCAATATTGGCTTTCTTGTATGAAGATATTTCTTTTTAAAAAATCTTTTTTAGGGCTGGAGGGAGAGCTCAAGTGTTATGATCTTGTCTCATAAGCAGAAGGACCTGATTTTGGATTCTGGATCTCATGTAAAATTAACAGGCAGAAATGGCAGCGGCCTGAACTTCTGGTTTTGGGTGGCAGAGCATGATAAATCCAAGACTAAAGCAAAAAGGAGGCAGAAACAATCAGGATGATTCCTAAAGTCATCCTTGGTCCTCTACAGGCACATACAGTACCCTCTGACACACACACACACACACACACACACACTAATAATAATAGTAATAATAATATAATAAAAAGTTTTAAAAATCTTTTGCGGATTTTCTAAAAAGTAAATATATTTACTTATAAGTAAAAAAAAAAAAAGTGACCTTTGAGTATATGAGAAAAAGTTCTATGATTTGAAAACAAATAAATGACACAAATGGATGTAGAAAACTCTTATTCCAATTTCAAACATTAGAGCAGATAAAAATAAATAATGAAGACAATGTCTAAAAAACCCCAGCACTCCATCAAACCTTCGTAAGACTTAAGACATTCAATGCTACCTTTCCCAATGATGAGCAGGGGCTGCCTGGCATTCCTGATAACTGATGCAGCCATACACACAGCAGAGGTTTCGGCCATGCTAACAGGAGGTGGCATGCAGCACTCCTTGTGCCTGGAAATAAAGAGCACTGTTAATTAAAAGAGGCTAACTCTAAAGTTTCTATTGTGAATTTTTCAAATTCTTAAAAAGAAAAAAACCCATAAAATACTGTATAATTAGAACCTACATTATACAAATGTCTGTACATAAAATTGATAACCTCTACAAAAATCTAAAAGAAGGCTTACAGAGTTTTAGTTTACCTAAGGTTTATCATCCCTCATTCCTCAATATTACTTTGATTGTCATGTATCGACATATATTATATACCATAGATGTTCTGTGTCTGATTCTCACACAGAAATCACCTCTAGCGTATTGAATATATTGTAAGCACCACTGTCTATTGTCATTAAAGAACTATTTGCATAACAGCAAGGTTCCATAAAAATTGCACTTAGAAAATAATTTTGAAGCAATGAAACACATTATAATAAGTGAATAAGCTTTAACATGAACACAAACATAACATGTATGAAAGCTGTAATCCCAATTTTGGGAAAGTGTTAGCAGGAGGATCAAGCATTTGAAGTTGGCCTAAACTATTCAGCAAGAGCCAATCTCAAAAAACCTTAAACACAAGAATTAACACATGAAAATGGAAAATTATTAAATATTAAAAATGATAATCCTTGGATGGAATGATTTTTTTCTACTTTTCTGGATTTTTCAAAATTGTGATAGCAGAAAAAATATATTTCACTTTTTAAAATAATTTCATTGACTTTATTTATTCTACCGTTATTTTATTTATGAGAAGAAATGCCAAATCACAAAAAGGATTTGATGTCCAGATATGCTTACTGTAGCAGTTTTAATAGTTTCAGCAATGTTTATTATGATATAATAATTTATTACAGCAAATAAGAAAGGAAATACTCGGCAATTTATCTGAAAGCTCAGAAATTTAAACATATACTCCAAAGAAAACAACCTTGGCAATACTTTATATTCAAAATGTAATTTTCCTAGCATATTCATGAAACCCTCCATATATATCTGCAATATTTTAGCACCATATATATGTATGTTGAGCACAAAAATTCTCAGCCATGGTTATACACACAATAGTTACTTAGAGTTCTGTTTGTATCCAAAGTATTATTATTATTTTTTGCTTATTTATTTATTTATTTATTTATTTTTTATTTCCACTCATACAAACTTAAAAGTACACCAGTCCCCTCCCTCCCTCCAACCTCCCACCCCTTATGCTCCCATCCCCTCCCTTTCCCTCCCCATCCCCCAGTGCCTCCCCCCCTCCCATCCCCAGAGCATCCTTTAATGTGCATGCCAGACTCTCTGCTTAAGATCAACCCCAGGATGGAGGATGTCTGAATTCACCATAGGACAGATCCTCAGGCTTCAATTACATGGAGTTGTACTAGTGGGAACAAAAAATGGATGGAAGGGCTTGATGGTAGGAATTTCTATAAATTTAAAGCCATGGGATCCATTGCTAACATCAAAAAATAAAATGTTCTTCAAAGGGAAAGCAAGAAAAATGGTCAGTCTCTGTAGACACAGTTTCATCCAGAGAGGCGTCATAGGCTTTGTGCTGGCAGTGTAAGTTTTCCTATTCCTCAAGCCCACAGTCCAGAATTCATATTCCTGACACAGGTTAACTGGCTATCTGGGATCCATATGTCCTATTCTTTGCTGAACCCTGTTGAGGAGCCCAGCAGGAGCCCAGGAGGAGCCCAGTAATGGAATCTCTTGGCACATTCCTTTGGTCCTTGTAGGCAGACCCGAAACGGACTCTCTTGAGATCCTTAGAAATGAGGAGCTGGTTGTTGGTCTTATCCACATCCAAGGTCACATCTGTCTGGAAATCCTTCACCTTGGGTTCATCTGCAGAATCTTTTTCATTTGGGGCTCAAGTTTGGATCTTGGAAACCATATTCCCCAGCTGTAAAATACATATAAAGTCTTTGTCCTAAGAGACTGCTGAGCAGTGAGGGTACAAGAGACCCTTCCCCAGGGGGTTCTTCTCCAGCTTTTCTGTGCATCAGAGGCAGAAGACATAGCTGCATTTCAGGTACATGAGGTTTTCAATCTCAAATAAGCAGACAGGGCAGGTGCTTACTTCTTTAAAATGATGAGCCACAGATAGTGCTAGTCCCCTCGTTGGTTCTCCTCTGGCTTCCAGGTGAATCTCTATTTCATTCTTAAGATCAAACAAACATCACTAGTGGATTGATGACTCACAATAACAGGAGTGCAGTAAGTTGTACCCGTCTTTATCAGTGATGAATAGGATACTGTGAAAATATGTTTCTGTACTTCTTTTCACTCCATGTTATTTAATAAATAAAGAGAGATGATAAATATAGAAACTGTTGTTTCAGAGCAATTTTAAATTATAGGAATAGTTAGACAAATACTTTTTATGCTGAGTTCTAATACTTATTTGTGGTTCTAATATGTTATTTGTGGATACCAAGAGAATAACTTCCAGTGAGGAATTCAAGAAGTTCCAAGTATTAGATCTAGTCATTCAATCACAGTCACTAAATAATACCATTTTAATTAAGAAAGTTACATCTTTGGTTATGAAATTGTTTAATCCCCTTTTTTGCACCCCAACCCGCTCCGCCGGTCGGGACGCGCGCGCGCGGTCCAGCCGGGCCTCAACCCCGCGCCCTAGCTGGTGAGTACCCCCCCCCTGCGCACCGCCCACCAGGACCCCAGGTCGGCCCACAGGGACCCGGCTCCGACTCCCACCATCCAGCCGGAGCCGCGCGCGCGCGGGGTCGAGGGACGAGGAGGACCTCCCCCTGCGCCCGGGCCCCGCCCCAGCTGCCCTCGGGTTAAATAGCTCCACGCCGTCGCCCCCATCCCCCTTTGCACCCCACCCCGCTCCACCGGTCGGTCGGGAAGCGCGTGAGGTCCAGCCGGGCCACGACCTAGGTAAGTCTCCGCCCGCCCCGCCCACCAGGACCCCAGGCCAAATAATTCAGTTTAGTGAAATTGAGAGATCTTAAGAGTTAAAATGACAATGCCAAAGTCAAAGTGCAAATCCATGAGAAGCAACAATCAAGTAAACAAATTTCCCACTGAAGAAATTAATCCCATAATGTTAGACTCCAACAAGAACAAACCCACGGAAAAAGGCCAAGAAAGCCCCACCCAGGATAAAGACTTTCAAAATATGATCATTACCATGTTCAATACTATGAAAGAGGAAATCAGGGAGGAATTACATAATCGAATCAATCGCTTTGAAGAGGAACACAACAGACATCTGGAGGAGTTGAGAAAAACAGTGCAAGAAACAAAAAGTGGCATAGAGCAGTTAAAACAAACTCAAGCAGAGTTTAAAACTGAGCTAAAAGACAAGTTATCTTCAACCCAGAACGCCACAGAGAGTCTTATCAACAGAACTAACGAAGCAGAAAACAGAATTTCAGACCTTGAAGATAAATTGGGAGTACTAACCAGCTCAATGGAAGAGGTTGTTAAAGCCAAAAAGATACTTGAGAGAAATATCCAAGAGATATGGGACACCCTGAAAAAGCCTAACATGCATATTCATGAAATACCGGAGCAAGAATCTCAAAATACCACCCCTGAGGAAATTTTTCAAACGATCATCAAGGAAAACTTTCCTCATCTAAAAAAAGACAGGCCCATCCATATACAAGAGGCATTCCGCACCCCAAACAGATACGACCAAAATAGAAGCATGCCGCGGCAAATAATAGTTAAAACACTCCACATTCAAGATAAAGAACTGGTGCTGAGAGCTTCAAGGGAAAAAAAACAAATCACTTTTAAAGGTAAACCTATTAAAATAACAAATGACTTCTCAGTCGAAACAGTAAAAGCAAGAAGAGCTTGGAGAGACATACTTCAAGTATTGAATGAGCAAAAATGTCAACCCAGGCTGATTTACCCTGCAAAACTATCAGTCATGATCGAGGGAGAAAGAAAAATTTTCCAGCACAAAGACAACTTTAAGGGATACATGGCCACCAAACCAGGCCTTCAAAAAATGCTAGAAATGATACTCAAGCGTGAAGAAAAAAACAGGCATATCCAGGAGAACAGAAGGCAAGTATAACATCATTAAAAACGAAGCAATATACTTATAAAAGCTACTAAACATAATAAATGTCTGGAATTAACAATAGTTTCTCCATTATAACACTAAATGTTAATGGAATTAATTCACCGATCAAGAGGCACAGATTACAAACATGGATTAAAAATCACAATCCATCAATCTGCTGCCTGCAGGAAACCCATCTCACCACAAAAGACAGGCACGCTCTAAAAATAAAAGGCTGGTCAACAATTCTACAAGCAAATGGAAGCAGAAAACAGGCAGGGGTAGCCATTATGCTATCAGACAAAGTGGATTTCAAACCAAAGAAAATTATAAGAGACACGGATGGATACTACATTTTAGTCACAGGTACAATTCACCAGGAAGACTTCACAATACTGAACATATATGCACCCAATACGGGCCCCTCCACATTCATTAAGAAAACCCTACAGCGTCTAAAGCAAGAAATCAATCCCCAAACGATAATTCTTGGGGACTTCAACACCGCCCTCTCAACATGGGATAGATCAACAGGTCAAAAGCTTAACAGAGACATCTTGGAACTTAATCAAACCCTGAAAGAAATGGACCTTACAGATCTCTATCGAACTTTTCACCCACGCACCAAAAAATACACATTTTTTTCAGCAGCACACGGAACTTTCTCCAAAATAGATCACATATTGGGCCACAAAATGAATCTACACATATACAAAAAAGTTGAAATTCTAACCTGTGCCCTATCAGACCATCACGGCCTAAAGCTGGACATCCACAACACATCAAACAAGAGAAAATACACTAACTCCTGGAAACTTAACACTATGATGCTGAATGAGAACTGGATTCAGGAAGAAATTAAAAAGGAAATTCAAGATTTCCTGAAAGTGAATGATAACGAAAATACAACTTACCAAAATCTCTGGGACACAATGAAAGCTGTTCTAAGAGGTAAGTTCATAGCTCTTAATGCCTACGTCAAAAAAATGGAAACATCAGAAATAAACAACTTAACAATGCAGCTTAAAGCTTTAGAGAAACTAGAGCAATCTGATCCCAAAAGTAGTAGAAGAGAGGAGATTAGCAAAATAAGGGGAGAAATATCTGAAATTGAGATTAAGAAAACGATAGAAAAAATCAACCAGTCAAAAAGCTGGTTCTTTGAAAAAATCAATAAGATTGATACACCCCTAGCTAAACTAACCAAAAGCAAGAGAGAGAAAACCCAAATTAACAAAATTAGAAATGAACATGGAGTTATCACTACTGATACCCAAGAAATCCAGAGAATTATAACATCATATTTCAAAAACTTATACTCTGTGAAGTTTGACAACACAAAAGAGATGGATGAATTTCTAAGTAAACACAACTTACCTAAATTGAATCAGGAAACTGTGAATTATTTAAATAGTCCTATAACATATAAGGAAATTGAGGAAGTAATCTCGAATCTTCCCACCAAAAAATGTTCTGGACCAGATGGATTCAGCACAGAGTTCTACCAGACATTTAAGGAGTTAATAACACCAATACTCCTTAAACTGTTCCATCAAATAGCAAAGGAAGGAACACTACCAAATTCCTTCTATGAAGCTAATATCGTTTTAATCCCAAAACCTAATAAAGATTCGCTTAAAAAAGAAAACTATAGGTCGATCGCCCTGATGAACACAGACGCAAAGATTCTCAACAAAGTCTTAGCAAATCGGATTCAAAAACATATTAAAAAGATCATTCATGGGGACCAAGTAGGCTTCATCCCCGGCACACAAGGTTGGTTCAACATACGCAAATCAATAAATGTAATTCATCATATAAACCAGTCCAAAGTCCAAGACCACATGATACTCTCGATAGATGCAGAAAAAGCTTTGGACAAGATCCAACAGCCTTTTATGATCAAAACGCTAGAGACAGTAGGAATGGAAGGAACCTTTATCAATATAATAAAAGCTATATACAACAAGCCCACAGCAAGGATTATGCTCAATGGGGAACAATTGGAAGCATTCCCACTTCGATCAGGAACTAGACAAGGCTGTCCACTCTCACCACTTCTATTCAATATTGTACTTGAAGTCTTAGCTGAAGCCATAAGACAAGAAAGGGACATAAGAGGAATTCAAATCGGCAAGGAAGAAGTCAAGCTATCCCTATTTGCAGATGACATGATCTTATACCTGAGGGATCCCAAAAACTCCACCAGGAAGCTCCTGGAACTAATTGAGAAGTTCAGCAGGGTGGCAGGATACAAAATAAATGTGCAAAAATCAGAGGCCTTCCTATATGCCCAGAATGAAAGAAGTGAAAAAGCCTTGAGAGAAACAATACCATTTATTATAGCCCCTAAAAAAATGAAATACCTTGGTATAAACCTAACTAAGGAGGTAAAAGACCTTTACAATGAAAACTTTAAAACCCTAAAGAAAGAAATAGCAGAAGACACCAGAAGGTGGAAAGACCTCCCTTGTTCCTGGATTGGCAGAATCAACATCGTGAAAATGACCATCCTACCAAAGGCAATATACAGATTCAATGCTATACCAATCAAAATCCCAAAGCAATTCTTCAAAGAAGTTGACCAAACAATCTCAAAGTTCATATGGAGGCACAAAAGACCCAGGATAGCAAAAACAATCCTGAGTAACAAAAACACAGCTGGAGGTATAACCATACCAAACCTTAGTCTATACTACAAATCCATAGTTGTAAAGACAGCCTGGTACTTGGCTCCAAAATAGACACACAGATCAATGGATAAGGATTGAAGACCCAGATATAAGCCCACAAAGTTACAGCCATTTGGTCTTTGACAAAGGGGCCCAAAGAATCCAATGGAAAAAGAACAGCATCTTCAACAAATGGTGCTGGCAAAACTGGATCTCCACATGCAGAAGATTAAAGCTGGACCCGTACTTGTCACCATGTACAAGACTTAATTCCAAATGGATCAAGGACCTTGATATCAGGCCAGAGACTTTAAAAACCATAGTTGAAAGGATAGGGAACTCCCTCGAGCTGATTGGGCTAGGCCAACAGTTCCTAAACAGACATCCAATGGCACAGTCATTGCTACCAACTCTCAACACTTGGGATCTTGTGAAATTAAAGAGCTTCTGTTCAGATAAAGAGATTGTAACGCGAGCTCAAAGGCAACCCACAGAATGGGAAAAAATCTTCACTAACCACATATCTGATAGAGCTCTACTGTCCAGAGTGCACAAAGAACTTAGAAAACTAAACACCAAGGAAACCAATGGTCCAATTAAAAAATGGGCCCTGGAACTTAAAAGAAACTTTACCAGGGATGAAATTAAAATGTCTAACAAATATCTGAAAAAATGCTCCACTTCTTTAGCCATCAGGGAAATGCAAATCAAAACTTCCCTGAGATATCATCTCACCCCGGTCAGGATGGCAAAAATCCACAATACTAACAACGACAAATGCTGGAGAGGATGTGGAGAGAGGGGAACTCTCCTACATTGCTGGTGGGAATGCAGGCTCATACAGCCACTCTGGCGAGCCGTCTGGAGATTCTTAAAGAAATTAAAGATTGAAATGCCATATGACCCTGCTATTCCACTTTTGGGAATAACCCCCCATACAGCAGAGGTTCACCTCGATAGCACAAGCACGAATGTTCATAGCAGCACTGTTTACAATAGCAAAGTCATGGAATCAGCCCAAATGTCCAACAGTTGATGAGTGGATAAGGAAACTGTGGTACATCTATACAATGGAGTACTACTCAGCCATCAAAAAGGATGAATTACTGGAATTTGCCAGGAAATGGATGTCATTAGAAACAATTACATTAAGTGAAGTATCCCAGACCCAGAAAATTAAGCGCCGTATGTACTCCCTAATAGGTGGCTCCTAGTACCAAACCCACCCAGCCCACCTAGAGACAGTAATTCCAAGGATTATGAACAGGAGGGATGGGGTAGGAGGGCCACACCAGAAACAAGGAGAGAAGGGACCATGTTACAGTAGGGAAAATAGGCCTCCACCAAGGACCCAAATAAGTAATGAGACATCTGATTAAGTTCACAGACTTTTGTTCCTGATCATTTACTACTGAGGGGGAGTGATCTCACCAGAAGAGGAGGGCATATAGTCTGGCAGATAAAAAGTAACCATTTTGCAAATGGGTGATAGACCCCTCCCTCACTGTGGTTTCCCACTTTTATTACATCTACCTTTGAATGTGCTTTTATCACAAGACTCTAACAGCTTTTTGTCTCTGGCCAGGGGGTAACATACAATGCCCACCAGGATGGAGTGAAGGGCATTGCAGGAGCAGCAAAACTGCAAAAGAAAATCAACAAACCACAATCCAGAACTTCAGAGACTCTATATCAACCACCTAGAACTAGGCCAGCTTAGTCTCTCCCCATCTTGAAGCTCAAGGAAATTTGCGGAAGAGGGGGCGGTAAGAGTGTAAGAGCATAAGGATGGGAGGAGCAATGATATGTAAGATACTCTATACTAGTTAGGGCTGAAGCAATCATAATTGGACTTTGCATGCCCTGCGCATTGTCCAACACACTGTTGACCTCACAAAGTCTAGCATCTGCTAAAGGCACCAAGATCCTTGGAGGCAAAGGATTGGCAGCCACAGCAGTGTTCCTATACCTAAGGGGAACACGGGAAAGGGTTCGGGAAAGGCCACTGGGTCCTTGTACGTCATCGGAGAGGAGGGCCCAGAGGAAAATCAGACATGCACAAGAAAGGACTCTCTGGGAATTGGGGTGGGAGGTACTGGGGGATGGGGAGGGAGAGGGGTGGGGAGGGGGAGCAGGGGTTACGGGGGGAGGAGGAGGGAGGGAGGGAACTGGTGTACCTAATAAGTTTGTATGAGCTGAAATAAAAAAAAATGTTAAATGCAAAAAAAAAAAAGAAATTGTTTAATTATTAAATCATCAAAAGATATTGAAACAACTGGGCAGTACTGATAAAATGCTACATTCTTTTCAAAAGGTAAGCCTGAGCTGGCATGTAAAGGCACTTAACTGCCAAATCAGATGATTTGAGTTTAATTCCTGGTAACTCACATGCTGGATAGACAAAACCAACTCCTGCTTGTTGTCCTCCAACCTCCACATGCATGCTTTTGAGTCCATTAAAAGTATTTTTTAAAAAGTAAGCATTATGTCAGACTTTGCATGACCTGCACAACGGCTGACATGTCAATGACCCCCCCCCAAAGTCTAGCATGGGTCACAGAGGAGAAGGCTCCAGGGAGTAGGATCCTTAGAGGCAAGGGATTAACAGTCATAATAGAGTTCCCATACTAATAGGGAGCCCAAGAAAGGGCTCCGGGCTATGCCACCGAGTCCTTACCCCTCACTAGGGTGGAGGACTCAAAGGGAGGTTTGGCATTCACACAAAAACGATGCTCCAGGGGATGGGAAGGAAAGGGGGAGGGAAGGAAAGGGGAGGGAGGAACTGGAGAGGAGAGGAGGGAGGGAGAGGGACAGAGGTGGGTACTTATTAAGCTTGTCTTATTAAGCTTGTATGATTGAGATAAAAAATAAAGTGTGGGAGAAAAAAAAAGTAAGCATTATGAACACATGCAATTAAAAAAAGAGCTTTTGAAAACTATTACCAGGCTCAGGGGTTAAGACTCTGCCTTGAAAGCAGAGGTCCTGAGTTCAGATCCCAGGTCCCATGTAAAAATACCAGGGGGGAAAGGAGGGAGGCCTGCATTTCTGGCCCTGATGGGCAGGAGCCTGGGAAATCCCAGAGTGAAGCAAACAAACAAACAAAAAAAAGGGGCAGGGGTAGAAGCAATCCAGGATGATTCCTGAAATCACTCTTGGTCCTCCACAGGGACATACAGTATACTCTGATACACATACACACTAAATAATTAAAAGAAAAACTATTACTTACTTTATAGAATGCACATTCTCCTGGAGGTTTACAAAATCTGCAGGAATATCAACGTAACAAGCCCCTGGACGGCCATAGATACTGCTCCTCACTGCCTATGTTTATTACAAATAGAAGAAAAGATTATGAGTCTCAATTATCATATTCCACTTGAAAATAACTTAAAAGTGTAAAAGAACTTAGAAAACTAAACACCAAGGAGATAAATGGCCCAATTAAAAAATGGGCCTGGGAACTCAAAAGAAACTTTTTCCAGGGACAAAATTGAAATATCTAATAAACACCTTAAAAAATACTCCACATCCTTAGCCATCAGGGAAATGCAAATCAAAACTTCCCTGAGATATCACCTCACCCCGGTCAGGATGGCAAAAATCCACAATACAAACACCACCAAATGCCAGAGAAGATGTGGAGAGAAGGGAACTCTCCTACATTGCTGGTGGGAATGCAGGCTCATACAACCACTCTGGCGATCACTCTGGCAATTTTTTAAAAAGTTAAAGATTGAGGGGCTGGAGAGTAGCTCAGGGGTTAAGCCTCTGCCTTGCAGGCTGAAGGTCCTGAGTTCGGATCCTAGACCCTACGCGTAGACGCCGGGCAGAAGTGGGGGTGGCCTGCGTTTCTGGTCCTGGTAGGGCGGAGCCTGTGAATCCTGGGGCAGAGTAAACAAGGAGGAGGTGGAGGCGTCCATGGTGGTTCCTGAATTCATCCATGGTTCTACACACACATACACATACATACACACACACACATACGCATGCACACACACATACACGCACAATTAAATAATAAAAAATAATAAAAATAAATAAAAAAATTTTAAAAAGTTAAAGATTGAAATCACATATGACCCTGCTATTCCATTTCTGGAAATAATCCCCCATAAAGCAAAAATTCACCTCAATAACACAAGCACATCCATGTTCATAGCAGCACTATTTACAATAGCAAAGTCATGGAATCAACCCAAATGATCAACATTTGATGAGTGGATAAAGAAAATGTGGTACATTTATACAATGGAATACTGTTCAGCCATCAAAAAAGATGAATTAATAAAATTTGCCGGGAAATGGATGGAACTAGAAAAAATTATATTAAGTGAAGTATCCCAGACACCGAAAATCAAGCACTGTTTGTACTCCCTAATAGTTGGATCCTACTACCAAACCCACTTAATGACATATTCAAAGATAAATCTCTGTAATACCTACAGTAATTGCAAGATTATAAACAGGAGGGAAGGGGAAGGAGGGCCTCTCCATAAACAAGGAGATAGGGGATCATGCTACAGTAGAGAAAATAGGTCACCATCAAGTATTGCAAGTAAGTAGCGAGACATCTGGTTAAGCTCACTCACTTTACTTCCTGGTCACTTGCAACTGAGGGGGGTTGATCTCACCAGTCAGGGAGGGCATAGAGTCTGGCAAATAGATAGTAACCATCCAGCAAATGGGAGACTGACACCCCCCCCCCACTGTCTCCTACTCCTATTCCATCTACCTTTGAATCTACCCTTATAGTAAGATTCCATTTAAACAGCCTTTTATCTCTGGTTAGGAAGTGACCTCCAATAGGAGGCACTGGGAGAAAGGGAGGGAGGGGGGTGAAAGGAAGGGGAAAAGGGGGGGAGGGTACAAGGGGGACTGGGGAGGGGGAAGGGAGGGAGGGTACTGGGGTACCTGTTAAGTTTGTATGATTGGGAAAAAAATAAATAAACATTAAAAAATTCTGGTTAGCTAAAATAATTGATAACATGCTGTTTAATTAATAAATGGATTATATATATGTATATATATATATCCCAATATTTTGCAAATGCTTAAGAGCAATATTTTTACTTTGGTATATTTAAAAAGATAATTGAGAAAACTAACATACAAGAGAAAATTTTCTCAAAATAACTTGAATTACCTCTATTTCTATAAAAAAATGTAATGGTTAAAAAACAGCTTTTTAACAGTCTGGACATATTCCCAATTATCATCCTATTAAAAATAAAGGAACATGGTAGATAGATCCTTAGTATGTATGAAACTCTAGTCTAATATCAGGAAAACTTTTTGTAAATGTTGTACCTTTTCAATAATAGAAGGAATATTTTCTATGCTGCTTGGCCGAGCAGAAAACTTGCTATATAATCTGCAAGCTTCAACCTAAACAGAAAATAAAAATCATTTAAAATTCAGCTGATGATCATGTTGCTCTTGCGAAGGAAGATCAAAGGTTAAACCTATTATAGTTAGAAGCAAGATGGAGAAAAATGTGCTTTGTTTGTTTGTTCTGTCTCAAAAGAAAAGCCTACTGGAATTACTCAATATGATTTAGGAAGCAAATCAAAACAACACACTATTGTCATTTCTCAGATGAAAAAATCTGATAATACAGAGCATGTACCACAAGACAGAACAGCAGGCATTCTCATAAATTGGTGGTAAGAGTATATATAGAAGGGAAACTGAAAAACTCTATTAAAAAATCCAATGTGTAACAGAGCTGCCACAAACCTGCACAACGTTTTATCATGGCTGGGAAAGAGCTCAAAAAACACTACACCTCCTTGAGAAACTGTTTTAAGATATCAGTGCCAGAGAGGAGAAGAGGAGCTTCTTTACTCAATGATTTACACGCTGATAAGTCATTAATGCCGAGCAGGTGCTCAGGCCCATGCCACTGCAGGCATCATAGATAAAACCATGCAAAAAGCTCACACATGCAGAAAGTTGTGAAAGTAGAAGGAAGACTAGCTAGAAAAGAGAAAGTACCTAGTAGGACAGAAGGAAGTATAGGCCCAATGATGATTTGGGAGTCATTCTGGATTGTTCCTTTCTGCTTCACTCTGAGATTTCCCAGACTCAATCTTCCAGAATTAGAAGTGCAGAAAGTGCAGGGTGCCATCATTCTGTCTGGGTTTTTTTTAATGTGGGATTCAGGATCCGAACTCAGGTCTTTCTGCTTGTGAAGCAGAGTCTTAATCCCTGAGCTCTCTCTCCAAACCAAGAAAAACTTTCAATGAGCATATTTTTGGGCCCAGCAATTCCACAGCTAGGAACATATCACTTCCCCTGTTGCATTTTATCTCATCTTAGCATTTCTGCTAGTTTTTTTTTAATGTATTTGTTGTTATACTGTTTGGAATATTTAAGTTCTGAAGTGACACTTTTTCCACATCTAATAAACCTAGAGGCTTTTGTAAACTTTAAATTCTTCTTTACTGTTGTTTTCAGGCAGGGTTTTGCTTAAGTTCATATCCTCCTACCTCAGTCTCCTAAAATGCTGGGATTACTGGTGTGTGTCACATTTGACCTAAGCCTATATTTAAATTTTCTCTTAATTATCCATTCTACTTCCTTTTGGGATATATCAACATCTTTTAAATGCTGCTGTTACTGTTACCACTAGCTATATCTCTAAATACATAATTTTTTATTAACTTATACCAAAGTCTTTTATTTTATAATATTTTATCATATAAAAATTATGTTTGGGCTCTGTATGGCTTAGTGGTACAGCACTTGCCTGGCATGTGTGAGGTCCTGGATTTGACTTCCAGTACCAAACAAAAGAAACATGTTCACATAATTTTAACGATCATTAGAATTTGTCTGTGGTTTTAACTTCGCTCTTAACTTTATCTTGTAAATGCCCAAATATACTTATGCTGTCAATCATCTATTCCCACCTAATGCTTTTTAAAAAGTTATTTTGTGTGTGTGCGTGCATGCTATGGTATGCATGCAAAAGCCAAAGGACAACTTTATGAGTCAGTTCTCTCTGTCCACATGTCGGTTCCAGGGTCATCAGGCTTGCATGGCAAGTGCTTTTACTTATTGAGCCATCTCACTATCTCCTTACCTATTTGCTTTCTGTAACTGTTTTTGAAATCATAATATTTTGTTGGCAAATTCATTTGTTTCTTTTAATTTTGAAATACTTTTTCTCTTAAAATGAAAATAAAATATTATAGAGTTTCATCATCATTTTGTGAATAACTTCTTTCTTTTAACTTTTTGTTCCTATAAAGTCTGGGATCCATACCCAAAAGCCCCCCCCCTTTTTAAATTATTTACTAGAGTGGGGGAGGACACAAAGGTGTGCCATGGCACATGGGCAAAGGTCAGAGGACAACTTTCGAAAGTCAGTTCTCCCTTCCACCATGTGGATTTCTGGGTATTGAATTCAGGTCACCAGGTTTTTAAGCAGATGTCTTACCTGCTGAGCTAGCTCACTGGCTTACAAAGCCATTTAGTATCTGAAAAACTTTCCAGAGTTTAAAATTTTAGCATATTTCTTATGAGCCCATTCTTAATATCTGACTTGACATTGTGTTATTTAGAGAAATTACCTTTACCTTAGATGTCTCTAGTTTTTTTTTCAACATGCTAAAACAAAATATTTATTAATTTTTTATTTTTAATTATCAATTATAATTAATTTATTAATTAATAGATTTGTAAAGATTGAGAATATAAAGAAGTTGTGATGATATGGATCTATGGAATTTGAGGTAAAACAATAACTACTTTGTAAAACTCTACTGAATTTTCACAAGAGCTACTGAAGCTGAATACATGCATATTGCTTTTAGTTTTTTAACTTATGTATTTTACAGACAGACATTTCCATATTGTGTCTATAACTCTTACTAATATTAGAGTTGCATACCTGAGGAAACTCTTGGAAGGCTCCCATTGTTTCTTGATTTCTTTCAGGGGAACCGCCAATCACAATCAAGGGCCTGGAATAATATTAAAAAAAATAATAACATCATATAAAAATACATCATATACAACATTCAACATAAGGCCCAATGAATAATAAATAATAAATGTTAAGGAGAGACAATGATAGAGATATAGATGCAGAGAGAGAACACATTACATCCCCCTTGAAATAGTGGAAGCCTCCACTATTTCAAGTATTTACAGTGCATTCTGATGTGAGATACTTTCCTTAACTTGAGAAAAGTAGAAAATGCATAGAAATTTCCTCATTCATATCATCCCTTCTAAATGGTACTACACTTTTAAGGACAGAAACATAAAAATGTTATGTCTTTACTATTCTGTGATAGGGAAAATTTGTATTTTATCAAGTAAACATATTTAGAAATGGAAAAAGTAACGTTTCTCAATTTTATCTAGCAAGGTTAAAAGAAATACAGGCCAGTGAGATGACTCAGCACTTGCATACAAGCTCAACAACCTGAACTGGGCTGTTAGAATCCACATAAAAGTGAAAGAAAATAATCAGTTCTACCAGGTTTCCTCTGACCTCCCCATGTGCACCATTATACATACCATGCATTTGTGAACATGCGTACAACAATTCATTAAAATTTAATAAAATATAGCAAATCTAATGGCATGAAAAAATAGTATACCCTAAAGCATGAAAAAATAGTATACCCTAAAGCAGATAAGAAGAGAAAGACTACAAAAGAAGGGGGAAAAAAGAGCTATAAGAAATGCAATGCCGGGGCTGGAGAGGTGGCTCAGGGGTTAAGCCTCCGCCTTGCAGGCGGAAGGTCCTGAGTTCGGATCCCAGATCCCACGTATAGATGCCAGGCGGAAGCGGGGGTGGCCTGGAGGTGGAGGTGTCCATGGTGGTTCGCGAATTCGTCCGTGGTTCGACACACACACACACACGCGCACACATACACATACACATGCGCACAGTTGAATAAATAATAAAAAAATTTAAAAAAAGAAAGAAATGCAATGCCAAAAAAGAAAATCCTTCCCACTAAAGTGTAATGTTACAAATCAATTAAAACATAATTCTCTCCATTGTGATATTATTGATAAAGTAGAAGAGAAAAAGGTTACAAAATATTCATTAAGCAACCTACAAAAATAAACTAAAAAATATAAGAATATTGATTGCCTTGCTAACCTGGATTAAGGTACATTTTTTACATACTGAACTAGGTTTTTAAAAAAATTCACAGCTGAGTATGGTAATGCAGACCTATAACCCCAGTGACTTGAGAAGCTGAGGCAGGAGGACTCACATTTAAGTACTGTGCATGCTTCAGAGGACGTTCAAGGCTATCCTGGCTAACTTAGTGAGATCCTGTTTCAAGATGAAAAGTATTGGGAGGGGACGGAAAAGCATGGAAATAAAGTTCAGTGGTAGAATGCTTGCCTATCATGAACAAGGCCCTAGGTTCAATCTCCAGTACCATAATGATAATATATAAGTAATTTTTTCACTTAAACAAAACAATATGTACATTCATATTCATATACATGTATACATGTAAAATGTTAACAGTATTTATCTCTTAGTAAAGGAATTCATATGCTATTTTCTTCCTAATATCCTTTTTATTATAAATATTTGAGGAATATAACAAGCCATTTTGATATCTATATGCATATTGAAATGATGCTAAAATCAAGGAAATAAACACAATATCAATTACTTTTTGTATGTGTGTTAATTTTTGTATGTGTGATAAAAGTAACCAAATCTACTCTTTCAGCAAATTTCCAATATATAGTATATTATTATTTTCCCCATGCTGAAAATGAAACTATAGACTTATTTATCCTTTTCACACTAAAGTTTTTCACCCTTTGACTTCCATATCTCCCCAATCCTGTGCCCACTTCCCTTTGTCTTTCTTCTGTTTCTAAGCATAGCAAGTTTTGTTTTCCAATTCTTTCAACTTTACTCAGTAAAATTACTTTAAGAAAATGTTTTCAGTAAGAATAATTTGATTACCAACAGTTCATGTTTGCATTTGCCATTCCACCCAAGGCATGGATGAGACCTGGGCCAGAAACAACAAGGCATACTCCTGGCCTAGAAACAAAACAGAGTTTATTTTATTAAAAGCAGGTCAAGTTTAACAATTGATCAAAATCTTGTTTTGAGCCAACTATTTTTGCAGAAACCAGCAACTGATTCATGTTATTAGGAAATCTTAAGACATCAAAGGGAGGACATCAAAGGGTCTTTATTAAAATTGGTCAAACAATTATTAGAATATTTTTAATAATCAGGTTTGGGAGATGGTCAATGGGTACATAAGCCTGATGATCAAGTTTGATTCCTGGAGTCAATGACGGAAGGAAAAAACTGACTCTTCAAAGTTGCCCTCTGACCTCTATAAATGTGTTATGGCACACATGTTTATACTCTCACATATATCAATAGTAAGATAAAAAAAATTAAGACTATTTTAATACAAATAATAAACACCAAGTTTTCTTTTTTAGTATTTATTTGAGAGGCAGAGAGAGAAAGAGAGAGAAAGAGAGTGAGAGAATGCATATATAAAAATCAAAAGACAATTAACCTCCTGAAGTTGGTTCTTTCCTAACCATGTGGACTACAGATATCAAACTAAAGCTGCCAGGTTTGCACAAAGGAGCCTTCATACATTAGGCCATCTTACTTGCTCAACATCAAGTTTTCTTATAAGAAATAATGTACATAAGCTTCACATTGCATTTTATTAACCTCTTTTTCTTTTTTTGCTCCTTTTTGCTCTCTTTGGACAAGAACAAGTTAACAGAACACAGTAGCAAATCTGACATCTTTGTATATATTATAGGGAACTTTAAAATTTTTTTTAAAAATACACTTGAGTTTTATCAGGAAAGTAATTCTGAAAGTAATTTCTGCCCCAAATGTTTTTTGAACTCTTTTTCTTGAAGAAACCTGTCAGGTTAAAACACTGAATAATAAAATACCACCATATAGTTCGGTTTGCACTTCACATTTCTAATTCTTTAAGAATCTTTAAAACAGGGCTGGAGAGATGGTTCAGACTCTGACTTGTGAACAGAAGATCCTGAGTTCGGATCCCAGGTCCCATGTAAAAATGCCAGGCAGAAAGGGTGGCAGCCTGCACTTCCAGCCCTGGTGGAGAGAACCTGGGAAATCCCAGAGGGAAGCCAAAAGGAGGTAGAAGCAATCCAGAATGATTCCTGAAGCCACCCTTGGTCCTCCACAGGCACACACAGTGCCCTCTGATACACACACAAATAAAATAAAAATGTATATAAAAAAGAATCTTTAAAACAAATAGGTATATTATCATAACATTCATCCAAGATCAAACTTTAGAATGGTACTACTATCCCACAGATTTTTCAGCAGCAGTAATAATATTCTCTGCAGTTTGACAGGACAGCAACTCCCCATAATCAGCTATTGAGCGCTTAAACTGTGGCTACTATCAATGAAGAACTATACTTTAACTATTACTTAATTTTAATTATATGTAAAGAGACACATATGCTAATGCTACTATACTGTAAAGTACAGTTCTAGTTCTTTCAAATAATTTTCTTTTGAAGTATGAACATTAGATATTTTCCAAGCTAAAAAAGATGAAAACATTGCTTATACAGAGAGAGAGAGAGAGAGAGAGAGAGAGAGAGAGAGAGAGAGAGAGAGAGAAAGTTAAAACAGATAATTTTTGATGGCTTATTTTCCTTAGGCTTAAATTATGATGGTTCCCATCAAAGAGGAAGAATTATTCTATTAAGGTCTAGACTTTGAAAATACATTTACTTTTATTTCTTAGTATTTTTGGAAACAAAAAAAAGTCTTATTAAAGCTAAAATAAGAAAAAAGCAGGGCTGGAGAGATGGCTCAGGGGTTACCAGACTCTGACTTGTAAAACAGAAGGTCCTGAGTTCGGATCCCAGGTCCCATGTAAAAGTGTCAAGTGGAAATGGCAGCAGCCTGTACTTTTAACCCTGGTGGGTGGAGCTTGGAAAACCCCAGAACAATGCAAAAAGGAGTTACAAGTAATCTAGGATGATTCCTGAAGTCAACGTTGGTACTCCACAAGGACATACAGTGCCCTTTGATACAGACACACACACATGCACACGCACACGCATGCACTAAATGAATAAGTCATTTTTTAAAAAGAAAAAAGCAATATTGTATATATTAAAGTAGGAACCCATTGGCTGGAGAGATGGCTCAAGATTAAGTCTTTGCCTCCCCAGCAAAAAGATCTGAAAGGAGGAGGTGGAGGCGGTCCATGGTGGTTCCCGAATTCGTCCGTGGTTCTACACACACACACACACACACACACACACACATACATACACACACGCATATACCCACAATTGAATCAATAATAATTAATAAAAAAATTAAAAAAAAAGACTTGAGTCCAGATCCCCAGATCCCAAGTAAAAATACCAGGTGGAAATGTTACCAGCCAGCCTATAATTCTGGCCCTAGAAGGTGAAACTTGAGAAGCCCAAGAGCAAAGCAATAAGGAGGTAGTACAATTCAATCAGAATACTCCTGATGTCACCACCCTTGGACTTTCACAGGCACACAGTGCCCTCTTTATACATACCCACACACGTGTACATACATCTACACATCGATATGTGTATGTATACAAATATATATATATAATTATATATATAATTCCAAATTCGATCTTAAAAATATGTGTGAATATAGAAAAACACACATGGAGAGATGGCTCATATTTGAGTTCAGATCCCAGATCCTACATAAAAATACTAGATGGAAATGGTGGCAACCCCAGAACAAAGCAATAAGACAGAAGAGTCATCCAAGACAATTCCCTACATTGTCATCTTTGGGCCTGCATAGGCACAGGCAACAGCGTACACACACCACTCACACAAATACATATCTGCACACACATATGCACACAAAAATAATTAAAAAAAAAAAGACTGGGCTGGAAAATGGCTCAGGATTTAAGACTCTGTCTGGCAAAGCAAGAAGGAGGTAGAAGCAATCCAGGATGAGTCCTGAAGTCATCCTTGATCCTCCACAGGGATACACGATGCCCTCTGATACACACACACACACACACACACACAAAATATATAAATTAAATAAAATTTAAAAAAAGAAAAAAGACTGGAAGAATATACGGCAAATCCTCAACTGTTGTGGGGGTTACAGGTGATTGTAGTTTTCCTTCTTATATATTTTCCATGTTTTCTAAAATGGACCTCTTTTTAAATTCATTTATTTAATGTGCGTGTGCGCGTGTGTGTGTATGTATGTGTGTGTATGTATGTGTGTGTATGTAGAACCACGGGTGAATTCTGAATACTCCTCCTTGTTTACTCTGCCCTGGGATTCACAGGCTCCGCCCTACCAGGACCAGAAAAGCAGGCCGTCTCCGCTTCCGCCCAGCGTCTATACGTGGGGTCTAGGATCCGAACTCAGGACCTTCCGCCTGCAAGGCAGAGGCTTAACCACTGAGCCACCTCTCCAGCCCCTAAAATGGACATTTTTTGAAAGTATTCATTTTTAATAAGAAATGGAGGGGTAAGTGTTCCAGTCAGCCTGCATGGTTTACTTTCTTACGACAGTCCGGTTACAGTTCATAGTCCAGCTTGACAGGAGAGCACACACCAACACCAGGGCCGAGGGAACTGGCCACCATAACGGCTGAGAGATGGACAATCCTTACTTGTCAGACCAGCATGTCTGGCCAAGTGAACAGAAGGATGCCCACTCTCTCAACCAGGTCTCTCTGATTTATCCAGGGCCTAATCCCACCCACCATGGGCTGGGTCTTCCCCACCAGCTAGACAATCTCCTTCAGGTTTGTTCTGGGCTTAACTCAACCATCAACTCTCTACAACTGTGCCCAGAGCTCAAACCCTCAAGAGTCAAGTTGACACCTGTGCTTAACTATGACAGTAAGTGTTTAGGCAATGTAAATATACACTAAAAAGTTGAAACAAAGAGAAGAAGATCCAGTAATCTCAGTTTGGAACCAAGCACTTGCTATGAATAGGCCAGTTAGGACACCGAAGACGTCTACTTCATCCCACATCACCAGCGACTGACTCTGCCAATGACAACATATTGAAACACTTTTCTGGTATTATGTCTATGGTCTAACCATCACCTAGTTGCAATTTCTTTATTTTTCATTGTTAATACTATCTTCTGTAATTTTCACTTCTATAACCTTCACTTGAAATATATAGCATTTCTACCCCAAACTTTCAATATAATTGAAAACGAAGCACATTGTACTTTTACCTGCCAGTGAGATATCCAATTGCAGAGGCAGCATAACAAGCCTACAAAGAAAGGACAGTGAGACTTAAGTTTATCAGGATCATTTCAGTACAAGAATGAGAATGATTTATCACTAAGTGACTAGAATTAAACAGGAAAGGAAGAAGAATTGGAACACCACACATTTTATCAAGAAATGTGCTACCCATAAATGTCTAATATTGGTTTAGGTATCAAAAATTTTATTTTAAAGGAATTTGTCTTTATTGTCTGTGTTATTTGTAATAGTTTCTTATGAATGCTTAATTACTTTCAAGATCAATAAGGAATGTATTCTTTTATTACTGATATTGACCATTTATGTCTTTTTCTGATCTTTTCAATTAAGGGTTAATCAAAATTTTTCTGCTTTTTAAGCAGTCTCATTATCTCAGGCTGGCCTGAAATTGCTACGTAGTCTAGGATTACTTAAACTCATGATTTACCTACCTCAGTCTTCTGAGAGGTATGACCACAACCATGCATCCATTTTAAGTCTTTTAAAATAGCTAGAGTTTTTAACTTTGCTATTTTTCTTTACTGTTAATTTCCATTACACTGATTTCTGCTCTTGCATCAATTATTTTTCTTTCTTTGAGTTTCATTTTCCTAGCATCTTCAACTTGTAGTACTAGCTTCTGATATTTACTAAAAACTCTAAAAACTGCTTTCGCTATAACTTATGAGTTTAATATTTCATCTGATGTTCATTTTTTCATTATCATTAAATTAAAAATATTTTATGTTTTCCCATTGTGATTTGTTCAACCCATTGGTAAACTAGGGCCTGTAGTGATGTTTCCATTTTCACTCCTGATACTGGTAATCTGTGTTTTCTTTCTTGTATTCTTGATCAGGTTGGCTTGAAATTTATTGATTTTATTAGTCTTTTCAGATATTTCCAAGATAGCAATAAATGTATCCCTTCATTCTAAATGACTGATCTTTCAGTGTCTTTTCTGTTAAAGAGTTCCCATTTACTTCCACATAGCCAGGTGACATACATTTACTGCATGTCTTCAATCCTTAGCAATCTGTTGAAATTTCCTTTATAGACTGTGAAGAGTTACTTTTTTTTAAAAAAAAAGAAAGATGGGGTCTCCAACTCAAGGAATGCTCCTGTCTCAGCTTTTCTGAGAGTTGAAATTACAGTTGTTAGCCACCATGCCTGGCCACTTTTTACTTAAATATGTTTCAGTTCATAATTAGGAAGAAAAGAGACATTAAATTACCTTAACACAAAATACTTTGGAAAATGCTGACTGTATTCTTAAAGTCTTAGTTTAGGGCACTTCCCCAGTATTACTTCTCCTCAGAAATAACAAAAACACAGGCTGGAGAGATGGCTCAGAGGTTAAGACTCTGCCTCAGAAGGAGAAGACCCTGCGTTCAGATGCCAGATCCCATGTAAAA
Source organism: Typhlomys cinereus (assembly GCA_023101885.1). Lineage (NCBI taxonomy): Eukaryota > Metazoa > Chordata > Mammalia > Rodentia > Platacanthomyidae > Typhlomys > Typhlomys cinereus. The sequence continues at coordinate 264,168 of JALPQD010000055.1, forward strand.
ATGCCAGGTGGAAAGGGTCAGGGCCTGCACTTCGGGCCCTGGTGGAAGGAGCCTGGGAAATCCCAGAGGTAAGCAAAAAGGTGGTAGAAACAATCCATGATGATTCCTAAAATCACCCTTGGTCCTCCATAGGGACACACAGTGCCTTCTGACACACACACACACACACGCGCGCGCACACACAAAGTTTAAAAAAAGAAAATAAAAACATGCATAAAAATACTTGCTAAGAGTTCTTATTTATACACTGAAAACAATGGCCATTTATAGCCTAGAATGTCATTATACAAAATATGTAACCGAAAGTACACTCTCCTAGATGATGTCCAAAGTTAAGAAGAAACATTTTACCATCATAAGGAAAATTTGTTTCTCCTCCAAGTTATCTCCACTTGCAGGAGGAATAGTACACATAATCCTTGAGACACCAAAGTCTGAAGCCAAGTGTTCTGACTCAGCTCCAAGTTCTCCTACATTCTGCTGTGTGATTTTTGGCAAATAGTGTGCACGCTGACTTCCTTATCTATAAAATCAATATAATTCAGGGTACTACTGCAAGGATGGACTCAGTTCAGCTATGTAAAATACTCAGAATACAACCTGCACACAATGAGCTCTTGATAACTATTAACTTCCTGACAATCTGCTCACTTGCTGACCAACTGATCAATATAAGACTTGACTACTCTAAGGAGCTGAGGATCAAGCTGTGCCCAACTATACCTTCCTTAGGCACACACATGTACCTTAATTCTTCTGAACCTGTTCACACATTCCTTTTGGGCCACCCTATCATCCCCCTTTCCCTTCCAAACTAACTTTTCCCTCTATATTCCCAATCTCAATCAGAGGCAGTGACCCAGTCATGAAACATTCACAGAAGAGTTCGCCTTCGTCTTCCTACTGGCTAATGTCTACTCTTCCTTCGGGACAGCTCTGACATCACCACCTGTGGGAAGCTTTCCCAGAAGCAAGCCACCCAGCTTGCCTGTCTTCCTTCCTCCCTTCTTTCTTTCCTTCTTATTACTCTTATTGTTATTATTATCATTATACTACTATTATTGTGGTACTAGAGATTGAAGCCAGAGCATCAAGCATGCTTGACAAGTACTGTACTACTGAGGAACTACATACCTAATCTTTTGAGAATGGAGCCTGAGAAACTCCAGAGAAAAAGCAACAAGGAGGTAGAGTAATCCAAGATTATTCCCAGTGTCACTCTTGGACCTCCATAAGCACATCACCCTGTACACACACACACACACACACACACAGTTCAGACTCCTTTTTCACCTGAAAAAGATTCCTCACAACCTCCCTTTGGCCTACCTATCCAGTCTAACAGCTCACTTATTGCTTTATATCTTGATACAGCCAAACAAACGTTACCTCTATAACAATCATCTCTATTCTACCAAAGACAGCCAGCCAACCACTCTGTTCTACTATTGTTCCTTCTATTGTAAGAGTTATAGATTCTTTGTTATATACTTTTCTCTTACCTTCCCACACTTTAATCAACAATAAACTCCATAGCTAGCACATACCCCATGAATGTCTGCTGTATGAAGAAGATGATAGCATTCATATGACCACTTGAAAAACAGCAAAATATAGTCAGTAGCTGCATTTTCTCTTCAGGTAAAAGAACAGAAGTTTGCTCCAAATAAAAAAACTGGAAATACAGCTCAGAGGTAGCAGAGGACTTTGCCTAGTATATTCAAGATCCTGGGTTCAATCCCCAACATGGAAAAGAAAAAGGATAAAATGCATAAGCAGGGCTGGGAACAGGGTTCAGTAGTTAAAACCCTTGCCTCAAAAGCAAAAATGGTCTGAGTTCAGATCCTCAGATCCATGTAAAAATGCCAGGTGGTTGTGTTGGTCTGTTTGTAATTTCAACCCTGGAAGGTGAAGCCTAGAAATCCCCAGAACACGCTGACTAACCAGATTAGCCCTAACAGCATACTCTGGGTTTAATTAGAGATTCAGTGTCACAACAAGAAGGAAGAACAATCAAGGATGATTCCCAATATACCTTTAGCCTCCACAGGCATACACATTCAAGTGCATCCATGTACATACACTTGAATACACACATGTGAAACATACACACTCACACATCATATACACATATGAAAAAGAAAAATGGTATAAGCAATACACATTCACGACCCTTTAATTTTAAAAAAATTATTTGAAAAGGAGAGAAATAAAAAGGCATACATATGTGATGTTATGGTACATGGTGGAGGTCAAAAGACAAGTCTCAGAAGTCATTTCTTTCCTTCTCCACCAGGTGGACTTCCTGGGATTGAACACAGATCACCAGGTTTGCAAGCAAATGTTTTACCTACTGAGTTACCTTGCCAACCTCTAAATTTTAAACTTTGTAGGCAAAAAAAATAATAATAATAATAAATTGTGTCTTTCAATTAATGAATAATGTACTAAGCGTCTGTGTTATTCAAAAGCTTCAAACAGGACAGTTCTGCAGGGGATGTAATAACAAATGAACCACCATTTCTCCTTTCTAGGAACTCTCATCTGATTTTAGAGAAAGAGTGGCAAAAGGAGGCCAGAGCAAGAGCAAAGATCATAGGGCTACAGTGGAAGTGGGAACTGGACTGACAGTGTCACAAAAGTAGATTCTTGATCTATTAAGTCAGTATTATTGAGAGAATGGTGGGTCTGAGGAAGCACTAAAATGATTTCACAAAATGTCCTATCTTCCTTTTCCTCTTTTCCTACCTTGAAAAAAAGGTGCTAGATGGAAATTTGGACTTCTGAGTTCTGATAATGGCTTTACCGTCTGTACTGTCCTTCCCCTGCCTACACCTAAATCACATGAGCCTTATCCTTCACTCATTCACCCCACATATGCTCTCTGAACACCTACCATGTGCAGGCACACTATCAGGCATTGGCAATACATAAGGGTGGTGAAGATCTGGTCTGCTGGAGCACAGCTTAATAGAGAAGTCAAATTATCTCTTACATTTCTGACACTTAGACATGGCAGAATACAATAAGGTAGAATCTCAAGAGCATAGGCCCAAATCTAGAATATCTGAGCTTAAGTGCTAGCTATAAAATTGCTCACGTCACATGGAGCAAGTATGACTTAGTCCCTCTGCATCTCACTTTCCTGTCAACTACAGTTAACCAAAGTGATTAGTATGTGCAAGATGTCAGAACAGTGGTGGATATTGTCTGCAATGAATAGCTTGCCATTATTACTGAGCAGTAGCATTTGGCTACCTGTGTCCATACTCACCGCTTGCTCGTTTCTCATCCCAACGTATCTGATGCCCAATTCCTGAGCCGCAATGGCGATTTCTGTCACCGGAATGCCTACTACACCAAACATATACTTCACATCCTGAGGGGGTAAAAACATAGGAATTAATGCCTTGCTCCTCACCAGATGGTACAGAGAGAAAATACTCTCTCACCTGGCTCTCAAGACTATCAAAACAACAGATTCCAGAAATTGTGATTTCTCCCCAGGGGTCTCATGCCGGAAGATGGAAGGGCCTTTACAGAATATGGAAAATTTGCCAGATCTGGTGCCAGCCAGAGAAGGAATTTGTCTCTCAAGAAGAGATTTTATATAGTTCTGACAACGTGTCAGGAGAAACTGGAGCAAGTCCATATAAGGTGGGTGGAACCACACATTGAGCAGAACTACTTAGTTATGCAGAATTCTTCCCCTCTATTTAAACCTAAATCTCTGTCAAAACCTCGAAGGCTAACTTTGAACATTGGGTATCCCTCCTCCCAATTTTCTGCTTCTCTCTCATTGATCATTTGCTTTTTAATTGATTTACTGAGGACGGGTGGTCGAGTCAAGACGCGGAAGTCACGTTGGGCTACTCAGCAAGCGCACGCAGTCTACCTGACCTCCCAGGGGCCCAGGGAGAGCCCCGAATGGCCCGCGCTCTCTAACCTGGCCCTAGCGCTCCCCGTTTCCAGGACAACGCATTGGCCCCCGCCGGCCTCCGTAGCGGCCCGACGTACTTGCGTCTTCAGGGCCTGGGCGATGACTTTAGCTCCAGACACCTGTTCCTCGCTTCTGCCGCTGCCCTCTGACAAATTATTTTCTGGCATCTTCCACCTTTAAAACTTCAAAAAGCACTTTTTGCAGTCGACGGTGCGCCGTGCGCCGCTGGTGACAGACAGGCGGCCAGCCAACCGCTTTAAGCAGCGTAAAGGAAGGGGCGGGACCAGCACGGCCCGCGGCGCGGTGGCGGGGGATGGAAACGCTTTTTCCCCGGCCAGGCACGTTCCAGCTCCTCTATTCGCGGACTCGGCGGCGGCCAGAGGCGGGACTAGCAGGCGGCCGCGGCCTATGCTGAGCAGGTAAGAAGTCCAACCTCTGGGACCTCTCGTCGCGGTCCCCGACACGACCCGGGGCTTCAGCTCCGGGAGAGGGCGGCCGGCTCAAGAGCGGGGCGAGGAGGCGGGGCTAGGGCCACGCCCCCCGCAGGCCTGGGGGCGGGCGGGGTGCAAGCTGCCCAAAGGTTTTGGGGGCGCGAGTGACTCAAACGTGTCCCACGTTGAATGATGGGCTGTAGGTCGTGTTGTCTTGCGCTGTGCTCGCTCGTGTCGTAACCTCGTGCAGTCTGTAGATCGTGTGTTAAAGTCACCGAAGTCTGTGAGCACAAGTGTGTACTGTTCTCTTTATCTTCAGTGACACCTGTTTACGAAATAATGACTTGTCCAAGCATACTTCCTATTTGTTCTTGACCCCATCTACTCTTCGGCTCTAGGTCAGGAGAGATCCAACTCTTGTTCGTAATCCTCGGTGACTGGCAATCTCTCCAGAGCCGAGGAATGAGGCTTCTTAAATAGTTCTTGGTTTCAATCCCAACCCCACGGCCTGTCTTTGCATCTGACAGCCTTTTAAAACATTTTCTGTGAGATGGTTGTTTGCAGTGTGCAGTTTCTGAGGCTATTCCTCAGGTCCTTCATTAGACTGTTTCTGTGAACTCAGTTTTATGAAGAAGATGCTGCAGACTGATTGACTAGAACTTCAAGATTGCTGAGGTGGAATGTTGCAGATCCAGAGCTAAAACTATATTAGGTTATCTTTAGTTCTCTTACTAGACATTTCTCACCAACCTCCACAACCTCTTTGTGACTTGAGGTAAGCTTTTCAGAGAGTACTGACCTGGTAAATCAGTAACTTCCACAAACCCCAAAGCCAAGAATGTCACAACATCTGAAGCTGGGAGAAAATATCTCCCCCTTTGCTATAACCCTGTCTGTTCATCCCCCTCCCCCATGAATTTGGCAAAGGTTTTGATTGATGGTTACCTTTTTTCTGTGACTCTGTAAGTTTATGTTGATTCTTTCACAATGGAACATATTACTCAAGACAACCTGAATCTCTGTTCTCAGACCATAGTCACTCATATTTCATTCAGAACAAGCCATCTCTTCCATTTGGACAAGATCTGTGTTTTTCATCACCAGTTCAGTAACAACAACAAAGCCATAAAAATTAACAAGTAAAGGTGGATCTAGTGACTCAGACCTATAACCATATCTGTTCAGAAGGCTGAGGCTGGAGAATCAAGTCAAGGCCTGCTTGGGCTATAGAGTAAGTTCAAGGCCAGCCTGGGCAACTTAAATAAGACTCTGTCTAAAAATAAAGGAAAGAAATTTGGCGCTATAGCTCAGTGTTAGAGAGATTGCCTACTGTCCATAAAGTCCTAGGTTCAATTCACATTACTGAAGTAGGGAGGATTGAGGGACAGAAGGAAAGAGGGAGGGAGAGAGGGAGGAAGGGGGAGAAAGAGAAAGAGATTAAATCAATGTAAAGTGAAAATAGATTAAATATAGGTAGTGAAGAAAATGGAAGTAAAAGGATTTATAAACCCGGAGTTTCCTTCCAAAAAATCTTTCTGTTTCAACTTGTATCTCCATTCCAAGCAGGAGAGTGAAATAGTTACCACCTTGGATACTGACCCATCTATTAATATTTCTTTGATGTTTTAGAGTTCTTCTTAAAGTGATTAAGGGAGTGATTTTGCCCAAGTATGCCATCCATATGAATGAAAGGTCATAATTAAATCCATATACAGTAATATATATTAAAATAAAATTTTAAAAGTGGGAAATTTTTAAATGCAGGATTTGTATTCTATTGTAAAGAATATTCATGTTTTAATATAACAGACATTTTGTTTATTAAGATATAATAAATATAGTTCTTAAACATCAGTTTTGAAATTTTATGTAACTAATATATGAAGTAATAAATGACATTTTAAACTTTCAAGTAAAATTGACATTCCAGAAAGATATAAACATTGTTTGTGTGCTTTGTCTAGTTCTTGACACAGTGCCTCATGCCTGTGAGAAACATGGACTCCATTTCCCTCCATCATAAAGTATTGTTTATATTGGTGCTTGTAGGAGAATCTCTACCCTTGCCACATCAGAGTCATTTGGGAGGCATTTTCAAAGCATAGTCCCTAGGGACCTGTCTGAATCAGCATCTTAGCACACATTCTCATTTATGTATGTATATTTATAGGCTATCTGATTTTGATTTTTTGCTTCAAGTTGAATTTTTTGCTTCAAGTTAGCTCTGTTTTTAGCTTATGCTAGATGCATAAGTTAATAATTAAATGAATGTATAATTGGCTAATTTTTACCAAAGTAATACTGCTAATTACTTTGGACTTACAGGTTCCAGGATAAACTGTTATGAGGTCCAGCTATCCTCCCAATGAGACACAGACTCCAGACTCGGACTAGGGAAAAGTCTTTATTGTAGGGCAGGAGAAAACTGGAGTTCCAGAACTACACTCAAGAAAGTGTAGAGTGGGCTTCTGGGAGCAGACAGTTTTTATAGTAGAAAACTACAATGAGAGGCTTGGAGCTACCATAGAAACAGGATAGGGGGCTGGGAAAGTACCATAAGAAAGAACTAGATGACGGGATGTTTATCTTGGGGTTAGCAGAGTGGAGTCATGGGGAGGAACACAAGGTGGTTAGGCAGATCTCAGAAAAGAAGGTCCTGTGGCTGGTCCCATGATCAGGCCTTGGGAAAGAACATCCAGTGGTCAGTCTCAAGACATTTGAATGTTATCTAGTTTTATGACCCTAAAGCGAGAAGCCAAAATTATAGAAGCAAAACAGCACCTAGTTAGTGTTATAAGAAATGTTTACTCTAGTTACAGATCGCCTGGTCAGTTTGTGCCAAACAGGATGTTTCTAGGTTCCTAGGCCTCTTGTAAAAGTCTGGAGAGGGAGTAAGCTTTTTCTCTCAATTTTTAAAATCTTTTTAACCCATAAACTGACTTCTGGAGCCCACCTCAAAGCCTGCTTGATATAGTCATCACAAAGTGTGTAGACAATAGTCACTTTATTGGGCCTTGTGTATACATCCCTCCTCTCAAAAGAATCACTGATAAAATTATGGAGTGCATAACCTAACTCTGAGTTCAAGCAAATTGCTGGGCTTCAGAGTTAGTGTGTTTGCAGGATAAATCTTCAACTGCTAGATTCTGCTTTTTAGTAAAGAGGAAAGTCATGAGGTGGTGCTTGCTTTCCCCTTCACACCTTTCTCCAGGCTACAAGAGTCCATGCTTCTGGCGACTCAGCAGATGTGCTGTGAGCCCTGTCCCAGGGCCAAGGGATGACTCCCTTCAACCCAGCTGCGATGAAGACCCCGTGATCTGTAGTTTATCCACAATTATTTTTTAACTTTTTATTTTGTGTGTGTGTGTGTGTGTGTGTGTGTGTGTGTGTGTGTGAGAAAGAGAGAGAGAGAGAGCACTGTATGTCCCTGTGGAAGATCAAGGGTGACGTTGGGAATCATCCTGGATTGCTTCTACCTCCTTTTGGCTTCCCTCTGGGATTTTTTAGGTTCCAGAGCCCTAAGTGCAAGCCCGACCACCTTTTCTTTCTGGAATTTTTATATGGGTCCTGGCATCTGAACTCAGGACCTTCTATTTGTGAGGCAGAGTCTTAACCCCTGAGCCATCTCTCTAGCCCTGTGTATAGACTTTGAAAGCAGTAGCCACATTCTTCACTTTTCTTTCGGCATATGTGTCTGATGTTGTGTCTGTGTGTTTGTACACATGTACATGCCAGCTTCACATGGATTCTGGGGATTCAGATTCAGGTCCTCACATTGGGGAGGGGTTATGTACAGAACCTTGTGTTTGGAAGAACAGGTGTAGAGGATTAAAGCAGATTTTATTAGAAGTGATAAAGAATGGAGCTCATGGACATGGAATTCATGAGGGACAGGAGAGATGAAGATGGCTGGTAAGGTCAGGGGTATTTATAGGGTTAGGCAGGCCCAGGAAAAGTGTCTTTTCCTTATTGGCTAGCACCAGTTTGTGCAAATCTGACTGAAGCTTTTGGACCCTTATATCTCATTTGTCTGTTCATATTATGGTCTGAGGTCCAGCTGTTTCTTTTGAGGAATTTAACTTAACTTTTGAGGCATGGAGAGCTCATCTCCATATCCTTACGTGAACAGAGGGTAGGGGAACAGAGGATTAGAACCAGTTCCTCTAGGTTAGTAGGAGGTGTTCCTTTAGGATAATCCCAACAGTGGGGGATGACCTTCAAAGACCTTCTCAACAGTGGTACTGTTCTGAAACTGCCTGACTCATTTGCACAGCAAGCACTTTACTACAGAGCCATCTCTCGAGCCCTCAAATTCTTTATTACTTTTTTGGCAGTATACATTATTTATTTCTTACCTCATGTTGAATTTGGTTTTATTTACTTATTGGTTTGTTTTGAAATTTACTTATTTCTCAAAGATGAATAGGTCTAACTTTTTAGAAACAGCTCCAGGGATTGAACCTAGAACTTTGTGCATGCTAAGCAAGCGCTCTGCCACTGAACTATAGCCCCAGCTTCAAATCTTAACTTTTTCGAAAGAAAGAGGCTAAACTATTGATAGCATGTTCTCCAAAAGGTACAGCTAGTCATCAGAATCTGCATGATTATTCTGGGAGTCCAGATTTGAGACTATGCGAAGGAGTAATTTGATAATTTTCTTCTATTTGCGTAAAGGTAATATCTAGGTAACCAGTTCATTTAGTAAGAGCTGAAACAGGTAGTGTAGGCCTGTCTGAATTCCCTGCCCACACAGAGCAGGAGGAGTGCTACAGGTCAAGGCCAGCTTAGGCTACAGAATCTAAGAATTGTCATGAGTGTCTGGAAAAAAGAATACTGTCAGAAGAAGAACCTTCTGCAGGCAGTAACTCTGTGGACCCCCAAATAGTAATAATACATTTTTAGTTCAGTCATCCCACAAGGACTGTAAGAATCCTTATAACTATTTTAAAGCACAAACCTAGTTTTACCAGAATGCAAAAATGTTTGGTTATTGGGGGGTAAGAAGATGGCTCAGTGATTAATACCTTTGCCTTGAAAGCAAAAGGATCTGAGTTCAGCTCCCCAGATCTCACGTTAAAATGTTAAATTATAGGCAGCAGCCTATTATTCCAGCTCTGGAAGGCAGAACCTAGGAAATGCCAGAGCAAGCAGTAAGGTGGAAGACTGATCCAGGATGATTCTTGACGCTACCCTTGAGCCTGCAGAAGCTCAAGTACCCTCTTCTACGTAGGCCTGTGCGTGCGTGCACAAAACACACACACACACACACACACACACACACACATACACACACACAAAACACATTCACACATGCATGCATCCCATATATGCACACATGAAAAAGAAAAAATACTTGGTCATTAAATGAAGTGAAGAATTAGGGCTATTTGTGATATGATATTTAGTTTTAGGGCTGGAATGGTCTCTGAAGGCCTTGGAAAGCCACCCCCATTGCTGGGATTATACTGGAGGAACACTCCTTGTTGATAGGGAGAAACTGACTCCAGTCCTCCACAGAGATAAGGTATTCATCTTTCCCCAATCCTTTGCTTATGAAAGGATATAGAGATTAGTTCTCCATTACCACTAAGCCCTACTGTGAGATCATCTGGTTGGGATTCATATGAGATAACCAATGAGGAAAAACCTTTTTTCTGGGGCTTGTCTAAATGTATAAATATACCTGACTTTGGTGCCTGCCTCTCATGGAACTTCACATCTGGAGTCCATGAGTTTTTTTTCAGCTCCATGCCCCTCATGGATTCCATGCCTGGTGTCCGTGAGTTCTCCAAGGCACCCTAGCCCTTCATGGCACTCCACATCTAGAGTCCATGAGTTCTTTTTCAGCTCCATCCCCCTCATAGATACCATGCCTGGTGTCTGTGAGTTCTCCAAGGCACCCTAGCTCCTCATGGTACTCCACATTTGGAGTCCGAGAGTTCCATTCTTTCTCTCCTCTAATAAACTCTACCTTAATGCATCTACCTCTATGTATCTTCTGGTTTGAATTGTAGACTCCTAACAGAAGAACCTGGATACATACAGATCCCAGAAGAGCGATCTGTAGCATTATAGAATACATAAAAGTGAAATGGACTGAAATAAGAGAAAATCAAAACTGAATATATTTCTTTTTTTATTTCGATGTGAAGATTGAATCTAGGGCCTTGTGCATACTGGAAAACCACTCTACCATTGTATCTCCAATTCTCTTTTGACTTTTAGCATTGAGACAAGATCTCATTAAATTGTCCAGGCAGTTTTTGAACTTTTGATCCTCTTGGGTAGCTGAAATTACAAGAAAAAGTCAGGAACCACAAAAATACTCATGTGCGTGTAGATGTGAGTGTGCAAGTGTGTGTGTGTGTGTGTATAAGTCAGAAGCTGGTATTGATTGTCTTCCTCAATTGCTCTCCATCTTATTTTTTGAGTCACTGAACCTGTAACCTGACTATTTGGCTAGATTGAATGATCAGCAAGCTCCAGTCCATAGAACACTATTTTTAAAAGCAACAGTTAAACTATGCTTCTGGAAAGTGTGCTGCAGGAAATATGTCAACAGAGACAGAATCAGACATAAAATAATATAATAAAACTGTTGGCTGAATGAAATGGATTGAAATGATTTTCTTTGCTTCTCATTAAATTTATGGATTGTACAGTACCAAGGCTTAGAGGGGAAGGGAGAGAAACCAGAAGATACTTGATGTTAAAAGTTCTCTGTTACTTGTTCACAGGCACTGAGAACTTTTGCCTGGTGCCCTCTGATCTAGAGAAAGATTGGATTCCCGCCCCTAGCCTGCTCTGGCAAGCCCTTAACCTTTGCTCTGTGTGTTAATGTTAGCATGACCTAGTACTGGAGCAAGGAGCATTGTGGGAAGAAAACAGGAATTGCAAGGTTGTTTTCCCGCTTTATTCATTATTTTTTTAACAGCAAATTTGGGACAGTTTAACATTAGCAGTAAACATTGCTGATGAAGATATTTTTTAATATACTTAAAATGGTGACAACTGTAATTGCACTATCAGAGCAGAAGGTATGTCCCTCAAATAGCTTCAGAATCAGAATGCAATATTTCTTTTTGGATTAAATTGCAAACTTCCTGGTGGCCCTCAGGGTAAAAGAGCAGCTACTATACATGGAAAATGGTTCCAGTATTTTGTTTTTCTTCATTTCTTCTGTTTAGCCATTGGCATTCATTATAACCTTCTATTCTTTGTACCAGCAAAACACAGAATCACTACTAGGAGATGTTCCGTGATTCCCAGGGTGTGGAGGCGAATCGAGGTGCGACTCCACATGAGGGACGTTTTCATGATGAAAGACTTAAGCCCTTTAACTGGTTTCTTCATCATAACTTTTGTGGTCTTAACTGTGACTCTTTTTTTTACACAGTTAACATTGATAACATCTTTCAGAATCATGATAGGATCAGAAATGAATACACACCCACATTCATTCGCCATCAGGGAAATGCAAATCAAAACTTCCCTGAGATATCATCTCACCCCGGTCAGGATGGCAAAAATCCACAGTACAAACAACGACAAATGCTGGAGAGGATGTGGGGAGAGGGGAACTCTCCTACATTGTTGGTGGGAATGCAGGCTCATACAGCCACTCTGGCGAGCCGTCTGGAGATTCTTAAAGAAATTAAAGATTGAAATGCCGTATGACCCTGCTATCCCACTTTTGGGAATAACCCCCCAAGCAGCAGAGGTTCGCCTCGATAGCACAAGCTCGACCATGTTCATAGCAGCACTGTTTACAATAGCAAAGTCATGGAATCAACCTAAATGTCCAACAGTTGACGAGTGGATAAGGAAACTGTGGTACATCTATACAATGGAGTACTACTCAGCCATCAAAAATGATGAATTACTGGAATTTGCTGGGAAATGGATGTCATTAGAAAGAATTATATTAAGTGAAGTATCCCAAACCCAGAAAATTAAGCGCCGTATGTACTCCCTAATAGGTGGCTCCTAGTACCAAACTCGCCCAGCCCACATTGGGACACTCAAAAGTAAACCTATGTAACACAGTAATTGCAAGGATTATGAACAAGAGAGATGGGTTAGGAGGGCCACACCAGAAACAAGGAGAGAGGAGACCATGTTACAGCAGAGAAAATAGGCCTCCATCAAGGTCTGCAAGTAAGTAATGAGAAACCTGGTTAAGTTCACAGACGTTCTTTCCTGATCTCACCAGAAGGGGAGGGCATATAGTCTAGCAGATAAAAAGTAATCATTGTGCAAATGGGTAATGGACCCCGCCCTCAGTGAGGTTTCCTACTCTTATTACATCTACCCTTGAATGTGCTATTACAACAAGACTCCAGTTTAACAGCTTTTTGTCTCTGGCCAGGGGGTGACATACAGTGCCCAGCAGAATGGAGTGAAGGGAATTGCAGAGCAGAAAAACTGCAAAAGAAAATCAACAAACCACAATCCAGAACTTCAGAGACTCTATATCAATCACATAGAACTAGGACAGCCTAATCTCTCCCCATCCTGGAGCTCAGGGACATTTGCGGAAGAGGGGGCGGTAAGATTGTAAGAGCAAAAGGATGGGAGGAGCAACGATTTGCAAGATTCTCAACAATAGTTGGGGCCAAAGCAATCATAATGGAACTTTGCATGCCCTGCGCAATGTCCAGCGCACTGTTGCCCTCATAAAGTCTAGCATCTGTTAAGGGCAACCGAGACCCCTGGAGGCAAGGGATTGACAGCCATAGTAGTAATCTTATGATTAAGGGGAACAAGAGAAAGGGCTTATGGAAAATGCCACTGGGTCCTTATATGTCATCGGAGAGGAGGACCCAGTGGAGAGTTAGGCGCACACAATAAAGGACTCTCTGGGAATTGGGGGGGAGACACTGGGGGAAGGGGAGGGGGGAGGGAGGGAACTGGTAAAAAATTTTAAAATGTATAATTAAATTTTTAATAAAAAAAAAAAAAAAAAAAAAAAAAAAAAAAAAAAAAAAGAAATACAAACAGTGGGGAGGGGCCGGTGAGGAGGGGAAGGGAGAGAAAGGGGAGGGAACTGGAGAGATGACTCAGGAGTTAAGACTGTTTCACAAGCAGAAGATACTGCGTTCAGATCCTAAGTCCCACATTAAAAATACCAGGAGGAAGCAGATGCAGCCTGCACTTCTAGCCCTGGTGGGTGGAGCCTGAGAAATTCCAGTATGAAGCAAAAAGGAAGTAGAAACAATCCAGGATGGTTCCTGAAATCACCCTTGGTCTTCCATAGACACAGTTCTCTCTCTCTCTCTCTCTCTCTCTCTCTCTCTCTCTCTCTCTCTCTCTCTCTCTCGCACACACACACATATACACACACGCACGCACGTGCACACATGCACGCATGCAATATAAATAAAAGAAAAAAAAAGAAATAGACATCATAAATATAGCAAACTTCCCTGACTATAGGTCCTTTCCTGTCCCATAAAAGGAACTGCTTTCTTAAATTTGATGTTTACATTAAATAGTGCTCTCATTATCCATTTTAGATGACTTAAATCATTTTCTGTCTCTGAGTTGCCAGGCTGGTCTTGAACTCACTCTATAATAAAGATAGGTCTTGAACTTGTGATTCTTCTGCATCAGCCCCCAAGTAGCTGGGGATTGCAGGTCTGGCCAAGACTAATTCATAAAGAACTTTGTTTTGGCTCACCGTTTTAAGAGGCTCAGGAGTTAGAGTGGGTGCTCATGTCTGCTTGGATTCTGGTGAGGCCTCATAACAAAAGGGCAGATTGTAAAGAAGAAAAGAAAGCTTTGGAGATAACTAATTCATTTCTGAACGGAAAGCATCAATCCTTTTGATCCAGATATCTCCCACTAGAGGTATCTTCCAGCAAAACTGTGCTGAGGAATTAAGGTTCCAATTCAAGACTTGTGTGAACATGATCAAATCATAGCAGAATTTAAGCTATTTATCTTTTCAGTGTTCTACAGTGCAAAAAATAGTGTTCTATAAACAAATTTGTATATGTCTCCTAGTACCCGTATGTAAGAGTTTCTTTGTGTGGGGGGGGGGGAGGGTGGTGTTTGTAACATATATGCAAACTGGTGTAGGGGCTTATTATCCATTTTAGCAGAAATTGCCAAATTGGTCTCCAAAGTCATTGTAAAAACTTGTAGTGTACTATTTTTATGTGAAAACTCTCTTCTTTCCGCATCCTTAAATGGAAACTTAAGAGTTCTTGCCATTTTGTGGTACAGACCTGTAATCTTAGCACTTGGGACATGGAGCTGGAGAATCAGGTATTCTTCTCAGCTCTGTAGTGAGTTCAAGGTCAGCCATAAGACCCCACCCCCATCTTTTAAAAAAAAAAATCTTTTTTTTCCCCTCAATTTGTTGAATGTGAAGTAGTTTTTCATTTCCAAGGAAATCTTGATTATTAATGAGGTAAAGTTATAATGTATGTGTGTTTGCATGAAGGGTTTTTTTATACCTATGCATTTCCTGTCTATATATTTTTTGTCCATTACCTTATTGGATTGTTTACCCTTTCTTACTTAAAATTTTTTATATATTCTGCAGTTTTTTTTTTTCTTTTTGAGACAAGATGTTCCTTCTTGATCCAGCTTGATCTTGAACTAGAGATCTGCCTACATCTACTTTGTTTTTAAAGCTAGTTTTTTTTTTATTATATATTTAGTGGGGGGCATGTGTATAAAGGTTGCAAAAGTTGGTTCTCTTCTACCAAAGTGGGAACGTGGAATCAAACTCAGGTTGTCCGGCTTGGGGGCAAGTGCCTTTAAAGACCCACTGAGCCATCTCACTGACCCCTACTTTTTTTTGAGATGCTAATTCCATACTTGTATGTGACAATTTCTTTCCTTTATGTTTTATAATTTTTGTACCTTGCTTTTTAAAAAGTTCTTTAATCTAATCTGAAGTTATTAAATCTTCATCTGTATCAAAAATTTTATTTTTTTTATCTTTTGTACTTATTCAATTTGGTTTTAGTTTGGTTTGGGTTTGCTATTCCGCTTAAGTTGGCCTCGAACTCCTTTTGTAGTTCATTCTGGCTTCAAACTTGGTATTCTTCTGCCTTAGCTACCTTAGCCTCTTGAGTGCTGTGATTACATGTGTGTCACTATGCCATTTATTTTTCATACTTAAATCTCTGGTCTACCAAGAAACTACACACACACACACACACACACACACACACACACACACACACACGCACACTTACACATTGATGGAGAGACAGGAACCCACATTTGTCTTTTGTTTCTATATGATATCTGTATGAATTTGTTTTGCTTGGTTACTTACACATTCCAAAACTGAGTAGTTTAAAAGAACTACTATTTAACTTGAATTCCTGCAAAGCTGGGCCCAACTGGTCTCATTCATGCATGGTCTGTAGTCAGTTGCCTATAACCTAGGTTGTCACTGGAGGTTGACTAATAGGAGGATGTCCACCTGGGCATCTAACCTACCTGGAAAAAGACTTATCATCCAACAGTTTGGATTTCTTCGTGTGCTGTCAGCAGGTTTCAGAGTGGAAGAAGACCCATTGTGTAATTCTCTGTAAGTCATTTGGTTATGACAGGCCTCTAGTGAGTCTATGGCAGATTGTCCTAATTTCATGATCCATGTGGGAAAACCCAGCTTGTAGTGGGCCATTTTATTCAAGATGGTAAAATAGTTTAGCTCAGACTTTGAGTTAAGGCACTAAACTTACACAATAAAGGAACATGGATACGGAGGGAACTAATTGATGACTATTTTTGTAATGGTCATTTTAATCATTCAGCTATCCAAACACCATTTATGACATAGTTCATTCTAATAATACATCATGTCACTTCTGTCACTTATCAAGTTTCCACTATAGATAGATTAGATTAGATTAGATTAGATTAGATTAGATTAGATTAGATTAGATTAGATAGAGATTGATTTATTGACTGAAAGATCACAGGCCTAAGGATCCTCATAAGAAATTATTTGTAGCAATCTCTTGTAGGAGATTGTCATAGTTGCATGATTGATGTGGGAATACCCAGCCTATATGAGTGATTTTATTCAAGTTGGCAAAGTATCAGTAATTCTTCTGTCTCAGTCTTCCAAATGTTGTAATCACAGGCATTAGCCATCAGACTTGTTTTTTTCTCCACGAAAAATTTCTCCATGAAATTTCTTATTTTATCTACATTTTCAAATATATAGAATTGAATGAACAGATCATTCATTATTATTTCAATTTCTTCTGTTTATAAATATCTTCTGTTCTATCATTAATTATTTTTTATTTGTTTCTCTTTTCCCCCTTTAAATTAGCTGATGACTTATCTGTATTTCTCCTTGCAGAAAAAGTTTTGGGGTTTATTTATTCCATCATTTTTGTTGTGTTTTGTTTTGTTTTCCAACCATTTCCACTTTTGTTTCTTGCCTTCTGCTTTCTTTAGCACTGTGCTGTTCTTTCCCTCACTCTTACCACCTTTTGTTAGTTTTGTAATTTCTGCATTGCCCAAGTTTATAGCATTTAAGCTATTCTATAAACACAGTCCTCATGTTTATTTTATATTCAAGGTTCTTGCATAGCTTTTCCATTCACTTCTTGTTTGGCAGAACTTTAACACATTTTTTTTTAAAGAAAAGTGGAGGATGCTGGTGAGAAAAAAATATTTTCTGAGTTCTTGCATTTTCAAATTTCTTGTCTGCTATTTTCATATTTCAACTGTATCTCAGCATAGTGGAAAATTTCTGGTTCATATCTTCTTTTCTGAAAAGCCTGTGTAACTTTGGCCTGCAGTGATGTTAGCGTGGTGAAGTCTAAGAACAGCCTGACATTTTAAAATGCTGTTATTCAGGCAGGATGATACATGCCTATAATCCCAGCCACCTGTCAAACTGAGGTAGGAGGATTATGAGTTTGGGCAACTTGGCTACATAGAGAGAGTCTGTCTCTCCAAACAAACAAGTAGTCTTTGATCTTTTTATATGGCTTCCTGAGCAATTCTTACTCCATCTTTACATGTTAGGAACTTCACTATCAGGTAATGCTGACATTCTCTTTTCTCTTGACTTTAGTATCCTTTCAGTCATTCTAATCTGGTTTATTTCCAGAGGCTAGTCTTCAATTTTATCTTTAAATATTTTTTCTGGTAATATTTTATATCTGTTGTTGCATGAAAAAGTCACTTCATCAACCCACTTACCTTACAATAATCATTTACTGTCTCAGAGTTTTTCTGTGAAGGACCACCTAGCAGAAAGTGGTATATATTGTACGCTGTCTGTGGAGAAGGAAGTTTTATTCCTTGATAAAAAGCATGGAAGGCTGAGAGGTGATCAAGTCATGAGCTTTCCATGGCAAGCTGAAATACAGAAACTGTAATCTAACCCACTGACACTTTCTGGGGTCCTTAAGACCACACCTTGAGGTCTTAAGGTTTTTGTTTATCAGAAGTTTCTCATTATAGACTGTCGGTCTCGGGCCCATGCTAGATATTAGGAATGTTCATTCTCTGGCATCTCAGCCTGGTTTCAACCATTCTCTGGAAACAAGAGAGAATCTATTTCCTTATTTCTCCTTCAAATAAATTAGAGACTCCATGCCTAGATCTACATACCAATTCCCAGCCTCCTTCCCCTTCTCCCCCCCAGTTATCCCCTGTGTATAAATAAAATCTGGCAGGACTGGGTGGCAGATTTCACTCTTCCTCCCTCTGGGAAGACTTTGGACTTTCCCACCTGTTTTGGCTCCATTTTTCTTTCTATTTCCATCTCTGTGTGTTTCTTTCCCTTTCTGTCTTTTTCTTATTCCTCAGTCTCAGGATAGCTTCACAGGTCATGGGTGGACATCGTACATTTAGAGAACTGTTAAGAAGAGAAAATGGACGAGAGGGAATTCCCAAAACCTTTAAATTTCTCTGAGCCAGGAGTCTGAATATGACTTAGGATCTCACAAGGTTAGAGTGAAGACTTTGGCTCTGTCCCAGTCTCAGCTGATGTGTTTTTCCAAACTTGACTCTGTTGGTTCAGATCAAAGTCCTTGTAGCTCACAGAAACCTGTCTCACTCCTTTGGGACTTCTGACAGTCTCCTTTTCCACTGCCCAAGTCAGTATCTACTTGACCCCAGGCACCTGCCTGTGTCACATGATGAGAAACCTCCCACCGTGCTGGAAAGGCTATAAAGGTCAGATCTCTTTTTGTCCTGTGGGTTTTCTGCAGAGATTTCTTCTCACCACCACCCTACTGCCTATGCCAAGGTGACTTTAAGCTGTCATTCCTGACTAAATGCTCTCCTCTTACCTTTAGATCACACCATGGCCCCCACAGCTCTCCGTTCTAATGAACAGAGAATCCCTCTGTTATGTACCTCCACCTTTTCTTTTTCAAACATTTAAAAGAATGAATTTACTTGCTCTGTGGAACTCATATTGACTTGTTTGTTATAAGCAAAAACCGGTGACCTGAACTCAGGAGTCTTTTTTTTTTTTTTTAAAGCACTCCCTTCTTTTCAAGGTTGTGCTAGGTCCACTTGAGATTATCTCTTTTGATTAGCAAAATAACTGACTTGAGACTTTAATTAAACATGGAACTCCTTCATATTTGCCATATTCTGTTGACTAGAATCAAAGCATGGTTTCCACATACACTTAAGTAAAGTGGATTAATTATACAAGGATGCACTTCAAGAAGATTATACAGCTCGTCACCTTAAGGTGTGCCTTAGAGTGCGGCCACCAGACATTATTCCCTTTTTCTTTTATGGGTTGACCTTTATAATTATGCTGGAGCTCGTTTATCCATCTTCTGTACCCGTCTTCTTTTTTTCCATTTAATTAATAAATATTTATTTAGAGCTTCATTATTTAGCATCTACTAATATGCATCTCTTTTGATAGTGCTGTAATTATCTTTTAAGGGAAAACAATTCTTTAAGGAAGCATATCTGATGGTAAGATCTTACTGTTTCTTTGTCTACAATGAGGTTATTATTTGAAGACAGAATCTGATGAAAGTATGCTCAAAGGTTGCAAAACTCTTAATATGAACCCATTAGTTTTGCATTTGTAAGGCAGAATCTGGACTTTAGTAAGCAAATATGCAATAAAGTGTCATTTTGAACTTTTATTTATTTTAAAAATATTTTATTTATGTATTTATTTATTTTGTCTGTATGTATGTGTATCCCTGTGTGTCCCTGTGGAGGCCCAAAAGTGACTTCAGGACTCATCCTGGATTGCTTCTACCTCTTTTTTTGCTTCACTGTGGGATTCACAGACTTGGCCTAGTAACCAGAAGTGTAGGCCACTGCCATTTCTGAGTGGGACCTGAGATCTGAACTCGGCACTTTCTGCTTAGGAGGCAGAGTCTTAACCCCTGAACCATCTCTCTATCCCTATTTTGACCTTTTAAAATGTTGATCTTTGGGCTGGACAGATGGCTCAGAGATTAAGACTCTGCCTCACAAGCAGGAGGTCATGAGTTTGAATTCCAGATCCCATATAAATGGAAACTTCAGCAGCCTGAACTTCCTGCCTTGGTGAGTGGAGCCGGGAAAATCCCAGAGTAAAGAAAAAAGGAGGTATATGCAATACAGGATGATTCTCAAAGTCACCCTTGGTCCTGCACTTGGACACACAGTGCCCTCTGATGTGTACACCTGCATACACAAATAAATAAATAGATAACTAAAGTTAAAAAAAAGTTCATCTTTATTTTGATCAAATGTTAAAAATATGAGGAAGACAGCTCTGTATTGAATTTCACTTTTGCCATTATTCAGTGAAATGAACATTAAACAAATAGATGACAGGAATCACCCAAAGTAAAAAGAAATAGATTTGACTTAAGCCTACCACATATTAGAATCTACTCTGAAACTGTTCTTTTTAGTGGAGCAATGGTTGAATCTTATTTCTGGCATATAGGTTGGAGATTATGATACTAGATTATTTGCTTTCTGTTATAGCTACATCTCTCACCTATTGGGCTCAAGACCACACAATAATTTCATTTGTCTCAATAAAGGCATTGCCTGATTCAAGGTCTTGACTCTGAAGCCCAAAGTCAACTTCATTAGAAAAAGAAAAAATTTTCTTCAACTGAAAGGCTTTTAAACAGTAAATGAATCAGTATATTCATAATGAACTTTTATCAGTTTGTGTGTGTTTTCATGTGTATGTATAGGTGTGTATATGTTTGTGTGTGCATATGTATGTGAGCATTTGTGCCATTATGTTCATGTGCACAAAAGTGTGTATGTGTTTAAATGTGTGTAAGTATATATGTGATTTTACATATGTATGCTTATATGCATATGGTTGTATATGTGTATATATATTATACTTGCATATGTATGTACATGTATGTATATGCATGTATGTATGTGTGCATGTGTTTGTGTTTATGTGGCATGCATATGTGCTATGTATTCATGTGTATGTGTGTGCTAGCATACATGTATTTTTATGTGTATATGTGTATGTACACATGTATGCATGTTTGTATGTGAGAATGTGTGTTCATATGTATGTGCATGTACATATGTATATGTTTCACCTGTAAGTATATGTGTGTATACGTTTGCATATGTACACATGTATGTTCATTGTTTGCATGTGTTTAAGAATTTATATATATACATGTGTGGGTATTTATGTACATCTCATTATATGTATATCTATGTATATTATTGAGCATATGCATTTATATGTGTATGTTTATGCTATATATACTTGTGTATATGAGTGTATAGATATGAGTATGCATTTGTGTATTTGTTTTTTGTGTGTATTTATGTTTGTATTTATGTGTACATGATGTGATTATATGTTCATGTCCTTTGTACTGTTGTATTTTTATGTGATCATCTCTGTAGATATGTGTGCGTACATTGTGTATATGTTATGTAGTTGTATGTTTGCATGTGTTCTCATGTATATTCATGCTTGTACTTCTATGCAAAAAATGCATGTATATGTGTATATACTTGTGTGCATGGGTGTAGGTATATATGTGTGTGCATAAATTTGCATATGTTAGTGTGTATATGTAAAAGTGTGCTTTCTACCATATTCTTTTCAGTTTCCTTCCCATGCGTGTTGCTCCTTTTTTTTTATTAATACATTTATTATTATTTCAGCTCATACAAACTTAATAGGTACACCAGTTCCCTCCCTCCCCCCCCCCCCCGTACTCCCTGCTCCTCCTCCTGACCCCCCTCCCTTCCCATCCCCCAGTGCCTCCTGCCCCAATTTCCAGAGAGTCCTTTCTTGTGCATGCCTGATTTTCCTCTGGGCCCTCCTCTCCGATGACGTACAAGGACCCAGTGGCCTTTCCCTGAACCCTTTCCCGTGTTCCCCTTAGGTATAGGAACACTGCTGTGGCTGCCAATCCCTTGCCTCCAAAGATCTTGGTGCCTTTAGCAGATGCTAGACTTTGTGGGGTCAGTAGTGTGTTGGACAATGCACAGGGCATGTAAAGTCCAATTATGATTGCTTCAGCCCTAACTTGTATGGAGTAACTTACATATCATTGCTCCTCCCATCCTTTTGCTCTTACACTCATACCGCCCCCTCTTCCGCAAATTTCCCTGAGCTTCAGGATGGGGAGAGATTAGTCTGGCCTAGTTCTAGATGGTTGATATAGAGTCTCTGAAGTTCTGGATTGTGGTTTGTTGATTTTCTTTTGCAGTTTTGCTGCTCCTGCAATGCCCTTCACTCCATCCTGATGGATATTGTATTTTTTTTAATTCCTCAACTAACTTTTCTATCACTTCCTGTATTTAAAACATCATCTGATTGTGTTACTGTTTCCATATTTGCCCTTCCTTCCTTCTTTCTTTTCTTTCTTCCTTCTTTCCTTCCTCTTTTCTTTTCTTTCCCTTCTTCCTTCCCCACTCTCTCTCTCTCTTTCTCTCTGTCTTTGATAGTGTGAGTGTAAATTCCTGGAAAGAAACCTGCAAGGATGACTGACTGGTTAGGATTTCAGTGGCTGTGGAGAGGTTGTATGTTGCAGGTTCAGAACTAAATTACAATCTATCTTGAGTAATCTGTAATCTTCTAATAGCCATTCCTTGCCCCTCCTCTGTCTCTGACTTATTCTTTTACAATCAAGTGAAGCCTTTTGAAATATATTAATTTCACACACCACCAGTTCCCACTAACCTAAAGGCTAAGAATGTCATCAGATATCATCTAAGCTGTAGAGCAGAGATTTCTCTACTTTTCTGTAATCTGCTACTTGATGTTTCAGCCAATGTATTTGAAAAGTGTCTTGATTTATGATTTTCTTTGTTTCATTATTATAAACCTCCAGAAATTGTTGTAGTAGAATTTGGAGCAACTTGAACCCGTGTTTGGAGCATACTATTATTTGGCTTTAGAACAAACCATCCTTTTTCCTTTAAGGTGAGAGCTCTTTCTTGCATTAACAATAGCTTTAGTTTTTCTTCCACTTCTTTCTGGATGTCTACCAATGGCATTTCATTTCTCCTCTCCTTTAAGTCCTATTCATTCTTTCTGTCTTTCCCCCACTCCCACCTCTTCCTTTCAGTGTTTTCAGCCCCGGTCTTTTGATGCATTTGTTTGCTTGTGGGCTTTTTAAAAATTTTTATTTTTTTTTAAATGTGGAATGCTTCATGAGTTTCTGTGTCATCCTTTTATAGGGACCATACTAATCTCTGTATCATTCCAGTTTTTTAGTGTATGTGCTGCCGGAGCGAGTGAGTTTTTTCTTTTTCTTTTTTTTTAACTTTATTATTTATTCAATTGTGCATGTATGCATGTGTGCACGTGTGTGTATGTATGTTTGTGTATGTATGTGTGTGTGTGTAGAACCACGGACTAATTCAGGAACCACCATGGACTGCCTCCACCTCCTCCTTGTTTACTCAGCCCGTAGATTCACAGCCTCCGTCCTACCAGGACCAAAAACGCAGCCCCCCCCCACTTCCGCCCAGCGTCTATACGTGGGGTCTAGGATCCGAACTCAGGACCTTCTACCTGCAAGGCAGAGGCTTAACCCCTGAGCCACCTCTCCAGCCCCGAGTTTTTTCTTATATAAAAAGAATTATTACTTTGTTTTCATTCATGGCAGAGTGTTTAGTCACAATTTTTATGTGCTTTGTGGCAATTTTCTGTTGAGATGCTCTATTTCTTTTAGAGCATCTTTCAAATGACCTTGAGCTTTTATTTACTTATCTCTGAATGAGTAAAATTTTCTCCTCTGGGTTTCTTTGCAGGATTTATGTGGGAGGTACAAAGGTTGTGTGTTGACAGTTACTCTCTCAGCACTGAAGATATCTTCTTTTTTTGCTCTTGAAAAGCCTACTGTTGTTCAGATCTCCTTATCTTTGAAGGCAATTGATTTCCCTCTGGCAGCATCTGACCTTTCTTCTTAAAATATTTGGAGTCTGAAGTTTCAGAATATTGTGTCTAAGTGTAGATTCATGAATTCCTGCATTTCATTGATGATAGATTCCCTTTCCTCCATTCCTATATTCAGTGCAAAAGCTCTGCTTGCTGTCTAACCCACTACCCCATGGCCAGCTGATACTTGCAAAGCCCACACTTACATGATCCTTAGTAGCATACCTCATGGGGACAGGGGATAACTCACTCCTATCTATTGCAGTTCGCCTGCATAGTTGCCGATAAAATCACTATCAAATGGCTTACGGGAACAAGGGATTTATCTCTTATGATCATCCAGTTACAGTTGTCAGTCCAGCTTGATGGGCGAGCTCACACCAACACCAGGCGAGGGACCTGGCCACGCCATATCCGTGTCACAGCTGAGAGAGCAGCAATCGTTACTCGCCAGACCAGCATGTGTGACCAAGTACACACAAGGATGCCTCTTTCTCAAATAGTTCCCTCTATTTTATTAACTACCCTAGAACTAGTCCCACTCACCGTGGGCTGGGCCTTCCCCATCCACTAGATGATCTCCTGCAGGTTTACTTTGTGTTTAACTCAACTACTACTTCTCTACAAATGTGTCTAGAGTTCAAACCCTCAACTGTCAAACTGACACCTGTACCTAACTATGAGACTATCCTTCACCCAGCCCACAAGCCCAGGGACTATAAAAACTCCACTTTGCCTTCAGGCACTGCTTCTTCTCCCTTCGAGAATTAGTCCCTGTCACCATGTAACCAATAAACTTTTTTCATCCCTTGCCATGGCATGGTGTGCCCTGGTTTTTATCTTCTGTTGCAGTTTGCCTGCATGGTTGCTGATAAATCAAATGGCATAAGGGAACAAGGGGTTTATTTTCTTTTACAATTACTGGTTATAGTTCTTAGTCAAGCTTGACGGGAGAGCACACACCAACACCGGGGCTGAGGGAACTGGCCACACCATTACCACATAACAGCTGAGAGAGGGACAATCCTTACTTGCCAGACCAGCATGTCTGGCCAAGTATACAGAAGGATGTCAATGTCCTCAATCAACTCTCAGTATTTTATTCATCTGTTCAGGGCCTAGTCCCACTCACCCTAAGCTGGGCCTTCCCTGTCAGCTAGACAATCTCCTACAGGTTTGTTCTGGGCTTAACCCAACCACTAATTCTCTATAAATGTGCCCAGAGCTCAAACCCTCAACCGTCAAGGTGACACCTGTGCCTAACTATGATATCTTACATAATGGTGCCTTGGGCTGGGGTACACCTTCTTGGACTCCAGCAGAACTGCCATTCTCAAGCACCATGGACTCTGACCAAACCAGATTAGATCCTAAAGTTCTCTCTCTCTCTCTCTCTCTTTTTCTCTCTCTCTCTCTCATTTCCTCTTGCCCTGCATCCCCTCGCTGGCTTCCCCTTGCCTCTTGGCAAATGCTGAGTTTACCTACCAGGTATCCCAGTTTTTCTTGTTGACCAATTTTTTTTTTTTTTTGGTCTCAGCTTGCTAGGTGCACTGAGTTTTTCTCCTATGGGAAGCCTCACCAAAAATGGTCATCTCAACTCCTACCTAAAAGTTGAGCCAGCCTACTGACCATTTTTACTAGGTCCCCACGTGGACCAGATTCATATTGGGGTGTGGGAAACATCGCCTTCTGATATCATGATCAAAATTCTCAATCTCTGGTCTTGCCTTATCACACATGCTCTGGGAATAGCCTGTGCACAGCTGACAAGCCAGGGGGGCTATATTGAGCTTGTTAATTATCTGGTTTAACTTATCTAATAGCATGTAATGGTAATGGTCATCATATGTTAGGTCACGTACAGAGGATGGCAATACATGGCATTTAGGGCTAAAATGGGCCCAAGATAATCTGGCTTTGGATATGCAACATTTCAGGTCTCTCCACTTCATTGGAAGCTCAAATCAAGTCATTCAGTCTTATAAGTGCAGCAGTTTCTTTTTAGGAACTTACATTCAGTTCCCCATTGGTCAAATGTCACAGTTTTCTGCATGCGGAGGCCATATACAGTTGGCCACATATTCAATGTCCATGTGGCTAGAAAATCATTCCTAGTGTCTCATGTAGCTAAGGCTAAGTAGCAGGCAGGGAGCCGTCTTCAGGAGACAGAGAGATAGCTATTTGGCAGAGCCATTAATAAAGAAACTCCTGGATCATGTTAAATCTAATGATCTGGATTTGATATATATTGTTTTTTGGTCCTCTGTATCTGGCATTTTCATGTGATATGTGATTAGAGATATTATATATAAAATTAATTAATTGCATTATCTGACCCTGTGAGGTGAATGTTATGGTGAGGGAAACAAGCATTATATTTGTAGTATTTACTTTTTGGCCAGTTTGACATTAGTTAAAATCCTGTGTTCATGGCAGTGTCCATTTTTTGAAGTTCAATGCTTTTTTTTATAACATACAGTCTTAACCATCACAAATTCCTGTAACATACTTTTAACCTTCTAGGTCTATTTCCATCTATTTCAATTTTTTAAAACTTCATTTTGTGTGTGTGTGTGTGTGTGTGTGTGTGTGTGTGTGTGTGTGCGTGTGTCTATGGAGGACCAAGAGTGACTTCGGGATCATCCTGAATTGCCTCTACCTACTTTTTGCTTTGCACTGAGATTTCCTAAGCTCCATTCACCAGGGCTGGAAGTGCAGGTCGCCACTGTTTCTGCATGGCATTTTTATGTGGGACATGAGATTTGAACTCAAGACCTTCTGCTTGTGAGACAGAGTCTTACCCCCGAGTCATCTCTCCAGTCCTGTTTCCATTTTTTGAAGCTTAAGCATCACAAGCTTCCTCCAATATACTTAAGCTTCTAAGTGCAGTTTTTAACCTTCTAAGTCCATCTATTTTGGAACAAACTTCTAATCCAAAAGCATTCTCTAATCAACAATCTTGTATCTACATATTTCCTTCCCTCTACTTGATGGCTTCTTTCTGTTTTATCATATGAGATACTTGAAAAACATAAATTTAAAAAAGAGGCAGTAATAGTAGACCTCATCTTTAAAAGAAATAAAGAGTTGGGGCTAATTTGAAATTGTAAATTAGTTTGTTATCATGCAAATCATATGACGACCCAATCACATGTAGATAGTACATATCTATACATAATTAGGCTAGCATGGTTGTAACAGAATGCAGGAGTATACATAGGGACATGTAGTTAGGGAAGCAGATTGAAGCAAAGAAGTTGATGGTCTACTGGGACAAGAGTCCACAAAAGAACTCAGAGGAACGAACAAGTTTAACCAATATTCATAATAACTTTGTTTCTTTGGGAACACATGGAAGATTACCAAAGTGACAATTGAAAACTGGCAGGACATTGCAGCCCTGGCAGTAGGGCAGAAGTCTAGTGGAGTCTTTAGGGCCTTTGCAAGAACACAATGATATATCTATTTACAGTATCATTAAAATCATCTTTATTTACAGTCTCATTAAAATAAACCAAGCAAGATAATTTTTCATGAAAGAAATAATTTACCAGCAACCATTTTGTTAGACTTAAAATTTCAGTTATTTTAATGTGCTTAAGTCAATACATACTTAGGCCCTTCGATGTTACCAAAAGTATTCCTTTTTAAATATGCATATATGTATTTTAACTGAGCATGCCAAAAATACATATATTGAGCATGCATTAAAAATATTAGTGTGCAATAGAAATGAAAAAATTAAAGTGGCCACAAATTTGTTACTTTGAAACACAAAACACACAAACATGGTTGTTATACACATGATAGGATTGCATGAAATCCAGGTAGCTATAAATTTAACAAGATACAGATCAAGCAACATAGATGAGATGCAGGGTGTCTTAGAAACACCTTTGAAATGGATTGGCCCGTTATTAATTCATGACACAAGATAAACAGTTAGTTTGGGAAGTAACTTTTAAAAACATCTCAAAAGCGGATTAGCATTTAAGAAAATCTTATAATTGAAAACAGAATCTGATATTATTAAGCAAATAACTAGAAACCTTTGGACCTGGAAAGAAATTGTTTTATTATTAAGCAAATAATTGCCTAGAACTTATAGTTAAGTGTGCAGAATAAGCCAAGTTAGAGATCGAAAATGTTATCTTTAGTTAAAACTTCCAAAGGTTTACAAGTAATTATCATATGAAGAGCCAGCTGGATTTCCTAGAGGCTGTCTCCAAACACTTTCTTCTTTAAAGTGGGAGAAGTTTCAGGCGACAAAAGGATGGGACAGACCCCAAAAGGCTCTAGGAAAAGCAAAATAAATACTTAGAACCCAAAAAGAACACAGTCAAATCCAC
Source organism: Typhlomys cinereus (assembly GCA_023101885.1). Lineage (NCBI taxonomy): Eukaryota > Metazoa > Chordata > Mammalia > Rodentia > Platacanthomyidae > Typhlomys > Typhlomys cinereus. The sequence continues at coordinate 292,236 of JALPQD010000055.1, forward strand.
CTGAGGAAATCAAACAACACAGATAAGGAGACTGGGAACTTAGCAATGTTTAACAAAGAAACATGTAAAGCAAACCAGGGATGAGGATGAAGGGGTAAAGAAAGACATGTCACCATGCTTATTCCTGTTGGGACTGGTAAGGAAGCCAGAGCAGCCAGCAAGTGACAAAGAAACCCAGGAGAGCCCCTGGGTTGCCAGGCATGCAAAGGGCAGCCGGCAGAGCACTCTTGACAAGCCCAGATTAAAGGACAGAAAGTTCAACATCTGGTACAGGGTAAAACCCAGGACAGCTCCTAGAGGGCCGAGACCAAAGAAGGTGGAAAGTTAAAAAATGGGGTCCCAAGAACCCCAGTGTTTGCTGAGAGAAAATGTCAAAGGAAAAATGAGGTTCCAAGAAGGGAAGGGGGAGCTACTCCAGTGAGGGGTGCAGTGTAAGAGGAAACAGAGAGAGAGAGAGAGAGAGAGAGAGAGAGAGAGAGAGAGAGAGAGAGAGGAGAGAGAGAGAGAGAGAGAACCCTTAGGACCTAATCTTGTAGATTTTGTTACAAGTACAAAGCGGCTGGCGAGCTCGTGATTCGCACTGTGGTGGGAGAAGTAGTGCCCCAGCCTGAGTTTTTGGCACCATTATATAAGATAAGAAGTCTGAACACCACCATCCCACCGACAAGGAATGAAAAAAACTTTACTGATTACATGGCAACAGGGACTAATTTTTGGAAGGAGAAAGGGAGTGGAGTTTTATCCCTGGGCTTGTGGATGGGGTGGAGGACAGAAGGGAGTTAAGCTTTTGCTCTGAATGTGGAGGTTGAAAGAAAGGGAATCTGTCACATCCCTACCTCCCATTCATTCCTGAATTGACTTTCACTGTTCCCACATTTTATTTTACCCAGAATATCACGTAGTTGGAATCATATTGTGAATTGTCCATGTTTCTTATTCTTTTTTGTTTTATCATTTCTGTAGTACATTTATGTAGTCTTTTTAGATTGACTTTGTTTGGTAGAATGTATTTAAAAGTCGTACCTTTTCATAGCTTAATAGCCCATTTTTCTTTTTAGCATGCATAATATGCTATTGAAAGATACCTATGTTGTTTCCAAAATTTGGCATTTATGAATGAGTGAAGTTGTGTAAACATGTATATAAAATTTCAATTCTTTAGGGTAAATACTAAGGTAGATGATTGCTGGGTCATGTAACAAGACTTTGTTTTTTAAGAAACTGTCAGATTCTCTTCTAAAAGTGGCAGGGCTATTTTGCATCCCTACCAACAATTAATGAGAGTCCAAGGCTCATGTCCTTAGTAGATAGCACTTGGTCTAGTCAACATTTTTTAGATTCTGGCTATTCAAATACGTGTATGGTGGTATCATTTTGTTAAATTCACAATTCCCTAGTGACATATGATGTGGAACATTTTTGATATGTTTATTTGCCATGCTCATATTTTCTGTGATAAAGTATCTGGATTGCTTTCTTATTATTGGGTTATATTTTTGTGTGGCATTTCTTTTCTTAAAGTCTTTTAGATATAAAAGCATCCTTAAACTTTCTCCTTAATACTCAGAACATTAGGAATTTTCAGTAGCATTTGTAGATCCATTTTTGGTAACGAATATGGATATATGCCCAATTAAGAATGTATCATGTTTGTCCTGAATCCTTTCCAGCAAAAATCAAGTTACTGCTATGATGAGACATAAAATAAGGTTGTATAAAATCACTCCAGCCTGTTTGTTTTAAAGATTTATGTATATCGTTCTTATGCAAAGGTCCTATTAATCTTCTCTGGTTCTCTGATTTTATATGAGTATTCTACCTAAGTGAGCACACCCTTATCTGATGCTTTTTGCAAACATTTTCTCTCAATCTGTGCTGTTTTGTTTTGTTTTCTCGATGGTGTCATTCACGGAGCAGAAGGTGTTGGCTTTAATGAAGTCCAGCATATCAGTTCTTTCTGTCTGTCATGGATTGTGCCTTTGGTGTTATGTATATAAAGTCTTTGCTGAACCCAGCGTCATCTAGATTTTTCTCCTATGCTATTTTCTAAGTATTTAATGTTTTTCTCTTTACATTTATGATATACTTTTAATTCTTGTAAAGGCTATATTTATGCGTAGATTTTTTCTTAACTGTATAAGGATGTCTGGTTGCTCCAGCATCATTTGTTGAGAAGATTATCTTTGTTTGACTGTGTTATCTTTGTTGATATTTCACTGATAAAATTCTTTCCAATTCTTATTTATTCTGGAGAGGTATATTCTTTCTTGAGTCCTTGTGGTCATGTGTATCTTTCTTCTTTGTATTGTGTTTCCTTCATTATCTTCTACAATGCTTGCTTAATGGTCGTGAAGTTCTCTATTTTTTCTTGAATTTTAAGTGGTAACTTTGCCAGATAGTAATTTTGGCATGTAGTTTTTTTCTTTCAAGGCTTGAAATACTCATTTCTAGTGTCTCCTGGCCTTTAGAGTTTCTGTTAAGAAGTTTACTGATGGGGGGCTGGAGAGGTGGCTCAGGGGTTAAGCTTCTGCCTTGCAGGCAGAAGGTCCTGAATTCGGATCCTAGACCCCACATATAGATGCTGGGCGGAAGTGGGGTGTCTATGTATATATAGAATATATATTCTACACACATGCACACACACAATTGAATAAATAAAACAAAGGCTGTCTTTTAAAAAAAAAAGTTTACTGATGGGGCTGGAGAAATGGCTCAGGGGTTGTGACTCTGTCTCACAAGCAGAAGGTTCTGAGTTCGGATCCCAGGTCCCACGTTAAAAAAAACAAAATAAGGGCTGGAGAGGTGGCTCAGGGGTTAAGCCTCCGCCTTGCAGGCGGAAGGTCCTGAGTTCGGATCCCAGATCCCACGTATAGACGCCAGGCGGAAGCGGGGGCGGCCTGCGCTTCTGGTCCTGGTAGGGCGGAGCCTGTGAATCCCGGGGCAGAAGGAGGTGGAAGCGTCCATGGTGGTTCGGGAATTCGTCCGTGGTTCTACACACACACACACACACACACACACACACACACACACACACGCGCGCGCGCGCACGCGCGCGCGCACATATACACACGCATATGCACACAGTTGAATTAATAATAATAAAAAAATTAAAAAAAAACAAAATAAAAGAAGTTTACTGATTATCTTGATGGGTTTGTCTTTGTAAGAATTTTGTCCTCTTTTACAGCTTTCAATATTCTTTATACTGTACTCTAGACATTTTAACTATAATAAGATATGGAGAAGTTATTTTTTTGGTCATGTCTGTTACAGACTGTAAATACATTTTGTACTTGAATGTCGTTATCTTTCCCTAGATGTCCTACTATTAGTTTACTGAGTAGGATTTTTGTGCTTTTACACCTGTAGAGATACTGATTTTTGATGTTAAGAATTGAAGTTTGATTTTTTTAATCATGCCTCAGAATTTTTGAATTGTGGTCATATATTTTCTGTATTGCTATCTAAATGTAATAATGTAAATTGCTATTTAAATATGACCTCATGTTCAAGCCCTGGTATTCTGCTCTCTGGATCTGCTCTGTCGGTGATGTTTTCCTCTGAACTTTTTTATTTGGCTTATTGAAAATTGCCATTTCCAAGATTTCTGTTTCTTTCAGTAATTCTGAATTTTGTTGTTGAATTTCTTGTGTAAATTTTGTGTTGTCTTTATTATGTATTTATTTGTATTCTTCTTAGAGTCATTGATCATTTTGGTTTTTCATGATTTCAAAACAGGGTCTTTTTGCTGTATAGCTTAGGCTGGTCTCAAATTTGCAATCTTCTTGACTCAGTCTTCCAGTTTTTCAAATTTTTATTTCTGCAGGAGAATCATACCCAGGCCATTGAGTATACTAGGTAAACACTATGTCACTGAGCTACATCCACAGTGGTTTCTTTTTTTGGGGGGAGGGGGCAGAGGACTGTTAGTTTATTTCAAAAAAGCACTTGTCAATATTCAGTATCAAAAAAAAAAAAAAAATATTCAGTATCAAAACAGTTGTACTTATGGGGGGAATCTCTTTGTCCTCAACTGGCCCCAAGAGACCACAACAAAAGTGTTCAAATAAGCCAGTAAGCCTAACAGACCTCTGGGATACCTCTCCTACAAAAAAAAAAAAAAAAAAAAAGGAGAAACTGAAAAACTAGCACATCGCCACTTCAGACTGCAAAGTAGTCACAGCCTGATGGGGTGGCCTAGGCACCCCAGCTACCATTAAACAAAGTTTCAAAATAATACAAAATTTAAACAGTTTAGGTACATAACGATTGAAGATTTCTCCAGTGCAGAGCGATGGGAAGCACCATGAGATGGCACATGAGAGCAGCTGAGCAGTGGCTCCCTTGGGCCAAATCTGTGCCAAGCATCCTCCCCTCACTCATGCCCCTTCCCCCTCCACATACACCACTGCTTGAGGCAGGAGAGGCCTAGCCGGTCACCTCACCATTAAGGGACAAGTGATAAAATTCTTGTGGGTGGTCAGGAGGAGGGTGGAGAAGAGACAAGTTTGGGCTCAGGATTGCAGTTGAATGGTAGAGCATTTGCTAACACAAGCAAGGCCCTGCCCACTGGGGTGTGGGAAGGGGGTCTCAATACCATCTCAGTTAGTCACATCCGAGGAGAAAGGTAAAGAGTAAAAACAAATATCAACTTGTCTAAAGATAACTAAAGCTGAAAAAGCCTTTTCAGTCCGGTATTGGTTTTTAATTTTGGCTAACTTCCTAGAATCTCCTTTCTGTTTGGCTAGTAGTACAGAACAATGAGCATCCCCATAGTGGAGTCTGCCTAGTACTGCTGGTCTTCAGGAAGGCAGACCCATACTTGTTTTCCTCCTCTGTGCAGAGGGCAGAATGCATTAGGCTGAAAAGTCATCTTCCAAAAGTGAGAAAGGAATTAGATCATTACTTCCCATCTGTGGAATTATTTGGAATGTTCTACATGTAGTTGTTACAACAGTAAAAAATTACAAATATGTACATCACAATATGCTGAAAAGATACTGCGTTGTGCTTATCATATTCCTTTAAATGTTCCCCAGAAATACTCGGCTGCTACCCAAAGTGATAGAGACAGTTTGATGAAAAAAACATGAAAAAACGAAAGGAGGAAACAGCCTTCCAGTTAAAGATCAGCCCTCAGTTTCAAGGTCATCTTGGGGTAGGCTGGCCTCAGATGGAATCAGGGTCAGAGGGATGAGCAGTGGCAACAGGGAGGTCAAGCAGAGTCTGGCCCAGCATCCTTTGTGTACAGAATGCTCCTCATCGGTGCACTTCAGCTTATCTTCCAAGTCATCGATGCTCTTTCCCAGTTTGGCTACCGATCTCTCAGCAAACAGCAAGGGTCTCTGTCTCCTTGAGTTTATCAGTAAGGATCTTATTTCTTCCTTGTATTTGTTTTCTTTTTGAGAGTACTTTTCTTTAGCAGCACTCAGGCACTTCAGATGTCTGCTCATCCATCTCTGACAACAGGATTCTGCCAGCTCCGTTTGGTCTTCTTTGTGTTCCAAGTCTCCTTTGATAATCACCAGCTTCCAGGCTATTTCTTCATACTTCCTATCTGCCTTTTCTGCAATGTGCTTAGCTTCTTTAAGTTGGGTTTCTTGCAGTTCCATCTTCTTCCTCTTTTAGGGCTTGGTTTTCAATAACTTCATGCCTCTCATTCTCAGCAGCAGCATTTTCCACTTCCTCCGGCTTCTGCAGGGCAGTGGCCAGGTGCTCCTGACCACTCACTGTCCAGCTCCTCTTCAACCATCTTGACCCTACAGCTCAGGGAGGCCACCTCAGTCTCAGCCTGTTCCGGGGCCGCTGGAGGGCTCAGCGTCTCCACCTTATCATCAGTCTGCTGCTGCAGAACCAAAAGGGTCTTGAACTTCACTTCCTGTAGTGGCTTGGGCCTTGATACCCATCCAGCTGCTTCTAAAATTCAACCTCCTGCCTCCTCTGCTCCCCACTGCAGCTGCTGCTTCTCAGTGGTAATTTTTAAAATGTCTTTTAGAGTCTTTGTCCTGCATTTTATACACTTGAGTATTTTTTTTGTTTTTGAAAATTTATAAACTTCACTTTATTTTTTTGCTGCCTTGTTTTTGCCTGATTCTTACATTCTTATCTTGAGATTTGTCTGTCTGTTGTAATTGATAGCCCTTCCATTTCTATGTGTCTGTTTCATGAGTTGTCTTTATTCAAGAGCTCAATCCCCAGGACACCCAGAGATAAAGACAAGCTGCCATAACAGCAAAAACACCAAAAAAAAAAAAAAAAAGTTACAAAGAGCAAGTAAGAACCGATTAAAGACAGTATCTATTATCTTCAATGATCATAGAAAAGAAAAGAACAAAAATGATGTAGAGGCCTGGAGAGATGGTTCAGGGGTTAAGACTCTGCCTTGTAAGCAGAAGGTCCTGAGTTCAGATCCCAAGTCCCATGTAAAAAATGCCAGACGGAACCAGAAACTTGCCTGCACTTCTGGCCGTGGGAAATCCCAGACTGAAGCAAAAAGTAGAAGCAATCCAGGATGATTCCCGAAGTTATTCTTGGTCCTCCACAGAGACATACAGTAGTACCCTCTGATATACATACACACACACACACACACACACACACACACACACACACACGCTAAATAAATAAATATGTAGAATAAACTATGAGGTAAAAAATGTATAAAGGTAAAGTTAACGATAATTGGCAGGAAAGTAGGAAAAATGAAAAAAGGAAGAAGCAACATTGAAGAAAAGAAAAACAAGCAAAATTGAAGAAGAAACAAAAAATAGGCAAATGAAATTAGATGAGTTTTTTAAATGACAAGATTTCTTATTATTTATTATTTATTCAATTGTGCGTGTGTGTTTTGTGTGTGTGTGTGTGTGTGTGTGTGTGTGTGTGTGTGTGTGTGTAGAACCACGGACGAATTCGGGAACCACCATGAGACACCTCCACCTCCTCCTTGTTTATTCTGCCCTGGGATTCACAGGCTCCGCCCTACCAGGACCAGGAACACAGGCCGCCCCCGCTTCTGCCTGGCGTCTATACGTGGGGTCTAGGATCCGAACTCAGGACCTTCTGCCTGCAAGGCAGAGGCTTAACCCCTGAGCCACCTCTCCAGCACTAAATGACAAGATTTTTTAAGTTAAAATATAAATGGTTTATTTGCTTAAATATTTCATTTTTATTTGAGAGAGGGGCAGAGCAAGAAAAAGATTTGCAATGGAGCACAGATGGAGGTCGGTCAGAGGACAACTTTTAGAAGTCATTCTTTCCGGGGCTGCCAGTTCGATCTGGCAGTGGACCATACACAGCATGAGACTGCACCAGTAGCTAATCAATCCTCCACCGTGAGATGGGGCTGTCATTCTCAGCTGACAAGTATCCTTTTCCTTACACAGGCAGGGCCACAGGTCACTGTAACCTCCATTGCAAGGGTCTCTGCTATTCAAGTCTGACTCCACCTCTCTCCATGATTCTGTCTTCACTTGGTCTTTGTCATAAGACCAAGAAACAATTCCGTGGCTGCCTCTTCCTGTCAGCTTCCATTCAGACTCTACAAAGGATATCTCCAGGCTTGTGCTCCTTTGAAACACTAGACTCCTGTCACACAGGACTCTACATATGGGGAGTGGTACAATGGATTTCTTCACCAATGTTGGCCGGCTACCTAGTGGGCATTCCTCTCAGAATAAATCCCACACTGACTTGAGGCTGGGGAAAGCTTTGGGGTTTCTCCTGGGGCTATGTCTGCAGTCTGTTGTCACCAGGGCTGCCTGGCTTACAATTGTACTTGTGGCTTTGGGCTTCTTGCACTGAGCAACCAGGGTTGGAACTGCAGAATGTTCCCTACGTTTCTTCATCCTTGGCAGATTCCTCTTTCTTGATTCCCTCTTGATTCCCCTTGCTCTTCCTCTCCTTAGAATGTCGTTTCTCACTGTTATCTTGACTCTTCTAACTTGCAGGCCCACACAGAGAAAACTAATCTATCATCTTATCCTAGAAGCACCTGCCTGGTGCTTTCTGAGCTGCCTTGACTGTGGTTTAGTGTCTGATGGCTAACCTAGGGAAATTCTCCCGAGTCGCTTCTAATTCTGTTTTCTCCTCTCCTTTCTCCTATGGCCTTCCTCTTCTACATGCTTGCATCTGTGGGGCTGCTTCGCTTTAGCTCTTGCTGCTTTATTTCTCTCTACTTGTTGTCTCTTGGTTGAGCTGTTTTAAAAACTGTCCTGCTGAGGATATTGTGTTGATCTGAGGAACATTGTTCTTTGGTTCTGTTACCCAGTGAACTGTTCTCCATGCTCCACATTTACCTCTCCATTTCTCACTTTGGAGGGCAGACAGACAAGAGCACAAGGCAATGCACCTGACTGTGGTAGGTTGTGTCTACACACAACTAGAGGTGTGACCACTGTTCATCATGTGTTTAGCAGAACCTTTACCTTGTCCACTTTCTGAACACATTGTCCCTGAAGAATTTGACATGTGACTCTAGGCTGGCTTCTTCTAGGTTCTTTCAGTGACTTTAATTTGAGTTAATTCAACAGAGGAATGGAAGAGAAATTTCCACATCCCCCCCCCCCAACAAAAGGCAATTCCCACTGAGGCTCACTTCAAAGGCTTTTTTCTTTTTGAGACAGAGTCTCAATTATTTCCCATGAAATCAGGTTATCCTTCTGACTCAGTCTCCTGACTAGTTGGGATCAAAATTGAATATTGCCTAGTCTAACACTCTGAAGAATCTGATGGTGGCGTTTTATTGCCAGAGATCATTAGAGTCGATGACTGAGAAATATCCCACAACCCTCTGTCCTTGAACTGAGTTAGAATGGAGACTTTTTGTGTGTACTCTGCTTATCTAGTCACAATCGCCAAATGATTAAGACTTTCTCCTTTGGCCTTGCCCCCTCCAGGGTATTCCTTCTTTTTCCTGGAAGATCTTTCAAATTGTCCATTGTGGCAAGCCATACCTTTCTCTTTATTTTTTCAATGAGGAACTCTATTTAACAGCTGGACACAGTAGCATTCTAGTTCTCCAAAGATGCTCCTTCCCTATCTTAGACAAGCTCTGAGTCTATTAACTGGCCTGGGCTGGTGTTTCCAGGAGCTTTTCATCACTCAGTTAGAATCTCCATCGTTTTTTGTTGCTCGTTTTCACTAAACATGGCAGAAATACTTTGAACTCTGCCTAAGTTCGATCAGCCCTCTTGGAGAGGCACCTGGGAAACAGAGTTGATGATTTTGACTCCTATCTTAGGAAGCCCAAGTCTTGAAAAGTCCAGTATGCTCAGGTTTTCTTATTCCCATTGTGAAAGAGATGGGTGAGGTGTTAGTGAGAAGGAGGGAGGGCAAGATAGCTCTATGGAGAAAGTGTCTGCTTACACTCCTGGCGGCCTGAGTGTGATCTCTGCAGCCCACACAGGAGAAGAGAACTGACTTCTGAAAGTTGCTGTCTGATCTCCATCTCGCTCTGTCTCTGCTTTCTCTGCCTCATATAACTAAGAAAGTAAAAAAAAAGTAGAAGAAAAAAAAACATTCATACTTGCCAAAGTATGCGTTTTATTTGTGATTTTTTTCCTTTAACATTTTTATTATTATTTCCGCTCATACAAACTTAATAGGTACACCAGTTCCCTCCCTCCCTCCTCCTCCCCCCCCACCCCCCTGCTCCTCCTCCAGTCACTTCTCCCTCCCCATCCCCCAGTGCCTCCCCCCCCCCAATCCCCAGAGAATCCTTTAATGTGCATGCCAGACTCTCCTCTGGGCCCTCCTCTCCGATGACTGACAAGGATCCAGTGGCATTTCCCTGAACCCTTTCCTGTGTTCCCCTTAAGCATAGGAACACTATTATGGCTGTCAATTCCTTGCCTCCAAGGATCTTGGTGCCTTTAGCAAATGCTAGACTTTGTGGAGTCAATAGTGTGTGGAACATTGAGCAGAGCATGCAAAGTCCAATTATGATTGCTTCGGTCCTAACTTATGTGGAGTATCTTGCATATCATTGCTCGTCCCATCCTTGTGCTCTTACAATCTTACTGCCCCCTCTTCCGCAAATTTCCCTGAGCTTCAGGATGGGGAGAGATTAGGCTGGCCTAGTTCTAGGTGGGTGATATAGAGTCTCTGAAGTTCTGGATTATGGTTCGTTGATTTTCTTTTGCAGTTTTGCTGCTCCTGCAATGCCCTTCACTCCATCCTGATGGGTATTGTATTTCACCCCTGGCCAGAGATAAAAAGCTGTTAAACTAGAGTCTTGTTATAAGAGTATATTCAAAGGTAGATGTAATAAAAGTAGGAAACCACAGTGAGGGAGGGGCCAATCACCCATTTGCAAAATGGTTACTTCTTATCTGCCAGACTATATGCCTTCCCCTTCTGGTGATTTTTAAGATGGAATAGTCACCGGCGTTAGTAAATGTGTGATTGGTCCACTAGGTGGCAGTAACAAGCCTGTAAAATCAGTCTCTGCTGATTCTTATTTTCCATACAAGTACAGTAGAAAGATGCCAAGATTTTTTTTTTATCCAAATACCATGTACAAAAAAAAAATCTTCTTACTTTAAACACCTCAGCACTTTCAGGAAGATGTTTTTTATTGGACTGAACCTAGGAATTTGCTCATGCTGGGTCAACGCTCTACCAGTGAGCTACATCTCTAGTTCAGGAAATTTTTATTTCAGGAAATTTTTATTTTGTTTAAATCGTTAAGATAATTTCCCATTAGGAAAATAAATATACCATTTAAGTTACTACATCAAGATCTTTAGATTTCTCTTTTAGTTTAAGGTAAATTATTCTAGTGAATGAAACAAATTGGCCTTAGTTCAAGGCCCATTTCAAAGTTACTTCTGTATATAGTCTCTTTGAAGAGAATAATTATAATTTTTGAAAAAGCGAAGTCACAGTTCACTATTTTGCCTCACAGGACTTGATCATTTCTTTATTGTTCCTTGTGGGTCTGGCCATGAATTCTGATGTCACTTGTATTTATACTTCACCTTTTCATCTGAGATGTGGGAAGGCTTACTGGTGGGTGGATCTGAGCAGAGCTGTCCAAACTAAAGTTGCTGTGGAGCTTCTTGTCAAAGGGCCTGTGGCATGGTACAAGATGTTTTCAGGACCAGCATTCTTGGATGGGGGAAACCTGGAAACAAAAGGCAGCCATGTGACCTTCCCAGAAATAAAAAGTCCCTTATTTTTTTATATTTACATTATGTAAATAGGCAGAAGTAGACTTCATTTCTACTCCTTGTATAAAAAGAGTTTAGGGATCTAGGGATATGGCTCAGTAGTAAAGTCCTGGTCTAGCAGGCATAATTGGAGAAGAATTAGATGAGGAAATCAAAACATTTACAGGAATAGTTTTTAATAGTATTTGAAACCTTCCCATGTTTTTCTTGATATTCTGTCAGTTGTACCTGGAAGCATGTATTGTTTGGATTCCTGGTGTAACAGCAGGTCCCTCAGGGTTTGTCCCATGGTTGTGACATTTCCTCTGCCACCTGTTCTTGTCTCCCTTCCAAGACAGCACTATAATTCTCTTCAGCAAAGTGAAAAGATCCTTCTTAAAAGTGATCAATGCATCTATATAAAATAATGAAAATCTTCTCATTTTATTGCAACAGATACTGTTTTAAAAGCAGGGTTAGGAAAAAACACATGATTATCAAATAAATCACCAAGGTAAAAAAAACTCTTGTGCATAAAATGTTACTAAATTTCTATGAAATAGATGTCTATCTAAATTCAACTTGATTTCTTTTCTTCATGGATCAAAAGAAAATTCCTGATCATGATGTGACGGGGCCACTTGTCAGAAATGAACTAACAGAGCTGGAGCTTCCCTTCCACCCCAACAATCAGTCACTTCCCATCGCCGGATTCTTCCCTAGGGCCACAAATGCCCCCAGGTGTCCCCTAGACGGGAGAGGACTGGGGCAGTGCTGGGAGGTCTTCAGGCCAGCAGCAAGCATTGCCATTCCTCCTGGTGGTTCAGTGTTCACCACTTCCCACCTGCTTCTGTGCTCTGGTTACATGACTCTCCTTGCCTGTTTCTGAGTACAGAGGCGCATTTCTACCTCAGGCCCTCTGCCTGGATACTCCTCTGCAGATCTCCACAGGCCTTCCTTTCTTGCCGTCTCCAGGTCTTTGTGCATATGTCACCGTCTACCAAGTCCTTCCCTCATTTCTTCTGTGCACAGTCTGACATAGAGGGACTGATATGATTATGCTATGTCTCCCCATGCATCTGCAGAGCAAGCTCCAAGGGGACCTGCTTGCTCACTGCTGCTTCTTGGAAACTGCGCCTGGGTCTGGTGCATGCGTGTCTGAAGCTAGTGCCCTTCCTAGTGATGGGACTCAGGATGCCCCATCGCAGAGCAGAGGCACATCATCCCACAGCTGTGTATTGATCCCAGATCCTGCAACAGTTCAATTCCCTACGACAGATGCTCTTCAGAAGGACTATGTTGCCACCATGTCAGGTCAAGCACTTACTTCCAGTTACTGTTTTCTTTATGGTACCTAGTTAGTCCCTAGTTGGATTTCCAAGAACTTTCTCACTCCGGAGCCCTGTGTCCCAGTCTACCTGTATATGTGTGTTTTTGAGTCAGCACCTAGGAACCACTGGACAAGCATGTGGAATGTGCTGGTGCCTCCTGTCTAATTAATTTTTAAATATTTATTTTATGTGTGTGTGTGTGTGTGTCTGTGTCTGTGTGTCTGTGTGTGTGTGTACTAAAGGGCACCGTATGTCTCTGTGGAAGAACAAGGATGACTTGAGGATCATCCTGGATTGCTTCTACTTCCTTCTTGCTTTGCTCTGGAATTTCCCAGGCTCCACCTACCAGGGCCGGAAGTATAGGCCTCGGCCCATTTCTGCCTGGCATTTTTACATGGGACCTGGAATCCAAACATAGGACCTTCTGCTTGCAAAACAGAGTCTGAATTCTTGACCATCTCTCCAGCCCCAATTAATTAAATTTTAGATAAGTCCTCCATTCTGGGCTGGCATCTAACTCATTATGTTGCTGTGTGTGACCTTGAACTCTGATCCTCCTTCCTCCAGCTTCTAAATGCTGGGATTACAGGCATGTACAGGTATCACACCTGGAGTATGAGGTGCTGAGGACCAAACCCAGGGTCTTGTGCATGTTAGGCAAGCGCTATCCGAGTCCTGTCACTTTAAAACGGAAGCACTCTTGTTCTGCTGCTGAGCCCTTCTGTGTCCTTGCCCCAGCCCTGCTGGATTTTTCTGAGACAGTGTGTGATGCCAAGTGCCAAGGGAGTGCCAGCTTCACAGCTTTAGTGAAAATGTCTCCTGGTTCACCGCTGTTTGGGAAGGGCGAACTCTTGTAGTTATTTTTATTGCAATTACTCATTCTCTCCTACCTCATTAAACATGCATCTTTCAGGCATGAATACCTGGTTAAATCTGCATAACCTCTGATTCTCGATCTGTTTTTCACACACATAAATGATTTCTGCTTAAGGCTCTCCTACTGGGCTCTCAAAATAGAATGTGTTATCTTGCTGGTTCTGCAGTTTCCTTGTTTTGGTGGATTACAAGTTTCTTAGACATAAATTTTTGTGTCTTAAGTGCTGGGGATGGACTCAGTAACAAAGCCTCTGCCTGGCATGTAGGAGGGCTGGATTCCATCCCTACGATCACACACACACACACACACACACACACACACACACACACACACACAAATTAAAAATGTCCTGTGGACTCCATATCTGTGGTAAAGAGCTCTCTGTTGGACAGGTATACTATCATTATCTTTTCTGACCTGCCATCACCAGGGACTGTTTCATACAGTCCTCCCCTGGGTTCCACACCTCAGTGGCCTTGCATTGTTGCCGTCTTGTCACTGTTAATGGTGAAGGTAACAGTTCTCACCCAAGCTGCATCCTTCAGCCCCGTTAACATCCTTGTGAAATGAAATGGAAAATAAATTTCTTGAGGCTTAAAATTATTCCTTTCTTGTCTTTGGAGACAAAGTTCAGATAAGAAAGCTTATCAATTATACTTTTGTTTCTTCTCAAAAACTCATGACTGCTCACTGAAAGACCCCTTGTTCTTATGGTGAGACATTGCTTACAGTGTTCCTGGGCTTTGGTGATACATGTGTTCCCTGGGGAAACAAGTAGCAGTTTGAGATGGGACAGAGGTGGGAGGGAGATGGTTTCTCAGGCTGAAAAGCACATGATTCTGAAAGATTTAGAAAAAAGCATCCCTAGTCCTATTCTGTGGCCAAAATTATTTCTGGAACTTCTAAGAGAACAATGAAGAGAGAACTGTGATCTGGGGAGTCTGTTTTGAAATGCAAACACAGAGGTTACAGTTGAGGTTTGGCTAAGCCTCATCCTCTTAAGAGACAGTACCGGGGTTGATTTATCATTGCTGTACGATATTGAATCTGGTTCTCAGGCCAGCCTCAGCGTACTTCTACAGGGCAGAGGCCTCGCCTTGACATCTGCCTGGTCAATCTCTGCCAGGAGAGGGGCTTCACACCGGGCTGGTTTTCACAGAATTGGATTGTTTACTGTAAAAATGCTTAATAACACACAGCTATGAGAAGTCAGCATTTCTGTTCTTGGGGGCACAGAGGCGGGGTACTTATTCTTTCTGTTTTTAAAATAATTTTACAGCATTTTACTTATTTCAAAGAGAGAGAATGTTAGCCATGGTCAGAGGGCTCAGGACAGTTTCCTCATGTCAGTTCTCTTTCCACCATGTGGGCTTTTGCCTGGAATTGAGTTATCTCACTGGTTCATGTGTAGTCTTTTATGGCAAGCAGAATGACAGAACAGAGTCTACGTGCTACAAAAGTTTGTTTTCTAGAAAGTCATGTGTTACCACTGCTAGAGTTATTTTATTTCCAAATTAATATGTTCGTGAGCAAGCTACTGGAGTTGCAGAGGCAGAGGTTGAGACGAAAGTCCAAGCCCAAGGGGGGAACAATGCTGGTTTTCTGAGTCTTTTTCCTTGTTCCAACACACAGCAGATGCTGGTCTCCGAGAAGTCAGCCGTTTCTCAGTCCCTGGTGAAGAATGCTGTGCTCATTAAAAGGAAAGCTGCACATCTATTCATCACTAGCCAGGGTCACATGCAGGGAGGGGTTAAATGAAGGGTTTTGTGGCTATAAAGCCCAGCTGCATTTTCAGTATCCTCCGACCTTCACAGCTGGCATAGAGGACTCACTGTCATGCTGGGGTAGGAAGGGCTATGAGCAGAGCTCAAATACATCACAGTTATTTATGTCAGAAAGACAAAACCACCACTACAGCTTACAACACAGGCACCTAGCTAGAAAAGCCAGGAGTGACATATTCTGGTCTTTGCTGCACACTGGATAAGAGGTCAAAGCAAACACTGTCTGTTTTGGAAGTGTTCTAAAAACCAGTCCATTAACACTGTGAGCCATTTTAAACGGAGCTTGCTACGTGTTTGGAGAGAAACACACACTCTTTTAATGGGATCATGAAACAAACTCTTAGAGTCTCAGCATCACTGTGGGTGAGTTTAATTGCTGGGGCTAATAAATCACAGCTGAGAAAGTTAAATGCTTGGCAGGATTTTTTATTCATCTGTTTTCCCCTTTCCCGTTACATTCCAGATTTATGGTCTGCATTATGCCTGGAGTCGGCTCAAGTCTTGCTCTTTTCCTCCTCTGTTCCATGCTGGGAATCGGCGCCCTGCAACACTGTGAGGCCGACAAGCCCGAGGCTCAATATTACATAGCGGCTGTGTACGAGCACCAGGCCATCTTGAGCCCAAACCCCCTGGAGCTGGCCAGCCGCCAGCAGGCCCTGCAGCTCATGAATCAGAACCTCAACATCTATGAACAGCAAGTGACGGCTGCGGCCCAGAAGGCAAGAAGTGCCCCTCCACCCTCTGTTGCAACTGAGCTTACCCAGACCAGCCTGGTATACAGTGGCTGGGTAGTCCCAGACTTGTCACTAGCATCTCAGAAAACTGGTTCAGACGGTGGATCTGGATTGAGTGTCAGTGGAGTCTTGCTATTCAAACAGTGGTCAGTGGACTAATGACACTCAGGAACTTGTTGAAACTGCAGGATCTCGGCCCCACCTCAGACCTAGAGTTGAAATCAGTATTTTTGCAGGCTCCCTAGGGGATGCTGTAAGAGAGGTCACTGGTTCTTGTGACTGTGGGTGGGAATCAACATTGCTCTGAAAACAAGTATGGGTGACTGGGGCCCTGGCAGTGTGCTCTAAGTGGCCAGAAGCAGTGCAGTCTGGAAAGTCTGATTTTTCGAAGACCCCTCAGGGGATTCTAATATGCAGAAAACTTGACTCTGGTGTGGTAACATTCATACCCTGGGAACCATTCAAAGTTGACAGGAAATAGTGTTCACACAACTGCTGTTTCTGAGATCGTATTGTCTTTATGGAGACTTTATTTAGCCAGGGCTGAAGGAAATACTAGGCTGCATTTCCCCTCCTGCCAGCCACGAAGGGTGGGGAGGGAGGACAGGCAGGCACCCCTTGGAGCAAGGCAGGAAGAGGAAGTGTTGGGGCCTGGAGAAAAGTACCTGACTGGGAAA
The DNA here is from genome assembly GCA_023101885.1 of Typhlomys cinereus. Taxonomy (NCBI): domain Eukaryota; kingdom Metazoa; phylum Chordata; class Mammalia; order Rodentia; family Platacanthomyidae; genus Typhlomys; species Typhlomys cinereus. The sequence continues at coordinate 308,786 of JALPQD010000055.1, forward strand.
TCTCCAACCAAAGGAATCTTGACTTTGGCAAGCCCAGCTGATTGAGGAAGGAGGCCTATTCTTCTGCAGTGGGGGATAAGTAAGCTGCTGGGGCAGACCTGGCCATGCCAGTTAGGATGATCCCTGATCCCATGGCCTGGAAAAACACAACTACACCTGTGGCTATCTTTTAAAATTTAGTTTGTAATTTTACACGTCTGCAGTGCAAGTGTATGTGCATATGTGCATGCATGTGTTTGTTATGTAGCCAATAGGAGCTCAGGACCTGGCCTTCTGGTGCTGGCACTCTCTTTTGTCCCATCCTGATACCTGGTTTCTCCTTGGACACCTTCATAAGTACTGTGTCACAGGCACATCTCTCCAGTGGTCAAGAAAGACCTTCCAGGGAAGGTCCTTCATTTAGTGAACAATTGCCATCTGGTAACTGGCACCCGTAGTTCTGTCCTTGAGCGTAAGAAAGCAGTGCGATCTCACCAGTGTCTTCTCCACACTTCAGGGCAGTGTTGCTGCGCCACTCCACGCCCGTCCCCGGGGTTTCTCCTGCTCAGAGCAGTGTGGCCTCTTTGGTTCTGGGCGTTTTCCTCAGGAGACTTCTAGCATGGCACAACACTGTGCAATTCCAAGGGACTGTCACCTAGCACTCCTGTGTCCTTTAACCTAAAAGACCTCCTGCACTTAGGTACTGGAGCAGTGACCCTCAGCAAGGCATCCCTTTGAGTGACTTATTGTGGGCTGTTGGGCTATTTAGGGATCTTTACTGACATCTGCATATCAGTTCCCTTCATGCCTTTCATACATTTGATCTACACCCCATTTGCTTCTCGCTGAAGTCAGTGTAAATTAAATCCCAGCCATACCCTCAGGCCTCCTGGCACTGCTGTCCCGGTCAAGGGCAGGTTCTGTGGTGGAGGTATTTGCTGGCACAGCACCGCCCCAACACCTGCAGCCCTACCTCTTCTGGCATTTCCATCTGTCCACAGACTATCTTGAGATGGTGGAGGCTATTGGGTCCCCTGCATGGAGTCCCCATGACCTGTTCCCTAAGGAAACATACATGGTTTCGTGAGCCATGCCAGCGGCAGACATTCCTTCACTCTGGTCCAGTAGCAGGGGCAGGGCTTCCATGAGGCTTGCTAGTGGTGCTCACTGGCATCTCAGCTCTCTATCGTGGTTGCACATATCTGTGAGATTTTTATATCAGACTCGTTGTAAGGACAGCAGAGGCGTTTGTGGTGAAAAGGAGTCCTGTTTACAGGTGACTAGTCAGGTTTGGTGACATTGAGTTCTCGTTAAGACCCGTGTGAACACTGTGGATCAGGAGGGCTGGCTGCCTGCTTACCACACCAGACAGAGTCTTGCCTCCATTTGTTTTCTGTCTGAACTGTACTCAGAGAGTATAGTGCAATTAACGTAATTGTGTTACAGTGAATGCGTAGACTTAAATGGTACACTTCCCAAGAGACCACTTGAGATTTGATTTGTTTTTGTAAAGAAAAATATCCTTTGAGCGTAATGTTCAAGAAGTTAAAAGTCTGACTGTTGTGTGAATATTTTTTTACTTAACTCATTAGTTACTAAAGATAATTTAGGAACAGAAATGTCCATTGAATGGTAAGATGAATTTGCTGACGATACAAAACTGGCTAATAGCCTACTGGGGAGTACAATTGTAATCTTTATTTTTCCCTATATTTCTTGTGTAAATGCATGTATGTGAACCAGTGCACATGCACGAGTGTGTGTGCCTGTGGACATCTGAGATTGATACTGGGAATAATTTCATATAATAATCTCATAATAATTGTTTTCCTACCTTATTGTTCTGAGGCAGGGTCTCTCATTAAACCCAGAGCTTACCTCTAGGGCTAGTCTGACTAGCTTGCTCTGGGCATTATCAGACTTTGCTTTCTAGAGCTGGAATTACAGGTGGACTGCCATGCCTGCCCCAGCATTTTTTATAGGACTCAGGGATCCAAACTGTCTTTTTGCTTACATGACAAGTGCTCCCCATCTCTATAATGGTACTATTTGAGATAGGGTTTTTGTTTTGTTTTGATTTTGAGATAGGGTTTCACTATATAACCAGGGTGGTCTTGAACTTAGAATCCTGCTATCTTTCATCTCCTTGGGTCGTCTTTTAAAAAACAAAATCAAGTAGCAGCACCTTTTCTAGATAACTAAATTGCATGTCTCTGAGCCTGTAGATTAGTACTCCGCCATCATCTGGAAAGGCATGGGTTCTCCATCTTTCCCCTTTCCAAGTTTGTGGTCAGTTTACCCTGTATGTCATTGCTGAACGTGCAGAAGATGGCCAGGCTCACTTGGCGCTGGAGGAGCACACACTGATGACTTTTCTAGAAAGTTGTTTGGCAATGTGTGTTAAGAATTTAAAACTTTTGATACTTTTCAACACAGCAACTTCACGTGTGAAATTAACTTTATACTAAAGAAGTGATTGGGGATTCAGCCTAATACTAGAGTACATACTTGCTCAGTGTTTTGAACTCCCATATATAGATGACCACCAGTTTTATTTATCATAGAAGTTAGATTCAAATGATCAACAATAGAGGAGAAACTCCAGGGTCCTCTTAAATATAATGTGGCTGTTACAAATGGCATTATCTGAATGTTAAGAAAGGGCAAATACCAACCATCTATTATCCCAATTATATACCCAGACACACAGAGAGAAAAGTGTTTCTTTGTGCTGTAGGATTATGAATTCATTTTTCTGCCTTCCAATTTTTCCATGGTTAAACACTGAAGAATTTATAACTAGAAGCATACATAAAACAAAATAAAACAAAACAAAGAACCCTAAAAGGAGTTTGCAGTACACTCCCGAAATAAATGCCTCGACTGCTTGCTATTTTAGATGACTCCTGCTGCTGGGTGCTGTCTCCACTTTCTGTACTGGGCCAGTGGTCTCAGCTTGACATTTTAATCTGCAGAAGTGGGGAGGCCCAGGAGAATGGAGCACTGAGAGCCAAGGGCTGCTCTGTTTCTAGCTCCTTAGGTTGCTTCTGACTTCACAGGTAACCCAGGGTGTCCCCAGGTGTGAGAAGAGACCTCTAAGGTGACCAGAGTTCTAAAGGAAAGCTCCTGGATCCTAGATGGGGAATTGATTTGTATACAAGCCTGCACACCTGAGTGTCTACCTTGGCTCAATATAATCATCTTTTAAACAAACACAATGGTAGGATTCACCCATGGTCCAGCTAGCCTTTTAAGGCCAGGCCTCCATTGTTGTTCTTGGAAGATAGGTCCTGTAATCATGAATGAAAGACTCCGAGTTTGGCTTGAATCTGAAAAGGGGGATCTGGGGAGAGAGGTTACAATGCTGAGGCATCTCTGACATGCTTCATCAACTATAGTATTTATTGAGTGGTGCATAAGAAACTAGAAACCACCAGTGTACTTAGGTTTGCAATGCAAGTGCATACAGACTCAGGTCCATATAATTGTATTTTTCTAATGGATAACTTACTGGTCAAAGCAAATTCTTAAGAACAGCAAGTCTCCTGGAACATGTTTTTGGCATCCAAGCATCCCTTGCTCCTGGTAAAGTCATCATGAGAATAGCTGTGCCTGCAGGCTTCTTCTCCTGACACGTCGTGTGCAGGGCCATAGGAGATGGCGTGATGTCCTCTCGGGTGTCCCGCTGCATGCTGCCAGTACCCATCAGTGTTTATCAGAAGCTCCTACCTGCCTTACAGAGGTTGAGAACTGCTGGTCTAGAGATGCCTCACTTAAGAGTGAACCGAACATCCCTTTACAGCCCACTCACTAGGTCAGCCAGTGCTCCAAGCGCTGCCGTCCTTCAGGGGTTCCTCCTTCCCCTTTCCCTGACATGCTCCCTGGCACTAAGACTGGCTATTCCTAATCCTTGTGCCCTGGGATTAGATCTAGGAAGATGGTTTCTCCAAGACTTAAGTTCCCTGATGAGAGACCCAAGCCACCGTCTCTGTATCTCTGGTCCAGAGTGAGTCACTAATGGTTGACAAACAAAGGAGGTGGTGCTTCCCGCTGCCCAGTGACATTCTACTTGTTCTTTGCTCACAGGGTGTGCAGATCATAGTGTTTCCAGAAGATGGCATTCACGGATTCAATTTCACAAGAACATCCATTTACCCATTTCTGGACTTCATGCCATCCTCCCAACTGGTCAGGTGGAACCCGTGCCTGGAGCCCCACCGTTTCAATGACACAGAGGTAAGTGAGGAGTCCGGCTTTCTCTTCAAAGGCTGAGGCAGCTGAGATGAACCAAGCTAGTGGCCAAAAGCCACAGCAGACCTGCTGAGGTTGAAGGAGACCCTGAACTCATCACACTCAAAACTTCCCAACCCCCATGGCTGACAGGAAACATTCAGCTATGGACCTTTCCACTGGTGAATTACACAAGAAACGCATCAGTTGAAATTTTACTAAACAAGTCAAATAAAACACACAAAAGCATAAAACCCTTAAAGTTTGCCTCCACCACAGCCCATCCAGACCCTATCTCCTCAAAAGAGAAGCACCAAGGAGTTTGCCGTACCTCTTTCTTCTTCCTACTCCATTTACTGGCTTCCTTTTCCTGCTTATTCTTTCTAAGCTCCTGACATTTTAAATAACGTTTTAATGCATATCTTGAGTATACAGTTTTATAAACATGTCTACATGTTCCTGTAAAGTAACACTCCTGGAAATAGAACCTCTCAAAGATTAAACACATTTCAATTTTTTTCTTTTCTGCACCCCTTTCTTTCCCCCTATCTCTCCCTCTTTTTCTACCTTCCTCTCCTTTTGTCAATCCATACCACTCCCTCCTGTCTATCTGTATGGGCCCCCAGGATTCCCTCCTGATTGTCTACTTTAGTGGAGGCTCAGACCTGTGTGGCAAATTAAGTGTCTCTTGCTTGGGTAGACCCACTGATAGAAACACTCCCCTTCACCTACCTAGCCCTACCTAGCCTTTAAGCTCTAGCCTCCCATTACATGTAATTATTTCTCCTGAGATCCTTGCTAGTCTATGGGGACATGTTGATATGTCAGCCATTGTGCAGATCTGGTGAAGACAAGTCTCACTGCAGTGAGCTCATAGATGCAGTAGTCCTGCTTTGGGTGGAATGTCTTGTCCAACAATGAACCTCCTCATCTTTAGGCTCTTAGAGTCTTACCACCCCCTCTTCCACAAGATTCCCTGAATCTTAGGATAGAAGAGATTTGGTTGGCCTGATTCTGGGTCAGCGTTGCAGGGTTGCCAGTACTCTGAATTCTGGTTGGTGGCTGTCTATTTCACTGTAACATTTTAAATTACTTAAAGCACCAAGAAACTTATCCATTAGAAATTTTTTATTTCACTTTATATCTCTAGTAACAGTCTGTGACCACCTGTTTTTCTATCCTTTGGTCAACACAAGATAGAATACTTGCTTCAATTTTTTGTCATTTTAATGAAGATGAAAAAAAATTTTTTTACACGTACCTATGTGTGTATATGCAGGTGTACACACAAGTTTACACAAGTGCCACTTGCTTAAATGCAAGTTATCAGGATTGTACTGCAAGCACCTTCATCTGCTGAGCCATCTATCTGGCCTCAATGTCTTGTTTTAATTAGCATTTATTGTCCAAAAGGAGGCTCAGCAGCATTTCAGATATATGTTGACCATTTATATTTGTTTTGTGAACTCTTGTAGTATTTTTTGTATATTTTCAGTACTGTTTTTCTTATTGATTTATTGAAAATGTGAGACAAAAGACAGGATTTATACTTACTTAAACCTTTTTTATTCTCTAGGTCCTCCAGCGCCTGAGTTGTATGGCCATGAAGGGAGAGATGTTCTTGGTGGCCAATCTTGGGACAAAACAACCTTGTCTCAGCAGTGACCCAGGGTGCCCAAACGATGGACGATACCAGTTTAACACAAACGTCGTGTTCAGCAACAATGGAAGCCTTGTTGGCCGCTACCGTAAACACAATCTGTACTTTGAGGCTGCTTTTGATACCCCCGTGGAAGTGGATTATATCACCTTCGATACCCCCTTTGCTGGCAAGTTCGGCATCTTCACATGCTTTGACATCTTGTTCTTTGACCCTGCTGTCAGACTCCTCGAAGACTCTAATGTGAAGCACATTGTGTACCCGAGTGCTTGGATGAACCAGCTTCCACTCTTGGCTGCCATTGAGATTCAGAGGGCATTTGCCATTGCCTTTGGCGTCAGCGTCCTGGCAGCTAACATCCACCACCCGTCACTGGGGATGACAGGGAGTGGCATACATACCCCTCTGAAGTCTTTCTGGTACCATGACATGGAAAACTCCAGTGGTCACCTTATCGTTGCCCAGGTAGCCAAAAACCCATTAGATCTGATCAGGACAGAGAATGCAACAATTAAGACAGACCCAGCCCATAGAAAGTTTTTAAAACTCTTGTCAGATGATCCATACTGCGAAAAGGATGCTCAAGAGGTGCCATGTGGTGAGGCCACCAAGTGGAGCATGAATTCACTGCCCACATTTCACTCTGAGATGATGTACGACAACTTCACCTTAGTTCCTGTCTGGGGAAAGGAAGGCTATCTCCAGGTCTGCTCCAACAGCCTCTGCTGTCACCTACTCTATGAGAGACCCACCTTGTCTAAGGAGCTGTATGCCTTGGGTGTCTTTGATGGCCTTCACACAGTGCATGGCACTTACTACATTCAAGTTTGTGCTCTGGTCAAGTGTGGGGGTCTTGGCTTCGACACCTGTGGGCAGGAGATCACAGAGGCCACAGGAGTATTTGACTTGCACCTGTGGGGGAACTTCAGTACTTCTTATATTTTTCCTTTGTTCCTGACCTCAGGGATGACTCTAGAGACCCCTGACCAACTCGCCTGGGAGAATGACCACTACTTCCTGAGGAAGAAGGGACTGTCCTCTGGCCTGGTGACGGCGGCTCTCTACGGGCGCGTGTATGAGAGGAACTAAGAAAAGTGTGTGGTCGGAAAGGTGGACTTGCCATCATGCAGACAGTTCTGCCCTTCCATGTGGCGGGACCACCTCTACCTGGACGGTGGGATCCCACTCTGGAAACTGTGGGAAGAAGTGGGAGGGGCAGGTTCCCTCTTCCTTTTTCGCATCGATGATTGATAGTTTCTATTCACATTTGTCTTTTTCAGACCACATCTTCCTCTAGCAAATCTCCCACTAAACAATTGGCTTTAAATGCTTAAAAAAGCATAAATGTCAGTTGATCTTCTACACATCCACAAAGCAGCTTTTTTTAAATTGTTGATTGAATGATAACCTGTCAGTATTTCACAAGCCTTAAATGTTTTCTGCAGTAAGAAACAAACCCTTAAAGCAAAAGCTGTGTAAGAAAGGGTGCAGTGATAATCTGTCCTATTCTAGTCAACAGGAACAGTCCAAATGACACGACAATGCCAAAGCCACCAGCAGTGCCACAGAGCTCTGCAGACAGCACTTCAAAACTGAAGCAAAGCTTTCCTCACCTCGGTCTTTCTGTCAGTAGACGGATGTGTAGGCAGAGCTCAGCAATACTGGAAAAAGTGCGGTGCTGGGTGGAGGCGTAGAACATGTGGAGGGCAGGGGCACAGCTAGGAAGAGATGAGTAATAGAATTTTTCTGTCCAAGGCATCTCATCCAGGGATTCCAGGGCCCTTTATAAATCACCTTAGCTTTGCTCAGCTGTCAGAATGGAGCGACGCTGTGGTATTCAATGTGTACTCCAGCAGGTCTCCCTCTCAGCAAGGCCAGCACCCTGTAAGGCTAAGCTGCAGGAGCTTCCTGGAAGCCAGCCCACATTGACAGTGCACTCACTTAATCCTCAACAGGTGTTTTCCAAGTGCCCACAAAACCCCAGAACAGGGCTGCCCGCATTAACAGTGGCCCCATCTTTGAAATCATATCAAGTATGACCAAGATCTTTTTAAGCCACTGATTTCTAATGTGTACCCAATGTTTCAAAGCTAGTAAAAAAGATTTTAATTCTGTGTCTAGTGTAGAATCAATAGGTTTCTGTAGTTTTCTTCTTAAATGTTATTTTAACTATTTTATAACTTTTTTCATTTTCATATAATGTGAATGTAGGTGTGTGCTGGTGCTCATGGAGGCCAGAGGTTAATTGAGAATCATCTCCCATCACTCTTCACTTATTCTTTGTGAGACAGTGCCTCCATTCAAACCCACAGCTTGCAGATAGTCCTAGTCTGAAGAGCCAGCCTGCTCTGGGATTCCTAGCCTTTGCTGCCACACCCACCTAGCATTTTTTTATGGTATCTGGGATCAGAATTTCTGTCTTCTTGCTTGGCAAGCGCTTTAACTGCTGATCCATCTTTTCAGCCTTTAAAACTTTAAAAATAAATACACTAAAAAGATATAGAACTATATAAAACAAAAAGTAAACTTCTCAGTCCACTCCCTGACAGTGAAGTCTTCTAGCCTAGCTTTCTGACTTTTGGCAGGTATAAAGGTGTGGAGGCTGTGGACAGGACTTACACGCATGGTCTCACCTTTCCCTCTTCACTTACTAGGTCTGGACAGTGGGTTTAAACCTATTGTGTCTTCTCCTCTGGGCAAGCACAGGGACCATGGCCAGATGGGAAAGAAGCCGGGGGACCCAGCACCGGCTGACTCACTGCCTGCCAAAGTCAGGATGAGTCATGTCTTCAGGAAATGAGTGGGAACGAGCAACTCAGAATTCCTCAGAAAACCCTGGGATCCCTGTGCCCTGGGAAATCCTCCAGGAGTGGTGGGACCTCTCCCCCCAGATGACAGTCCCCTTCTTCCCTCCCAGTGCAGCCCTGTCAGGAGGTGTGAGCTGGCAGGCCGGATGTGTTTCCAGACATGGCTATGCACGGCCCAAGTTGTTTTTCTGCTCCAGAGAGACAGGAAGTATCTTAAAAATGAGTATTATTGCTGTATTTCAAGATGATTCCAGCAAGCCTGAGAACCAGGAACAGAAAGGCTAGTCCTGAATAGACTTGATGCTATTCTACCCAAGTGTGCGCTTCCTGAACCCATCTCCTCAGTTACTCTCCACTGACAGTTCAGAATGAATTGTTCATGAAGCAGAAAGAAGGAAAAAGCAAATTATGGTGACAGAACAAAGTGACTTACAATTAAAAGAAGGAGTTGCCAGATGGCAGAGAAATTCAAAGGATGGGAAAATGAGGAAAATCACTTTCGGAGAAAATGCCAATGACTGATGATTGTGACATACTCTAGTCAACTGTGATCCTTAAGTTTGGGAAGCAAATAGAAATTCAGACCATAGCACAGGCAGGAAGTCAAGTGTATTTTTGGTTCTGGCAGAATTGAGGGGAAGTAGCTTGGTCTGTGTGAGTTCTTCTGTAGGTACAGCTGTGCCTGCCTGTGGCTTTTCTCACACAGGAAGTGAGAGGCACAATGAAATATGTTCATAATGAGCTAAAAGATCTGTTTCCAGAGAAGGCAAAAACTACCAGAATGATGGGTCCCAGTGCCTGGCACAGCTGCTGCTGAGGAAACCCCTTCCTTACAGGTGGAACAAATGAGGGCGCATTTAGGTAACTATGGTTGCTTAATATATTGCCACAAATTTAATGACAAAAAAAACACTCAAATTTATTCTACAGTTAGGAAGGCCAGAAGACTTCGCTCACTTATCAAAACCATGATTTTGTTGGAGATTCCAGGAGGTCATTCCTTGGCTGCCGGACACTGGCCCAGAAACAGGCATCTGACCCACCGCTAGCCAGAAGGTTGGCTGGCAGCATGTAAGACAGGCACTGAAGTTCCACGTAGAGGGACAGTGGTAAGCTGCCACTGGTTTCTGCTGAAATTCAAAACTGCCTAAGTGACCACAGGATGAACAAATGGTTTCTCAATATACAGAGTCTATATATGGCAACGTGCAGTTACTACAGTGTTGGACAAAAAGGCCTATATTTAAGTCAGGCACGACGGTGCACAACTATTGCCCCAGCACACATGAGGAGGTATGGAAAGTTCTAGGGCTGCCAGGGCTACATAGTGAAGACCATGTCTCAGAAACAAAAACAGCTTAGATTTAAAACCAGTATCTATTGTGGCATAAAGAGACTTAAGAACTGTGGAAGTCACGGGAAGGGCCGGCCTTCCTGTTTCAGCCTTCTTTCATTGCTAAGTCTCTAGAGGCTATCCACATAGCACACTGCCCTAGATAAGATATAGCTTGTGGGTTTTTTACCAGAATCCCATCTGGTCCCCTGGAACCCCATGTGTTATCTGTGTTTCTGTTACAGGCAAAAATACCACCTTTCTCATCTATACCCCAGACATATAAGTGGGTGCAATTTGTCGTTGTCTTTAAGTATTGAAATCCAAAACAATGACACAGAACTTAAGCGTTCTAAAGTATCATGAATAACCAATGAAAGATGAAATTATAAAGTGATATTTATAATGGGAAGGTTCCAATTTGCTAAACGTTGTTGATGCAATATGGTTATCTTGCCACTCTCAAAAGGTAAGAAAATTAATGTTAGCTTGTGTAAAGTACTATGCTGTAGAGTGTGCAAATCATATATAACTATTACTTAGAACTCATTGCCTAGAATTCACATAAATACAGGATTTAAAAACACATAGATATTGATGCAAATTATATTTTTTTCCAAATGGCCAAAACAGTACTTCCAATCCCACTAATTCTTTGTCAGTTCAGATCAAGATAGTCTAAGGTCCTTGTCTTGATCCTGAAAAGTACCTGCAACTGCCTGGAAGGTGAAAGTGGTGTCATGTGACTTCCATGACCCATGTGACATCATGAACAATGACACCATTTAAGTCCATCTCTCAGGGCTTCACCCTAGGATCTCAAGTAAGTACTCAGGATGCATGGGAAAGCTCACATGGTGGGAGAATATGGCTGCCAGCTCTCAGCCCTGGTCAGCTTGGGACTGACAGTAAAGTCACTTTGTTGTTCTCTGGGACACAGACCCTGCAGCCTCTGATGAAGTGCCCCAGCTGCAGGTGAGAGGCAAGTTATCCCCACCATGTATGACTCAAACTGTTAAAGTGTTGTTTGCAACAACTGTTGCTTTTAAAGTAGCTGCTGGGCTGGAGAGGTGGCTCAGGAGTTAAGCCTCTGCCTTTCAGGCGGAGGGTCCTGAGTTCAGATCCCAGATCTCACGTATAAACACCAAGCGGAAGCGGAGGCAGCCTGCGTTTCTGGTCCTGGTAGGGCGGAGCCTGTGAATCCCGGGGCAGAGTAAACAAGAAGGAGGTGGAGGCTTCCATGGTGGTTCCCGAATTCGTCCGTGGTTCTACACACACACACACACACACACACACACACACACACACACACACACGCACAATTGAATAAATAATTTAAAAAAAAGTGGTTGTCATTAAGAAAATATTATTAAAAAAATAAAGTAGCTGCTGTTTGGAGGATGATTTATAATGCAGCAGTCAGTCAGAATTGGTATTTTTCAAGCACATAGTTTTGGCATGCTAGAGGACTTAAAAATGTTAAAAATATGAAAAACAAACAAGGGTACATTGGTCCAAGGAGGGTGGGAGATGCAGTCTGTGAGGATGCATGTGTTCTCCACACAGCAGTGGCTAGATGTTAAGCCTGGAGACATGACACAATCACTTGAAATGATTCCTGACTGCTCTTGAGTCACATATAACTATGACCAGCCAAGAGGGCCGGCCAACAGAGTGTGATAAAGAGCCATTTGAGAAAAACTAGAAACAACTGCTAGGATCTATAATAGATAACAATTTAAGGCAAAAAAAAAAGGGGGGGGCAGCTCTTTAGAATTACCTATTTTAACTTTGTATTTTTTCATCTAGCCTGCATGGTTTTATGTTTTGAGATAGGGTCTCAGTCTGGTCTTGAGCTTACTATGTAGCTGAGACTAGCCTTGAACTCCTGCCTTAACCTCCTGTGTGCCACCTATGTCAAATTTTCAAGGACTATCAACACATCAAAACCAAGACAGGAAAAACAAAAAAGGATCCCACATTTGTATTATCTATAAAGATATCTGTTTTCAGCAAAATGCACAGCTTCAAAAAGTGGCTGCAGTCCAGACTTTTCAGCAACCACCAAAAGAACAAAAAAGGGCATGTCCTTGAATCCTGCCTTGATCTTATCTGCGCTGTGTTATATGGACTAAAGCATGCTAGGAGTTTGACATATGTGAGGAAAATTACTATATGTTGATGAATTAGAAAGACTAAGATATGAGAGACAATATTTTGGTATAAATGAACCTGAAAGGGGCTGGAGAGGTGGCTCAGGGGTTAAGCCTCTGCCTTGTAGGCGGAAGGTCTTGAGTTTGGATCCTAGACCTCAGTATAGACGCCGGGCAGAAGGGGGGCGGCCTGCGTTTCTGGTCCTGGTAGGGCGGACCCTGTGAATCCCGGGGCAGAGTAAATGAGGTGGAGGCCGTCCATGGTGGTTCCTGAATTCGCCCGTGGTTACACACACACACACACACACACACACACACACGCACACACGCACAATTGAATAAATAATAATAATAAATTAAAATGAACCTGAAAAAGGCAACTTTTTTCTTAAATATGCAACATGAACTATATATTCTATAAGCAAGTTCCTGAACATTACTATTTTAGACTTTTCCTAGGGAAAGGCATTAATTGTTGAATGTAAAATGGACCATGCCACAGGACAAATTCATTCCTACAAAGTAACATCATGAAAAAAATAAGCTATGTAACATACCACATTTTAAGAATGTTTGTTGCCTTGGGAGTCTTGTTTTTTTATTCAATTGTGGGTATATGCGTGTGTGCATGTGTATGTGTGTGTGTGTGTAGAACCACGGACGAATTCGGGAACCACCATGGACATCTCCACCTCCTCCTTGTTTACTCTGCCCCAGGATTCACAGGCTCCGCCCTACCAGAACCAGAAGCGCAGGCCGCCCCTGCTTCCACCTGGCGTCTACACGTGGGGTCTAGGATCCGAACTCAGGACCTTCCGCCTGCAAGGCAGAGGCTTAACCCCTGAGCCACCTCTCCCTGCCTTGGGAGTCTAAATGAAGTCTGGTTTCCTCCCAAATCGCTATGTGATCTTGGGCACATACATTCTTTGATCTCTGGAGGATACTAAGCCATCCGGCTCTTGTTCAGATGCCTTCCAGGACCCCTATTGTTACTCTTTCAGACAGTAAGCAGAAGGAAGCAGTACTGGCTGGACAGAGAAGTTCTTATTGTAGAATACTTTGTAAACAAAAACAAACACCCCATTTGGCATCTGAATTCTCTCTCCTTAAGTTGGAAGCTGCCCACTTTTTCTCAACTCATTCATCTGTTAAATGAGTTTAGGTTTTTCACAATGGGTACAATCAGGTGTTATAAATATCTACTGCTAAGTAAAGAACTACTTTGAGATATCACAGCTAGAAACAACCATTTTCTTTTACTCCAGAGACCAGTTGGGGAGAGACCAGTTGTGTAGATTTTTAAGTGGCCAGGGGTAAAGAAGGCACTTCTATGCCTGCATGTACCTGGAATACATATGGGGATGCAGGAAGAGTCTTGGGGATTCTCCTACTGCCAATTTCTTAAGGTTGGAAACGTATAGGCACAGTGGCACTTCTGCCTTATTATGTGGATACCATAGTTACAGCATCCTCCTAGGCTTAATGGGAATATAGTAGAGTTTATGGCTCTTTTAACTTCATCCTAAAGGAGGCTGCTACACAATAGCAGATCTAATTTATTGAAGAATTATTATATTTCCAGGCATAGTAACTCATTTGATCTTCCCACTGTGCAATATGATAAATATTTTTATTATCCTACTTTACAGAGAAGGAAGAAACAAGAAGCTAAATAACTGTGAAGCTCACCTAGGTATATGGGATCTAGGTTTTGAAACTGGGCAATCTATGCATGACAAACTAATGAATCAATTAGAGAATTTATATAATTTCCTATAATTATGAATATCAGTGATGAAGTGTGTTTTAAGAACTATGTAAGAAGGTAGCCTTTCCCTATTTCAGGCAGTATCTTTTCCAGGTGGGATGGTCCCAGCTGCTTCTGCTATGGGGTACAGAATATCATGCCTATGTGTGGTGAAGGGCTGGCTGCTCAAGGGCACTTGCAGACCAGTCTGCCAGTTTTTCTGGGCATGAATCTTACAAATAAGATAAAAGTCTTCTAAGTATTCATAAACTAATTTTTAAAAGTGAATACCATGACCTATGTGTGGCAGTTAGTTGCAAGTATAAACTTGACAACTGAGAACTGACCATTTAGGCATTTAGTTAAGGCATGCTTTTGAGAAACTCTGTAGGAGGTTATCTAATAGACCCAAGAACGTGCATAGAACATTCCCTGGGCAGGTAGGTAAAGCAAAGGGCTGGTTGGCTAGGCAGGCTGGCAAGATAGAAAGCATGTCCCTCTCTCAGTTCCTCCTGTGGTTATGGTGTGGCCAGTTACCACAGCTTTTTCCAGTAATTCTCCTGCCACAACAGACTTGCCTGATACTTTTGCAGACCTAAGCTTGTAACTTTGAGCCAGGTCATACTCTTTAATGTTCCCCATACACTGCCAGGAGTGTGGACTGCTCTCTACTCTGTATTCAAGGCATCCTTCTTGGACAGCTCACTGAACACTTGCTGCTGAATACTTCTGGGCATCAACTCATTTAGTCCTCATTAGGACCAAGGATTACTCCCACTCATATTTGATAGAGTTAAGAGTGCAGAGATTGGCTCATCTGTCTCCAAGTCAATGAATGTGACCTACTGATCACCCAGGGTTGTATTTATCCCGAAAAAGGTTAGGTACCCAACCTTCCATGGGAACATTTTGTTACAAGTAAAGTGTCATGGTTAGGTACAGGTGTCAACTTGACTGTTGAAGGTTTGAGCTCTGGGTACATTTGTAGAGTAGTTTGAGTTAAGCCCAGAGCAAACCTGAAGGAGATTGTCTAGCTGATGGGGAAGACCCAGCCTATGATGGGTGGGATTAGGCCCTGGAATAACTCACGGAGAGCTGGTTGGGAGAGTTGGCATCCTTCTGTATACCTGGCCAGACATGGTGGTCTGGCAAGTAAGGATTGTTCATTTCTCAGCCGTTAGGTGGTGATGGTGTGGCCAGTTCCCTCGCCCTGGTGTTGGTGCATTGCTCTCCCATCAAGCTGAACTGTGAACTGTAACCAGAAAATTTTAAGAGAAAACAAACCCCTTGTTCCCGTAAGTCATTTGATGGTCATTTATCAGCAACCATGCAGGTGGACTGCTACAAGTCTAAAAGACATCTAGATAGACCATTATTATAAATCACCCTCAAGTGTATTGTTTCCTTTAAATAAGGAAATCACTTGAGCTGTGGTAACTGGCCTTGTGACATCCCACCTTTTTGGAATACTTTGATTACTGAGAACATTCCAGCAGTCGAGGGGATCCAAATGCACACAGCTGTTGCTGCAGACAGGATCAGTCACAACCACTCCAGATAAACCTGTCTCAGAAGCAGCACTCCAGATTCCTGGGATGTTGCTGCACCAGTTCTGCTCACTCCGTAATGCAGCAAGCAGCCAGTGATCAGCACAATGCAAGATCTGCTATTGGTTGAACTGAAAGGGGTACTGCAATTGGTGTGGCAGTCCCCTCCCTTCCCCTTGAGACTCACTTTTCAAGTCAGCTGGGAGACGCCCTCCTGGGATACTTTGAAGTGTTCCGTTAGGCCATTCCTCCACAGGCAGCCTCTCCCAGTAGGAGTATGTTGAAGATGCTAAGGTAGAGTTGTTTCTGGGAAGTATACTCCAGGTTAGTGGCACCTCTGTCACATGGTTGTTCCCACCCAACCTTTGATCCGACCCATGTTCCTGAGGTGAGGCTTGAGTGAGTGACAGCTTACTACTCCTCTGGCTCTACCATCCCTATTTCCCTTTACACAAGTGCTCCTTTAGACAAATTCTTGCACACTTATCCTACTTGGATGTCTGTTTCTTTGAGGACACACCAACATCGGGGACTCTCTGACTACTCACCAATACTGGCACTACCTCTATTCCTCAAAAAGGAAAGTATCTTCCTTAAAGGAACAGCAGGAAGCTACGCCTTTTATAAGCTGCCTTTTGAGAGTGCACTCATGAACCACACATGCTAGATCCTCCAGATGCGGTCTTCCTATCGCTCTCTACCATATGATACTGTCTCAAAACAAAACGGAAACCCCCAAACCATGATGATATCAACAAAGAAATTTTAGTGTTCTGCAACAGCCAGGGAGATCAGGATACTTTCATTGCACAAAGTACACTGAAGTTCAAGAAGGCAGTTACTTCCCCAAAGGTCCTTGAGTCAGTCTATCAATTCAGATCCTAGGCTGCTTGTCTCATTTACTCCTTCCTACAACAGGATATGAAAGCAGCAGAAGAGCTAATATTTACTTAATGCATACTTCGTATCAGATCTCTCCCATACATCCCCACTGAATTCCCACTACTGCTCCAGGACAGGTGTATCACCATTGTTTCACAAGAAGATTGCAAAATACTGTCAATATTATCATTGTTCCACGGTCAAGAAAATAAGGCAAACAATGAAGTCACTTGGCCAGAAGGTATCAGACATAGAGTTCTTCCCTGACAGCTGGCTGCAGAGTGAGTTCTTAGGATCCACAGCCAGCAGGTGTCATTCAGAAATGAGAGCCACTGCGGCCACTGCTTACAGGCTTTTTCCACACTGTCACTCATGAAGGGATTTCAGTTCAGCAAAATTCATTTTCCCCTCACCTGACTCCCTGGCCAGATTTGGTTCTAGTCTTGTTTCTGGCATTTGCTTTTCCAGGATTCAGACACACATGAAACATAATATCCTATGTATTCACCCAGTGCCTTTAAATGGAACACCAGGAATCTATTAAACACCAAGTAGTCTTATGACATTTTGCACCAGAAATGTTTGTGCAATTCCTTAGGGACCCAAATGAGCAGCCTTTTTACCCTCAAAAGACTTTCCCTAAACATTGGAACTCAAACAATTAGCATTTTTCTCAGAAAATCTTGCTCTGCTAAGGAATCATCTGGAACTTTTCTTGTCTGTTTCTTTGACCAAAACCTAGGTTTTCTGAGGCAAAGACTTCATCTGTTCATTGTTATGCCCCACTGTACCTGCAGTACATAAGAAATGTTTGTTGAGCGGAAAATGAGTTTTACAAAATAAAGTGGAATGGGGAGGAATATTTTAAACCTTAAATTAGTTTTTTTTTTTTTTTTTTTAATGTAACTGGGGGCTGGAGAGATGGCTCGGCGGTTAAGACTCTGCCTCTTAAGCAGAAAGTCCTGAGTTGGGATCCCAGGTTCCATGTAAAAAAAACTCCACTGAGCAGAAATGGCAACTTGACTGTACTTCAGGCCGTGGTGGGCGGAGCCTGGGGAATCCCAGAGTGAAGTAAGAAGGAGGTAGATTTCCCAAGTCACCGTTGGTTCTCCACAGGGACACACGGTGCCCTCTGAGACACACACACACCTTTAAATTTTTTAACTGTACCTCAATTCTAATTAAAGGAGTAAACAGAAAATAAACTGCCACAGTTAGATACAGGTGCCAACTTGATGACTGAAGGCTCAAGTTCTGGGAACATTTGTAAATAATTATCAGTTAAGTCCTGAGCAAGCCTGTAAGACATTGTCAAATTGGTGGGGAAATCCAGCCTATGGTGGTAGGACTACTTCCTGGGTAAATGGAAGGAGTTGACTAGGGAAATTGGCATTCTTTGAATATAGTTCGTCAGACATGATATCTGGCAGGTGACAGTGTGCCCAGTTCCCTTGGCCCTGCTGTTGGTATGAGCTGTCCTGCCAAACTGGAGTAAGATATGTGTTGTCGGTACTAAGCTAAAACAAAACTCTTGTTTCCCCTTAAGCATTAGATCATGAATTTATTAGCAACGCGTAGTGAAACTACAAAACCTATTATGTATAATTAACACATGCTAATAAAAGATTTTTGTTGAGTGGAGAGATGGCTCAAAGGTTAAGACTGCCTTGAAAGCAGAAGGACCTGAGTTCAGATCCCAGGTCCTACATGTTTTCTCTCCCTTGTAGGTCCTCTAGCTGCCATTTGTCTGTGGTTACTTATTGTGCCTTGACTTTTCAGATGCTTCCAAGATATCATCAGAGATTCACCCTATGTTCTTTCAACTAAATACTCCTGACCGCTTATCCATCTACCTCATGCCAGCTGGTGACCCAGCTGGATGCAGCTCAATCAATGACAATTGTTCGACTCAGAGAACTCAGGAACGGGACTCCATCAATCTAGCCTGTAACCTCTTCCACACCAACCCTGTGCAGCAGAAAGTAGTTAAGAGCAATGCTTCACCCCTTATCACTAATAAAAGGCTGGCATGAGAGAATTGCCATCTCCCATCCTCTGGGCGGAGGCTCTGCTCACTGGTCACTGAGACACTTACAAAGCCTGCCCTTATGTGCCTCCTAGAGATAGACACTTCCCTCTCCTTCTCCCTTCCCACATTCTCAGGGATAAAAGTTCCACTACAATCTCCTTCAGAAAGAATTAGTCCGACAGCTGTCTTGTAACTAGGTAATCAATAAACTTTTCATTCCTTGTCTGTGACATGGCCAATCTGCCCCCTTCTTTCTTTTTTACAAGCCCCACAAAAATAAGAGGGAGAGGGACAACCTATCTTTACCCTCTGTGGCGTTTAACCAACTAATCTACCAATCAACTAATCTATCATAAAATAGATACTAGCCAATAAAGAATACTACCTTGTGATGAAGAAAAGGGCCACCAGACATGATAGGATGATTCACACTATAATCCAGCTCTCAAAAGGTAGAAGATCATGAGTCGGAGGCTAGCCTGGATCACAATAAGAATCTTATTCCAAAGAAGAAGAGGAGGAAGAAGAAGAGAAACAGGAGGAGGACAATGACAATAAAGAGGAGAAGAAAAAGGAAGAGGAGAAGAGATATTGGATATACACTGAGAGGTGAAATGAGTTGGATCGGTAAGTGTGGGGGATGTTACAGTGTGAGGAGCATTTGCCAGAGCTACACAAGATAATGGTGGACATATTTATGATTTATATTCGTATCAAAAGTCATGGAAAGTCCCCAGAAGATGAGCAATGGTTAAAATAAAAAGAGCATACTTTCATGAAAAAAGAAGTGAAAGTAGGAAGGAGAAAGGATGAAATGGGACAGGAGGTAGGGACAGAATTGGTGGCAAGGAGTAAAGAAAAACATAAATTTGTAGTATATTTGTAAATTAAAAAAAAATGGTAGGCAAAAATGGTGACCTGCACTTCCCGCCCAAGTGGGCGGGCCTGGAGAATCCCAGAGCAAAACAAAAAGGAGGTAGAAGTAATCCAGGATGATTCCCTATGTCACCCTTGGTCCTCCACAGGGGGACACACAAAATAAATGAAGTTTAGAAAAGAGACTTTTGTTGAGTTAAAAACAAAGCAGCAGACAGAATGCTACAACCGAGGTAGCCATAGGAAATGAGAAAAAAAGAATGAAGCAGAGATGTGGGGACAAACTAGTAGTGCTGGAAGAGAGGAACTGAGAATAGATAACATTATATATCACCGTTTTTTTCTACCCTCTTCCTGTAGACTAAGATCTGCTTTAGAAGGATGATCACACAGTAAGACACAAGAGAGATGACTAGATTCTTCTGGAGACCAAGATGGGCAAAGATCAGTTCTTCGTCTTTAGAAAAAGAGCAGATTCAATAAATAACTACTCGGTCCTGCACTGCCCTAAATCTTTTCAATTCAAAATACACTTTTGCTCTCCAGTTTTACATCTGGATCACTCACACTAGAAAGGAAACAAGAGTTGGGTGTGACAGTGGTACTCACCTGCATCAAAAAGCAGAATTGGAGGGACTGCAAGTCTGGTCAGCCCAGGCTCCATGGCAAGCCCTGTTCATGCACATGAGAGTTAGGCTGCGGGGCACTGCCTATCATGAACAAGACATTGGGTTTGACCCTTAGCACTAACGAGAAAAAAAAAGAGAAGGTAAGTACATGGAGGAATGACTGTCACCCATGCCCATGGGTAATAACAGCACCAAACTGACTGGCTCATTTAAAGGCTATGTGAACTGTGGAAACTGAACTCTGGTCATTGTCCTCTAGTTGGCAAAGAATACTGCCTCATCCCAGGATCACTGGGCTTATCATTAGTCAGTTTTAGAACAGAGTAGCCATAGTGGGAGGTCTTTGAAGGTCATTCCCCCACTGTTGGGATTATCCGCAAGGAACACATCCTGCCAATCTGAAAGAAATGGTTTTAATCCCCCAGAGATAAGGTCACTAACTACCCCCATCCCTGTTTATGAAAGCATATAGAGATAACCTCTCTACTGCAGATAAGTTAAATTCCTCAAAAGAAACACCTCAACCATGAAGTTGGCCACACGGTCTACTGGGCTAGGTCCCAACATGAACAGACCAGTCAGATGTAGGGGACCAGAAGCCTCAATCAGGTCTGCTGAAACTGAGCAAACCAATAAGGAAAAGCCACTTTTCCTGGACCTGCCTAAACCTATAAATATTCCTGACCCTGCCAACCACCTTTGACTCTCTTGCCTCTCATAGACTCAAAGTTCACTGAGTTCGGCTCTTGCCCCTCAGACTCGACATGAGCTCTGTTTTCTTTCTCCTCTAATAAACTCTGCCTTAATCTTCTGTGAGTGTTCTGGTCTCAATCTCCGACTCCTGAACACAAAACCTTGCAACAATGGGGTGTCCTTATGCGCAATGCTATGGTATACAGGAATGCAAGCCATGCTGACGTGGTCACAATCAGGCTTGTCCTGTGTTCCTACTCTACCCATGAGAACTTCTGCACAACTTTTACATTTTAACCCAGGTTCAAGGGTGAACACAGCAGACTGAAGGTCAGCAAAGTAGTAAGAATTATTTTAAGCAAGTGAGATGCAGGTGTTTAAGATAACAATAGAAACTGAAATGCAGATGCCAGATTTTCAGGTTCCAGTCTGTCATGAAAGCAAATGATGCTATCTCCTTCCTTTATTCCCCTACACTGAGCCTCAGTTTCCCTGGAATGTGTATATTGCAAGTGTTTGGTAAACATCCAAAGGAGCAAAACTGAACGGAACTTTATATAATCTCATGGTTAAGTGTCTGACCCAAGTTTAAAATCACAGACTTCAACCAAGAGCAAAAGGCTTGTCTGAGGTCATTAAGGAGTTAAGAGCAAAGGTTATTTCAGTAACTGCCTAGACTTGAATTTGTTTCACATAATTGAATTGTGACAGCTTTAGGCAAATGCTACCTTCATCCTTCTGTATGACACCATCTATTACTATTACCTCCCAGAGGCAACATAAAGGCTATTAAGGTCTCCTCCACCTGCCACTCCAATCAGCTGCCTTACTGGCTACCTAATCTCAGAAGTGGCTTGGCTCTTTGTTTTCTAATCTGTCCACACTCAGGAATGCTCAATGTTGATAAGCACAGCTTCTCAAATTGTCCCTCTTAAGCTATTTCAAGACCTTGTTTTTTTTTCATCCAGGATATCACTCCTTTACCTGCTCATTTTTGTTGCTGTTGTTCCTGGATGTCTAGAGTCTGTCACATGTGACAGGGAGCTTGTTGTGATCTTCTTTCAACTGGAGGTGATCCTGTCTGTCCCCTGCCTTCCTAGCAGTTTATCTTTGCCTCAACCACACTTGTCCCTTTCTACTTCAGACCTTTCCATGATGAAACTGTAAACTTCTAAAAGATGTTACCGCCATTTCTAGGTTCTCTGCCCATTCCCAAGTGTATAAAGGTAAGCAAGAAATACTTGCTGTATATTTGAAATTAATTTAGACAAGTTCTTCTAAAGCACAAAACAAGTTTTACTGAAAATCCACTGAGTTTTTAAAGATAAAAACTAGAGCTAGGGGAGGGTAGAGTCAGACAAATGATAACCATCCTGCAAATGGGAGACTGACTCCTCCTCACTGCTGTCTCCTACTCAACCCATCTTACTATTCTTATAGTAAGATTCCATTTAAAAGCCTTTTATCTCTGGTTAGGAAGTGACCTCCAATACTAATCAGGATGGAGCCAAGGGCGGTGCAGGAACAGCAAAACTGAAAACAAGCCATAATTTGGAACATCAGAGACCCTACATTAATCACCTAGAACCAGATCAGCCAAATCTCTCCCCATCCCAAAGCTCAGGGAAATTTGCAGAAGAGGAGATGGTTAAGATTTTAAGAGCCTAAAGATGGGGAGCAGCAAAGATACGCAAGATCCCCCACACAAGTTAGGTGCACAATAGCCATAATCGGATTTTGCATGACCTACCTGTACAATGGCTGACATGTCAATGATCCTCCCAAAGTCAAGCATGGATCACAGGCACTAGGATCCTTAGAGGCAAGGGATTAACAGTCACAATAGTATTCTTATACTAAAGGGGAGCAAAAGAAAGGGCTCTGGGCACTGAGGTGTAAAGCCAGAGTCCTTACACCTCACTAGAGGAAGTTTGACATTTACAGTGAAGGATGCTCCAGGGAATGGGGAGGGGGGGAGGCAGGAGAGGCACTGAAAGGGAACGAGGGAGGTGAAAGGAAGGGGAAAGGGGAGGGGTAGAGGGAGGGGACCAGGGTACCTATTAAGCTTGTATGATTGGGGGGGGGGAGAACACCTCAAAAGAAACTTTTCCAGGGAGAAATTCAAATGTCTAACAAATATCCAACTGACTCTTAAGCCCATTGCTATATTGTTTCCATTTGACACCAAAATTGAACAAATTCTAAAGCATGGCACATATATATGTATAATTAATGCTGATGAAATAAATGTAGACACAGACAATATTAGGATGAAGAAAATATGGCACCTATAAGGACATTAGATAGCCTCTGTTTGGTGTATTTTAGTATTTTTTATTTAATTCATGCTTTATGAATTTTGACTACTTAGAAAAACTGGCAACATTTTAGATAGTCTACTTTTTCTAACTAATGTCAATTTTTGTTGACTTGTCTTATTCTTTTTTAAATTATTTTAATTTTCTAGTTTTTAAATAAATACTTTACTTACTTAAAAAAAAACAAAACAAAAAAAAACTAGAGCTAGGGATGGTGCACATAGCCTACTATCCTGGTATGGCGACAGGAAGAGCAGAGTTCAAAGCTAGCCTGGGCTACATGAGACTGTTTCATAAAACCAAACCCAGAAACAAACAAAAACCACATTAAAAACTCATTTAAAAACCTGATACAGATGAACATTAGGCATTTTAAGGGAAAAGTTCTTTACATGCAAGAAAGACACATGATTTGTTGTATTAAAAAACTTTATTTCATTTAAAAGATCCAATATAAGCCAAATTAATCCCCGAATAGACAGCTACATTTAGAGATCTCCTGAACTAAGTGGCACTGTTTGAGTGGACTCTCCTGGAAAGGAGGTCATTTGCTATTACCACTACTTTCCCAAAGTCATTTTTGAGCAAAAGCTGGTATTATTATAATACACATATTTCAGATGTCACCTTTCATGCAGAAGTTAAAGAAAGCTAACAGGCTTTTTCCCTTCTGTGTGATGGAAACACTATAAGAACAATGCTTTTGACACACTAGGTGTAACTATAAAGTAATTTTCTATAGTGCTATTTCTGTTCATTCAAGTAGTCTACAAACTTGTTCCAAACACTGGTGTCATTCAATAGGCTAGGATTTCCTCAGCAGATACACTTCAAAGGAAGTGGGTCCATGAAGTCAAGGACAGACTGCAACAACAAAGTAAATGAATTAGCTTTCCTGGCTGACTACAAGTTGCCAGAACCACTTCCCAAACATTTTTAGTTATGGCATCATCTAAATAAAGTGATGCAGGATCTAAATTCTGGTATGTGTGAGGATAAACTAAAAAGAGTTCTGTTAAAAAGTTTTGTTACTTTACAGCTACACCCTGGATTTCATTAGAAGTGGTAATTCTAACAGTGTGTCTAATGAGTTCTTCTGGAAATCAATTCAGCAAAGGAGTCAAACAGCCTGTGAAAGAGAAGACATGGCAGAGGGTGGGAGATTCATTTTTCCAACATTCTCTCGGAGGACAAAGCTGGACCCAAGAACAGAAGTTACCAGGAGGGAAGCTTCAACTCCATCTAAGGAAGACCTTTCTAACATTTTGAGCTGCTCAACAACTGAATGGACTGCTTGGTGAGGTAGTCACTGGAAGTATTCAAGGTGGAAAGATCACCCTTGTAGAAGGGACTCCTGCATTTGTTAAGAGGTTAGACTGGATGAACCTCAGGTCTCTTTCAATTCTGAGATTCTAGAAAATTCCCTCAGGGAATTCAGAAGAGAATTCCTAAAAGGAAAGAGAAAGCACACATATGGTATACTTTTAGAATCCTCTTGAGTTTTCTTTTTTCAAAAGGTACAATAGAAAATGTAGTCTATTGTCTTTAAAATGCACATTTACCCTCCTACCACTAATAATTAGGAAGGGTTCATTATGATTTCTTTATATTATAAAGAAAAGATGGAGATTATAATTTTTGTAAACATTTTAGAAAAATGCTTAAAATCTAGTAGTCAATGCCCTAGAAACTTCATAGATTTTTTAATATGCACAAATACAAATACATTCTTCATTAAATACAACTCACATCTGTGTTTTATTATACTCTAAAATATACAGGAATCTTGATGTACTGAAAGAGTGCAAGTAGATACAGTATCAAGCAGTCACTATTTCTATGTACATGCTCATTCATTCTTCAAAAACCCACAAAATTATCAAATAGATCAAAATACTGTTCTGTGTTTTCACACTTTATATTCAGAAAAACCAGCTGATAATTTACAATGTCATAAAGTTTCCAGTTTCACAATACAAAAAGGATAAAATGAAATTGGGTATCAGTTTGTTGCAATTTAGGAACTTTACCCAGGCCTGTAAGACCACCTATCTATGTGAGGTTATGTTTACTGGGAGAGTGATAGTTACAGTGAAAGCTGAACCACAAAGCATTATTTGAAAGCCTAAATGTTTTCATGTGGCTTTATTATTTGAAAGGTAGTATTTAATTTGGCAGGTAATCTCTTTCCAAATAGTAAAAGTTACAAACATGCTACTCTAAATTTGAATAAGACTTACAGCCTTTAGTATTTTAAAATCTTGCCTAATATAGAAATGCCTTCCAAGAGACTTGATGTATACCTCATGTTTTTTTTTTATTTTGATTCTTCATGTTTTCAAAACTTAAGATAAATGACATAAAAAAAAAAAAAAAAAAAGCTCCGGCTATAGCCTAAGTGCCAAAGGTCTACGATTCAAAGTAGAGAGGGTAAAAAAACTTCACTCCCAAGGGCCACTAGGTTGCAACAGGGTGAAATATTTTTCTTAATTTTTTTAGCTCATGAACTTTTTTCTAGGAAATTCCTTACCTTTTACAACAAAAACAGTTCAATTCAAAACTCAAATCACTCAAAAATGGGCAACCCCATTCCACTCTGTCTTTGTCGCCAAGTACTTTCACCCACACTGCACCTAGTCAGCTGGTTTTCAAATTCTATAAAAACTGGAATTTAAAAATTTTTCTTATGTAAAAGAAAAAAATGTAAAAATACATCTGTTTTCTTTCATGGTTTAATACAGTATAGGAAGGCTTTCAGATGTTTTCTTTATAAAAATCAACTTTCAAACCAAATCTTGGTTTCAAGTTCAGAAAGATTTAGGTTTGCTTTAAAAGTCTCATTTCACCTACTCCTGTTTCCAAAAAATGGCATTCTATTAAAAAATCTGTAAGTTATTTGGTCCTTTGGCAATTTGGTGTGCACATACTGCCTATTGTACCAAACTTTTATTGCCTTTAAATTTAGCTATAATTTTACTGGTAAAATTTAAATCTAGTGTCCTTATCTCTTCTTTTACAATAGTGTTGCTTGTATAAGCAGGTTAGAGAGTACAGTGTCCTAATTTCTGGCACTGTAAAACCAAATTAAAAAAATTCCATAAAGCAATTTGACATCAATGTGTTTCCTGTGGTCAAGTCACTATAAAGATTCTAGAAGTTCCTTTTGTGAAACTTGCCTTTAAGATTCTTCTTCCTAATGTCATCACATGTCTTATATTTGTTCACTGATCTTCCTTCAGATTGAATCTGTATGAGTAAGGAAGTGCTTTATCCTGAAAAAGCAGTTTGATGCTTTAGTGTCTGCACTCTTTCCTTAGACCTTTGGCTCAACTTCTCAGTATGTCTCAGAATCAGAGTCGTTAAGTTCATCCACATCAGTGTATAAGTACTCCTGTTCCCCACCAATGTTGTTGAAACTGCAATAAGAGCTAGGTTCATTCCTCATGATGGGCAAGGCTTCAAAGCTGACTGTTTTTGAGGCGTTGGTATAACGGTTAATGGCACTGAATGTCAGAGATGATAAAGGGCTACTTGATGAGACAGGCATCATGGTGGCTAAAATGAGAGCCAGGCAATCAGCTACATCCTTATTGGGAGCACAGGCCAAAGCTGGGGTATAGCCTAAAATTAAGAGATAAAAAATTTTTAAATTAAAATAAGTATAAGGTAGTAAGTACAAAAGGTCAACTTTACAGACAAATCATACATCTTACAATAAATTCTTTACTAATAATTCACAACTTCCCAATATGTAGAAAAGCAAACAATCAAAAAAGCTATAGAAATATAGGGAGAACAGAAACCTTTCATACTAAGTAACAGAAAAGGAAACAAGATCAAGGCCTAGAGATAAAGACTTTTCTAAGATCTTAGAAACTCATTCACATTAACCAAACTTAACAGAAAATATTGGCATTTTTAGAATAAACAAAACAATATCAAAAAACCCCAAAACAATAAACCACAGATCATCTTAGAATGGTGAACAGAGGCTTATTACTAATTCACCGTGATTTAAGTAAACCTTTACATGCTGATAAATCTAAATGTCCACAAGTTTATGACTGAAGCATTGAGGTGGTATACATAAATTACTGAAAAAATGATTTAACTTTTCTACGTATATGTATATGT
This sequence comes from Typhlomys cinereus, assembly GCA_023101885.1. NCBI lineage: Eukaryota > Metazoa > Chordata > Mammalia > Rodentia > Platacanthomyidae > Typhlomys > Typhlomys cinereus. Next base: position 335,803 of record JALPQD010000055.1, read on the forward strand.
GGGGAGAGTGTATGTTACAGTCTCAATTGATGGAAAAAGTAAGTAGGTAAATGTGCAGCTGGAAAAATAGCTTAGTTGAGAAAGTGCTTGCTGAACAAGTATAATCCCAGAACCCACATAAATAAGCTAAGCGCAGTGGTGGAGGTAGATTTCTGGAGTGCATTGGCTAGGTAGTATAGCATACATTGGGATGTCTAAGCCAGTAAGAGACCCTGTTTAAAAAAAAGGTGGGGGAGTCAGCTGCTGAGAAATAAGACCTGAGGTTGATCACTTTGGCCTCCACACACACATACACACATGTACACTTATCTATGCCTGCACAAATAATGAACCTGTGTGCACGCATGCACATGTAGGAATCTATAATTTATAAACTGAGGAGGCAAACCTTGAAAGCCCTGAAACCAAAAGTATTTTTTTATACTGTTCCTTTTCATAGAAAAACATGGATCTTAGACATAAAGTCTCCCAACACAAAATAGTAAATACAGAAAACCAAGAGGAAACCTGTGGGCTGGAACAATTCAGCCTTATGTACAGAATTGGAGAGAAAAAGGTAACAATATACTGTGTGATAAAAGTTTCAATTATTCTAGAAGGAATTTTCAGTGCAAACTTGTTTTAAGTCAGTTGAAACCGAAAGGTATCTATGTAATAACTGTCCAAAATTTTAGCTTACAGTTTTAGCTATTGTTACACTACTTCATGTATTTTATGACATTTATATTTCAGTCTTCACACATGCATATGTGTTTATTGTAAAAGTTTTGTTTTTCAAATAAAATGAATTAAACAAAACAAAAATTCAGTCACTACCAGCAAGGTCAAGATAAAGAACATTGTAAACATACTAGAAGCACCACATACCCTTTCTCTTTCACAATAGCTTCACCACTTATTTGTCATTTACTTTTTTAACTGAACCCAATATAAATGAAATCACATAATAAAATTATTTTATATTTGGCTTCATTCATTTGAGTATAAAACCTAATCTGTTCATAAGCAAATGTAGTCACTTCATTTTTACTGTGTTCAGTAGTATTTCACTGTGTGATTATACTTATACATTTATTATTTAATAGTGAGAGAAGGGAGGCATGCGCATACATGCCATGGTGCATGCATGAAGATCAGAATAAAGTAAGCTCTCTCCTTTTACCATGTGGGCATCTAGGAACTGAACTCAGGTTGCCAGGCTTGTGCTCAGGTATCTTACCTGCTGAGCTATCTTACTGGTCTCTATACCTACATTTAACTCAGTGGGCATTATTTTTGCTATTTCTATTTCTACAATATATTTTCATTCGTGGTATATTGTTCTTAACAATGAAAATATTTTTTCCCTTGTAAAATTCCATCAAGGGTTAAAGGGGACAATTATCTGATTACTCTGCAGGACAGGTGAATGACTGAAGGGTGAGACTATTTGTAGTTAAATTGTACTTGCTCAAAATGACTAGTAGGAGAGTTCTTGCTTCACTGCCCACTTCTTTTAAAGGCTCTTCTGAAGGTTCCACTGCTGTCAACCCTACTGCTGGCAAGAACAGCAACTCATTAGGTAGGACATGATGCCTTGAGTGAGTAGGAATACATTTCTTAGCAGAGGTTTCTAGTCATATATGAGACAAGTTTTAGCTTCTATTTCATTTTTTAAAAGGATAATATAGAAAAATAAATATATCCAGCAAGCACCTGCATACAAATTGGATACCTGTGAATGATGAGGTAATTTAAAATGTGGTCAAATATCTTATTACCATTTTTAGCTCCCCATTTAATCTATAAAAAAGCTGTATTTTTATAAATATGATATACTAATACTGAAAACTCTTTTAAAGTTTGGTAAGCTTGAGCCTGCTTTCATAGGTGAGATCTCCATCTCTATGGATATTTAAAGAACTTCATTAACTACTGAGTCCAAATCTCTATTCCAACCTAGATTTTGCTTTTGGGCTTTTAGATCCATAATTACTTGCCAAATTAGTTGCCACTAAACTTTTTTTATGTTTCCAAATGAACTCAACTCTTTCCTTATATTCTTGGCTTCGTTAATGACATGTTCGTCAACACAAGCTATCTAAACCACAGGACATGTGACTCTATCACCTCCACAACCTTGACACTTTTCACCAAATAGCAAACAGCTTATCATCAGAAGCTCTCTAGAAAACAACTTTTCAGACTCGATGCCTTTAACTTAATTCTGGCTACCAACTAAATGTGTGACTCTTTTATTTTCCTAGTGTTCACACTAATGTCATCTTTTTAATGTTCAGACCCTTGTTTGATCTATGTTTGCATTCAGGACATAGCCTTTTCCTAACACACTCCTCTCTCAGCTTAAATGGTTCCCTTCTCACTTTCTACTGTTTTGGAATGCCTTCTCTGATCATGTAAGAAAGGGTTTCAGGATTCTCTGATGTGCTCTTTTAGTATGTTAGTTTTATTTCTATTAAACAAGTTCAGACCTGTTGATCATTATGCTTGGCAGTCAAGGGAGTAAAATATGTCTTGTGCCACACTGCATCTCTCAGAATTGAGCAGAGTTTGGCATAATCACTTATTCAACAATTACCCACTGAACTCTCACTGGATGCAGGACCTACCACAGTACACCAATGAACACAAATGACAACCATTCTCTGCTCTTAAAGAGCTCATATTCATTGTAATGAAGAGACATACTATCAATATAATAAGAAAAGTAAACTAGAGTCAATGTTAGAAGAAAAGTTCTAAGAAAAAAAAGAGGAAAAAGAATAGGTTAACAAGGATCAAGAATGTACAAATAGAGTAGTGCTACAATTTGAAACAGGTGAAGGGTTTAGTAAACGAATGGAGAGAAGATGTTCCAGACAGAAGACATAAACATCATAATGCACATATAACCCTGTCATGGACCAGCTGGAGGGGTAGAATGAAGTGACAAAGGAAATTAAAAAAAAATTTATTTCAGAGGTGAAATCAATGGTATATGCTAATGGAGTGTATGCCGGGTAGAGAGAGGAAACAAGGACAATTCAAATTCTTGCCTTGAGCAATAAAAGTAATGGGGTGCAAAATTCTGTTCAACTGAGATCAGGATGGCAGGTTTGCAGGAGGGGAGGGGAAAAAAAACCAAATTCATTTCTAGACATGAGGTTTGACGGTTTATTAGACATTTATGTGGTGTTAGTAATTAAGTGGCTGGATATATGGATTCAGAAACTATAATACGTGGCCTGGCAATATAAATTTGGGAATTCTTAGCAAGTAGGTAGCTTTTAGAAACTTACAGAGTCAGTGGCGATATAAAAATACAGAATAATTAAGAACTATTAGAATCCAGAGTCTTCCAATATTAAGAAGTTAGGGGCAGGACTAGGTATATAACTTAGGGGAAGAGTGTTTGCCTAGCATGAATGAGATTCTAAGTTTGATCTCTAGTACTGCCCCATCTCCCCATCAAATAAGAAGTTAGAGAGAATATAAATTTTGTGCAAGAAATCAAGAAAAGGGGGAGGGAACAAGAGTATGAGATCCTAAAAGCCAAATAAAGAAACTTTACCAAAGGAAAAGGAATAATCACATATATCAACAGTTGACCTACCAAAAAAAAAAAGAGAACTAAGAATTAATATAGAGTGGTTCTATAGGACGGTGGGGACAAAAGCCTGATTACTAAAAACAAATTCTTGAGTAGTTTTGATGCAATGAACGACACAGAACTGTGACAGTGAATGACAGTAGTGGGATCAGCAATTTTTAAGATGATGTAACTAATATTTGCATGTTTGGGGTGGGGCTGGGCATGTAGCTCAATGGTAGGGCATGTGTGAAAGTTTGATACCACCACCACCACCACCCACAAAATGATGTAATGAAAGGGAATAATTGTTAAAGTAGTATTTTTTTAAACAGAAAGAAAGGTATAGGATCAAATGCATTATTAATAGAAGGGCTGGCTTTGCATAAGAATATAACGTTTGTTAGGACACTGATAGATATTTGTTAAAAGAGCAAAGTTTTTGACTACTAAAATGAATAGTGGTGGTTTTATGGATGAAAAGTTAATTCATTTATTAGATGGGACTTTTCTAATTCCTGTTGTCATTATTCCTTTGTTACAAAGTATTTCTCTACATTAATTTCAGGTTTTTCCTTTGTCTAAAAAAAAAAATACACAACTTCAAATATGGACTATTGAAAGGAAAAAAGCTTTTAACAAGATAGCTGATTAAAGGAAAAGAATACAGAACTTACCATTTTCATCTACTGCAAGTACACTTGCTCCTTTGCCTAAAAGTTCTTGAACAACCAATGTTAGCCCATTTCGGGCAGCAACATGCAGAGGTCTGAAGGAAAAAAATCATATATACATGTATGTGCAGTATATGTATACAGACAAACTTATGGCTGTCAAAACAGGCTGTGATGACCTAGAGATTAAAAAATTGAAATACCTAGTTCTAAAGGCAATGAATATGGGGTAGGGACAGTAGAACCTCCACAGAAAGCAGAGCAATGGATACCAGGAGCAGGCTTTTATCTTCATTTAAACCTTTGATATTTTCCAAAACCATATGTTTTAAGAGACTTAACAAGGGGCTGGAGAGGTGGCTCAGGGGTTAAGCCTCTGCCTTGCTGGCGGAAGGTCATGAGTTCGGATCCTAGATCCCCATATAGACACCGGGCAGACGGGGGCGGCCTGCGTTTCTGGTCCTGGTAGGGCGGAGCCTGTGAATGCCGGGGCAGAGTAAACAAGGAGGAGGTGGAGGCAGTCCATGGTAGTTCCCAAATTCGCCCGTGGTTCTACACACACATTCACACAAATACACACACACACACACACAATTGAATAAAAAAAAAAATCAATAAAAATTATAAAAAAAAAGAAACTACATTCTTAGGTTGTTTTAAAAAATGAAGTGATAAATACACATTGATAATAAAACCTATAAATTATTGTAGTATGAATTTTAATGATCTTGAAAATGGTAGATCTGGGGCTGGAGAGATGACTCAGAGGTTCAGCTTTTGCCTCAGAAGAAAAAGGACTTGAGTTTGGATTCCAGATTACCCGTAAAAATATTGGATGGAAGGGATGGCAGCCTGTACTTCCAATCCTGGGAAGTAGAGCCTGGGAAACCCCAGAGCAACAAAGAAGCAGAACAATCCGGGATAATTCTTGAAGTCACCTTTGGGCTCCATAAATACACTTTCTTACACACGTGTGCATACACACACCCATACAGGAAAAACAAAAACAACAACAACAACAACAACAACAACAACAAACAACCAGTAGGCCCCATGATAAATTTTTGGCCCTTCAAAGGATTTGACTGACCTTGGAATGTGAACTAATATTCTAAGGTTTTTTTTGTTACCAAGTGGAAATTAGAAGTGGATGACAGGAGACACAGACCTAAGATCTGTCAAGCAGTCTTGAGGTTTACTACCCATATTGAATCTGACACTTTCTGAAATCTCTTTAAGTTTACACACATATACAGCTTCCTAGTTCATTTATTGCTAATAGATGTTAATTACTGCCAAAATGCTAATAAATAAAAATAGCATTTTCCAGTTGAATTTCATGAAATTCACAGAATACTACTACTTTCCTTCAAGATAGTACATGAATAAAGTGGACTGAGAAAAACTTCATTATCATCACATTTACAATAAAGTTTTATTCAGTTCAAAACTTTTTTAGTAACAGGACATTTAATTGTGATGACTTCATAAATGAATTTTGACAACTGTAAAAACTACTTTTTACATAACTTCTCTAACTGAGACCTTTGTTACTGGTCATATTTTAAAAAATGCTTTTCTCATTTTTTATAATTGTAAAGATCACAAAGTTAACTCACGTTTGCAAGGCTGCGTTGGTTGCATTGATGAGGTTTCTATCTGTTATCTTTTCCAGGATTAACAAGGCACTAGTTTCATGACCCTAAAATTGTGGCAAATAAATTATTAAAAGCATGGGCACTAATAGAAAATAAAATTATGAATCCAATAATTCATAATACTAGTCATACATGTGTATATTATATGTATACAATTTTCCAAGATAATGCCTTATAACAGTGACTCAGAAGTGTCAGAAATGGGAGTAAGCCAGAATAATAATAATTAACATTTAAAGATGAATGACAGCTGTACTTAAGACTCTGCTTCAATACCCCAATCCCCAAAAAAACTTGAAGTCCACAATCATTAAAGAAGTTTGTTTCTCACTTGTCATTTTACTGAAAAAAAAAAAAAAAAGAAAAAAAAGAAAAAGGCCACTCTTCATAGTAACAATGAAACTAAGTCCTTAAAATGTGTACTTACCTTACCACAAGCCAAGTGAAGGGCGGTGTTTTTACTGTTATCTTGTAAAGTCAGATCTGCACTAGCACTGCTAACCAGCATCTCTGGGAGGAAAAAGTGCATCAGTTCTTATGCTTATGAACATGTCTCTTAGATTACCAATAACTCACTGTAGAGAAATGAAGACATAAAGCAAAAAATATCCCTCTTGCAAATACTTAAGTGCTAGAACAATATTGTAATACCTAACATATACACTATATTGCCTTATAATTATATGTAGCATTTACATTTTTTAAAATGATTTATTTACTGTGTGTGTCTGTGTATATCAGAGGGCATTATGTGTGCCTATGGAAGTCTAAGGGTGACTTCAGGAATCCCTGGATTGCGCTACCTCATCTTTTGCTTTGCTATAGAGACTCCCAGGTTCCACTTTCCAGAATCAGAAGTATAGGCCGAAGCTATTTCCTCCTGGCATTTTTATATGGGAGCAGGGTCTTCTGCTTCCAAGGCAGAGGCTTAACCCCTGAGCCCAAACATTTCTATTCTTATGTACATCATAGACAGTAGTAACAACAGCTAATATGTATTTTGTGAAAGCTTACTGTATTTCAAACATCTGTATGTGCTCTGGATTTCTAATATTTTATTTAACCCCTATAACAATCTTCCAAAATAGGTGCTATCATTTTCTCATTTTACAAGAGAAAAAGCTAAGGCATAAGGTCACTTAAAAGATGTAGGATTCAGAACTTGAGCAATCTGATTCCAGAGTCAATATTAGTAATCACTACATTAAACTGCTTTGATATTCTCAAATGAAATGAAATGTGGGTTGCAAAAGGTTTTACATCACAGGAGTGCTGAGACAATTAATGGAAATCAAAAAGGCTTGAGAATTTAATTTATACACAGTAAAATCTACAAACAGAACAGAATCCGTGAACAGATTACTTTTGAGCTAGGTGGATAGTGTTTCACTATGTAGCCCAGGCTATTCTTAAATTTGCAAGCTTACTGACTCAGTCTCCCAAGTAACTGAAATTATAGGTTAAGTGCTTAGTCTGATTCTCAACAGGTGCTTTTGCTTTTGGAGACACAGTATAGCCTAGGCTAGTCTCAAGCTTCAGACAACCTCTCTGTTCCAGTTTTCTCTAAATAGTTTCTTTACCAACTGTATTTGTTTGTCCATTTTCTGCAGCCATCATGAGAGGTGTTTTTCCAGAAGAGTCCACAGAATTCACTTGAGCATTATGGCTGAGCAGCAGCTGTAAACACTCCACATGGTCTGTGAAGGCAGCAGCATGCAGAGGAGTTCTATGACACAAAGTGAAAAACTGAATGTCATATACTTTGGAAAAATTATTCCTTCCTTTAAGGTCTACACACCATGCTATAGAAACACTGCATAGATACAAATAAGCCCAATGGAACTTAGTACTTTTTAATCACAAATATGCATAGTTTACATAATCTAGAAAGGCCTTAATTGATGTACAACTATCCTAAAATAAGGTGTGAATATAAAATTGCTAAAATAACATATTAAAGAAAACTCAAAAGAAATAAATGCTTACTCCCAAACTACTACCTTTTTACAATTGCTGGATTCTTCTTTCAGTTTTTATTCCTATTGAGAAAACTACTAACTTTGTAGTAATAATCTCTAGGTTTAAAAAATATACTACTTAAAACAGGGAAGAAATCTTTATAATTTGAAGTAGTTTTAAAAATAAAAGGCTAAGTATAAATGTTTTACAAAACAAAAACTTTGCAATTATTTACATTTGTTAATTCTATTTTCAATTAATTATGATTTCTCTAAAACCTCTCAAAACACTAGCCTAGTGGTTAAAATATTTTCATTGGATATATATGTATATCCTACTACTTGGACTCCTCCTACCTTCCCTTTGAATCTGTGGCATTCACAATGCTGGCACCCAATGTATCAATTAACATCTCAGCAGCACCTTCGTTGTCATTTATCCTGTAGAAGACAAAAAAGTGATCGCTCTCATAATAATGGTAAATTTCTTTTAAAAAAAAAAAAGAATATGGAGGTATCAATTTGGTTTAAATTTTTATAAGACTAAGCAACGATGTTTAAAAATCTCTCTCCTAATTATTTAAAGGTCTTTGTAAGGTGTTGTAACTATTATGACTAAATTAAACCTTATTTATAGTTCAAATTTTTGTAGTTTATCTCTTTGATATAAAATTGTAAACTTAAAAGGTTTTGTTCAAATACTTTAAAGTTAAGTTTAGTGGTTCAGTGTAGAAACCCCTGCAGTCTTATACTTTGAGGTCCCCAGTTTATGGCACTACGTTGAAAGCTTTGGAGCCTTTAGGAAATTGGGCCTGACTGGCAAAAGTAAGGTCACTGGGGCATCCTTTGAGGATCATACGCTTCTACTGACCTGCTTGCCTGGCTTTCTGCTCAGCCACATAAAAAGCTTCTGTTTCATGTGCCCCCACTGTGCCTTCCTGGCCATAGGAGCTGAACCCTCTGAAACCTTGAGCTAAAATAAACCTTTTCTCCTTCAATTGTTCCTGTTAGGTGTTTTGATCAAACTAATCTGTACTTTATGACATTTGTCTATTACATATAAATAGAGTAGCATAATTCTTGAAGTTAAAAAAATTTACTTTTTATTTATTTGAGTGTGTGTGTGTGTCTGTGTATGTGTGTATCAAAGGGCACTATGTGTTCCTGTGGAGGACCAAGGATGACATTGGAAATCACCCTGGATTGCTTCTACCTCCTTTTTGCTTAGCTCTGGAGTTTCCTAGGCTATGCCCACCTGGGCTGGAAGTGCAGGCCACTGTCATTTCCACCTGGAGTTTTTTTATGTGGGACCTGAAATCTAAATTCAGGACTTTCTGCTTGTGAGGCAGAATCTTAACCTCTGAGCAATCTCACTACCCTTGTAGTAGATTTCTTAAAAACACTTGAGCCAACTTTGAATTATTCTGGTTTTACTTACACAGCACAATGTAATGGACTGAAAGCATTTCCATCTATTTTCTGGAAAACTTCCTGTTCTAAAAGAAGTTCTACACACGTCTCATGACCTAAATGAACAGGAACTAGATATTAAAATCCAAGAAAGATAATGGCAAGAATCTCAAATACACAGAAGTATCTAAAAGGAAAAAATGTAAATCCCTGCCACCATTCCACCCCCACCCCCTAAACCATAACAACAGGTCTCAACAAGTCCCAGAAAATTTCTAGGCACATTTTATATACAACTGTGTGCGCAAAAACATACATACATACATACATACATACATACATACGTAATATTAAGTGGGATGTTTCTATTTAAAGTTTCATCAACTTTTCAGAGGAATAAATGAGATAACTAAATACTCGTTTTATGATTAAATGATTATATATACTTAAATTCTGAACTTTATGTGAAGTCATTTTTTTAAACCTTGACAATGCTTTGAAGAGAAACCTGTCGTCGAGTGCATTTGAGTGCTTCTATTTTCTTTCCCAACTGTATAAAAATTACCAATCAGAGTAAAACCACTTACATATTCCACTTTCAGGTGAAATTATAATACAAGCTACTGGCTTTAAATATAGTATGAATTTTAGATTGTCTTTATGGTTTGTTACTGCATAAGAACAAAATATACTTTGAGCTCAATTTGGACCAATATAATTTGTTTGTGTGAAAAAGCAAATGAATACTTTCTCACTATATTATTCTGTTTTCTTCATATTCATAAAATGTCAATTTGTATTGAGAACAAATCAAGTTTAAAAGGCTAAATACAATGTTCTTTGACTCAGGATCATAGCACCGTAAGTACTAGTTCTAGGAAGTTGAAAAGAAAAAAGAAAAGTCAAATGTATTAAGAAACCTCTTGATTAAGGACATGAGGCAATAAAAAGCAAAGACATCAAACTAAGCTTTTTAAATTCACAGTAGATTTAGCTACTCAAGTATTTTTTTTTAATGGTTCTAAGAGAATTTGAAATTAAAGGATAAGCAATGGAAATCACTAGACAGTTCTTAAGAACAGTGCCTTTTCCTCTAACTCCCCACAGTGAGAAAAAACACACATTATTCATACAGCAAAAGAATGGAACTGTCAGTTGTGGGCAGAGAGTAAGAAAACTGAAATAGGACATCTAAGAAATATTTAAGAAAATATTTGATAAAACATAATTAATTATAGAAGACTCAGATTTTTGTTCTTTCAATAATTCAACAGTTTTGCAATAATGGATTCCAGAGGAAAAAACAATGAAGCAGCAAAGGCTGTATTTTGACTGCAGTTTCATGGATATGTTGTTAAAGTTACAATTTCAAAGTTACAAGCTGGTGTGGCTCAGTGGTACAGCACTTGCCTAACAGGCACAATACCCTGGGTTCCATACCCATCACCAGAGAACTACAACAAAAAATCCCCAAATCTAAAAATTTGCATTAAAATGAAACTCTAAATATTAAAGCTTAAAGACCTTTACTTTATTGACAGAGTTGATACTTACACTATAATTAGCACATCTGTTTTCTGAGGTAAATTCATAGACTTACAGATTGAACAAGGAAAAAAAAAATTACACCTTAACATCCTTCACTATGTTAACTATTTTAATTAGTGATAAGTCAAATTCCATTTTATCATTTATACTGCTTCCCTAAATGATCTTTCTAGAGTTTACCTGTAAAATGACTATGAGCCTTTATGAAGCTAAGGTTTGTTCTTAATAAACATCAAACCTATAACAGAAAAGGTTGTATGTATGTATAGTGAATACACAAAACTGTGTGGGTGGGCAAGTTCATGTTACATGCATGAAAGAACCTGAGCAGAACATTTTGTATCTTCCCTTTATTGCTTTCTACCTTATTGTTTTAAGACAGGGTCTCTTACTGAACCAGAAGCTTGCTGATTAAGTTAGGCTGGCAAGCCAATGAGCTTTTAGGTCCACCTGCCCCAACCCCAATGTTGGGGACTCCCTGCCATTTTATGTGGGTGTTGTGGATTTCAATTATGGTCCTCATGCTTGCAGGACAAGTTCTCTTATCCACTGAGTCAAGTTTTTAAAATCTGCTAAAATGTTAGACATAACATTAAAATGCACAACATAAATATTAGTAGTGATACAGGATCTGATTATCTTTGGAATGTGATACGTTTTTGTCATTTTTCCAAATATAAGAGTATTTAAAAACCTAAAAGAATATAATCAAAATACAAGCATACAGGTGGATGTGGTGGCACATACTTGTAATTCTAGCATTTAGGAGGCTGAGCCAGGAGGATCATGACTTTAAAGGCATTGTTTTAAAAAAAAAAAAAAAAAAAAAAAGGAGGTGGGAAGGAGAGGGTAAAGAGGCAAGGACATAATCTTATTTTGTTTATACATGAACATTTTATAGAATAAAGGAAAAAACTCTCAAAATAAAAAAATCTAATTAATGATCTAAAAAAATTCTCAAAAATGTCAAAGCTTATTTCAAATTAGCTAGTTTGACATTAAGTAACCTGTCTTTAGCAAGACTAAGGGAAGAAATAAGGTACATTCCAGGAGATTATTCCTAAGTTTCTTGCTAATCTTACTTTTTATGTGCATTATAAATATGCTACTCTTATAAATATAAAATTATAAATATAAACATTATGAAACAGCTGTCTCTACTTGGAACCTAACAGGCACTTAGTGGAGGTTTTCATCTGTATACTTAACCATTATAGCAAGCCCAGTGAAGTGCTGTGTATCCATGATTGTCTGCCATGGCTGGATTTGCATCCATAGATGCTGCTGACTGCAAAAGGGCTCCAAGAACTCCAATGTGTCCACAAGCAGCTGACAAGTGTATAGGTGTCCGACCCCTGCTGTCCCGTAGTAAGCACTTAGCACCATGTTGAAGTAATGCATCTACACATTCTTCGTGGCCTGTAACTGCCTGTAAAAATAATTTACAGGTAGTTACATATATTATGCTAGACACTATGAACGAACTTAATTTAATTTGACTTACCCCTCTATGCAATGCTGTCCTTCCCCATTTATCTTTGGCATCTACGTTTGCTCCTTTGTTCAATAAGGAGTATACACAGTCTGTGTGCCCATTGAGGACAGATAGCATAAGAGGTGTTCTGAGGAATAACAGAAATAGGTTTTGTACTATCACTTACAAGACTATACAAACAGCAATGTGACAGCTTGTTTTCTAAATATTCTGTGACAGTTTTCTGTGTTAACCTGACAACTGAGAACTGAATCTTTAAGTAACTTATGAAGAATTATCTAGTTAAGGCAAGCCTCTGGGCAAGCCTTTTAGAAGATTATCTAATTGATGTGGGAAAAGCCTGCTCATAGCAGATAGCACCATTTCCTAAGCAGGTAGATAAAATACAGAGAGATCTGGCTATAATTTAAGCAGACTGGAAAACTAAAAAGTATGCCCAATTCCTGATGTTAGTATAAACTTTTGATGGATTATTAACAAGAATCATGAGCATGAATATGCTCCTTGTTTCCATAAATTGTTGGTTCATGTAATCATATCAGCAACGGGAAGATGTAACTACAACATATTTTTTCATAGAATGACTCTGTACATATTGATAAAAACTATATATATTTGATGTGAAAATTCAGTTGCAAGCTATGATATATTTATTAAAATAGGTGCCTAAGTACATGGATTACTAAGTAATTTAATAACAGTATAAAAGTCAGATATGGTAGTGTATGCCTATAATCATAGGGTGAAGTAGCAGAACTGTAGGATTGATCAGCCTAGTTATGCAGTTGAGACTGCTTCAAAAATAAAATAAACTTGTAAGAGATTTAAAAATTATTGAAACTTACTGTCCATTTCCATCTTGAATATCTACTGCATTCTGTGGTTCTGCATTTCCTATTAATAACCGTAAGCATTCTGAATGGCCATTTGTTGCTGAAAAATATCACAAAAGAAAATACCACACAAAACATTTTAGAATATAATTTTAGGATAATTTCACTGAATACAATATGTAAGAAGGAAAATTATATATGAGAATCTGGAGAACTTTTAGTACTTTTAACTCTGATTATGAAAATCCATTTTTCTACCTTGATTATGGATACAATTCTGTAAAGCAGCATAAATGTAAAAGCAAGAACATAATAAAGAACCTGGTTGAGTTGTCTGATGTCACTGTGGGATAAACTAACCTGGAACTACATCATTCTGGGATGCAGATGCACTTTGGAATGAGAGGCTAAACCACTGTCAACTCTAGACATTTTTAGTTTGGCAAAGAATTACAAATGTCATCTATACCACAATATGATGCAGAAAAGAAGGTGCTTTACTATTTGTAATTTAAACAATTAAAAAAAAAAAAAAAGACTGGTAAAAGCAAACCAGGGACCCAATATTCTACATTACTTTTTTGTGTTTATAGATGGGGTCTTATGTAATTCGGGCTGACCTGGAACTTAGTATGTAGCTGAAGATGAGCCTATACTTCTGATCTTGCCTTTACTTCTGAAGAATTGAGATTATAGACATGTACAACCACACCCAGTTTATATGCGGCTTGGGGTTAAACCCAGGGCTTCATACATGCTAGGCAATCATTACATTGATAAACCACATCTCTAACTCTTAACTCCACTAGAGTGACAGCTACATTGAATTCTAATCTAAGTTATATTAATTCAAAATAATGTCACCTATGCCCCCTCCCACTTAATCTGTCTATATGAGGCACTCTGTGAACAGGTCTTTTAGCCTTATCATAAACACTTTCACAATACTCGAGATTGTTCAAGGATATCTAATTTGGCCCATCACTCAAGAACAATTTATTTTCATTCAGTACACAGTAGCTACCAGTGAATGAGTATGTGATCCAAGTTCAATAACCAAAACACTAAGCACAGTATGGGTAAAGAAAAAACACTGGCTAGCCACCAGGGAGATAAATTTATATGAGTAGTAAGATGTTTCCTTAGCAGATCTCTGAATTTCAAAGACATCTACAGAATCATGGCCTGCATTTAGTTATAGCTCTTTTTTTTGGTGGGTATTACTTAGGCTTTATTATCTGACAAAGTGCCCAGGGTTTTTAGTTCATTCTTTATTATCAGTTCAACATATATTTATCAAGAATGACACTGTTGTTAGTGGTACTATTTAAATTTTTTTTTTTTATTCAACTGTGCGCATGTGCATGTGTATGTGTGCGCGCGTGCGTGTGCTGTCTGTGTGTGTGTGTGTGTCTGTGTATATGTAGAACCACGGACGAATTCGCGAACCGCCATGGACGTCTCCACCTCCTTCTGCCCCGGGATTCACAGGCTCCGCCCTACCAGGACCAGAAGCGCAGGCCGCCCCCGCTTCCGCCTGGCGTCTATACGTGGGATCTGGGATCCGAACTCAGGACCCTCCGCCTGCAAGGCGGAGGCTTAACCCCTGAGCCACCTCTCCAGCCCCGTTAGTGGTACTATTGCCTGAACGTCTAGTGCAGTCTGAGGCAAGCATGAGCTAGGTATAGTGGAATTCCAGGCCAGCCTTGGCTATTGAGGTCCTACTAATTTAGGGGAAAAAAAGTTATAATGTTCCATTAAAGCTTTAAATTAGCTTTTCAACTGATCCATAGTTACAATTTTCAAATTGTAGACTAGTAAATAAATTTAGTTTTTTTAAAAAAATGAAAGCATTTGACCTGATTCAAACCATGACAGGTTTTACACACATATGTATTAAAGGGCTTAAACATGTATTAAAATATTTGTCCTGTGCTTTGCTTGAAAATCTCAGTGTTAAAAGGCTATTCTGGGGGCAACAACAAAGAGTAGGTACAGTCTCTACATGCAATTGTTCCAAAACAGTACAAATAAAACTCACTTTATATTTGAATATATTCTTAAGCATTTCTTTATAAATACAAACTAAGTAAAATTACTGAACATTGGCTTAGACTTCAATTGTAGCCATCTTGGTTATTTAAAATGAATACTGTCTTGCAGCAATTCCTATAGAATTTGTGAAATCTGCATTTTCTCATTATAAGTCACTGGTATGAAGTCAAGATTCTCTCTCACACACACATCATTTCAGTGAACTGGTTAAAAAGTCCATTTTTCATATATTAGCAACATCACAAAAATTACAACATGAGGTAAGTTCTTATGCAAATTGGTGCACTGTAGGTTTTCTCCTAAATGTTTAATGCAGTACACTGACAAAGTAAATAAAAATGACAATTATTACATGTCATATTAATCTCAACTTTCATGGCCCAGCAAGATGCCTCAACTAGCAAAAGCACTTGCTGCCAAGCCTGAGATCTTGAGTTTGATCACTGATGTCCACATGGTGAAAGGAGGGAAGTGA
Source organism: Typhlomys cinereus (assembly GCA_023101885.1). Lineage (NCBI taxonomy): Eukaryota > Metazoa > Chordata > Mammalia > Rodentia > Platacanthomyidae > Typhlomys > Typhlomys cinereus. The sequence goes on from JALPQD010000055.1 coordinate 351,477, forward strand.
TTCCCTCAATTGTCCTCTGACCTCCACATATGCACTGTAGCAAGCATAAATCCTCCTCTTATAAACAAATAACTTCCATAAGAAAAAAGGTAAAAAATACAGGACTGTTTTGTGCTAGACTACTCTACTACAGAAAATCCAATTTCTAAGATAGATGATCTTTTAAAAAGTAATTATTTGCTGTTGGTTTTCCTAAGAATAAAACCTTTTAACTATTTAAAGTAAAATACAATTATCTGTAATAGTAGTATGAAAAAGGACCAAGATAACAATGGTAATATTTTGCATACCTGCTGCATGAATAGGTGTTCTCTTCAAAATGTAGTCTTTCACTAAGATTGAGGCTCCCTGATTAATGAGTACATCCACACATTCAACATGACCCTTAAATGCTGCAAGATCTAAGGGTGTTCTTCCACTACTATTTCTCACATCAAGATCTAACAAAGATTGTACCAACACTTCCAGTGCTTGATGGTGACCATGATAAGCCTAGAAATAGAAAAGAAAAAATTAATTATAAAATATTTAGGCTGACTCCCCAAATGTGTTTCTTCTTTTCTATGGTTCTAAGAATGAAATGTAGGACCTTGTGCAATCCAGTTAAGCACTCTACTATGAAGTTACACTCCAACCCCTCCCCATAATGAAGACAATATCAAGTATACTAATTCATCTTCACATTGTCATTACATTTGAGAAGTCAGGAAAGTTTAAAACATAGGTTTTTATAATGAACATAGCAGACCAAGACACATAATTTATAAATAATAAAAACTCAAAGGACAGGTGATCACAACTGGTTCATGGCAGATATCAAAAATAGATGTTTTGACATGGAATCATGACTGAAAGTCTGTGAATCCAAAGCTCATGTTCTTAACCACAGTTCAGGGACAGTGACATTAATTCTCTAACACAATGTCACTATATTTAAAAACTAGAGAAATGGATCAGCATTGAGTCTTTGGTTTCCCAAATTAAAGTGACTATTTATGACCATCCTACCCTAAATAAGGACACTTTTTAGATGACTTATTTAAAAAAACCAAGATGGTGATTGGACTAAATGCTGTGTAAGACAAAAGACAGCAATAAGCTTCAAAACAGTACATATCAGCATTTCTTGTGTAAAATGACAGAAAGTTCCAGCAAAGATAAACTTGCTTTTGGCCTTACTAATTTCTGTGTAGGAAGTTTGATCATCTATAAGCTTACCTATCTTAACGATTCAAGTGTACACAGCCAACAGAATTGGTCTGGGGAATCATATCCAATTCTGTTTTTCAAAATCAGTAGAATTAAAATATGTTACTCTAAGGCTGAGCTCTGAGGAATTTCACTGTATACACAGTGGATTGTATAAAAAGTATAAAGACTATTAAAAGATCATGATGCTTCTTCACAGGCTCTCCCTCTCTCCATATCCTCTGTAGGACTGAGGGAAGGAGCCTGTATGTCTAGCACCAGTAAAGTTAGGAATAAAGAAGTTTCCTTAAGCCTCAGGCCAGTGTTTTTACTATATTAAGTTGTCTTGAAGTGGAGAATTTCAAGAAACCAAACAAAATCCTACTTGAAATAATCTCTGAAAAGCTCTTAGGATAAGAAATGTAAAACTAGCAACATATTCACAGTTCATTGAGCGTAAATACTAATTATAAGACTGTGTCCATTTCAACTTAGAGAAAAAAAAATCTAGCACACCTATACAGCCTAACTAACCTAAGTGTCCAACGATAAAAAGTGACTGTATAAACACACAATATATAATCTCAAAAATGAAGAAAGTCCACATGGATGAATCTTGGGGTAAGTATGTTAAAGGAAATAATCTAATTGCAAAAAAGCTGTATGATTCAGCTTAAATGAAATATGTATATTAGTTAAGTTTACAAAATAGCCTAAGGGAAGAGGAAACAAAAAACTAATGTTTACTGAGTGCAGAGTTTCAATTTTGCAAGACTAAGCAGTTGTGGAGATTGTAAAACATTTGAACTGTACTTAAACAATGCTCAATAAGGCACATTTTATGTAGTGGCATAAGCTTGCAATCCCACTAATGCAAATGTTAAAGATAGATGATTTTGAAACTAGCTTGTGGTACACACTAAGACTTTATAAATAAAGATGTAAAGAGAGAGAGAAGAAATTGAGATGGAGAAAGGGAAAGAACTTCTCAAATTGAAGAACAAGATATTAGGCAGAGCACATGAATATGAAATTTCTACTAACATTAAGTTAATTAGTTAACTGTCTATGATAGACCCCAAAACTTTTGAAAACTTTTAATGCATTGCCAATCTGTTGAATCTCCACAAAAGTGAAGGAGTCTGGCTCTTAGCAACTGTTATTAACAGTGGTATTATGCTAGAATGTTGGTGACAATGATGCTAGAACTGGTTAATTATCTGCTCAAAGTTCATTTTTTGCCACTAATAGAAAAATAGCTACTTTCTCCTGTCAACTTTGAATCTTTAAACTTCTTAATTGAAATGCAAATCTGATAGAAGTGATTAGGTGTTTCTAAGGATTCAGAGATAAGAATGCACAAAGTGTAAGTAAGTCATCTTATTTACAATTTGACAGGAATTCTATGATGAATAAAATGCAATAGACAAGACTCAGTGTGTCACTGTTCTGTGACAAATCTAAGATTAAAAAAATAACAGTATGTGATAAGAAACAAACATATTACTGATCTCTAGTGATTTCCATTAAACAAAGTACATATCCCTATAAGGATTTTACTACGCTTAATATCAAAGTCTCATGTGTAATTTTGAAAATCACAAGATTTTTCCATTAAACATGCTTCTTTAAAAACTAAATTCTTTCTGTGTAGAGGAACTAAATCAGGTTCTATTTAATGTTTCATAATCCTTGACTCAGTGAACGATTCTTAAGGTGGAGGGAAATTAAAGTTCATTCAGCCAACCCCTACAGCAATGGGTATCTAAAGTAGCACTGAACATCCAACTAGTAAGCACCCTAGAATCAACTGCACCTAGCAAGCAACTGCAGAAACAGCAATGTGTGTGTGTAACACCTGTTTAACAAATTAGAAGATTTTCTACTAGAGTGTTAAGATCTGTGTTAATTTTTAAAATCCTTGCCCTTAAAAATCGGCCTTGAATAGGGACAAAGTCCACCACTTAAAAAACATAACAAAAAGGAAAAGAAGAGTGTGCTATAGAATTCTCTACATTTATTTTTTTTAAATAGTTCTTTCAAGTTTTAATTCCATGGTAAGAATTACATGTACTAAAACATTAGGGGTATTAGTTTGAGTCAACACAAATAAGATATTCAAAAATATCTAGAATAGGTATTTTTAGCTAGAAAGATAGTACTCACAGCTAAGTGTAAAGGACTTATTGTTGCTCTATTGTCTGAATCACTTAACATGTCTGTTCCCGAGGTTTCCATTAACTGAAAAAAGAAGCATTTTAAAATGTTAAATATACTTTAGCAGTTATTCCTTTCTTAATTTAAATTCATTTACAATAAAAGTCAGTAACTCAGCAAGCAAATACAAAAGGATGATCATGAAAGTATTGACTAAGCATTGAGAAGGACTGTAAAGAGTTTGGAGAAATGTTAATTTCCATGCAGTAAATATCTCCCTGTTGTGCACACATTTTTGTCCCTATCTCTGCTATCAGGGAATGTGAAAGCATGCAAAGCTATTTTGAATGGTAGGAGAATCAATTAATACTTACGACATCTAAGGGAGTTTCACTTGCAATCTGAAATTAAGGTTAAAAAAAGTTAAGGAAGTATTTGTTGTATACATTAACTCATATAAATTACCTTGTTATTGAGGGTTTTGCTAACTTTCAAACCTATATTGTCTTTGCCTCCAAGAAGATTAAGTCTTCTACACTTATAAAATAGGAGAGACAACTAATCTAAATAGATAGGCCTAATATTTTATTCTAAAAATCCATATAACGTAAGAAATTATTTTGTAAAGTACTCTAAATGCTATATGAAATGCTAGCTTTCTCACATACCTTCCTTGAATTTTTATTTCCCTTGAAAAAGAAGCAAAGCCTAATGTAATTTATAATTGTATAGACAGGAATCTTCAACTTGAAATATTATGTTATATGGGAGTATATTATAATTTCTTCTTTCCATTTTTCTGAAAAAGTGGGATTCTATATGTATATTTCAGGATAAGACCACAATTGAAATAAAAACTTCTTTTGCAAAGCAGACTTTCCCTAATTATAAAGTATTTATAAATGAGAGAATCTTTCGGAATTCTGTAAACATACAAGGAAAACTTTCCTCTCACAGGGGCTTTTATTTTTCAAGTAAAATATGGTTACAATTTTTTAGATATTTATAGAAAATTTTTATTCAAAGTCATATATGTAAAATAATATAAGTAGGACTAGAAGCTCAGTTGGTAATGTGCTTGTCTAGCATGAATGTAATCCCAGCATTTGGGAGGTGGAAGCAGTAAGATCAGAAATTCAAGGTCGTCCCCAACTATGTAATTAAAACAAAACAAAACTAAGTTCCTCCAGAGATTTCCTCGTTTTTATAGACAGGCTCGTATTATGTTTTGTTGCCCAGGGTGACCAGATGTCTGGCCTTATATCATCTTCCTTCCTTGGCCTTCCAAGTAGCTGGTACTACAGGTAGGCCCCACTGTGTCTGACTTCTCACCATAAATTATTTTTCTTTTGAGACATCATTTCATTATGAGTTCAGACTGGCCTAGATTCACATTCTTCCTGCCTAAGCATGCACGCTAAAACAATGAACTCAGTGATTTACTTTTATCTCTTTTCTTCCAAAGGAATTTTCTCCTAGACTACCTATTCTCATTTCTATTACAAGCTAAAAACTTACATTGGTCTTGAGAATTCAGGAATCTTACCAGTTGAAGACATAGACGGTGACCATAAGCAGCTGAATAATGAACTGCATTGTACCCTTGTTTGTCTCGGATCCCTGGATTTGCATCATTTCTTAGTAAATATTCCAGGCACCTATATACAGTAACAACATAATAACAATTCTAAATCCTGCATTTTTAACTAGTGACTAAAAAACCTGTTTTTAAAACTTTGTTCACATTTTTATAGTTTTCAGATGTCTTTATATATATTCCTTTTATGATAGAAAAAACTAAAAACATGACAAACAGTATTGATAGCATACGTATGGTTTCTAATTTCATAGATACTATTTTACAATAATCTAAGAAGTATGATTTTGTTGCAAAAATGTAGATGCTATGAAAGTTTGACACAGCTGAAGGCTTATTAAGTATAAATCTTAAGGGAAAGGATTTATACATAATTAGGTCAGAATATTGTCAAAAGGTTATAGAATTTTTCTAAATTTTTTCTATGCTTTATTTGTCAGAGCACAACTTTCAATAGTCAGTTCTCTCCTGGGCTCCATGGGCTCCAGGTATCAAACTCAGGTTTCCATGTAGGTACCTCTCCCTACCAATTTATCTTTCTGATTGAATTTTCTTTATATTTAAATAACAACATTTTCTTAAAATATTGATCTACTAATGAAGTTTTAAAAAGGGATAGCTTTACATGACAAGGATCTAACATATCAAAGTAATTATGTTTTCTGTCAATTATACCAAGCTTTTAATAAAGTAAGGGTTCATATATAATAATTACTGGTTGAAGCCTTTATATGACTTATTATCTCTGGCTAAAACAGGGCTATTATACATGTGAGATATGTAGGTACATAAGGTATTAAGTTTACTGATGATCACTGGTACTGTTTTTGAACTTGCAAGAGTTCTGAAATTTGACTAAATCTTGAGTCAAAACTAAAGATTGGGGGAGGGAAGGACCTGGGATGAATAGAATACTCAATATGCTCATAAAAATAGAGAAAAAAAAACCTAAAGGCTAGGTTTATGTTTAAAAAAAAAGTTTATAGATATATCAATTACTTTCTTTAAAATATTTTTGTTTGAGAGGGAGAAGGAAAGTCAGAGAGAACAGCACACAAATATACTATGTTACACGGGAGGAGGATAGAAGACAATTTTTAAAAGTCAGTTATCTCCTTTCGCTATGTAGGTTTTTAGGGGCTCAAACTCAGGTTGCCAGGTTTGCATGCAAGTACTTTACCCTCTGAACTATCTCACTGGCCCCAAGATAACTAGTTATTAATGGTTTGTTTGTGCATTTATGATTGTTTTGGGGAATAAATCTCCTAAAAATACTTCTAAACGTTCTACCAACCTACCTAGCACCTATATAGTAATAATATAGTAAAACTGTGTACTACAACTGTGTAAGTTGCCAAGTCTTTTTTGTTTTTCCAATCTCCTTATAAAACTTTGTTAATTGATTCCTGTTGATAATGTTTAGGAATATGACTTCTAACAAGCTAAACAATGTTCTGTGATAGTAAAATTAAATTTACCCAAAAAAGGACTTTGGGGCAAAAGCTCCCTATCTGCCACTTCTCTTCCTTCCATGAAATCAGATCAGATCAACAGGGGAGAAAAGTGTCATTAACTCATGGCTAAGACTAGTTACAATACTCTAGCTTTACAGTTATATTCAATGAGCCTCAGGGAACCCCTTGTGTTTTCTGTCAGTGTAAAGATTTTGCAGAGGCCTCCAAAACCTGTGAACTTCAATCCTGGTCCAACTTGGGCATTGTAGATTATTCCTTAGAATAGTGCTGGGGAGTGTGCAGATGACAGAACTCCACCCTGACTTGGCAAAAAACAATGGCTGGGGAAACAACACCCTTGCTTGCCTACTTGCCCAAAAGGGACTACTGGAGATCTGACCACCACATGCAGAGATGCAAACAGCATTTAAATGTGTAGACTATCTTAATTACCTTTAACACATTGGCCCTGCTGTAAGAGAAGGGAGGTTATTAGAAACATTCTGATATGGCAGTTTCTCTCTGTAATTCTGAGCTTACTACAGCTGCTGCTTTTTTCAAACATTCTGCTATAGTCCTTAGGATGGTAAGCAATGACAATGGACATTTGCTCTCATTGCTACCAACTCTTCCTTGCACTACAAATACGGTATAAAAGAAAGAAGATGGTTGGGGCTGGAGAGGTGGCTCAGGGGTTAAGCCTCTGTCTTGCAGGCGGAAGGTCCTGAGTTCAGATCCTAGACCCCACGTATAGACAGCGGAGGTGGCCTGCGTTTCTGGTCCTGGTAGGGCGGAGCCTGTGAATCCTGGGGCAGAGTAAACAGGAGGAGGTGGAGGCAGTCCATGGTGGTTCTTGAATTTGTCTGTGGTTCTACACACACGCACATACACACATACATATACACACACGTGCACACACGCACAATTGAATAAATAAAAGAAAAAAATTAAAAAAAAAAGAAGATGGCAAGTTTTCTTTTTCTTATTTCAGGCCTGCCCCTTTCAAAACACTGAACAGATAAAACAGGATAAATAAAGACTGCTAGTTTGGAGAGGGAAGGTCTACTTTCTGTGTCACCTTCAAGATTCAAAGGACCATATGGTCTCATGTTAATGTCTTGGATCTACTTATGTATATCACTGTTTACCAGTATCTCCTATGGCTGTAAAAATGCAACCAGATCAACCCATCAGATGCCTTTTTTGAGTGTAAGGGGTAGGCACAATGGTGTTATTGGAAGACTGTGCCTGGGTATCGTATTCTGGAGGCCTAAAAACAGATGCTCTTGGACAGGGAACTCAATGCAATTTCCTAGGCACTTACTCTATACTCCTCTCTACCAGGTGGTCTGGCTTTTTTATTTTTTTTTTTAATGTTGGAACCAAAAAACAGTAACATATATGACACTGAAAGTGATTGGTAGGTTCTTCCCTGACCAATCAAAGGTAAATATTCTGTTCAAATTTTCAAGTGTCTGTAATTCATTCATTACTAACAAATGTGTATCATAGTTTTCCTTTCCCTCTTCCACATTTGGCTCCCTTTACTACTATGGGCACCTTCCCCAATTTAAGGACCTTATGCCATGTGCAAGTTAAATTTTACTATATACAAAAATTAAATAAAGAATATTAAGTTTTTAAGGAAAACAGGTGGAAACAGATGTCATGGTATGCATACTATGCCAGACTCAGATTAATTATTGCATGTTTTCTCTCACATACGCATTTTATTGGATTCAATCATATATGTCAAATCTCCAGTCCATGGGTCTTTCTGAGCATAGTAGTCATGAAAACTCTTCTTATACACAAATAGTAAAGAAATCAAATGTATCTACATTTTAAAAACATGAGATTTAAATGACACTTCCTAAAGTACCATAAAAATACCAATGAAGTAGTCATAAAAGAATCTCCTCCTTTCAATGTAGATAACTCCCATGTCTGTGAGAAGACTTAATGTGCATCCAAGGCTCTTTCCAGCACTTATGGTACCACCCACCCTTACAAATGCTTGACTGAACAAAACCCTAGAGGTAGTAAGCATATAGTGTTAGTGCATGCCTACCTATAAAAAATGTAGTTAGTACAATTTCTTACTTTAGGTAGCTTAAGGAAGATTTTTAAAAGCCTAACACCTAAGAGACAAAACAAGTAAGAACACCCTCCACCATTTTATGTAAAAAATCAAGTTTTGAATTTAAAGATTTAACTTGAGAACTGAGAAGTATAAAACAGTGAAAGGTCTATGACAATAACAAGCCTTCTTGTTACTTCTCATAAGAGACTTTATCTTATTTGGGGGCTGTTAAAATATGAGGAGAAACAATTTTAAAAGGCGTTACACGTTTTTAATTTGTTAAAATTTTAATAAATATTACTACTGAAGCAAAAAAAAAAAAAAAAAAAAAAAAAAAAAAAGCCTACCAAATTTGAAATGTAAAAATCTGCTCTTAGAGACAGTTCGGTGTCTGTAATCCTGGATAAACCATTTTGTCTTTAAAATGAAACTGCCTTTGTATTCATTAGATGAGGGTGAAGATGCCAACTAAACAAAACAACAATTCTAGTCAATGACAATTTATCTAGCATTCCAACAGATCTACCCGAATGTTGATTTATCCTAGGAGAAAGAGAATTACATAACAGGAAGAAAAATTACTCAGCTAAAAAAATCCAAATTTTAAAGTGGGATGTGAAGAACAGTAATGGGAAGGGGGAAGAAACTTGAGCAAAGTACATAATATTCATGACAATCCAAGTTTCTAAAATGACATATAAAACCAAATAAAAATGAATTCTCAAAGTATTATAAATGATCTTGTAGTAACTATGTTTGTCTATCCTATCTATCTATCTATCTATCTATCTATCTATCTATCTATCTATCTATCTAGCTAGCTAGCTAGCTAGCTATCTATCTATCTAACTGCCATTCTTTTAAAAATCTTTCTTTTAATGCTAAATTACTTAAAAATCCTTTAGACCTTTCAGGAGTTACTTTCAGAACTTTTACAACAATATAGTCATTCTCTTAAGTGATTTTAGATACTTAAGTATACTTATAATCTTTTGAGTGAATCATGTTGAATACAGACGATCACTAAAATTGGTATTATGACAAAAATACTTAAATCTTTACCTGGCACTAAAATAGTAAAACTGGTATTTTTCACAGTTTATAAACTAGCACTATTACTGAGGACATTCAGTAAGAGGAACTGTTTCAATCTGAAACAGTTGTGTAAGGCTTATACATGCCTTCCAGGAGCCCAGTTCAGAATACAATGCTTACTGAAACATAGAAGCCTCATTACAAATAAACATTTTACTCAAAGGCATTAAAATATAAATGCATGTACACACATGCACAAACACAAACACATGAACCTTTAATCAAGTTTTCCAGATGTAATCAAACAGGTTCCCCTTTACTGACACCTGAGTACAAGACAGCATCTATCAGGAGAACATACTATTTTAAGATAACTCAGTGATACATGAGTACCAAAGAAAAGATTATTTAAGGAAAGCAAAACAAGCTCATGTTTACTTTCTAAAGTAGGAGATTATGTTCCAATGCATCGTTTACAGTGCTTTCATGTTTATAGCACTAACAGGTTTGCAATAACAAGACTTCAATGACTAGTCCTCTGGACTGGCAGTGTTCAATGTTTCTTTCTATGCTCCCAGAAATTTGCAACAAAAGCATTTATAAGTTACAGCAATAATTTAACCTCAGTTTTTATAAAACATTGAACTAAAAATAAATCATTGGATTCAGAACATCTAGGCTACAATTTAATTTGCAAATAGTGTATTTTTTTTCTGATTGCAAATCAATACATGCTAATTTTATAAAACGTCAGGAGTATAAATGAAGAACCTATGTATTCTTTTTTCCCTGAAATGAAAATATGCATATAAAATATGAAAGAATAGTCATGCTAAATAATGAACTATTCTGACGAATTTGGTTTTCCTCATTTGATATAAGACAAATTTAAGTATCTTCATATGTATAAACTTATGTTAAATCAGAGTGCATTTTGAATTATTTAAATTTTTCCTATTCTTCCCTTACCATTTATGAGTCCTTATAATTTTAAGCTTTTATTGCAATTCAGATCTATTCAAATCCATGTGTCCTATGGTTGATTAGAGCCAGGGGAAGGACTACTCAGTCCAAAAGGGACAAGGCATTGTTGTTTTGTCCTAAATATATTCTTTTCCTGTTCTTAGTACTGGCCCCTAAAGACATTAAGTATACAGTTGGGGAAACTGCTCCGTAGGTAAAATACATGCTGCAAAAGCATGAGTATCTGAGTTCAATAATCAAAATCTACATTAAGAAAAAAAAGCCATACATGATAGTGACTACTTGTACTCTCAGCACTGGGAGGCAGAGACAAGCAGATCCTGGGTTTGTTAGTCTGCCAGTCTTGCCTACTTGGCAAGCTCCAGAGTAATAAGAGACACTGTCTTAAAAACCAAAGTGACAGCACCCTGCTGCCTGGCCTCCACATGTGTACACACACAATCTAAAGAATCAGAAGCTATGATAATTGAACAAAAAAATTTTCGTATTAACACAGCCACTCTCATGAATATGCCAATTTATAAAAATACTAATCATTCTCTCTTGCCCATATGGTACTTACTTGCCATCTGTGTCTGATGTGGCTGCATAGTGCAGGGGTGTGCAGCCTCTTTCATCAAGGTCATTCACACTTGCTCCTGACCCCACAAGAGCAAACAGGCACTGGTAATTGCAGTTGGCAGCAGCATAGTGCAGTGGGGATCTTTTGTGACCAAATTAACAGAGGAAAGATAGACGTCAGGAACATAAACTTATAAACACAATTAACTAATTTTTATTCCATTCGAATACTGTATTTATAGCAACTTTTCTACTCATTCCCATCATATATCAAGTGTTTTGGAAGGTTGGGCAAAAAAACAGGAGGACAAAATAAGGCACTTATGGTATAAGAAAGAAGACAGCAACTCAGTTATTTACTGGTCCTGAAATAGCAGCAATACAGTCCCTTGAATCAATCAACCTTCAAATTCTGCTGAAAACTTTCATTTTAATAAAGCTTGTCCTATTCTAATAAAATGTCTAATAAAACAGTGAGAGAACACAGGTTGAACAGCAAATGATTCTGTCATTTAATAGCTGCTTTCATGCAGATTGTACTCAGTTGGATATATAAATGTGTATGAGAAGGAATAAAAGAATGAAATATGTATGTATAGCCTATTTCCTCCCTCTTTAATAGTGAGACACAAATGGTGAGATGCATCTGCAACTAAATAAAGGAAATAGAATCTCTCACAAAATCATGACTTGAAAAAATTCTAGGTACTATGAATTTCATGAAGGCATGCAGGTGCTGTGGAGTTTTCAGTGTCCATGACCATAATAGGAGAAGGACAAGCACTATAGTGGCTGGTAGTGTAAGGCTGTGGGAGGAACCCAAGTAGAAGACCAGGGCTAAGAATAAATGGGAAAAAATTCTTGACTTCAATTGACTGATAGCATCTCTGTGTCATTTTCTTTTTCGCAGCACTGGGGAATAAAAACAGAGCCATGTGCATCTGAGGAAAATGATCTACCACCAAGTCATATTCACAGACCTACTTGGGACTTTCAATAAATCATGATTAAAATAAAAAGGATATTATAATACTTAGTTAATTTTCAGAAGCTCATTGAAAGACAAGCTAATAATCAACTAAAGTTAATTAGACTCCACAGAGCAACTATAACATAGCCTACCTCCCAAATTTGTCCTTTTTGTTGAAGTCTGAACCAGTATTGAGCAGAAGGTTTAGGCACTCCAAATTCCTAATCAGAAAAAAAAGAATTTGAAAATTTAATTGTTAGCAATTTTGCAATAAAATTGGTAGGCCTAAATAAGCATAAAAGCATGTTTTTAAATGAGGGCAAATGTGAACGAAATAGCATAATTTACATTTATGAAGAAAAAACAGAATTCATTATATTTGAAAAAAAGCTATGTACATACATACTGGCACAATGACAGGAACTAACAATGAACTGTGTTATTTTAAAAGGAAGACCACATTTCTAAGAAATGATGAGGAATTTTTAGGAAACTAGTATGTTTATAATTAAATGGAAGATTCTTAAAAATGTTAAATTAAAACAGGCTTTAAAAAAATTCTACAAAAACAACTAAAACAAAACAGCAAACCCCCAAACCTTGAAACACAGTCAACATTTCTTATTAATTCCTATACTGATTGCTTACTTAGAATAGCCTTAGTTAATATTATGATAATATATTTACATGACAGTATTGCTATAATTTAATTTTTATAAAGGTGAACATCACCTTACTACATTACAATGAAAATTGTATCTGCCAAACAATCAAACATTTTAAGTTTATTGTCCTTCTTTCCTATAGGCAAGCTACATGAAAATTAGATTTTAATAGGAATGTTCTCCAGTGACCTTGGAATAACAAGGAAGCCACATATATTCATGATAATTACATACATGCCTTTTAAAATCATGGGAAAATCTTAAGGAGTTATCATTAGAAAAAAAGTGGTTACGAAATGACTCTTGATAAATAGTGAGACCATCTCAAAAATCTAAAACCTTAAAAAAAAAAAATTCAAAACAACAATGTATTGTTGACCCAATGCATTAGTTGAAAATTCAGAATGGGGGGAAAAAACTACATAATATGGGTATATTTTGATTTCCCTCACATCTACTCAAACATGCTTCAAAATGGAGATAAAATCCTATAAATATGACCTCTACACTGAAACTTTGCAGATTAGAAAATAAAACTTTTTATTATATCTGTGCTCTCAAATGTGAAAATCTATTTGAAGTAAAAACTTAATTTGTACTGATACCAATTAGTATAAAATGCTCATGATACCACTAAATAAATTTATACAAGTTAGAAAAACAAAACAAAAATCTTAAAATTCCCAAAGCAGCAGAAATAAAATTTAATGAAAAAGGTTCAAATCACCAAATTTCCTTTTCTGAGTAGAAAAAACAAATATACCATTAAGATTTAGTTTTTGAAGATATGGTTTAAAAAATTCCACGTACAGGATACAGTATTCTCAGAACATTCACAATATTACTACTTTATTGTATTTTCCCCTTATCTAAATTACTTTCTTTTTTTAATTTTTTTTTAAATTTATTCAATTGTGTGTGTGTGTGTGTGTGTGTGTGTGTGTGTGTAACCACGGACAGATTCAAGAACCACCATGAACCGCCTCCACCTCCTCCTTGTTTACTCTGCCCCAGGATTCAAAGGCTCTGCCCTACCAGGACCAGAAAGACAGGCCGCCCCCACTTCCACCCAGCATCTATAAGTGGGATCTAAGATCCAAACTCAGGACCTTCTGCCTGCAAGGCAGAGGATTAACCCCTGAGCCACCTCTCCAGCCCCTAGAAATTACTTTCTTTTATTAAAAAAGTATTTTCTTTTATAGGTTTATTCTGTCTCCTACTTATAATCTATGATTTCAAAGACATAGGCATTTTTTTGCTAACCGGACTTTGTCAAAATCCTGTTGTGTTTCAGTTTCTATTTTGTGGTGACTGACAACTAAGAGGAATGAGGTAACTTGGAGAATCAGTACAGGTGTGTGCACTTCTTTAAGTGACAAGGACCAAATCCATTTCTTAGAAATGTGGTCTTCCTTTCTAAGACTAATTATATGCCCAACATAACGCACACTTTTTGTAGAAATAAAACTATTATTAGCATACCCTCCAGCTGCAGCTGCATGTAGACAGGTCCTACCAAAATCATCTGGAGTATCTACATCAAATCCTGTAAGAAAAATGAATGTCATATAGTACATATACTCACGCGTGCGCATGCATGCACGGGCGCGCGCACACACACGTACACGCACACACATACTACCCTGCATTTAAGTATATGGCAAGAAATATAAAGTATCAGAGAATTCTTGCCAATCCCAAATACACCTTGGAGTCCTAAATGAAGAAAAAATACTAGTAGTATACAGTATTACAAAAATAACCCACTAATTTTTGGGCAGTTTTGCAACAAGTATTAGAGTGCTTGTTTAAAAGGCTACATACCAGGAGTGGTGATTCAGTCTCAGCTACTCAGGAATATAAAACAGAAAGTCCACTGAGTCTATAGATCAAGGCTAACATGAGCAATAAGTGCTGAAAATCTATCACAAGCAAGCAAACACCTCCAATTTCTAAAAGACTAAAACAGGGTACAACGGGATTTTTGTATTGATACAAAGATGATCTTTAACATTATCCTAGAGCCTATCCCAGCCTTCAGCTTGCCTGTTTCCAATCTCATGCAACTAAGCCATTGCAATTTGCTGTGACCTCCAAATTAGACCCAAATAAGAGACAACTGTTCATTTCAGCCCCCTGGCCTACTTGACTTGTATACCCTAGCCAGCACATATCCATATATCCCAGTCAGGCTGTGTGGCTACTGCGGCTGGAGTCTAAGACTCAGTAAGTTACTTAATCTTAACTCACTTCCTCAACACTGCTCCAAGCAACCTAATCTACCATCCCTCAGGCATACTGGCCCAGTGGGCTAATACTCATAGCAAAAGATAACTAATATACTAGATCAAACGCCCAAGTTGTATCTCAAAACACAAGCAGTATAAAAAATCAAGATAATATGCCCTCCTCCACAATCACCAATCCTTTTAGTAATGGTTCCTAAGAAAAAGTTAGATGAATGTCAAGATGCAACATTCACAGAACAATTTTAAACATGTTCAAAACATTTAGAGAAGACACAAATAAAATGTCTCAATGAATTTAAAAAGGACAGGAATCCAAGAAAAAATGCTGAATAAACAGTTAAGGGTAATATGTGATATGAAATTAATTCATAAGCAGAGAGAAATGTTTAAAAAAACCTAAGCTGAAAAGAAGCAGGAAATGGAAGACTCATTACAAATAAAAGTTCAGTGGAATGTCTTAGCAACAGAATCCATGCAGAAGACAAAATGTTGGGTAAAGTAGAGGAACTAGAACCCTCAACTGAAGAAAATGACAAATTAAAAAAATACAACAACTTTACAATATATATAGAAATTTTGGGACACCATGAGATGACTATACCTATGATAATGATCATTGAAGGAGAACTTCAGCCCAAAGTAATAGCAAATATTTTCAACAAAATTATAGAAGAAAATTTATCAAATCTACAGAAAAGAGATACCCATCCAAATTCAAGAGGTTCCTAGAACACAAAATAGGCAGGACCAGAAAATAATCCCCCATGACATATTATAGTTAAAAAACTAAAAATTGCAAACTAAAAGAAGGATATTAAAAGCTGCAAGAGAGAAGGACCAAGTCACATATAAAGACCTATCAAAATAACAGCTAATTATTGGATGGAAATTTTAAAGCCAGAAAGACTTTATATTCCATGTTCTGAAAGATCACTTCTGCTAATCCACATTGTTATATCCAGCAAAGTTATCTACTAAAATGGAAAGAGAAACACTCAAGAGTTAGCTAAGGGGTTAAGATTCTGCCTCACAAGCAGAAGGATCGGAGTTCGGATCGCAGATCTCACGTAAAAATGCCAGTATTTCTACCTGTGGAAGGCAGAGCCTGGGAAATCTGGGCATGAAACAAAAAGGAGATAGAAGCAATGAAGGATCATTCCAGAAGTTACTCTTGGTTCTCCACAGGGACACACAATACCCTCTGATACACACGCATGCACACACAATAATAATAAAATTTTAAAAATTTTAAAAATTGAAGGAAAAAAATGAAAACATTACATAATAAAAACAGACTAAAGGAATTGTATGACCACTAAGCTAGAAGGAATACTTCGGACAGAAGAGAGAAATAAACACTCAAGAAGTCACAGGGTCAAAATAAAAGACATCAGGACAATTAATCGTAATAGGCCTAAGAAAACAACAAAAATGACAGGAATTAATATACATCTGTTGATAATAATTATGAACATTTTCTCAATTACCTAATAAAAAGAGACCAGCAAGTTGGATTAGTAAACAGGATTAATATTTTTGCTGCCTCCAAGAAACCATCAAAAGACATTCACCTTAGAGTAAAAGGATGGAAAAACACATTCTAAGCAAACAGAAATAGTAAATAATCAGGCATTAGCTATTCTGGTATCTGTCAAAGTAGACCTCAAATCGAAATGAATCAGAAGTGATAAAGGAGGTCACTTTATATTCATTGAGGGAACAACTCATCAATGAAAATCTTACAATTCTAAACTATGTGCACTAAACACAGGTGCCTCCAATTTCATTCAACAAACACTAAAAAGCTACAGTTACAGCAGGAGGTTTTTTCAATATCTACTTTCTCCAATCAGCAGGGCACTGGGACAAAAATCAAACAGAAAAATGTTGCAGTTCAATGAAATGTAGTTAAATCAAGTAGACCTAAAAGACATCTACAGAACATTCATTCCAACACTTACGAATACACATTCTTCTGAGCAGCTCATGGAATTCTCTCTAAAACAGTCTATATAACAGGACACAAAGTCAGCTTCAAGAATATACAAAAATCAAGCTGGAGCCAGAAACTTCCTTATTGTTCTCTAGCTTTCACAGTGGTGGAAAAGAAAAGAATCATAGTCTTTCCCTGCAGTGAGCTCTATAAACTAAATACTCTGCAGTGCATGATATATTTACTTGTTCAATAATGAGCAGAATGTTGCAGAGGTAACCAACCACTCCTTGATTAGAATTGAAGCTCACTTTGTTAAGTTCATAGACTTATTAATATAAAAGGCCATATTTAGAGAGGTTGTAGGATAGGGAGGGAGGAAGAGGAACTTACTATTGTTTACAAAAGTGATGGTATTAATTTCCTACTAAATTTTTGATAACTCACAGAAAAAGTTACTCTTCAGCCTTAATAAGAGAAGCTTCTCTTTGCAGTGAATGGCAATAAATAAACTCAATACTGCCTAAAATGCTGACAGTTAAGGACATAGCTCTAAACAAGGCATTTATATCATTTTCTCTAAGGCTGAGGGCATGTTTGAAGAAAAGGAAAGGCAAACATGTAAGAACTGGAAGATGGAGAGAGGACTGTGAAAAACCATTCTCTATGCATGGCACAACCATATGATTACAACCATAAACTCACAGAATGTAGCTACCTACAACAGGGTCCACCCAAGATTGGCTCTGTCAACCATTAGTCCTGGATGTGGGAGGTGTTCAGAAGATTCTACTACTTACTGCTGAAATATGGTTAACTGACAGATTCTGGAAGAAGGCTGTTACTGACTTCAGTTGTGTAGTCAGGGCTCAGTCTATCAGGTTCCAATGAATAGATAGCTCCAAATTCATGTCTTACAAATAACCCTGGTTAGAACTCAGTGGGCCACAAAATAAAATGAACAGACATAAATGTGACAGAAGGGCCATCTAGAAAGGCATGGTAGGCAGAGGATGGAAAATGAAAATGGTTGGTATGTACTATGTACATATATAAAACTGACAAAGAATAAATCTAATAATAAAAAAGAACAATGTACTAAGTGAAAAAATACTACTGATAAGAATAGGCAAACTTATAAATAGAATGTATATTAGTGGTGACTTAGAGCTGAAGGAGGGAGAAAAAAAGGAGACTAACTGCTGAATGTATTTCTTTTATGGTGAATGAAATTTTCTACAATGGGTTGCAATTACGATTAAACACCCTCATGAAAAGATTATAAATATTGAACTGTACATTTCAAATTGGTGGATTACATAGCAAATGAGTTATATCTCAATAAAACTATTAAGGAGGACTTATAAGTTCAAAGCCAACATTGTCTACTTTGTGAGACAGAGAGGTGGGAGGGAAATAGGGGAGAAGAAAATAAAGTACACTTTGTTATCTGTAGATATTACCCGGGGAAGAAATTTTAAGAGAACACAAACAGGTCTGTGAGGGTTCCACTTACCAGAAGAAAGAAGTTTCCTACAGCAATCTGAAAAACCACTTAAGGCTGCCAAATGGAGGGGGAACATTCCATGTATGCCACGCCTAAAGTTAATAGTACAGAAACTTTTATTGCAACACAAATAAAATACAGTAATTTAAATAAATTAAAAGAGACTGCTAGCATGCAAGACCACTAGATGAATGAAAATCTCTTAATACTTTGGAGAAAATTTGGTCAACATTGAAAGTGAACATAACTTGCCTTTTTTTTTTTTTCTCTCAGAAGGAAAAATTTTCAACCTCAGTACTATCAGCTTTACGGATCTGATGTGTGTTTGTGAGGTCTATGTTGTACATGTAGAATGTTTAGCATTACCCCGGGTTGTAGGCAGTAAATGTTATTAACAACTTCCTACACTAACCCAAAATTTCTCTGTATGATTTGCTTAGGGAGCAAACCTCCTTTCTACATTGTCCTATCATTTAAAAATATTCTCACAATGTGATTAGTTCAAGAATGTTCATCTCAGTCTTTCTGTAACAGTGGACATTTGAAAGCAACTTATTTGTAAATGAAAATTATCTTTGTACATTTATACAATTCCACAAAATAAACTGGAGCTACTTAACCTACAGAGATGTAGAAAAGCTCTAAAGTACTTACTAAATCAATGTTAGTGAAAAATTTTAAATTGCAAATTCAATACATAGAGTAGCATACTATTTGTGAATATATAGAATATTTACAACTTGCTAATGATACATATATATATATATGACACTTCAGAATGAGAAATACCAATTTAATAGTGGTGTTAACACAATATATACATAGTATAACATAGCATATACAGAAGAATTCACCTTTCAGATAAAAATGTGCAGAACTCTTACATGTAAAATGGCTAAAAATGAACTTTCTGACAAGGGGGTAGGTATCAAGGGATCCTTTGTAATAACAACTAGGGACCACCTGATTTTTGCATAGCACATTCTAAAAAAAATTGTATGTAGAAGAAAAGAACTTGGTGTGTATGACTTTTGAGACTTCTAGATTAAAAATAATAATATTGAAGTTAAATTTTTGGCCAAAATGTTTAGTAAACTTGAGAAAAAAGAACAGAGGTAAAATTAAGCTACACTAGTTAACCAAATAAAATTGTACTTAAAAAGCTTTAAACTGATCATACTGTAAGTATGAAAAGAAAAAATCTGATTGCTACAATATTGAGGACTATGTGCATACTTCCATTTGTAATATCTAGAAAACTGCAGTTCACTTCTCTTTGTGCTTCCCTGTGACAGCTATTAATACTTCTGTAAGTTACTACTTACTTCGCAGTGTCAGCACCACTTGTGATAAGAGTGTTGATAAGCAGTTCATGGCCATACCGTGCAGCTATGTGTAAAGGAGTGTTTCCATTCTTATCCTCACAGTCAATTATAGCTCCTGCAATAAAGGACAAAGTGTTTGATAGTAGACTATATAAATCAGGTCAATATTACTACATGCAATGTAATGTAAAATGCTGTTTAAATAAAAATTAATGGATAGCAATTGTAAATAGATTTCATTTATAACGTATTTACTGGATAGGAACTTGGGGTTACTGATAGCAGCTTTTTTAACTGATCATAAGATTTAAATGTTTTAAGTTGACAAACTGGTTCTAGGGTCTAGCAACCACTAGGTTAAATACATTTCTTCAAAACACTTTTCAAAGCCTTTAATGTCCATATTGCTTCATATTTCATGAAAAAAAAACTGCACAGAGTACTTTATATTTTGATGAGTCTATTCTTATTTTTTCTTGCAAACTACAGGAACTATTATGTCTTGAGAACTATAAACAAGTCCTGTGGAAGATGGTTTGAGAAACACAAATTTAGAATAATACACCTAAAAGTTACTTTTATTTAAAAGTTTTGAGATGGTTCAGCAGACACTTAAACTTGACAATGTGAGTTGAATCTCTGGAGCACATAGTGGAAGAAGAACTGCCCTCTGACTTTCACATGTGCATCCTGGTTCCTCTTCCCCCTTACTGTCTCATTCCCTCTCTCTCTCAAATAAAGTAATTTTTAATTACTCTCAAATCAAATAAAGATTTAGCTTTTCCAGTACTAATTTAATGCAAGAGAACAAAATTCAGAAAAACAAAACACTAAAACTACCTAGAAACATTCTAACCGGGAAAAATGACAAATTCAAAAAGTACATATTAATACATACTATATGTAGAAAGGCAGTTTTTTATTTAGCAATATTGAAAAAAAAAGTCAACACTAATGGTACAGGAATAACTGCATAGGTGGGCACGCTGACACACATGGTAGGACTGCAAATTCAAGGGAAGCCTAAGCTACACAGTGAAACTCCTCATCTGTCTTCCCTACTACCTCACAAAAGGAAAAAAAAAAAAGAAATTCTTGACTAGGGAAATAGAAAAAAATTATGAAGACCCAGATACTTATTGCATGTTATTCTCTGCTGATTTTCAAGAGATGTGAAATCAAATATTAACAACATACAGGCTGTTATGACAATTTCTCAGTACCATTCATTTGGAAGGGAAGAAAAAAATTGTTTTCACTACATTTAAGAAATAAAAAACAAACAGAAATACTTTTTACCACTCTGGATAATGGTTTGTGATCTGGAGAATCTACCATGGAGGGCAGTCATGTGTAGTGGAGTTTTCCCATCTTTACTCTGAAATAATGAAACAAATTTTTTTTGTTTAATTACTATGTAATATCCAGAATATGCAAACTAATTTTTAATTTAGATATTCTCTTGTTTTATGTTCTACAGATTATTATTTAACATTAAGTTTAATTGAAGTCTAAGGACATTAAACCACCTGTCCAAAGTATGAACTTGCAAAACAAATTCAAATCATAGACACACACACACAAAAAACCCTCTATGCTTATGTTTATAAAAGGCTTCGTGTGGTATTATTAAAGTATAATCTTAATATCATTCATAGTCCACAAGTGGGTAAACTAAACTGTGAGGCTAGTAAATGATTTAACCATAATAACTAGAAGTAATATATGACACCTTCCCCATATTTAAGACTCAAAATTCTACTTTGCTCCAACGCTTTCATTGTATGAGATCTTGCAACCTTCTTTGAACAAGGGAACAACAAAGATTAGAATTCATCTCATTCATCACAAGTCACTTTATAAACCATGTATTGACCTGTTTATAATCACCTCTAATCAAAGTCAATTAAAATAACCAGACTGACAGTGCAAGTGTCTATTTCATGCAAAAATCCTAAATTCCAAATGTAAGTAGGTGACACATTTTCTTCTAGATTAGGTTATAGCATTGTTTTCTGTATTTTGTTAAGTCAATCTATTTACAAAATACGTTTCCCTCCACACTATTCACTACACCTTCCATGTATATATAGACAATATATATATGACAAATAGTATGTAATCTTAAAACATTTGTCACATTACATACAACACTATATACATGGAAGATCTTAAGATATTCTCCTGTCATATAAAGTATTAGTCATCATAAACACTTTTGTAGGCCTCTGATACTGTAATTACTAGCTTATTCTGAGACAATGTCACACTGGTATAGCCCAAGGAAACCTTGAACACAGAACAGTTACAATTCACCTTGACCTTGTGATCTTCTTGTTTAGATTCCGAAGTGCTGGGATTACAGGCATGAGACATCATGACTGTCTTGTTTCTTTGACTGAATTTTAAAAGCAAAATAACTGTCTAAGTAACTTTAGGAATTTCTAATCATTTGGAGGCATTGCGGGAAAGGACAAGAAAGCATGCATGCATACTTAGGCTCTGACATTACGGCACTGTGATGTGGACAGGAGCACTGCTATTTAAGAGACTATTTGGACAAGTTACTTGGCTTCTTTGACCTTTTACTTCCTCAAATGAATTTAGGGATAATACCATCTATAACTCATAGATCTGTTACACAAAGTAAATGTAATAATCTTTGTGAAACATTTATATGGCATACTTATACCTACTGTAATTGAATTCATCATTTTTATTTGGTATTTTAAAATGTGCCAGCTATTCCTTTAACTAGGAAAAAAAATAATTTTAAGGACTGATGAGATGGCTCAGTGGGTAAAGGTGCTTGCTCTGCATGATGATCTAAATTCAATCCCCGGAACTCATGTGAAGGTAGAACAAAAGAACAGATTCTATGAAGTTGTCCTCTAGCCATCACACAGGGTATAGCATGTGTATATGTGTATTCCCCTTTTCATGCAGACATCATGTACATATATGGTAATAAAATTCAAAACAAAGAACGAAAGCATTTTGACAAAGGTATTATAGCTTTATCACATTTTAAAAATGTTCTTTGACAAATTTTGGTTTTAATGTTAATCTTTTCCTTATGGCCCTTTGTATAGATAAAAATAAAAAAAGTAAAAACTTGCTATGAAAATTAGGAATTGTAATACAGTGAAATTTAGAGATAAACTTAAGATTTTTATATATAGTAAACACTGTTTCAGACACAAAATCAAAATATTTCATATATTAGTCATTTAATCCACACAACTCTGAGATAGAAACCAGTATTCCTATCTAAACAGACAAGAAATTTGGGTTTTGAGATTAAGGAATTACACCAGTCTAGCTAAAAAGAGTACTTTACTAAATTCTGTAAATTGACACTGGGATAACATGTTAATTTCCATATACTAACATAAAAAGGTATTCTAAATATACAAAAGAAGATTTAGATTACTGTGTTAGTTTCTCTTCTGTTTCTAAATACCCAACACAAAAGGAATTTAAAGTAGGGGAAGATTTTATTTTAGTTTACAATTCCAAGTTACAGTCCATCATGGCAGGGAAGTCCTAAGTAGCAGGAATTGCTGCTACTGGCCATTAAAGGCATTTGGAACTTACGTGTGTAAATACACACACTATATATGTACTCAAGTGTGTGTGTGTATACTAGTTGAAAAGTGAAGAGGTATCAATAAGTTTTGTATAATTTCAGAGTGAGAAGGAACCTTAGAAGTCATTAAATGAGACTCATGTTTCAATGAACTTGGCACTAAAATAACTCAACAAAAGAATTTAAATGGATGTCACATATCCTTAGATAATATTAAGGCACTTTTTATTATACTTACCATATGCTGTTAACTTCCAATCTACTTAAACATTAAATCTTACCCCTCTCTTGTTAAAAAAAAAAAAACCTCATAGAACATAGAATCCACTACTGAATTTTCTAAATCATTTATTTAGTGCATAACTTCAAATAGATCCACTGTTTTGCACTTTTACAAGCTAAATGTCTTACAGAACTTGATTCTTGATTCTAAATTCTAAAGAAAAGATAGATTTAAACATAATCATAGGTACTAGAGGCAACTACATAAAGAATGATATGAACCAAGTGATTTACCATCACAATATGTGAATATCCCTGCCTAAAAGATCACGTATGAAGTATCTTTTAAAAATCTAATTTTCAGCCTGGAGAGATGGCTCAGGAGTTAAGACTCTGCCTCACAAGTGGAAGGCACACACACGTGCACATACACATAATATATGTTTTTAAAAAAATAAAATCTAATTTTCATTCTTTAAATACAAGAGCACATAAATGGCATGTTCTTAGTAACTAATGATAAAAATAAGCTTTAATTTTCATAAAACATGCAAAGACAGTGAAGAAGAAATGTAAATTACATCTATTTTGCCACACACAGACCTCACAGAGACTGAGAAATTTTGGATTTGATCTTGGCTTTTGTCAAACATTAAGGCAACCTCAAAACTTTTATTTTTGGAATAAAATAATTTTTCTTTCCATAGGTATTTTTCTGAGCTCCAATTATCTAAGAATTCTTCAGGTTAAAGTAAGTGGTTCAAACATGTCATCAATACATTTTTAATTGAACTATTAAAGATGTCACCAAGTGACGTGAAAACTGAAATATAAATATATACATATACATATGTTATACAGAAATACAGGCACACACGTATTTGTTTTTCTTGCTATACAGCTTAGACTAACTTTGAAATTACCCTGCCTCAGCTACTCAAGTGCTAGGATTACAGAGTGTGCCATTATGTCTACTTTTAAATGTGTATTACTGTCTGTGAATGTGTCCACGTGGAGGCTAGAAAATAATTTCAGGTATTCTTACTCAGGAGCAGTCCATCCTGTTGGTTTTTGAGACAAGGTCTCTAACTGACATGGAGCTTGCCTACTTGGCTAGGGTAGCTGGCTAGAGAACCCCAGAGATCTGTTAAAATCTGCCTCCCTAGTGCTGGGATTACAACCATCATCATTATGCTTAACTTTTTTAAAATGTGTGTTCTGGAAATTGAACTCAGGTCTTCATGCTTGTAAAGCAAGCACTTTACTGACTCATCTCTCCAGCCCCTAAATAATTTTAAAAGGCATTTTTAGCTCTAAAAACATAACAGAGGCTCTTTTTGATATTCCATGTTCTTGATTCCTTGAGTATGACATAAATATATTTTGTCCTTTAGTCAATTTAAAAGTCTATTTAAAGTAATGAATCAATTACAGGTAGATTTGATGCCTTCTAAGTAGCTATAATATTTTACTGAAGACAGTGCCTATCATATTTAAAAAGAAGCTAAAATTTTCAGGATACTTATTTTAAACTTAAATATTGTTTACTAATTCCAAATAATTCAATTCTGACTGTGGTTTTCTTCATTCCACAAGATAGAGTTCACCAAATGCTTGAATAATGAATTGATTTACTATAGGAGCAATCAGTAAAAGCACCTTTGACAATCTAAAATGGTGATCATGTACCACAAAATGAAGATGCTTTAATGTGCTTTCTCACAGAATAACAGAAAAAAGCAAATCAAATTTTACCATGTTTTCTAAAACCCTTCTCCTGAAAGTGACTATGAACATAAAAGTCAAAAGCAACTATTTATGTGCAATACTGATAGTATTTTTCCCTAACATTTTGAAAATTTTGTAATAGAAATTTCATGAGAGCAATTCAAAATAGAACTGTAGTACAAATACCCATATACACATTATCTAGATTCTGCTACTAACATTTTACTCTTTTAAGCTATCATCCATCATTTGCTTGAAAGTTAGTCACAAACATGATGCTTCAGTATCAATCAGTATTCAACCTTTAGTCGTTTTCCTACAACAAAGGTTGCATATAACAAAATTTACACATCTTGAAAGTACTACCTTATGATTTTTCACAAATGCTTATTAGTATTTTACAAAGCTCTGACAAAAAGCAAACATTACCATCTCCATACAAAGTTTCTTCATGCCCTCTTCCCAAATGATCCTCCTTTCCAGAGGTAACAATTGCTTTTCCACCCCACCCCTCAACTACAAATTCTAGAACTACAAATTAATACAATTCTATCTGTTCTAGAACATTACATAGAAAGTTTATTAAACACTTCCTCTCACTAAACATTAATAAAGATTAATTCATGTTAAATCTATCATTAGCTCCTTTTTATTATTGAATGGTATCTGCTATGAATATTGTTTTAAACTGTTACTACTTAAAGTACAAGTTTTGTTTCATACCTTCATATTAACATCAGCCCCATTGCCAACCAGAAGTTCTAAACACAGTGCTCCATGTGTTGATGCAGCAGCAAAATGCAAAGGAGTGAATCCTTTTTCATTCTTTTGATTTACATTAGCACCACAGTCTATGAGCTCATTCACAACAACATCTTGCCCATTATAGCAGGCCACATGAAGAGGTGTGTTTCCATAGGCATTTGGTTCATTCATCTATTGAAAAGGAAAAAAATGAGTGAATGTTAAAGCAATTCTGCTAATAAACAGAAACTATGTTAGAAGTGTTGTGGCTGCAATCAAATTATTAAAGAAACAGACAAAAGGATAAATAAAAAGATGAAGCTATGTTACAAAATTATTTTAAAATAACGAATATAACAATAAGCACTTTAGTTTTAAATGGGTTGTGCACATTTACAGAATGCACATTACATATACAATGTCAATATAACAAATCAAATTATCCCAAAAGAGACATTTTAGAAAAATAAACATGATTTATCTTCAGAATCCTTTCAGCTAAGAGACTTAATACAGAATTTACTCTAAATGGAGAGCAGAAACAAGTTTGCTTCATTTATTCTAGGGGATTTTTTTAAAGCCATTATGCTACTCAGTTGAAATAGAGCTACAGGAAACACTGTGTTAAATAAAATGAAACTTTTAACCATTTTGTATTTTACAAAATCACACACAATAATATATGGGGGTGTCTTGAAACTTCTTGTAATTCCCATATTGGGCCTTTCTTGTTTTTAAGCAAATATTTCCCACAGTCCTCAAATAATAGTTTGTCCAGTTCTACAATATGTATTCTTTATCTAACCAGACT
The DNA here is from genome assembly GCA_023101885.1 of Typhlomys cinereus. Taxonomy (NCBI): domain Eukaryota; kingdom Metazoa; phylum Chordata; class Mammalia; order Rodentia; family Platacanthomyidae; genus Typhlomys; species Typhlomys cinereus. The sequence continues at coordinate 378,279 of JALPQD010000055.1, forward strand.
TGACTACCTTTTGTTAGTTGTTTGCAACTAACTTAACTGTCTCCAAATAACAGAGCTTTGCACTTTCTTTCCAGATAATGTACTGTTTTGAAGAACCAGCAATTTTGTTCCAGATGTCCCTAATTAAAGTAAATATATTAAGCCAGTCAAGATGTACACACTTGTAACCCAAACCTCAGGGAACTAAGAGACAAAACCAAATTTGGGCTACACAACCAGATCCCTTCTTAAAAAAGCCAAGAATAAATATACCCAGTGGAAATGAAGTACATACCTTCAGAGAATAGCATGTAAAAGCTACACATATTCTTAACTATCTCAATTCAGGAATCAAATATATACAGACAGAGCAGCATTCTTTCCTAATCAAAGACAATTATATTACTATATACTTACAGTTTATACTATTTTACACTTGGTTAGCAAGAAATCTTTTGTCTTCCTCTCACATAAAGTGATCTGCTATAGTTATTTGAAGAGAGCTATCAGACTTATTAGGCTAAAACTACTACTAATAACACAGCCATCTAAGCTTGCTGGTTTCTACAAGACTGGAATAAATAGAGCTACAGGGCCTGAAAAACTTTTGGGCAAACTGTTGACTATTGGAATAGATTTCAAGTCTTCACAAACTCTGATTAAATATATATCTGTATCAATCAGCATAATAGTTACTTAAAGGATTATAGAAACAAAAATACTACATTGTTCAAACCTGAAATACCTCTTGTCAATAATGCAGTAATAAAAATACAAAATGTTCTATTATTTTTGTTTCTCAATCTATATACCTACATCAACTCCAAGATCTAGAAGATACTTGACTACACTGATCATTCCACTGGAGGCTGCTGCATGAAGAGGTGTATAAGACTTCTTGTCTTTACATGTCACTTCAGCTCCATGAGCCACCAGTAATTTCACTACTTCATTGTGACCTGAAAACATATATAGAGAAAAAACAGACATGAACAGATAGAAAATATTGAATGTAATCTTAAGAAACTTTTAAGAAAGGCAAAAATTCATATTAAGTAGAGTATGCCTGATATTCACCAATAAATCATGATTAATTCATGGGCCTGACAAAAACTAAGAATTCAGAATTTTGACAAAGATTGGTACTAAAATATAATACAATTTGTTATTTTATCCAGTGATAACCTTGCCATCTACATTCTTTATATTGCCTAGACTGTTCTTCCACTCCCACAGGTTATTTAACATCTCCCTGTCTCTATTGTTTTGTGATGTTTGTCATGTTATGATGATGTAGCAGAAAGGCATTTACAAATGTAGTACCCTCATCTTGGATTTCTTAGCCTCCAAAATTGTGAGAGAACAAATTTCTGTTCACAATAAATTACCCAATGTCAGGTAATCTATTACAACAGCACCTCTATCCACAAAACAGAGAACAACTTTATAGCCATAATCAAGTGGTTCAGGGACATCGAAGTGACCCGGGTTATAATGCACATACTCAAGTATTTGGGAACATATAAAATTATGTTGATTCTCATTTCATGAAAACGTAAACTGTACAGATTTAAATAACACTGTCTAGTTGTTTCTAAACTGTTCTAAGACTAGATCTGGTATACTCCTTTTCTATTTTTTCTACTTGGGTAGTAATCTTAGATATGGTACATTACTATATAAAAGAAATGCTATACAAATGGCGAGAATTAAAATGTATAGCTTTTCCTAACTACCTAATGTCAAAAAGTAAATTTAAAATACATACCCATATACGCTGCCCAATGGATGGCACGCCTATCTTTCTTGTCAAATGCATTAATATTGGCACCTCTGGATAAGAGTAGTTTTACCATCTGGAATAAAAGTTAACAGTTTCATTGAAACTAATATGTAGAATCATTCATGAATATGCTTCATGGCTATCTCAATTTCTCTGGTACTGAATGCCTCTCATTGGAGAAATGAAGGAGCTAAATAAAATATTTAAGCCCATTCATATAATAAAACATAAAAAAAGTATTCACTCTCTATGTTACTAAAGTTAGGCAGCAGTATCTTTTAAGATGTCCATTTTGTATCTCTTTATTTTATGAACAAGAACAAATTTGGATAGTCTGAAGTGGGAATATTTAACAAAAGGTTTTATTGCTATTCATAAGAATGCAAAATATATACTCATTCCAGTAAAGTCTGAAATTCAAGCCCCCAAAGTAGCTATGATGAAATCAGATTATATTAAAACATATCTTATTATGAACCAATAATAATAATAATAATAATAATAATAATAATTCTTAACCATATTTAAAATTGTTTCTAAATTTTGTAACCTTAACTACAATAGAGGCAAGACTCTTTAGGTTGTAAAATCAGAGTAAAACAATGAAAAGAATAATGAAGTCACTAGGCTGACAGTCATAGAATCCTGAGAATACCATTCTAAATTTTTGTACTTTTGTGTCTAAGGAGTGAAGAACTAGGACCTGAGCATGTTGGGATGCATCTGTAGTTTCAGCTATTTGGAAATATAGGAGGATAACTTAGGTCCAGGAGTTTGCAACACAGCAATATTTAATCCCAAAGAAAGAAGGAAGAAAAGGCAAATGGAAGGAAGGAACGAAGGAAGAAAGAAAGGAAAGAGGAAGGAAAAAAGAAAAGGTGAAAAAGAAGGTTGTTTAAGTTAGCTTATAAGGTTTCTCTAATTCTGGTTTTAGTAGAGCTGATGCTTGCTAAAAGATTAACTGAATATTTTGTGTATGTCATGTGTATGCACACATGTGTGCATGTGAAAGTCAGAGGTTGACATCAGGTGTCTTCCTCACTTGCTCTCCAATTTGTTTTTGAGACAGTTTTCCTCGATGAATCTGTGTGTCATAGATTCTGGTAATCAGTGAGCTCAAAGGATCTGCCTGTCTCTTGTCTCCTCAGCACTGGGTTTATAATTATAAAATACAGTACCCAACTTTTTATGTGTGCTGGTGATCCAAATTTAGATCTTCATTCTTGCACAGTATATACTTTTAATGATTAACCCATTTTCCCAGCTTTGGAGATACAAATTTTTCTTATAATTTTTTTCACTTGATGGATCTGTCACTAAGGAATTGTGTGGGCTGAATGCTGATAATAACCAATAAGAATATGTATTCTTAAATTTTGCCATTTTTTTGCTATTATTCTTCCTTTGGAGGGAACAGTGGAACTGCCATTTCCCCAGCATTTCTCATAAACAACAAAAATATACCTTTTATGTTATGCTATTGCTGTAGTGTTCTTTATAACTTTAGACTATGAAATTCTACTGCATGAATATTACATACTAAATATATTTTAAAGTTCAAGAAAGTTTTATCATTGAAATTATAAAAAATCTGAAGGTTTGCTAAAGGCAAAGTTAGATAAAAATAAATAAGATATATGGATGTCCTGTTTGCTTTTAATATAAATTGGATTGTAAAGACATATTCATTAGTGTCTAAATCCATGCACCTACCTCACCATGCCCACTGAAAGCTGCATGATGCAATGCAGTTCTTCCTGCTCGATCAGAAACGTTTACATTACTCAGAAGAGGTACCAAGGCTTCAGCACACTTTACAGCCTTATTAGCAGCAGCTATGTGCAAAGGGGTCTGCCAGTTTTTATCTCGAGCATTTACATCTGCAGAATGCTTTAAAAGTACCTGAACTGCTTCCTAAAATATAAATAAAAAAAATGAATGGTTTTAGAAATTACTTATGAAAGATACACTTATGAAGGGGAAAAATTCCTGAGCAAATAACAAGAGTTCTGACAGAATTCTCTATAAGGAAGTAGGAATTTGTTCAAGTAAACAAAACATTTTGAATGAAAGACAGTACTTGAGAGTCATGAAAAGATTCAACGTGACAAAATGTATCTTCTTCCTATCCTCATATTAAACCAACAATCTTTATAAAAAAGTATATGACAAAAAAGTACAAAGGAATATAATAAGTGTTTTAAAAAATTCATATGCTATGTTTCTAGTTAGTAAAACACAATTAGCTCTTATATTGAACAGTTTTAAGAAGACTTATTACTTTGGCAATGAATACATAAAAATTAAAATCATAACATTTTCCATTTCTCGAGATATTATAAGCTGTATTTTAAAAGATAAAAAAAACTATTCGTCTACTTCATTTAAGTTAAATTAGAAAAATAAAAGACATAAAAATGTATTTTCCTAAAACATAATAAAAAGCCCTTGCTTGTTATAATGCTACTTAATGTCAAGGTTAGACTGAGGCAACTTAAGAGTGTACTGTCCCTAGGAACACATGGAAAAACCTCACACTACCACTTTTATATCTGGACTCAAGACAGAATTCCAAGAAATCCAGTATGTCATTGACATAAAGCAATATAATCCTAACTTTAGTAGATGAATGCTAAACTACATGTGAATGGAAAGAGACAGAAACAGAAGAGAACCTCAATTCTATTACTATTAAAGTATTCAACAACTACTACTGCTACTGCTACTGCTACCACTGCTACAACATACTATTCACCTCTTGTAAAACTGCCCCATGGCGTAGTATCTGTGGGAAAGGATCATCTGATTGCCAATCTTTCATGTTTGCTCACTCCCTCACCTTCATGCAGTAGAATAAACTACAAATGTACATGGAAAGTATTGAGCTTTTTTTGCTGCGCACCCCCGGTGGACTCCCTGCTCCTCAGTAAGGCCCCTAGACCACATCCCAGGCCCCGTATCATCTGCAGGCTCCACTAGCCAGGCAGCCTTTCTGCTCTGGGAAGGTCCATTAGACCTCGCTCTAGGCCCCAGGCCATCTGCGTGTCCCACTAGCCAATAGGCCTTTCTCTTCCAGATCCCAGTGGACTCCCAGATCCTCAGCCAGTGGGCCATTTCTGTTCGGGATCCTGGAGGACTTCCTGCTCCTCAGAATTCAACAGAGTCCAGAGAAAACCCAAGCAATGTGCTAGGGGACCAACACCATACATCTGAGCATTTCTAAAATCATCCCATCATATGGGAGAGAATCTTCGCATCCAGCTCTACGATAAGTAAACTCTTTTTACCATCCTGTTGCTCTCAAATGTTAGTCACCATATTTTAACATTTCCATATAGCTCACCCAAAAACCCATACAACTTCAGGGACTATACCATTCACCCTCACATACTGCCAAGGAAGTAAACTTAAAAAGTGCACTATGGTGCACTAATCTTCAATCCTTGTCTGCTAAACCCACCTAATTGATGTGCCAACAGTCCAACAGCCTCATCTAGGAAACAACACCAGACAGGCATATCCAACTCCAAGGCAAATAATAGTAATAACTGCTCAAAAGTAGTAATACTGTCTAATTCGGTTCATCCAAAAACACATAAAAACAAACAGAAGGACATAAATGCCCAGGTCACAGCACAAATTCATGAGAAACAAACACCAAGGCAACAAGTCTACAAAAGGATGGAATCCAATCAGAACAAACTCACAGAAAATAGCCAAGAAAGCCATACCCAAGATAATGATTTTCAAAGGCTGATCTTCACTATGATCAAAACAATGAAAGGGGATATCTGGGAGGAGTTAAATAACCTCATTGACCAGTTTGAACTACTGTTCAACAGGCAATGAGAAAAGCAGTTGAAGAAACAAAAATAGGCATAGAGCAGTTAAAACAATCTGAAGCAGAGTTTAAACTCAAACTAAAAGGCAAAAAATCTTCAACACTGAACTAAAGAGAGGGTCTTATAAGTAGAGCCACCATTGAGGCAGAAAATAGAATCAGATCTTGAAGACAAAGTGGAAGAACAAACCAGTTCAAAGAGGTTGTTAAAGCTAAAAAGATACTTGAAAGGAATATTCAAGAGTAGTGGGACACCTTGAAGAAGCCTAATATGAGCATTCATGGAATATGTGAACAAGAATCTCAAAATGCCACACCTGAAGAAATTTTCCAAATTATCATAAAGGAAAACTTTGCACATCTAAAGAAAGAGAGGCCCATTCAAATACAAGAGCCATACTGCACCCCAAACAGATATGACCAAAATCGAAACTCACTATTGCAAATAATAGTCAAAACACTATACATACAAGATAGAGAATGTACTGAGAGCTTCGGGAGGAAAAAAACCCAAGTCACTTACTTTTAAAGGTAAACTTATTTAACAAATGATTTTTCAATGGAAACAGTAAAAGCCAGAAGAGCTTGAAGAGATGTACTTCAAGTATTGAATAAGCACAAATGTCCATCAGGCTGATATACCCAGCAAAACTATCAGTCATGATCGAGGGTGAAAGAAAAATTCTGCACCATAAAGACAAGTTGAAAACTTACATGACTACTAAAATAGGCCTTCAAAAAAAGGCTAGAAGAGACATTCAAGCTTAAAGAAAAGCACAAGCATATCCAGGAGGACAGAAAGGAAGTATAATACCACCACAACCTACAAGCTAAATAATATACTTATGAAAGCCACCCAAACACAAAAAATGTCAGAAATCAAAAATAATTTCTCCATTATAACCCTAAATGTCAATGGAATTAATTCACCAGTCAAAAGATACAGATTACAAACATGGATTAGAAATCAAAACCCATCCATCTGCTGCCTTCAAGAAACACATTTCACCACAAAAGATAGGTACATTCTAAAAGTAAAAGGCTGGTCAAAAATTCTTCAAACAAATGGAACAAGGAAACAAACAGGGGTAGCAATTACAGTATCTGACAAAGTGGATTTCAAACCAAAGAAAATCATAAGAGATACAGAAGGATACGACATTTTATTCACAGGAACAATTCACCAAGAAGAATTCACAATACTGAACATATACACACCAAATATGGGCTCCTTCACATTCATTAAACAAACACTACAACGACTAAAATAAGAAATCAATCCCCAAACAATAATAGGGATTTCAACAACCCACTCTCAACATGAAATGGATAAATAGGCCAAAAACTCAACAGAGACACATTGGAAATAAATCAAACCCTTACTGAAATGGACCTAAGAGATCTCTATCAAACCTTCCATCCAAGCACCAAGGAATATACATTATTCTCAGCAGCAGAAGGAACTTTTTCCAAAATAGACAACATATTGTGCCACAAAACCAATCTCCACATATACAGGAAAATTGAAAGATAGCCTGTACCCTATCAGACTACCGTGGCCTAAAGCTTGGCATCCACAACACAACAAATAGCAGAAAATACACTAATTCTTGGAAATTAAACACTATGATACTGAATGAGAAATGGGTGCAGAAAGAAGTCAAAAAGAAAATTTAAGATGACCTAGAAGTGAATGATAATGAAAATACAACATATCAAAATCTCTGGGACACAATGAAAGCTTTCCTAAGAGGTAAGTTTACAGATATATAATGGAAACATCACAAGTAAATAGCTTGGCAATGCAGCTTAAAACTTTAGAGACACAAGAGCAATCCAATCCCAAAAGTAGTAGAAGAGAGACGATTAGCAAAATCTGGGGAGAAATATCTGAATATGAGATAAGGAAAAATGATACAAAGAATCAACCAGTCAAAAAGCTGGTTCTTTGAAAAAAAAATTCAATAAGATTGACACACCATTAGCTAAAATAACCAAAATCAAGACAGAAAATCCAAATTAACAAAATTAGAAATGAAAATAAGAGTCATCACAAATGTTATCAAGAAATTCAGAGAATTATAAGGTCATATTTCAAAAACTTATATTCTACTAAATTTGATAACTGAAAGAAATGAATTTCTGAGTAAGCACAACTTACCTAAATTGAATCAGGAAGTTTTGAATTATTTAAATAGTCCTATAACAAATGAAGAAATTGATGAAATAATCTCAAATCTTCCCACCAAAAAAATTGCCCTGGACCAGATGGATTCAGCACAGAATTCTACCAGACATTTAAAGAACAACTAACACCACTACTCTTTAAACTATTCCATAAAATAACATAGGAAGGAACACTTTCAAATTCTTTCTATGAAGCTAATACCATACTAATACCAAAACCTAATAAAGATACACTTAAAAAAGAAAACTACACACCAATCTCTTTGATGAATATGGATGCAAAGATTCTCAACAAAATCTTAGCAAATTGGATTAAAAAAACTATCAAAAAGATCATTCACTATGATCAGATAAGATTTTATCCCAGGCACACAAGGTTGGTTCAACATATGCAAATCAGTAAATGTAAACTATTGTATAAACCAATCCAAAATCCAAGACCACATGACACTCTTGATAGATGCAGAAAAAGCTTTTGACAAAATCCAATATGCTTTTATAATCAAAACCCTAGAAACAGGTGGAATAAAAGGAACATAATAAAATATAACATAATCAACATAATAAAAGCTGTATACAACAAGCCAACAGCAAGGATTATACTAAATGGGGAAAAACTTGAAGCATTCCCACTTTGATACGGAACTAGACAAGGCTATCTACTTCCACCACTTCTACTCAATATTGTACTTAAAGTCTTAGCTAGAGCCATAAGACAAGAGAGGGAGTTAAAAGGGATTCAAATCGGAAAGGAAGAAGTCAAGATATCTCTCATTTACAGATGATATGATCATATATCTGAGCGATCCTAAAAACTCCACCAGAAAACTCCTGGACTAATACTCAAGTTTAGCAGAGTGGTAGGTTACAAAATAAAATGCAAAAATCAGTGGCCTTCCTATACACCAAGTATTGAAAAAAAATGAAAAGCCCTAAGAGAAACTATCCTATTTACTATAGTCCCTAAAAAAATGAAATACTTTGGTATGAATCTAACCAAAGAAATAGAGACCTTTATAATGAAAACTTTAAAACCCTAAAGAAAGAAATTACAGAAGATATCAGAAGGTGGAAACACCTCCCACACTCCTGGATTGGCAGAATCAACATCATAAAAATGACTATCCTACCAAAAGCAATATACAGATTCAGCGCTATACCAATCAAAATTCCAAAGCAATTCTTTAAAGAAATTGACCAAGACAAATTCATATGAAAGCACAAAAGGCCCAGGATAGCAAAAACAATCCTGAGTAACAAAAACACTGCTGGAAGTATCATCATACCAAACCTTAATCTGCAGTACAAATCCATAGTAATAAAAACAGCCTGGTACTGGCTCCAAAATATTCATGTAGATTAATGGTATCTTGGTTGAAGAACCAGATATAAACCCACAAAATTACAGCCATTTGGTCTTTGACAAAGGAGCCCAAAAAATTCAATGGAAAAAGAACAGAATCTTCAACAAATGGTACTAGCAAAACTGGATATCCACATGCAGAAGATTAAAACTGGACCCGTACTTGTCACCATGCACAAAAATTAATTCCAAATGGATCAAGGACCTTAATATTAGGCCAGAAACTATAAAAACCCTAGTTGAAAGGGTAGGGAATTTCTTTGAGCTGGTTAAGCTAGGCCCAATAGCACAGGCACTAGAACCAATACTCAACAAATGTGAACTTATGAAATTAAAGAGCCTCTGTTCAGCTAATGAGATTGTAAACTGAGCAAAAAGGCAACCCGCAGAATGGGAAAAAATCTTCACTAACCACATATCTGATAGAGCTCTATTATCCAAAGTGCACAAAGGATTTTAAAAAACTAAACACCAAGAGAATAAATAGCCCAATTAGAAAATGGGCCTTGGAACTCAAAAGAAACTTTTCCATGGGCAAAATCAAACGTCTAACAAATATTTTTTAAAAAATGCTCCACATCCCTAACCATCAGGGAAATGCAAATCAAAACTACCCCGAGATATCATCTCACCTCAGTCAGGATGGCAAAACCCACAATACAAACAACACTAAATGCTTTAGAGGATATGGAGAAAAGGAAACTGTCATATACTGCTGGTGGGAATACAGGCTTATACAACCACTCTGGAAATCAGTGTGGAGATTTCTAAAAAAGTTAAAGATTGAAATGCCATATGACCCTGCTATACCATTACTGAGAATAATCCCACATAATGCAGAATTCACTACAGTGATATGAGCACAACCATGTTCATTGCAGCACTATTTATAATAGCAAAGTCATGGAATGAACCCAAATGTCCAACAGCTGAGGAATGGATTATGAAAATGTGGTACATTTATACCATGGAATATTACTCAACCATCAAAAATGATGAATTAACGAAATTTGCCGGGAAATGGATGGAATTAGAAAAAATTATATTGAGTGAAGTATACCAGATACAGAAAGTTAGATGCTGTATGTACTCCCTAGTAAGTGGATCCTAGTTCCAAACCCACTTAATGATATATTCAAAGGTAAATCTCTGTAATACCCACTGTAATCATAAAGGATTTTAAACAGGAGGGAAGGGGAACAAGGACTGCGAAAGAAAGGAGGTAGGGGAACATGCTTCAGTAGAGAAAATAGACCATAGTCATGTATTACATGTGAGTACCAAGACATCTGGTGCAGCTCACTCTCGATTCCTTTCCTGGTCATTTGGGACTGAACAGGTTTGATCTCACCAATCAGGGAGGGTATAGGAACTGGCAGATAGATGGTAACCATCTGGCAAATAGGACACTGACCTCCTCTCACTGCTGTATCCTACTCCTATTCTTCCATCTATCTTTGAGTCTCCTCTTATACTAAGATCTTCATTTAAACAGTCTTTTATCTTTGGTTAAGAGGTGACTTTCCATACCAATCGGGATGCAGCCGAGGGCAGTGCAGGAATAGCAAAATTGAAAGCAACAACAAACCATAATTCAGAACACCAAAGACCCTACATTAATCACCTAGAACCAAACCAGCCAAATCTCTCCCCATCCTAAAGCTCAGGGAACCTTGCGGAAGAGGGGGTGGCAATATTGTAAGAGCCTAATATCGGGAAGGACCAATGATATGCAAGATACTCCACAAAAATTAGGACTGCAGCAGCCAGAACTGGAGTTTGCCTGACCTACACAATGGCTAAATGTCAACGACCCCCCCCCCAAAGTCTAGCACGGATCACAGGGGAGAAGGCTTCAGGCAGTAGGATCCTTAGAGGCAAGGAATTAAACAGTCATAATAGAGTTCCCATGCTAACAGGTAGCCCAAAAAGGCTATGCCACTAAGTCCTGAACCCTCACTAGGGTGGAGGGACTCAGAGGGAGATTCGGCACCCACATAAACGGATACTCCAGGGGATGGGAGGGAGGAAAGGGGGAGCACAAGGAGAGGGGAAGGAAAGGGCGGGGGGGGGTGAAAGGAAGAGGGAAGAGTGGAATGGGGGACAATGAGGGAAGGGAGGGGGAAGGGGGAGAAAGAGGATGGGGTACCTATTGAACTTATATGATTAGGAAAAAAAATAAAATGTGGGAGGAAAAAAATTCAATGAAGAAAATTTTAAACATATTTGATTTACAAAAGTGGGAAGGAGGGGATGAAGAGGAGTGGGGAGGGATGAGAAGCTGGGATGAATACCCAATATGCTTGTAAAAGTAGAAGAAAAATGATTTGTAGTTTTATGATGAAATAAATAATGAATCATGAAAAAACTTTTAAAAAGTATTGAAGTATAAATAACTATAAATATACAAGGGATCAAAGAAGGCTAAACAAAATAATATTTATGATATACCCCCAACTTTCTAAGCCTTTGAGATAAAGACTGAAAATAGGTGAAATATGTGTAAGAGCAAAAGTATAAAATAGGTTTGGCAAATGACAGAGCGATCCCAGTTATCCATTAACTGCTGAGGAAGTCAGTTAACCAATCAAAGGTACACAGAGGTTTATGATTCTGTGTAAGAAAATGAAAAGACAGCTTGTCACATCTAAGACAATGGAAAGAGAATCTGTGACATCTGTACAATGCAAGTCTAAAGTTGGAATACTTAAGGAGAGGTTTTACTCCTATTCATAGGTCAAAGTTTTTACCAGAATGTAAAATACATTCCATTCCAGTAAAGCGTGAAATTTAATCCAAGACCATAAAGTAGCTACAATAAGTAAATCAAATTATATTAAAACTTATCATTATGAAACAATATTACTATTCAGTAATAAAAATAATCCATTATTAATGAATGCATCATCACCAAATCTTAAAAATGTTACAATTTAGGAAAGAAATCCTTGGTGGCATGCATGCCTTTATAAAATTAATGCTAGTGTATGTGTATGTATGTGTATGGTGGGAGTGGTGAGGGTGGTTCTGGAGACTTTCTGGCCAGCCAGCATGAGCAAAACAGCAAGCTCCTGATTCAGTTAGAGACCCTGCTCAAGAAATAAGGTGGAGAGAAATAGGGAAACATACCCAAAGTTGACCTCTGATTTTCACCTGCACTTAAGCAGTTCACACATACCTATGTGCGCATACCCTAAAAAAGTCACATGAAAGAGTTTGGTACTGCAATAGAAATCTGTGCCTTCATCTGGATGACGATTATGCAGATGTAAACATTTTTCAATATTTGTGTATGACTTATGCATTTTATTTGAAATTATATTTGTTTTTAAGAATATGGAAAGAAGATGCATAGAAAAACAAATATGTACTCAAATTTATAGAAAACATTATTGGGATTCCCAACCCTACCTCTAAAAAGGGTATATTACAGGATAAGATCAACACTTTACCAGGAAATGATAATAATTATGTTAGTTGATGTACCAGAAAGTAATTTAAAATAAAATGAAGAACTTACAGTTGAATTAAATTGTGCAGACACAACATTCTATGGACGGAAAACTTGCTTTAGTAGTTCCCTGGAATTCACAGCACTACAGATTAGGAAGATTGAAACTATCCTTTAAAACTAAGTATGAATGGCAAATGCCTATAATACCAATACTCAAGATGCTGAAGCAGAGGATTCCAAGTTTGAGGCCAAGGTGGGCTGTCTAATGAGATTTCGGAGTGAAAGAGAGAAGGGGGAAAGGGAGAAGAGGGGGGGAGAGAAAGAGACCTCTATAAGATAGAGACATTTAAAAACTACAGGTGGTTCTCTGTAATCCAACATTATATCCTAATCTTAATTCTAGATCATAGTATCAGAGAGGCTTTTTTTTTGGGGGGGGGGTGTGATGTAGCTATAGAGAATCATCTGTGCTTTTTAAATGTCTCTATCTTAACAATTTGGGGATAACAAAGGGCCTATATACACTAGCAACAAAGAATACCTAATAACTTCAATTTTGGTTTTTCAGTTAGTAGAGAATATGTGGAATAAATATTTCCAGATATTTATTTTTAAAAGGTCAAATAAATGTAAGACTATGAAATACAGAATAATGAAGAAGAGGTTAATAATTTTACCCATAAAATATTTATCAGTGTCTCAAGGATAATCTAAAATATTCCAAAGCACTAACAAGCTCTCTTTAAACCCATATCCTTTTTGTTTCCAATTAAACAGTTCTTACCACTAATTTAAAGGAATTACAAATAGTTTAGGTGGACCATTAACATTTCCTATGACTATATAATTTTAACTGAGTAACCTATTGAAAACTAAAAAACGCATTATTGATATCAAAGATGATCCAGCACTACAACATGTTTTTACTTACACACACACACACACACACACACACACACACACACACACACACACCATACTCATATTCTTCGTTTAGAGACTAATGATGGGAGAGAGGCAGAGCAATTCTTCTCAGTGATATGCCCACTGGTATACTGTCCTCATTCCAGGAAATGCCCAGACACATGTCATCAACAGGTTCCCAGGTGGGACTAAGTGAACCATAAATGCACAGAAGGATGTTGAGAGTGGAAAGGAGATGGAAGGAAGAAAGAGCTTGAAATCAAGAAAATGGGGACTGGAATGGGGATAATAAGGGGTGAAAACAATATGAATACTTCTGTAAAGCCCTAAAAAAATATAAATCAAAAAAATGCCTTTGAAAGGTCTATCTCTTAATATATCCTATAGCAACAACAATATTTTGTTTTAATAGAAAATGGTACCCTAGGCTGCTTTCCACTCTCACCGCTTGACAATGCTCCACTTTACTGTTATTAAAATGTATTTAACTCCTACAATTCAAAAAGAGGGAAAAAATACAGCTTCTTTTATTGTCAAGATATTACAGAAACAATTAAAGCACCAGTGAAATTAATCTTGAATAGGTTTTCTGGCAATTATAGCAATTACAAAATTTTTCTGAAAAGGAAGAAACATTCAATGTTTATGAAAGTTTTATACCCATGGGATAGCCACATTTAGAGCTATTTCTCACAATCCTACAAAGAGTATATAGCCCAAGAACTTTGAGACTAAAGAGAATCTTAAGGTATTTATCAGTGTAACTTATTTCTTTCTTTTTGAATTGGGGCTTTGCTATGGTTTAAGCTGCACTTGAACTCACTTGCCTCAGCTTCAGAGTGCTGGGATTATCAGCATGCTTTACCTTATCTGGTTTAGAACTACTGATTTCTAACTTATAATTTGCCCTTAAGTTCAGGTTCATTATAAAGTTTTAAGTGTCTACTATCTTCAACTAACATTAATTTTTCTTTAAAAATTTTGGCCTATTTTATAACCTATGCAAATATACAAAGTGTATATTTTAATGATTTCATCTGGTACCCACTCTCTTAATTTAGCATTTTTTCTGGTATTTGGCAATACAGAGATCAAACCTAGAGTCTTGTGCATATGAGGCAAATGCTGTATCACTGAGCTATATCCCAAGGCCTTGAGACACTATTAATTTCACATTCACAAGAGTCTTACTAAAAATAAGTAGGATTAACTTATTTTCCTATACAGTTACGTTTATCTTAACTCCATTTATCTAAAGAAGTATCTTTATGAAATCACAGTATGAGTAACATTACCATGGAATTTCTAAACTCAAAGATGTTTGGCTAACATGTCTTAGTTTTCATTGTAACTCCAGATTATCCAAAACTACACATTAAAAAGTTAAGGTAAAGTTACTTTCTTCAAATCTAAGTTGTGTAAGTACATGAGCTACTCAACCCAAACAGGAATAAGATTCTGTGTGCCCAAGCATACCCAATGTTTTCCTTCCCGCTCCTACTATTTAGAAGGCTATACCTGTCTGCCACACACCGGAATTGGTAATCTATTCCAATTATGTTGGATTTGAGGTGTTATTCGCAATGAAGAATATAAACGAAGAGTCAACAGGCAGGAAACTTCCTCAGTTTCTCCTGAGGCACAAAAGTCACTTTTCCTTCTCCAGGATTATGTGGTTCCAAGAGGAGAGAAGGAAAAGCACCCATACTCTTTTTTTCTTCCATAATTTGAGTAACTGAAGAACTACTGAATTAGTATTTTATATAAATCACATACCTCAACATCTTAAAACTACTTAGACAATTTGAACCAAGCACATGTTAAACAATGCATTTTAGAAAAACATCTCATATAATTTAATAAAGCAGCAAAATGACAGCAAAAGGTCAAGTTTGTCAAGTTCAAGGCCACTCAACAGCTTCCTGAAAACAATCTTAGAAAGATGTCCTGATGACTAGAAGATATGAAAAACATTGTGCAAACAAAGATTATTCTCTAAAAATGTTAGTTATCTTGATGCACAAGCAATAAACAAAGAGTTACTCTTTCATATAAGAAACTTCACATATTTTTAAGGTAATACATTTCAAAATGGCAAGGTAGACATCAAGTAACCAAATATTTCAAAATGAATTACAATACACTTGTAATAGTATGCCCTAATAATGCTCAGCAGACCCCTACAACCAGCAGAGAAAAGCCCTCAGAGGGATGTGTTAGAAAAAAAATCATTTATCTTACAGGAAGGATATGAAGTAAGAGTTTCTACTCTTATTTTAGAATGTCCAAGTTTTATACACATAGGAGAAATACAACAATTAGCTTAGTTTGTATAAATTCTGAAGTAAAATGACCATTTTAGATACTGTAATAGCTTTTCTTTCTTTTTAAAACACAGAATTTAAAGTAGGAGCCATGACGGCCTACTTAGTGTTTGTTTATATACATTTACTAAGAGAAATGTCATTACCTCACTACAAGATGCAACTGCTCTGTGTAAAGGTGTCAACCATTTGCTGTCTTTGGCATTAACTCTAGCTCCTGCAACAAGAAGAAAAAAAAATTGAAATATCTTACATAAACTATTTTTAATAAAGCTAAAGTAAATTATGTATAGTTCCAATTGGATAAGTAAAAATTGAAGGAGTATTTTTATACTTTCTGCCAATAAATTACCCTAAAGCTCTAAAAGTCCTTTTAAATTGATGTAATTGCTCAATAA
Organism: Typhlomys cinereus; assembly: GCA_023101885.1. Taxonomy (NCBI): domain Eukaryota; kingdom Metazoa; phylum Chordata; class Mammalia; order Rodentia; family Platacanthomyidae; genus Typhlomys; species Typhlomys cinereus. Next base: position 394,532 of record JALPQD010000055.1, read on the forward strand.
AGTATCAAATAAGTATCACTTTATACTCAAGCTAAAACAGTCACCTTTATACAGAGCAAATCCAAGATAAAAACCAGACTCCACTTAACAATACAGGTTAAAAGACTTCAATAAAGTAACATAACACTACTCAGAGATGAACTGAGTATTATTTCAAAGTTTTCATTATACTTCTTTACTAAAGAATATCTGAAAGTCAGTTCTGTAGGTGTAACAAAAACCACACTGGTAATATAAAGATACTACATGAAATGGATATAATGGTTATAGACTTAGAAAAACTTTAAAGAAATGAACCAATTCACATGTTTTCCTTGGTTACAACTAAGCTTTAAAGAATTAAAAGTCATTAAGTCAATGGGGGAAAACTACCCTTAGTAATACAATACAAGCACATTTAATAACAGCAATAATCATTTTACGTAATGTGAAAGGAGGAAACATAAACCAAACAAAAATGGCATGCTGTAGGAATATGAGAAGAAACAGTTCTAGCTCTTAGTACTGGTTACCAGGTCCTGTCCTGTAAGTAATTCTAGAAACAAATGCCAAATTCTTTGTTCCCTAGATAATGAAGAAAAAAAAAATAGAGAAATCATTCGTTGTATACTTATGTGCACAAGCCATAGCCAACTATTGCTAGAATTCATTTTTCCTAATGTTTACATAGTTTTGTACTGAGTGTGAAGAAGGTCCAGGGGATAATCAAAATACAGTGATGATTTCATGTTATAGTTCCAATTATTGCTACAGGTTTCTAAACTAGGTATATATTGTCCTTCTGAATCTAAGATTTCTTAATACTGTATTACAAAGATATTCATAAAATAACCCTAGTTCCAATTGTACAATATGTTGATGGAAGATTTAAAAACTTTGAACATGGAGAATATAAAACAGAAATGGAGAAAATAAATATATAGAGTAAAATTTTGAGAACAGTTGAGCTCTTTGTAGGCAGTCAACAGTGAGGACATTGAAGGAATGAAGAGTTAATGAGAGACCTTTCAAGAATCTGAGTGAAGGAAAGGGGGTCAAGCAAGATGAAGCAACCACAGAGATCAGTATGTGAATTTTTAAGATATTTTATTTTGTGGATCTAACTTGGAGCTCAACATATATATTAGGCAAGAATTCTACAACTAAAGCATCTCTATGCAGAGACATTTAACTGTGTAATAAACATTTGGGCAACTACCTGTCATGCAATGTGAAGACCAAGATGGTTAAAGCAGAAATGCTTTAGGGATTTTAGGAAAATCGGTCTGTTTTGGGTACAAAGAACACAGATTTATCAATATTTGAAATTGAAGGCTGGAATTCTGGAGTTAATGAAGGGTGATAGAAAAACTGGAGTTCTTTATTCTCTCATCTGCTTAGAAATTCAATGGTTCTTGATAATGTACATAATTCTTTGTACAAATATGTACGTTCATGAACATGTATATCTATACACAGCAGAAATGCAGACTGGTAAGGGATTGACATACACACGTAGAATAGACAGTACACTGGATTAACAAGGGCAAAGAATGAGGCTTCATAAATGACCTCAGGAAATTTGTGTTAAGGTACTGACAAAAAACAAGGCAGCTTTCTATGTACTGATACAGCTTTAAGAAATAAAAGTGGAAAGAGCAGTAACTAAGAATAGTACGTTCCACTTTTTAGAATTAAAAAAATTGTGTGCATAATGATGTACAGTTGTGTGCAGGTACACATGCTTGTGAACATGTGTGCAAAGGTCAAAGGAAGATATCAGGTGACCTGTTCTGTTGCTCTCAGCCAGGGTACCTCACTGAAACGAGCTAGACTGGCAGTCAGTAAGCCCGAGTGATCCTCTAGTCTATGTCCCTTAACTTGCTGAGATCATACTGGTTTTTTTTTTTTTTTTTAATGTGGTTGCTGGGATCTGAACTCAGGTCTTCATCCTTGCAGACAAAAGCTCTTACCCACTGAGTCTGTAGTTCCCTTCCTATGGTTTACTCTTAATTAGAAACAGGAAAAGATAAGTGTACCTTTACATTTGTCTCATGGGTATTGACACACTAGAGAAATGACGAGACATTAATAAGACTAAGTGCCTAACAATATATTTGTTTATACGGTACACTGAAAATTGGTTGTTAGGGTTTCTCTTCATGTTGCTGATTAAAACTGAACAAACAACTTAAAGGAACATAGGGTTTATTCTTGCTTATAATTCAATTCTTGGTTACAATTCATTGTTCAGATTGGCAGGAAAGTTCATACCAACATCAGTAGCTGTGGGAACTAGCCAACCATATCCACAGGACTTGCTGAGAGAGGAAAACTTTCTCCTTTGCCAGAATGCCTGCATGCCAATATACCAAAGCATGCTAAAGTGCTAAACCAGTTTCCTCCATATTACCTACTTTCCCAGAGAATGCCCCAACCCACCATAAGCTGTGGGCCCAGCTCACAAGTAGATGATCTCACAGACACTTGCACAGGGCTTGCCTCCACTGCTAATTCTTCACAGATGTGCCCTGAGCCTCAGCTTTCAACAGTCACACTGACACCTGTATCTGGCTGACATACTGGTTATATAAACAAGTGGACAGAAAGGCTCCTTTACTGCTATTTTGCAGCACTCTACTCATCTTCACTGTAATTTTTTTATACATGTACAGAATATTCTTTTTACTGAAATGTTGCATATGCAAACAATGAAGTATATTTAAGAGAAAATAAAAGGGATGGCCATCAAATCCATCAAGTTGAATTCAAATACAAACTAAATGGAAATTGATCAGAAATATAAAGAGTTTTTCTTTAATTGATTTAATTTCTTGAATATGGACATCAGATACGCAACTACAGAAATCTAATAGTCCACTAAGGAGACCAAGATTTAAAAGGAAAAGACCTGTTCATTGTCTTGCTTAAAAGACTGCTATCTTTTTTTTAAACTCCGGGTTTATTCTGAATACACTAATCAAATGTTTTAATTCACTGGAATGTATGATAAGTGATAAAATGAGGTTACCAATGAAAAAGGTACAAGGCTAATTTATGTGATTTGTATACTAACAAATACAATACAATCATGCACACTACCAGAAGCAGTAGCTGGCTTTATTCCTAAAAAAAGAACGAACAAAAAAAGTAGGACGATTCACAAGCATGGTAGCTTAACAGATTCCCAAAGTCCTTTTCAATGAATGCTCTGAAGGTAACAGATTTCTATTCTATGCAGACTAATAATAATTATATGTTAACACTGGAAAGTCATCCTAGAAATGGAAGAAACATAGCCAAAATAAAGTTAACAGTATAACAGCTAATTAGAGAATAGAAAACAAGCAAGGAAGGTTAACAAGGGATATAGAAAAAAAGAAAAAGATGTAAGAAAAAGAAAAGAAAGGAGAAGGAAGAAAAGAAATTATATTATTTAAAGCATGAAGTAGTTGTTATAGACAAAAAAATTTTAAAAATTAACACCCTCTGGGGGCATCATCACACGCTCTATAGATGACAGAAGATAAACTTACTGGTTAATAAAGATTATGTTGAATCACTAAGATTAGTATCTTTACCATTTCCTATTAAAACAGAAAGTATAAGCTAGCAGCCTCATCTCAATTGCTAATGTTAGATTACCAGCAGACCTTTGGGTAAGAGAAATCACTGAAGAAAAAAAAGAAAACTGGTGACAAATAAAGTGATTTAAGGAAGATATCCTTAACTAGTATTTACAGAAAATCTCTCAAGTGCCAGGAGCACATTTCACTGAACAATCAATGTATCTTTATTAGAGTCCTCAAATTGATGCATTTTTCTTTCTTTTTCAATTTCATTGTGTGTGTGTGTGTGTGTGTGTGTTAGAGGGCACAGTATATGCCTATGGAGGCACAAGGGTGACTTCGGGATTGCTTTGCAGGCCACTATCATTTCCACTTGGGAGTTTTTACGTGGGATCAGGGATCTGAACTTAGGTACTTTGCTTGCAAAATAGTCTTACCCCTGAGCTATCTTTCCAATCCCATGCATTCTTCTTATGTAAGCAACCAAAGTACAATCCATATTTACACATAAATATCACACTAATAATGAATTCAAATAAAAAGTATAATTTCAAAATGTAATGCTTTTATTTTTTCAATTGTTATAGTCTTATTATTGTAGCCCAGACTGGCTTCAAATTTCAGGACCTTTTGTATCTACATATGGAGTGCTGATACTATAGACATGTGCTATCATATATGAATAACATTTTGCTTTTGAAAGAAAAGGTTACTTAATGTGGGATTCCCAAAATAAATATCTAGCTTATCTGGAGAAAAACAAGGTAATTATCAAGAAACAAGAGAAAAATGTGATTTATTAACTCTATTCTGGGTTCTAGACTGCAATTCAGTGGCATACAGTTCTGCACTAATATTAAGATAGCCTATCTGCTATTTCTGTGAAATCAGTAGGCTGAGTGATTTTTTAAAAACATACTATCATAATCTGAAATTCTTAGCATGAAACTTCACACTCATTAAATAAATGTTTGAGTGACTTCAAAATTCGTATGTTAAAATTCTAACACCAAAATGGTAACAGGAAACGAACCCTTTGGAAAGTAGTTAAGATGGTAGAACATGCGTGAATGTAATCAGTGCCCTTATGTCATTGTTTAAATGTGAACTGTCCCCCACAGGCTCATATGTTTTTACTTCTGGCTGACGTTAACATTTGGGAAGGTGGAACTTAGCTGGAGGAAGGCATATTACAGGGTGGTTAACCTTGAGGATGGCTAGTCCTGCCCCTTCCTCTGTTCTTTTTTCCCTTATTTCCGTTCCCTCCCTCCCATTCTTCCCCTCCCTTCCCTCTTTTCCCTCCCACTCTCCCTTCCTCTTCTCCTCTCCCTCCCTCCTTCCTTTCCCTTCTTTCCATCTTTCCCTCCCTCCCTTCCTCTTTCTCCTTTCCTTCCTCCTTCCCTCTTCCCTCCCTCCTTTCCTTCCCTCTCTTCCTCCTTCCTTTCCCTCCCTTCCTCCCTCCTTTCCCTCCCTTCCTCTTTTCCTTCCTTTCCTTCCTCCCCTCCCCTCCCTCCTTCCCTTCCCTCTCCTTCCTTCCCTTCTCACTCCTTCCTTTCCCTCCCCCCCTCCCTCCTTCCCTTCCCTCTCCTTCCTTTCCTTCCCTCTCCCCTTCCTTTCCCACCCCTCTCTCCCGCCCTCCTTCCTCTTGCTCACAGTCTGTTGCTTGCTCAGTTTGGCTTCATGATAGCTACAGTCAGCTGAGTCACCTTCAGCTTCTGCTACCTGCCATGCCTTTTCTGCCATAATGGACTGTATCTCCTCTGGAACTGTAAGCCAAATAAATCTCACCGTTTCCCCTTAAGTTGTGTTTGAATGTTGTCTCACAACAGAAAGAGTAATTGCAACACCTTATAAAAGAGGTCCCAGAAAATTTCTTCCATTCATTCACCACGTGAAGTTACAATAAAAAGATGCTGTTTATGAATAAAGAAGTAGGCCTTTATTAGACACCTATCAATTGGTGCCATGATCTTAGACTTTCTAGACTTTAAAACTGAGATAAATTTCTGTTGTTTATAAGCTACCCACTCTATGGTAATCTGTTATAAAAGCTCGAATGGATAACTTGCTCTTCTTTAATGTTATATAGATAAGGTAGAATTTTTATTATCTATGCTGAGAAGCTTTGAACTACATAAACAATCTACAAGCTGCCAGCTGCCCAATTTGTAAACTCTTACCAGAACCAGCTATGTTTATTTAGCTATATTTAGATATATAAGCATTAAGTATGTAGCTTTTATATTACAACAGAGTTGAGTGGTTGCCAGGGTCTACATGGCCTGCAAACATTACTGAACCTTTTGAAGAAGTTTGCCAGTTGGTAGTAGGCACTAGTCAAGTCATTCCTATTTTCCTATGTATGTGCAATAATTGCAAGTCACGTCACTAATGTTTTCCAAACTTGAGTTCCAGAGGAGATATAGTCCTTTATGAGGAAAAGGCACGGCGGGCAGCAGAAGCTGGAGGTGGCTCAGGTGACTGCCGCATCATGAAGACAAACTGAGCTAAGAATTTCAGAATATGATAGATTGTTAAAACTGAAAATGGATCATAAGGGTCACTAACAAAGTCCTTTTTTTTTTTTTTTTTTAACAATAATTGAGGTTTCAAAATTAGTGTTTCTTTCTAATCAGAATTTGGTGACTATTTAGATTAAGCAGAAACCTGCTTTGAGACCTGGAGCCAAAAGAGTGGTACTGATTTGAGACACTAACTGCAAAATTCACTTCATAGCAAATATTGTTTAACCTAAGATACATTCATTTCCTAACCCCCCTCCCCTACAAATGCACTATAGGAGGTAGGGATTATGATTAACAAAATGAAAATCCTGGCTCTTGGGATAGCCCAAAACAAACACAATACCCTTCTTATTCACAAATCTTGGAATCATATTATATCCAAGTATATGATTTCCAATTAATTTAATTCTAGACTAAAAATTTTATTTGACTTTGTTTTTTTTTTCCATTTTCATATGCATGTGACTGTGTGTATGTATGTTTGCAAGTATGTGGGTACACATGTGTGCACACAGGCATGTACATTATGTACACATGAGTGTGGAGGCCTAAGATTGATACCAAGTCATCCTTGATCACTCTTAATCTTATTCTTTTGAGGGTGGGTTTCTAATGAAACCCAGAGTTCACAGGGCAAGTCTGGCTAGTCAGCTTGCTCTGGGAATTCCCAGGCTTCATCTTCCAAGGCTGAAATTACAGAAATTATAAGTGCCCTTCCATGCCTTCCTGGCATTTTACATGGCATATGGGCAATCTGAACTCAGGTCCTTTTGTTTGCATGGCAAGTGCTTCAAATGCTGAGTCATTTCCATAGTTCCTGAACTACAAATTTAAAAAGTAACTATATTCTAAAATAATCAAAACAGTAATTTAATATGAAGAAACATCATCTTTAATAAGGAAATAGTTACAACCATAAAACATGAAGATGCCTATTAATCAAAGAAAAATAAGTACCAACTGCCAAAATAGGAGAAAATACTGAGTGGAGTGAAATTTCTTCAGATGCTGGGAAACCTACTGAGGCCTCTAAAAGGGCAAGTTTGTATATGGTGTTTACATGACCCTTTCTTTTTACTGTGTCCTAAAATCTTTCATATGACTTAGAGCTGTCTGGGTAATCACTCCACAAAAAAAAAAAAAAAAAAAAAACTATAGGTTTGCTTGGAGGCTTGTCTTAGTGAAATATTCTTCATAGGTGTGCCTAAAGGCTCCGTTCTCAATTGTTAAGTAAATGTGTAGAACTGTCATTCACTCCCCCTCATTACTCCCTGTATAAAACCATAAGGTTGTTGCTTGGTTCCTGGTTCCTTCTTCAGCAGGAACCTAATTGAGGAAGACCCATATGGAGTAGAACCATTCCCTAGGAAGGTAGACAAACCAGGAAAGTTGGTGACGAGCTAAAATTTATGCTTTGGTTTTTGCTCCTTTCTCAGCTTTTCATGTGGATATGTATAGCCAGTTCCCCCAGCTTTTGCTGGTAAAACTCTCCCGCCATAATTGACAATAACTTGCAATAAACATGACTAAAAGCATCCCTTCCCATTCTCATGCTTGGTCATGTATTCATTATAGCGATGGAACAGAAGACAAAGACAGAGGGTTACAGGCAATCACCAGCAGCAATAGTAGCTTAAGCTACTACTGACTTGAAGAGCTGTCAAGCTACCTTAAGACTTTATGGAACATCAACTCAGGATCTAGTTAAATATAAACATAGCTTTAGATTTATGATTTTATTCCTAATTTGTTAGAGTTTTAATTTTTAATTGTTAACTTGGAAATAAGAATTGTAGCAATAGGAAACAATACATTTGCTTTCTTTTATCACTTGCTTAATGCTCTTCTATCCTTCACTTACATCCCCCACCCTAAATTCTCTTATTCTTCTAGTAAAGATGTGGGAAAGTTTAGACCAAATGTGAATAAATTCCTAAAAAGCAGACTAAACTTATATTGTTGTAAGTATACATTACCAAGTGCCACTGAACTACCACATCTGGAGGTTCTAACACCTACAAACTCAGCAAATTGAGGCTGAAAATGTTTTTATACTGTATACAGTGAAGATGTAGACTTAAAAAAATCACTACTTTCTAAACAACACAACTATTTACACATCTTTTACCTTGTGTTGGGTTTTGTGAGTGTGTGTGTGTCTGTATCGCCTTTACCACTTTCCATTACTTTGCTTTCTGAGACAAGCTCTCTAAATGAACCTAAAGTTTGCTATTTTGGCTAGGGGCAGCTGAGCAGCAAGCCCTAGGGATTCTTCTTATCACCACTCATTTGTGGGCTACAGATACTCATTGCTGAGCCTGGCATCTTATTTTAAGTGGGTGCTGAGTATTCAAAGTCTTGCACATCTAAAATATCTTCCTGGCTCTGATATTAGGTTTTTAAAATAATCTAAAGATGGGTTTTAGTAAACAGAAGGATGTACGTGGATTATATTATAAAATGGTATTATACCAGTCCTCTGGTTACTCAGGAACTGGATCCACTCAGAATCAATTAAATATTCAGCAATATTCTAGGTAGTATGAATTAGTATCTTGGGGAGGCAAAATAAACTCAGTTTTGCCTTTTTGGGAGTTTTACCTTAGTGGGAAAGAAAATGACAATGAACAGAAAGTTATTTGTATTATTTTGAGTGTCTGGTGTGCTTGCACGTATGTGCACGTGGAGTACAAAGGCTGACAATGAGTGCTGGATGTCTCCTTGATTATTCTCAACTTTATTTACTGAGGTGGAGTTTCTTGTTAAACCAGGAGTGAGCCGCATTGAGTAATCTGCCCAGGTGATCCCGTTTCTCTACTTCCTGAGCACTGGGGTAATAGACAGGTAGTTATGCCTGCACAACCTTTATGTGGATGCTGTGGATCCAAACGCTGGTGTTTATGCTTACATGGAAACACTCTACATAACGCAGAATCATCTTCCCAGCTACAGATTTTAACTTTCTTATGAATTTGTAATTGCAAAATTTTAACTAAGGCTACTATTTAAGAAGATCATCATACAAAAGATAAATTTAGCTACTTTCATACTTTACCAAAACCAAATAACTAAAATACTCTGGCTAGGACAAAAATATTTCTAAACTCTTCTTGAACACTGCTTTGGGATTGTTAGCAGTGTGATGAAATTTAAAAGCTATTCAATTACGAGAAAATTCTAGTGTTACTTCATAATGTAAAGGCTTAAATAATTTAGGGGAAGGCTAAAAGATAAGAAAAATTTTAAAGGACAGATTTTTTTGTATCCTAGACTGGCCTCAAATTTACTATATAAGCCAAGGATGACCTTGAGCTCCTGATCCTCCTGCTTCTCTATCTTTTGAGTGCTGGTATGTGCATCACCACATTCAATTTAAGCAATGCTGGAGATTACATTAAGGGCTTTATGTATATTAGGAAATCAATGTATCAACTTAGCTATATCCCTATTCCATGAAACATACCTTTTTTTCCTCCACATGTGTGTATGTGTCGTTGGCCTATGTATGGGTGCATGTGAACATGTGTATGTGGAGGCCAAAGAAGTCAAGTGTCTTCTTTGATCACTTTTCACTTTATTAAGGCAGGGTCTCTTAATTATACCTAAGATAGGCAGCTTGATCTGGCAATATCCCTGTACATGAATGCTGGTATTACAGGTGAAGCGTTACACCTACCTGGCTATTTTGTGGGTTCTAGTAATCTATTCATTATGCTTGGAGGGCAAGCACCGTTATCTACAGAGCTATCTCTCTAGCCCAAAGCAGAATTTCTTAAAAACTTTTTAATAGTCCTCAAAAGGTAATTAAATGAAAACTACCTACTTATCTTTTGTGCATATATACTCATGTATGGATACTATTTGTGTGTGTGCACATGTGTGCATGTGGAGGCCAGAGGTGCCTTCTTCACTGCTCTTCACCTCATTTTTTTTTAAATTTTTATTCATTTTTATTCAATTGTGCGTGTGTGTGTGTGTGTGTGTGTGTGTGTGTGTGTGTGTGTGTGTGTAGAACCACAGGCGAATTCGGGAACCACCATGGACGCCTTCACCTCCTCCTTGTTTACTCTGCCCCGGGATTCACAGGCTCCGCCCTACCAGGACCAGAAACGCAGGCCGCCCCCGTCTGCCCAGTGTCTATACCGGGGTCTAGGATCTGAACTCAGGACCTTCTGCCTGCAAGGCAGAGGCTTAACCCCTGAGCCACCTCTCCAGCCCCTCCACCTCATTTTTTGAGACAAGGTCTTTCAAACAACCTGAAGGTCACCAATGTCCATCCCCTCGGTACTGGTATTACAGTTACAAGTGCACACTGCTATGCCCAGATTTCTATAAGAATGCTTGATCTGAACACACATTAATGCTTTCATGAAAAGCAAACAAACAAAAAACCTTGTCAACCGAGCCATCTCTTTTACGCTAAATAAAAGCTATTTAAAAAGTGTTGTTGGCACTGCCTTGAAATATTATGTATGAACAGAATTTTGCTTGCTTTTTAACCCTAGTTTGATGCATTTGGTCTGAGCCGCCATTAATCTCCCCCTTTGGAAAAATTCCCTTTATAGAAATGGAAATGTCTCCTAGTAAATGTGTATTCCATAAGGCTTGTCACAAACACAGTGTCTTTTATACCACTTATCTTCCTTTTATTATTCTTATCTACTTTTTCACTTCCCCAGAGTATCGGAAATTTTTAATTTACTGTGAAATTATGTGTGTTTACACACACACACAATATATATATAATCCATAAGGGTAACAATCTTTGTTCCATTCTTTAATGTACTCTGAGTACAGGACAGGATATATGATCAGAATTTGTAGAATAAAGAGGTTTCAGCTTATGAAACAATTAATAAGGTTTTGAGGTAGTCAATTAGGCCTGAGAAGCACTAATTATGATATATAATGAACAGAAGATATCATACCAGATAAAATAAGCAGTTCGATAATTTCTGCATCTCCAAGATAAGCAGCAGCATGTAAGGGGGTTCTCTTTTCATTGTCCTGTGAAGAGAGGAGGTGTTAGAACATAACTTTTAAAACAATTTTAAAACAGTTTAAATGAAGAAACTATCAACTATGAAACTATTAGTTCTACAACTTTATTCTGCAAGTCCTATTATTAAAGAGTAGTTCCTTGAAAAAAAGAAAAAACTTAAAAAAGTATGTAGTTTTAAAATAGTGGCTTGAAGAGCATTCCTACACTGAAAATAGAAAATAAATTCAAATTCAAAGATTCTCAGCATTGACATGACACCACAAATGGAAGCTTCTTTATGAAAAATTTCATTTTACCTGTAAAATTATTTAAACGATTGTCCACATCTATCTTCAGATTATGTGCATTAGGTATAAGCAAAACGATTGATTTGGGTACTATTCTCAAAAAAAAATCTATAAGTATGGAAACATTAAAAAATCTGGAATCTGGCACACTCTGGCCTCAAGCATTTTGGGTAAGAGAAACTCAACCTATGTAAGTTCATCAGGGGGCTGGAAAGGTGGCTCAAAGAGCCTTTGCCTTGCAAGCAAAAGGACCTCAATTTATACCCCAGAACCCATGTAAAAATACCTGGTGGAAATGAATATGGCCTGCATTCCTGTAAGGCAGAGTCTGAAAAACCCCAGTGTAAGGCAATAATTATCCAGGATAATTCGTGCTGTCTACAAAGGCACCTCCATAGGCACAACACTCAAGAACCATTTTCTACACACACACACACACACACACACACACACACACACACACACACACACACAGACAGAAAGAGAGAGAGAGAGAAAGAAAGAAAGAAAGAGAGAACAGCATAAAGTAAAAATATGTATGTCAAAGAAACAGTTTTCTAAGCTTTTTTTGAATAATGCCTATATTGATTGCTGTTCAGATGAATTTCTTTTACATACTATTCTTTTTACCAATACAACTCCACAATTTTAGAACAGTTCAGAATTGCTGACTTAAGTAATACAAACTTTAAAAAAAATCAGATCATTTGTCAACTGAAATGTTTCCCCATAAATATTCACAACTTCACAAAGAGAAAATTCCTTTGATGAATTAGAATTATCCTTTAAAGCAATTGTAAGGATTTTTTAAATAGTTCTGGTGATTCATCTTCCATACCCCAAATAAACGCATGTTTTAATATATAAAATACATATCCTTCCAAATCTTCCTCAAAGAAAGTAAGTTACATTTAATATATGGTTTCATAAACGCATGTTTTAATATATAAAATACATATCCTTCCAAATCTTCCTCAAAGAAAGTAAGTTACATTTAATATATGGTTTCATAATTCTCCTCCTTCAAAGCAAGTTCTCCAGTTAGAGAACTAGTGTAGTAAGTAATGTCATATTCAGGGTTTTTTTTTTAATTAATAAAGCCCATCTAAAATTACTATCCAATGTTATTGACTTGGCTGTAACTTGAAAATCTACTTCTTTAAAAATATTTGTAATTTATGTCCAATATTTTTGATAAAGGCCTTTGTGACAGATCATTAAGCACTTTCCATATATTCACATGTCTATAGAAAGAGCCTGCCCACATGGGGAGAGGAAGTATTTCTAAATTACCTTGAAATTATGTTCAGTGTTGCTGCAATTAGCCTGCACTGTTGCTGATAAATTCACACCCAAAGGCTTATAGAGGAACAAAGGGTTTTATCCCAGCTTATGATTTTTCATTACAGTTCCTTGTCCAGCTTGGAGGGGCGCTCACACCAATACCAAAGACTGAGGGAACTGGCCACAACAAATCCACAGGACTACTGGAAGAGGGACAATCCTTACTTGCTAGACAGGCATGTCTGGCCAAATATATGACCTCCTTAGCTGCTTCCATCTTATTTATCTGCCCAGGGACTAGTCCCACCCACATGGGCTAGACCTTTAATTAACTATTCAATCTCTGGTGGGTTCACACTGGGCCTATCAACCACTAATTCTTTATAAATGTACCCAAACTACAAATCCTTAGCTATCAAGTTGACACCTATATCTAACATGTATCAACAGATGCCCCCAGGAAGCAGGAAGAATGCAGAGAAATTACCCAACACATGCTGAAAAGCAACACAGAAATATCTAGCTAATATGAAACTATGATTTATTAGAAGCTGAGTACTATTTCAAACATCTTTATAAAAAGGCATTCTTCATGTTACTTATTAACCAAGCAAACTATCCTAATATTAAAATATGATCAGACATAATCAAATTGAGTATCACATCTACTGCAGTGGATCAATCTCATATGTGACACTGAAAATGAGTCACCTGAGTGTAAGAGATGTCTGGAAATCTATGACTCAATGCCTTGAATCCTACTAACATATTTTATGAGTCATGTGAACATAAATTTCCTCTGTACAAAACAAACTAAAAGAAAGACTGTTAGTTATAAAAGGAAAAAATACTGATTTTATTCTACTTTACTATAGTTAAACACTGAAAATTAGACAATAACATATGTAAGATTCCTTCCACCAAACTGTACTTAAGTGGGAAAAAGAGACTTCTCTTTATACAAATAATTTCATTTCAAGGACCTTTTATAACATAAAAAATTCCAATCCATATGTGAAATAAATGATCAAGTGTATTTATTGAATCATGTGGGAAATAAAATGCTGGAAACAATTTAGATGTCCTCCGAATGACTGCAATAATGAAACACAAAAACAAGCTCTTAATTATCCTTAATTTAACTGATTCACACAATTAACCAATATTCTCAGTTTCCTGGATAAAATGAATAATGATTTTTGTTCATGAAGTACTTAAGTAATAGTCTCCTAATAAACTCACATTCTTGCTCTTACAATGGATGTGTTTCCATAACTGTGCTAACTGTACTTATCCTAATTGTATCTTAAATAGCACAGTTTTATCAATGAAAACAGGAAGAACCAAATTACTTCACCATTGACAGACTAAATGCTATAAGACTGAATAAAAGCAAGTTACCAAAAAAATCAATCAATTAATTAAATTAAGAAAAAAAGTGCTACTGAATTGGAGGTGGGTCAAACAACTAAAACACTAAGAGACACCATAGAGTAAAAAAAAAAAACAAAAAAACTTCAGGGGTTTTGTGCAAAGACTACTTTGCCCAAGAGAGGGTCTCCCCCTAGATCCCTAAAAAGGCTATGTAGTCCAGGCAGTTCTCATATTCAACATCCTCCTGCCTCTCTTTCCTAGTGCTGGGATTACCGGCATGTGCCACCAGCAGTACAAAATGGTATAAGGGCCGATTTCTCATATCACTTAAACTCAAAATAAGAGGTACAGAAAGCATATGGTAAGCACAGTCTACAAAACAATCTCTAATACACAGTATCAAATAAGAAATGTTGGATCCAAGCCGCTGTGTATAAAGCGTTTACATACACTAAAGCTTGAGAATATGCATTAAGTATCTTTGGAATACTATTCAATAAATAATGCAGTTTCTGACTCTGGAGAAGAAAACTGGAAGAGCAGTTTTTAAAGTATGAATGGGAGTTTTTGTAAAGTATTGTTAGAGTTCTTACCATGTACATATTTCGAAAATTAAAATTAAGGATGTCAATAAAATGGCTGAACAGAGTTGTCTGTCCTCCAACTTTTTTTTCCCTCCAAAAGAAAGAGACTAAAACGGAGAGTAATCAACTACATTTTTACTGGAGTGTGAAATGTAGTGTGTGGAGATGTAGAAACACACTACGGAGTAGCAAGAAGTATTGAGATCCCCAAGTACTATGAAAACCCCCAAAAACACCTACAGATAAGAGTGAAGATCTTGAGGTTTCCTAAATTGTCTCCTCCATCATGATTATCTGAGAATGAGGTTTGATTTCTCCTTAGGGGAAACAAAAAGTTTGTGATCTCAATGGTCCCCACTGCCCCTGCAGATGACTACACAGAAACATCCTGTGGTTCTTCAAAGGTCCTTAACAATTTGGAGAGTTCCCTGGAATTCATGGGGTTAAATTACTTGAGTATATGATGTACATCCACCATAGTCTACCACCATAATCTAGGCTGTTCTATATTGAAACTAGACCTGCTGTTAGAGTGTTTCCTTCCCTGAGAGATAGCAGTCACAATGCATTTTCCATCTGAGACTACTACCATTCTACCATGCTCATATGGATGACTACAATGCCATAACTCAGCTATACAAACGTTGTGCAATGCAGAAAAGCTGACATCCTAACTTCAAAATCCATTCAGTGTCCCATACAAAAGGAAAGGCAGCCTTGAACAGAGAAAAGGTCAGTACAACCAAGCTTGGTCCTACACTCACTGAGGTGATTGCAAAGCTGGGATACCACCACATTCACATAAAACAAAAGAACAAACAAACCCCAAAACCTAAAACACAGAGGAAAAAAAAAAAAAAAAAAACCTTTCCAATAAAGCCCAAAACTTTAGTAATAAAAAACAAACAAACTACTAAAACAATAATGCTATATTATTAGATTGGCCTTACATGAAACACTTAAGGATTAAATCCAGAAATGAAAGGATGACAACTACCATTACACAAATATGCAAAACCATAAAATATATGCAGAATAGGTGTACAAATGAAAAAGAAAAGGGAAGCAAACTTTACTACTACTACTACTACTACTACTACTACTACTACTACTACTACCACTTAAAAGTACCTCAAGGGTTAATATAATTGTCAACTCCACAAAAATCTAGAAACACTTTGGAGATGAGCCTTTCGCTATGATTGTAGAGGACTATGTTAATTACATTAATTGAGGTAGGATGACCTACTAACTGCAGGTGGCACAAGTCTCTGGATGGGATCCTATATTGTCGAAATAGAGAAAGGAAATTGAGTAGCAGCAGCATTATTTCCTGCTTTCTGACTGTGGATAAAATGTGACCAGTTTTTTCAAACTCCTAACACCTTTAATTTTCCACCATGAGGGATTTGAACTGTGAGCCAGAATAAACCCCCTTTTCTTTTGAACAGTTTTTATCAGAGTATTTTATCACAGTAACAAAACAGTAACCAAGATAAGCACTAAACTAAAAACGTTAACAGTAAAAGAAAAAAAGACACGAAACAATCAACAAGAGCTTATTGTAAACAATAACTATGAATGTAAATCAATTAAGTTTCCCAACTAAAAGGAACACATTAGCTGAAAGAAAATTTAGTTGATCAATAAAGGTGCATACTCTACAAATGAAGGTATGAAAAAAGATATTCCAAATAAATGGAAACCAAACTGTGTAAAAGTAGCTATATTCATTATCAGATAACAAACTTTAAGTTAAAAATTTTAATAGGCAGGCAAGTCATTATATGGTGACAGATGGGTTAATTCAGGAAAAAGACATAACAAATGCGAACATATGCATGTAGCAAATCGTGGACCATCCACATACACAAAAAAAATATTATTATACCTTAAGGGACAGACAAACTTTAACACAGTAATAATTGGTTGCTCAATACCGTACTGTTCTCTCTGGAAAGACCATCCAGATAGAAAAATCAACAAAGAAAAAACAGGAGACCAAGTGGAATTAACACATTTACAGAACATTCCATCTCAGAGCTGCAAAACACACACCACACTGTTTAAAGAACACATAATATCAATCTGGCAGGATATTATAAGCAAAGTATGGACTAAAATCTCTTTATCAACAAAGAAAAATATTCTGAATGAAATATTAGCAAAATAAAGTAATATATCGAAAAACCGCATTACAAATTATCTTAGTCACTTATCTTACTGTTTTGGAATGTGTCTATCAAAAGTAAATGAACGAGCTCACAATTCCAGGTTACGCAAAATCCATTATAGCAGGGAAGTCACAATAGCAGCAGCAGCAGCAACAACAGTAGCACTAGCAGCAGCAGATTGTGATATCACCACATCCATAGCTAAATGCCTGCCTCCCTACTTGCTTTTTTCCATTTTTACATAGTCCACATCTCTAAAGTATCAGGATGACAGTTGAGACAAACCATCACAACAATCAACTGATATTTATTCTAAAATTACAATATTCATACATCTAGAATCAACTAATGTCTTGACAAATGAAAAAAATCATATAACCATCATATTTAATGAACCTATTCATGTTTCCTTTAAAATTCTAAGCAGGCAAAAAATAACCTTAACTTGCTAAATGCTACCTGCAAGACTATACCTGACATGCTGTGTGATGGTTAAGGCTAAATGCTCTTCTTCTGAGATAAGTGAGGTAAGAATATCTTACTTTCACAAGTTCTATTCAGTAAAACAAGAAATAAAAGAATATAAGGAAGGAAGTAATAAAATTATTCATATTTTGTACATGAAGAAAATCCCAAGGAACATACAAAATGTCCTAGAATGGGCTGAGTTAAGTTGCTATATGCAAACTCAATATACAAAACACAATCACATTTCTACATACTAAAACGAGATAAAAGGCTAAACTGCACCATTTGAGTAGCACAAAATGATAAAAAGAAAAAGAAAGACAACTCAGTTGGAAGAGTGTTTAAAAAGCATGCATGAAGTTCTTAATTCTATCTCTATTCCAACCCTGCATAAACCAGGACTGGTGGCACATGCCTGTATCTCCAGCACTTGGGAGATGGAACATTATAAATTCAAGGTCATGCTCAGCTATAGGAATATCCCAGGGATTCAACGGCCAAATAGCCTAGCCAAAACTGTTAAGCTCAAGAGCTATGAGACCCAGACCCAAAGTAAGATAGATGGCTCCTGTCATGGTTTGAATGTGAACTGACCCTCAAAAGCTCACGTTGTTGTTTCGAGTACTTGGTTCCTAGATGATGGTGGTATTTGGGAAGGATATGGAACCTTCCTTGCTGAAGGAAATATGTCACTGGGGATGAACCTTGACTGTAGTTAAATGCGCTCCACTTCCTTTCTCTCTCTTACTGCTTTCAGATGGTGCTATGACATGAGCCAACCTTCTACTTCTGCCAACATGTCATCTACTATGTGTTCCCTACTATGATGGATGCTATCTCCTCTGGAATTATAACTTAATACTTGATCACAATATTTTTTCACAGCAACAGAAAACTAACTGCAACAATATCTAAGATATGATATCTGAGGTTATTTTCTGGCCTCCCACACACATGCATACACATACACAAAAAGACTTATTAGAGCATATAACAAAAGCAATAACTAAAAAAGTTAAATCCTTAACTACATTATAAGTAAAACCTCTTGTTCAATGATACTATGAAGAATTAAAAATAGGGAAACTGGAATAAAGAATATAATTTCTAATATATATAGCTCCAAAGACACTCATTCAGATTATGAAACGAACTATTGCAAATCAATCAGAAAATTCAAAAGAAAAATGAACAGAAGCTTAACAGGTATTTCATAGAAGAGTTGGCTGTTTATATACATGTCTAACAAATTAAAAGGAGCTCAACAAAAGCAAACAAAATGTTACAAACCAACATATAAGAAAACCAACCAGTTTTTCTCTGCCATAGTTTGAAAATAAGTTGTCCCACTTGAGGTTAGTTAGCCTTGCCCTTAAGTAAGAGCCTGATCTTGCAGTTTGCTCTCTCAGCTTCCATGATGTGACCTGAGCTTCTGCCAATCAGCCCTGCCCTTTATGGCAATAAAGGACTAAATTTCCCCACTGGAATCATTTATCTCCAAAAGATAAATCTCCTTTTCTTCCATTAAACTGAGTTTGAGTGTTGTCTCACAGTAGCAGAGTAACTGTTAATACCTCCTTCTACTCACACACCATACAATACTTCTGAAACTAGATGCATGTTCTATTAAAATTATTTCCATTCTAATATACACAAAGTGATATCTAAATTGTGGCTTTGATTTGCATTTATCTGATAACTAACAGTATTAAGCATGATGTTACAGTTATACTTGTTATTGCTATGAGACAATATTTGTACACAACTTTGGAGATGAAAGGAATATTTATTTGCTTATGATACCAGAGGGTATAGTCCTTTATGGTAGGAATCACATAACAGAAGGCATGGCAGGAGGCTGGTTTAGATTACTGCAGACATGAAACAGAGAGAACAAGAACAAACGGGAAGTAGTAGGATCAGCAGGACCTGGCCACCAAATCTCAAGGTCTGCTTTCATCTGATAGGTGCTTGCTTCCTACTGCAAGTCTCCACATCTTAATAGTGCTACAATCTTATATTGATTATGAAATGTCTCACATTAGTTCATGTTTCTGATCCTAAGCTGGCCACAGAGTTTGGGAGGAGAAGCCTTGTTGGAAGAAGTTATTTCACAAGAGTCAGGTCTTGAGGTATGATACTCTGGTATCACTTCCCTTTTTCTCTCTTCATTTTTCAAATAAGTCATGCCTGACACAATGCTCTTCTGGAACTATTAAGCCTTTTTCTCCTTAAGCTTCTTTTGCCAGATTATTTTATGACACTATGATAAAGTGAGTAACATAGATGATCTCTAATCCAATTGAAATCCTAGCAGTCTCTGTTTAGAAATAGTGCTAGACACCATAGATAAAAGACTCACTCTTACAAGACTGTCCTCACTTTAGATGTACGCCACAAGCTCCATGTTGTCCTATCTGTGCTTCTGAAGGTAAATCAGGGTTTCTACAACTTTTTTCTTGGGTGAAAGAAGGCACATAAAGCTCTCAGGCTTTGTTGTGTCTACGCCATTCCTTCAGGAATTTCCATGTGTACAGATTCCACCCCCCCCCAATATTTTTGGTTTTATATAGATTCAATACATAGATATGATTGATAAAATTAGTAGACAGTGCTGATGAAACCAACCTTCAATCTTTCTTCCTTCTTCAGGTATTGGGATCTGAAAGGCCACCAATTATGCCTTGATCTTTCAGGTGACCAAATCTCACCCTGAAGCTTTCTAGTGGCCCCTGACTATTAATCATGTGATTCAAATATAAAAGACATATATACTTGAAATTTGTATGGGTTTTAGTGAAATGTGCCAATAAGTAGTAGGAATACCACAGTACCACACATGGCAGATCACAAAAACAAAGAATATGTTCCATAGATTAAGACTAACACAAATTCTTATACAATACTAAAAGTTTATAAAGCATATATGTATATATGATATTTTATACACACACACATGTTGGTCTATGTGTCAGGTGTATATTCTATAGAAATGCAAACTTACATGTGCCACAAACATGTTTACAAATAGTTTTCATTAAAGACTGAAATAACCACACTATGCATCAATAATCTATAACTCATTCATTTTGCATTAGGCAATGTAAATTATGTAAATAACTTTTCTTTGTGAGCACATGATTTGGATAGGAGGAATAAGTCTTTCTTTTTTAGTTCTGATTTAAAGTGTGTTTGGATTTGTACAATTGTAAGTATGGACTGGTTAATATGTACCAAAAATTTGGCAAAATCTGAAAAGCAAGTCTTACATTACTAAAAGCTACACATTAGTTTATTTGGCAATTTACATTGAGTGGCAGTGTTTGGCATCCATCCTTTCTTCACCCTTACTTTCTAACCTACCTTTTCAAAAATAGGTATATTAGTAAGAAATATAATTTAGTAGTCCATAAAATTTTAAACATTACATTTGATCAAAGAAAACTCTAAAATGACCATTTAATAGTATAGAAACAAATTTGAACTTATACCCATCTCACCAACAAAAAAGGTCTGGGGAGATGGTTCAGTCAATAAAAAGCTTGTCATGCAAACATGAGGACCTAAGTTTGGATTCCCAGCACCCATGTAAAAAAGAAAAAAAAATAAAAAATAAAAAACTGGGTATAGAGACATCAACTATAGCCCTAGTGCTAGTGGAACAGAAAGGACAGAAATGGGTGGATCCCTGGAGCCTGCCTCCAGGTAGTCTAGCCAATTAGTAATCGTCAGGTTCAATTACTCAAAAATTAAGGTGGAGAACAACAGAGAAGGGCCATTTAGTACTGACCTCTGATCTCCACCTGCAAACAACACATACATGTATACATACATAATACATGCACACACCAAATAATAAAAATAACATAAAAAACTTGATTAATTTGAATTTCCAAAAGCTGAGCATTATTCTCCAACTTTGAGAGTCATCTTCAAGCAGGGCCATTTTTCTCATTATGTTACTAAGGCTTGAAATTATGACTCAAAAATTATTTTTAAAAGTATTTTGATTAAAGCATAGAAACACTGGTACTTATAAATAAACTTTGCTAAGATGGAAATTAGGCCATGATAATTAGATTATATATCAAGCCATTTCTTATCAAAATAAGAATTCTTAGGATTAACAATTGATCAGAGTTGATCAGAACTGTAAGCTTGTTTTCCTTTTGCTCGTGAATCTATAATCCCAGGTTTATTTTCTGTTCTAGGAAAAGTAGACTTGCTAGGACACCCTAATTAGGTAAAGTGAGCAAGCACTCCATTTAAAATAAATAAATCCTGAATTAGGTGGGTGTTTCTCCAATATAAACACAAAAGCAATTCAGTTAGAAAAAGTTTAAGAAAAAAATGTTATGTTTAAGTTAATTTACCAACATTAAGTGGTCACAGAGCTACATGAAAAAAAATAGAGTTCAAGATGTATTTACAGAATATGCTTTCTTATAACTACAAAAATTTCTAGAGAATCTGTTTTGGTGTTCCTACAGCAGCAGTGTGAGTCATATGACTTTTAAACGCTCCTTAATTCAGATGTACATTTATTTCTACCAAAAAATATATGCATTAACGAATCCTGTTTTACGAAATTATAAACTTTTAGCCACAACTTAACAAGTTTAAAAAAAAAAATCCTCTGTGGCTACCTGGCATTACAAAGCAAAACAAAAAATAGCCTTAATTCGAAACAAAAATTATTCATCACTATAGAAATATATAAGCAATTATTCTTATACTGTCTAATATATCCTCTTCATATATTATCCTAAATGCTAGTCTTGAATTTTAAATCTATCATATCTTTACATTTGAAAGTTTTCCAAACAATCTCTCATTTGCTGAGATTAATCAGAAAAAAAAAACAATCAAAGAGTCTTTGTATATATCTGTATTTATATACAAAAATCGATCAAAACAAATATGAAACAAAGACAGAACAGAAAGGGGGAAAACAGGGTAAGAAAAGATAAAGTGGAGGAAGTATCGTCAAAGTATATGATATACTTAAACAAAAATGTCATTAATGAAACCCGTCACTTTGCACAACAAATATATATATCTATAAAAATTCTTAGTCTTTGTAACATTCTTAACATGATTATTTAACAGAAACCAAACCTGATCGCATAATTAAGTTAGATACATTGCTTATTTGGTAGAAATCTTTTCATTTTCATTCAAGGGGAAAAAAAAAGAGAACCCTTACCTGAACATTATGAAATATCTTATTTGTAGCTTACTTTTAAATGGAGTTCCATAAAATACACATTCTCTCTCTCTTTCTCTCTTTCTTTTAATATAACAAACATAGCAATATGTTATCAATACTGTACCAAAATGAAGGGTGCATTGGTATTGAGAACATTCCTGTATTTCTGTTTGAAAATTTCAAAGTTATAAATTGAGAAAATAAAAAACCTTCAATGGCTTCAAGGAGTTTTGAACTTTTAGACAGTACCCTAAATATATGTCCAGTGCATATGTTTTTAACTCAAAACTCTATTGTCACTGATAACAATTATTATAGAATTATGTTATTTTTTTGAACAAAAACAAACCAAATAAAAGTATAATACTAGGATAGTTTTTTAAAAGCAGGTTTAAAAGGCTGTATCAGTGAATTGTTTTACCTGAAAGTTGACATCTTCTTTCTTAAATATCAATGCTCGAACTTCATCAGGATCTCCATTAAATATAGCTTGCACCAATGATGGCTAAAAAACAAAGTAAAAAAATATTAGTCATGTCATACGAAAACTCCTAAAAAGTTTTTCTCTCATGCAGCAATATTCTTTTTTTTTTCTTTTTTTAGACATAGACCAAGCATTCATGAAGCCAAATTGTATTAAAGTACAAGGTTTGTACTGGGGGAGAAGGGAGTTTAAAACAAAAGAGGTTTAATTTAAAATTGTAGCTTATCAGTAAGTGTGACCAAAATTAGATAATAAATACAATCAGATTTTATTTCTTATAAATGAAACCATTTTACTTATATATAATAAAAGACTTTAAACATACTCTCCTATCTCAAATCTACTTGTGGAATAGAACCTGTCAAACAAGCAATTCCCAGTCCATACTGAGGGCTGCTGAAAGAAAGTGCTTTGGAAAATAACACACAGAGTTTAGCGTTCTGTACATAAAAAGATAAAAATTTCAAGTGAGTAAACTTAGAAACTGATGAAAAATTACTACTATTCAAAATTCAAAAAATATTGTGTATCTGATTGACATTAAAAAAAACGAACATATGCATCTCTATATATATAATTTCCTAATCAACAGCAGTTTCTGTAAGGTTTATAACACAGTCAAATAAGGAGTCAGTTGAAAATAGCATTAAAGATAAGGTTAAAGATGTAGTCTGATTTTTTGTTGTATAAAGTCTTGCATATAGATACTAAAATTCTTATAGAAAAGGCTATGCCTTGATTGTTAGTAGTCAATCTTTCCTAATATAGAGTTCCTGATTATTGTCATATCAGTTTTACAACCAAATGAAAATGAAGTTTTCCTAACTATGTCTTACTTTATCTTTGAGTCTTCCTAAAAGTTTAACAGATAATAAGGTCTAAAACTGGTACCTAAATATCTGAAAAAGAAAAATTCAGAGACACAAATAATATTCCATCACATCGACACACATACTGCTTTGAATTTGAAATGAGTGAAAAATCAACTCAAGCTTATTCTTAAAAATTAAGCACACATCTCTAGCTCTAAAACATAACAAAGATTAAACTCTCATATCTTACCAATACATTTCCAGAAGGTGGTGAATATGGGGATTTATATTCCTGTGGCAATTTAGAAATGAATGCAGGAGAATCATCTTCCACCTCCTCCAAAACAACAATACACACTCGACTCATTCGCTCTTTTAAAACATTAAATTCTAAGCTATGTGATTAAAGTCACAGTTGGAAGAGCACAAGTAGTTTTTCCTCCTCTTCTGTACACTTACAAACATTCTCTGAACAACGCAGTTGGTTTATATATAAAGTTAATATTATCAAAGAAATTGGAGCTTAAGATTATGATATGTAACTTGTAACTTCCTGAAAACAACAAAGTTCTATTACTTTCTACCAGGTTACTATAATACATAAACTTTCACATCAGTGTGTCATTAATTAAAACTGACTACAGTAGAAGCTTCATTAAAAATGCTTTTTATATCCTACCAAAATAGTTACAGTGCACTCTGAAATTCACTTGTACGAAACAATTTTTGTTGTAGGTGACACACCATCACAGATAAAGAATGAAATGAGAAACAACTGCTGTGACAGAGATGGTGATCACAGCTATACACTCTTGCCTGCAAGGTCTTAAAATTACCAGTAGGCTGACTTGCTTTTAACTAAAAATAAAAATTAAAATCTCACTATTCTGTTTCCACTTCTAATTTGTCTTCACTTCTTCAGCTTCACTGATTTAATATCGATAGTATCCAGGAAACAAATGAAAAAGGTTTACAGTTCAGCACAAATAGTGAAAATGAAGCTCGCAGGCTGACAAATCTTTCTGTTTGGGGGGAAAAAAACAACACTCTGCATTAATAGCAAAGCTGCAGTACATTTACATGTGATGAGTCAGATCACAAGAGACAATAGGACTCTTGGTACTGGAATACAGCTTGATTAATCCAGATTTTCCATGTAATAGAAGAAACACAGATTGCTTTATTCCCATCGGCAACAGAGGCAAGGCAGGGCTTTCATTCTTTCTCCATCGGCCGTTGTTTGTGGCTTCTCCAGCAAAAGGGCAGAGGCACCAGGCAGAAACCGTGATGGTGAAGAATCCTAATAGAACGAGCAGGCTGCGAAGGAATAGAAGACCTTTGAGCTCAAATTACAGCTTCGGAGTTTTCGGTTTAAGAAAAGACAAGAAGGAAAAAAAGTAGTTTATCATCCCAGTATTTCCTTTGAGCTCCACAAGAATGCAGCTTCCATTAAACAGTCTTCATTCAGAGGAAAAAAACAGCAGACTGTGCATCTTCTTTGAGCCAACTACTTTATTCAATCATCTGCCTCTTTGCCAATATAGTTTCCTTTCACGGTGAAAACCGCTAAGGTTATCCTTTTCAGTTGATTTCCGATGCCTTCCTGTTCCTCAGATGATCTTGCAAAATGCCGCTGACATCCCCAAATGAGTAGGAACTTGAAAAATGTCTACAGAACCTCAGGATCAGCCCCGCAGAAGCACTCCAACTGAGCAACAGTCTGAAGAGCAAGGACTGCAGACCCGCAGGATGAAATGCCTAGTAATGCTCACATGTTACACTTACCAGAGAGCTGAGCTACTGTTCAGGATGTAACTTCCTCTAGCAGGCAAAAAAAAATAGTGCATTTGGACAGCCTTCACAATTAGAAGGTTCATGCCAGCTCTGTGACTAATACAGACCAAACCGAAAAATTCTATAACTGAAAATGAGTGCGCTTTTAACATTTTCCACTAAAAGCCACAAGGAAATCTGATGTACTGCCTCTGCTGACTAACACTGGTCTTAGCAAGTAAACAATTCCAAATGGCTTAACTGCTTTCATATGCTACAATAAAGCAAATGCTTAACCCTATGATGACAGCTACAGGAAGATGTCTGCAATGAACACAAGTGAAATTTGAAAAGGAAGAAGAAACATTTGAGACTAAAAAAACCATGAATGTAAGATATGTTATTTCTATTTTTCTAGAATGAAAAGAAATTTAAACAAAAGAAATATAGGCTTGCTAAGTTAATGAATTCAATCAATTAATGATCCATTAATGATTTTAATTAATGATCAATTAATGATTTTAAAGAAAAAAATTAAAACTTCAAGGGAGTGGAATCGAAATACTAACTCTAAAATTCTATGAATAATTTGGATTTTCACTACTATTCTATCTAGACATATTACAAATACTTTTAAAAATGTGTTAAACAGTGACATAAAGCAACTGTTTGAAGTTCTTGTCCTCATTTACTTACGTCAAAAGAGCATCGGATCTCACAAAGAACAAGAGTCTTTGCTTCCCTATAAAATAATTTTCTGAAAGCTGCATTTAGGTGTTAAAAAACCAACCATCTGGTGGCTGGGAATGTAACACTTGACTAGCATGTGTCGGGCCCTGGATTTGATCCCAAGCAATTGAACAAAAAAAAAAAAGAAAAGAAAAGAAAAGAAAAGAAAAAAAAAGAAAAGAAAAGAAAAGAAATTAAGAAAAAAAAGGAAAAGAAAAGTCAACCTTAGTAATTTTCCTTTCTCTCCCTCATAAATGGAATATTCCCCAAAAGCAAAACTATATGCCCCATCAAGCCACACCTTTCCTTCTATTAATTAGTATTCTTATAAATAACCATGAACAGTTATTTTTGAGCACTGAGGATGTACTTCATGCTTATCCATTATCACTTAATATATTTTCCACATTCCCATTTTGTACAACAAATATTTTATTCATCCAAATTACTACAATGTTTAATGACATTCATGCCAACAACCACAAGTTTTACAACTATAATTCTATGTTGTAAAAGTGATTGTGAAAGAAAAATAACCTGTGACTGTTAAATGCTTAGGTTAACAAAAAGAGTATCTATTCAGAAACAAAAGTTATTTTTAAGTAAGTATTTCAGAGCCACTCCTACCTCACGTAGCTAGTTATCAAACCATGAAAAAAAAATGATATAAGAAAAAAAAGATGGACAGAATTTATAAACAAAACAATTGAAAATTAACAAGTATCAATCTATGGAAGAAACTAGAACTTTCACATGGGTTCATTTTACTTTGAAGGACGATGGGTTCTTACTAAGTTCCTTGAGCAGGTTTTTGGATTCAAGAGCTCCTTCTGCCTCAGTCTCTCTAGTAGCTGGGATTTCACATGCACACATGTGAAATGACATATGTCATTTCTACTAGTTACTTTAAATAAAAAAATTGTTGTGCTGGATGGAACAATGTACTCAGGGCTTAAGTCTCTGCCTCTTAAGCATCCTTATGCTTGAGTTCAGTCCCTGATCCCATGTAAATTAAAACACCAGGTAGAAATGGCTAAAGCCTACACTTCCAGTCCTGGAAGGCAGAGTTTGGGAAATTCCAGACCAAAGCAAAAAGGAACTAGAGTAACTTGGGATGATTCGCAAAGTCACTCTTGGGCCTCCACAGACCCAGTGTCCTCTGATACACACACATGCACATACATACACACACTCCAACACACAAACACACATGCATACACACACACACACACACACGATTTATTAAGTCAAATCCACAACCCTTTGTAGATGATATTATCCATCTCTATATCACATGAAAATATTATAATAATATAGTGCATGTTTAGGATAACCTCCAAATTATATGGATAGTTTTAACTTGTTCAAAAATATCTTGTGAGTGACTTTACCTACTTGATGTTAATCCAAAATCTGTTGCTAACTGGAAAATGAAGTGTTTAACATTCCAATTACATAAATCTAAGGAGAATAGAGAAATAGTCCTAAAAAGATGGTAAGACATGGTTCAAGTCTACGAAAGTCTAATATACTGTAATAATTTTAAATAAAAAAAAGAAACAAAAAATTCCTTGGGCAAGAAAACTTCAAAAGTATTTATTAAAATATCATAGCATTAATTCAACAAATATATATTGACATTTCATACAATACCAAGGAATTAGGCTATATATCACCTTCACCTCCCAAGAATTTATGCATTATAAAGGATACTATATCATAATCAAGAAAAACTAATCAGTCTTAGAACATAGTAAGATATTGAAATGCAACATACAAAGGCCTAAATATGAAATACAGACTATCCATGCACTAATCCATCATGAAAAAGAGCATCTATAGCTCGTATGTAAAAATAACTGCTGTCAAATCTCTAAAAAAAAATGCTTTTATAAAGCCAACCCTAAAACTTGCTGTTGCTTTTCCTGCTTTAATTAACTGAAGAGTATTTTCTCAAAACAATGCCTACCATCTAAAACATTCAATATCGTAACTCTCATATTTCAAGTATCACTAATACTACATGAATAATCACTCAGCTACTCGAAGCTTAGATAAGTATGATGGAACACTTAACAGGAGAGCTACATGCACAACTTAAATGATCTAATAGAGTAATCACACTTTTTAAAAATCAAACTCTTAAAGTTAAAACTTTGTATAACCGAACATATCTAAAAATAATATTCAACTTAAAATCAATAATAAAAATTACTTGGCATTTTACATCTTTTACAAAGTTTCTAAATTTGTTGTATTTTTAAACTATGGCATATCTCAACATGAACATGATTGATTTGCATTTGGATTCCATATAAATTTCATTTGAAGTAGCTATGTGCACAATATATGTTAAAAGGTTTCTACCAACTAACCTAATCATTACTTTGTGTTTCAAATAACTGAAATTTAAAAATCCAATGTCTTAGTTACATTAGGTCACACTACCATATTGTATTCATACTGGCATAGACCTGTAAGAATCAACTTTTTAAAAGTTTAATCTTAGTCAGGAATCTATAATGTGCTATCTACATTACTGTCTACAGAAAAAGAATATGGTTTAGGTTTTATTGATCATCTTGTATCAATTCTTGCAAAGCCCTCATGGTATTTTCCAGTACTATTAGCATGTTCTTATTAATTCATGCTCATCAGAAAATTTACTAGAACAAAATGACAAGGTTTAACATTTTTAGGCAATACACAGCATACTACTGGTTGTCTTCTTACCAACCATTGTAGTAGTCCAGAGTGCAAAACAGAAATATAGAATGCTAGACTGTTTATAACTTCAATACAGTATCAAGACTAATAGACTTATTTGTCTTAATTATGTTTGTCTTAACTTCAATAACCCACTAGCATGTATGTCACTCTCTCTTGCATGTTCTCTTCCTTTCATCCCTCTCACTAATACCACATACACATACACAAGCATGTTTTTAAAACTTTGCACAATTATTAACCCTGACCTGAGGGTTTCAGAATGAAACTGTCTCAGTACAAATAAACCACAAATGATAACAAATGCTAGTAAGAGCCTGGATTTTGCAACTTCATACACTGTTATGAGAATGCAAACTAGTCCAATCACTATGGAAGTCAATATGGAGGTCCCTCAAAATATGAAAAAATGTAATTACTATATGATCCAACTATATTTCTCTTCAGTATCTACCCCAAAGAGAGTACAGAACAGGATCTAATAGAAACAGGTGTGTATCAGGATATAATAAATACAGTTGAATATTTTTATCATAGTGCTATACTCAACAGCTAAGTTATGGAATAAGCCTAGGTACCTAGTCAACATATGAAAAGGGAAAAAAATGGAATAACTGATGGATGATCACAATGATGAAGAGGAGGTGCTCTTCACAGGGGAGATTTTCATTTTAATTATTCAAAATTAGGATGGAATGTTCCTATTTAATATTTTCAAATACAATTTTTGACATTTTTATAATAGTTTTTATAAAAGGATTTCCTTCAGTCTTTCTAAGATGAATTACTGATTATAGCATCCTCCTCCTTTTTAAAGATCTCAAAAGCCCTCATGGTATTTTCCAGTACTATTAGCATGTTCTTACTAATTCATACTCATCAGAAAATTTACTGGAACAAAATGACAAGGTTTAATATTTTTAGGCAACACACAGCATACTACTGTCTTCTTACCAACCATCATTAATCACCTCCCTTTTTAAAAATCTACTCTTTGTTTTGTTTGGATGATCTCTTCTATATGCCACATAAGTTGGGAAAACTTGAACAGCATAGAGTGATCATGGTAATTCCATTCTACAAAGTAGCGATTTATTTGGGAACAGAAGTGATCTGAGATAGCCTGCTCTATCACTCGTTTATGAAAGTCAATAATAGAGTTGTGCTTCTAAGAAAGTCTTTCTTGCACCTAGAAAGACAGGCACAGAAGAAAATGCCTTCTACTGGACTTCAGTACTTGCCATCAAATATGGTGGACATTTTATGACTGTAAATGGAGCTGTTCTCAGGTCCATGCTGAGTCTAACGGAAGGAAAAGCTGAAAGGAGTTATAGCTCCTATGTGATAGTGCCCTAAAGCCATCTTATATCAATTCTTGCAATAACCGTAGCATTTACTTTACAACATATTTTCAATTTGCAATAGTCCTAATATTAAAGAAAAAAAAACATTTAATACTATTTTTACAAAGCCCATTAAGGTTTAATAATGCATTTTTTAATTGTAAGATCAGAACTATATTCGGTTAATGTGTTAAAAGACTGGACCTTATGACAAACAAAAGATCTGTTAGCAGATTTAACAAGTAAATTAGTCTAGAACAAGGATACCTTCTTTTTAAGAAGTTCAGAATAGACTACATCTAATGGATGGAACACCTAACAGCTGTATGACTTTTATAAGCTTATCAAAGGCATAAACATTTATTTTAAAAAGAAGCAACACACAGCTGGAGAGATGGCTCAGGGGATAAACCTCTGTCTCACAAGCAGAAGGTCCTGAGTTTGGATCCCAGGTCATGGAAACAGTGGCAGGCTGCACTTCTGGCCTTGGTGGGCAGAGCCTGGGAAATCCCAGGGCAAAACAAATAAAAGGAGGTAGATTCATTCTAGGATGATTCCCAATGATTCCAGGATGAATCCTCTACATAAGTCTGAAAATACTGCGTGTTTACTTGACTATAAAAACACTGTTCCTTCCAATGAATAAGCTATCTGACTAGGTGATCCTGCTACTTTTTGTTTCTTGCGCTTGTCAAATACACACACGTACACACACATAAAATAAATATGATTTTTTTAAATGTAAAAAAAAATAGAAGCAACAAACACAATAAATTTCTATATGGAAAAACAGTACTCTTTGGTAAAAGAAACTAAAGAATATGAAAACCAGTATAAACTATTTGAGTCATTACTTGAGTTTTAACATAGTTTGCTCAATGCTTCTGCCTCCACCCTTTTACAGCTCAAAATGACATGAATCATTTTCTTTAGTGTTTCCCAAATGGTAGTTACTGCAGAACGGAAATGATATGTAGTTCTAATTTCTGTATGAAATAACCAGTGTGCACGTACTTCAGTTACTAATCTTTCTGCACTGGTGGCAATTCCTTAGTTGTCTCATGTAATTATTGCTTAAAAAGGAAACAGAGTAACCATAACAACTTGTTTACAATTTGAAATTTTTCTCCTCTTCAGCTTTTAAAATACAGTAACTTGATACTACTTTTATCTAGGTTTTTCCACATTATCTTTTCTTGGTCTTTAAAAAAAAAGCCCACTTAGAATAATCTCACATTCAGCTGGATGTTGTTGATGTCTGTGATCTCAGCACTCAGGAGGCTGAGGCAGGAGAATGATGAGCTCCAAGCCAGCTTGAGCTATACTACTATAAATAAAAACCAAACTAATAACACTAATAGATCATTGAGACATTTGAAAGTAACACAATTTTAATTAATCAAACAAAAATCCTCTAATCCAAACTGGTCTTCAATTTTGTATGAATTGTTTTCAGCAAAATAGGTTTCTCCTCCAGCTTCTCTAACATATTAGGTATATTTTTAAAAATTTACTCTTGTTTACTTATTTTAGTTTACATTCATTTGAAAGGGAATTAAATACTTAAGGCTCAAATCTACAAAGTGTTTAGCTAAATACGGAATAAAACCTATGCATGACTCTTGAATCTATTTACACTTGCCTAAAAAATAGCATTTTTACCTTCTGGTTTAACTGAGAATTACATTTTCCTAAGTTGGGTCTAAACTGTTAATTATTCCTTTGTTCTCACTCAGGTATCTCCAGAGTACCTGTGTTTCCTTGTTAAGAGGAAGAGAAAGGGGGAACAAAATCTGCATTCTTTTAATCCTCTGCTTAAGTCTGAAAATATTGCCTATCTACTTGACTATAAAAACACTGTTCCTTCCAATGAATAAGCTACCTGACTAGTGATCCTGCTACTTTTTGTTTCTTGCGCTTGTCAAATCTCATTACCCAGTTTATCTGGGTCATAAATGTCTCAAGTCACCCAGATGACTTTATTCCCTTCATTCATGTATACTACATGTTGCACATCACACATAATAATTTAACAACTTCCATACCAGAGTCCTAACCAACAATATGATGTATTATACATAAAATATACATGTGTGCATGTATTCACACTAATATATACATATACAACATGTATGCATATATACATATAGCATAAATTTTTTACAGTGCAATTTATCATCTTGAAGACCTCATAAATACTGATTCCTTCCTTACATAGTTTTGTTTAAGTTGCTTCACTGCTTTCTCTGTTTTCTCTTGGTCTACTTCCTTAGAAGGCTAACATTCTATGTGTACTCATTTCAATCTATCATAAGTTGGCCTCTCATTTTTCAGTTAGGTGAAACTGTTCTAAGGCAATCACTGATTATCTATTGCAATATTATCACTATTCTCAATTACTTACAATTATTAGAAACCAACAACCTTTATTAAACTTCCTTCTTGTTTGTTCCACGAAATTTTACCTATTTTTCTAAACTTTCTTTTATCCTCTTCTTTTCATTTGGTTTTTCTTCTACCATTAATCTTTAAAATATTGATTTTTGGGCTACGGAGATAACTCAGGGGTTAAAGCCTTTGTCTTACAAGCCAAAGGACCTAGGTTCAGATCCCCAGGCCCTATGTAAAAATGTTAGGCAGAAATGGCACTGATTAAGGCCTTGGAAGACAGACCCTGGGAAACCCCAGAGCAAAGCAATAAGGAGGTAAACAATCGTAACCAATCCAGGATGATTCTGGATATCACACCCTTTGACATCCACAGGCACAGACCCCCCCCCCCCCGCCCAACACACAATTGGTTTTCTTTTCAGCTGCCTTTCTTCCTCTCAATCTACTGTCTTTTAGACAATCTCATGTAAAAATTCAGTGTAGTTCTAGTCCATTCTCCCAAAGTGCCCTTCTTCTAAATTCCCACGTTGATTAATAGTAATCAAGAAGATTAAAATTTCAGAATTAATCCATTTCTGTCCTAGACTCTTTCCGCCACTGATCTTCTTTAGATTCACTTAGACCTTCCCCTGAGTTATTATTACTAGTCTCTCAACTTCTGCCTCTAGCTCTATCCATTCCTGAGGCAGTCAGGAAGCCCCTGTAGTCCAGAAACATACAGTAAAATAATAAAAGTTTAAGAATATATATAAAGGCACCTGCCCAGGGAGGTGCTGCAGCAATGGTGACAGGCCCAGGAACGCAGATTACTTTCAGAGGGGCAGTTTGTTCTGGCTCACTGGTCACTGTTTGGCTATTACACGTGGGTTGTCTTCTGGCCTCAGAGTATTCCTGTGTCCCTTCACGAAGTACTTGGTAGACCACCATCACACCTTCCTACACAATGGGCATTGGCTAGCCTGACTGATTCACACAGGAGAGTCCTTATGAGTCCTATATATGGCGTTGTGCAAGGATAAAGGAATCACAGCCAGGCTCAGTTCCTCTGGCTCCTGCAGATGTTCCTCTTTAGTATACATCTCTCTCCATCTCGACTGCTTACAGACAAAGCACCAAAAGTGCACTTAAAGGACTAAACAGAAGCCTCCTCTCTAGTGTGCAGACTATCTTCTTGTGGGCTCTGCTGAGCTGACTTGATGATATCTCTTCATTCTGTCATACAAAGTTATCTTAAGACCCCCTAGTTCTTTTTCTTTCTTTCTGATGCTGACTTATCTTAACTAAACTACTTGTTTCTTAAGAAAAAAAAAAAAAAAAGGGCTGGAGAGGTGGCTCAGGGGTTAAGCCTCTGCCTTGCAGGCGGAAGGTCCTGAGTTCGGATCCTAGACCCCACGAATAGACGCCTGCGGAAGCCGGGGCGACCTGCGTTTCTGGTCCTGGTAGGGCGGAGCCTGCGAATCCCGGGGCGGAGTAAACAAGGAGGAGGTGGAGGCGGCCCATGGTGGTTCCCGAATTCGCCCGTGGTTCTACACACACACACACACAAACACACACACACACACACACACATACATATGAACGCACAATTGAATAAATAATAATAAAAAAGAAAAAAAAAGGAAGATTAAGGCTCTGCAGATTCACCCACCAGGAGAAGGCTGTGGGTCACCTTCCCAAGGTACTTGGGTATCTTGGTGCTCTCCCACCATCTGCTTAAGGCTCGGATAGATATGCTTGCTGGTCCACCTTTATAATCCACCCTCTAATTAGCACACCCTCCACCTTTCTATCAGCATCTAAGCTCTTCTTTACTCAATTTTTTTTCCAATTTTTGGGACCAAGATAAAGTGACACTTCCACATGACAATGAGTTTCAAACACATGTATTTCACACCTGTGAGGCATGACCTTACTCATTCATCCACATCTCGAGCTATAAAAGATGATAAGGAAAATGAGTCACAGAGCCTGCTGAGGCCCAAGAACAGAGGGCTGGCCATAGTCTCCCAGATGTCACTGGTAATCAGGGATCCTGCCCCACTTACGACCCCCCACACACACACAGGACACCATGCTCTGTAGTGTCCAGTGAGCTGATGGTCTCTATTGAACTGCTCGCGCAGCTGAGGCCTCCTCTCAACTTTCCTGCCTCCTTAAGTATCTGGACCCTAGCCACACCTCTTCAGTGTTATTTGACCAAAGCTGAAAACCTGATTACACTGTGTTCCCTGTGAAATGTGCTGAGCCACTAATGCACTCTCAACAGAGAAGCCCTTCCAACCAGTAGCATCACCCCCATGGTCCTCCCAGGGAAACCTGGTCTTTTCCCTCCACCCCCAACAATCCTCACCACCTCTATCCAGATCTAGCTCAGTCCTATCAGCATTCCTATTCTGGTGATTGTAGGCCATGGATATCCCCTCCACCCCACCCCCACCCCCGTTACCTCCCTGTCATGGTCTCATGTGTTTGGGAAGGTGCTTAAGAGGTGTATCCTTGCTAGAGGAAGGCAGTCACAGAGGATGGTCCTTGAGGTGGATTATCCCACCCTACCTCCTGGAGAAGTGTGTTTTTGCAGCTAGCTGTTTTGCAGCTCTCAGCCTTGCAGATGGATGTGCCATAGCCTGTCTCTAGCTTCTGCCTCTAGCCTGCTACCTATGCCACGGAGACTGTATTTCCCCTCTGGAACGGTAAATTGAATAAATCTCCTTTCTCCCTTAAATTGCTTGACTTTGGGTGTGAGAGAACAGCAACAGATTAAGAGTAACTAATATACTCCCCATTCACCTGGGTATATGACTGCTGCCTCCTAGTTGGGAGCAGAGGTTCCTGCCTCTGCTCACTAATCCTGCTAAATGAGCTGTCAACCCCTAAGTCATTAGGGCTCCTTTCTGCAGGACCACCTGTTCTTAGACAATTCCCCACCTCCCTTCTGCAACAGGGTGAGGTTGTGGGCAAACATTTATGGGAAGCAGCTTTCCCAGAAAAGCTCCTAAGCAATTGCCTCCTCCTGAAAGACATTGACTGTGAGCCATTTGCAATGGAGAGAAATTCTCCAAAATGTATCTCCGTCTTTCTTCCTCTTTGTTTTGTAATTAGAGAATTGCCATCTTATTAACAAAGATTTTTGCTCACAGAATGAAACACCACAGAAATCCACCCAAGTTTCTTGTTTTATTTTTTTTAAAGAGTGCCCTTCTCCAAAAGAATATTGAATAAAACAGATTGACTTGAATAAAATGCTGTGAATTTTCTCTTGGAAAAAAGAAGTGTGTGTATGTGTGTGTATATAAAAGCAAAAGGGAAAAAATTTCCTAATAGGTGAGGAGGATAGAAAATCTATTGTCATATCTATCTTTATCTCTGCCTGACCATCTCTACTTTCTGACTATTCAATTTCTTTTTACATTTACCTGAGTTTCAGCTATATTTCTGTTATTTGTAATTCTATATAACAAGTTTTTCTCTAAATCACAAATAAAATATTTATCTACTTTTTTCAACTAAATTTTATTAAAGTACATTCTCTCCAAATAATTACCCTTACCCGTGCCTTTAAGTTTCATGTAAGCTAGTCTGTGGCAATATATGTGTGTGTGTGTGTGTATATATGTATGTATATATATATATATATATATATATATATATATATATATATATGATATATGTACATACACTATCTCAAAATATATACACAAATTTTAATTGCATGTTATTACAAACAATGGCTGCTTTACAAGTTTCATCTCACTTATCTGTATGATCAAAATACCACTATTTCAATTTTATTGTGAATTTTAAATGTGGAAAGGATTTGCAATAACTAACACAAAAGCACCACCCAGTGGAACAAGATAATAATGCAACTTTTAAGAGCACAGTCTCCAATATCTATGAACAAGAAAGACAAAAAAAAAGTATGCTATTGATAGTGTTTCCTATTTGCTATCCTTTTCCCAAACATATCTGTTATAGTTGGGCACAGGTGTCAACTTGACAGTTGAGGGTTTGAACCTGGGCACATTTGTGAGAATTAGTGGTTGAGTTAGGCCCAGAGCAGACCTGCAAAAGATTGTCTAGCTGATGGGGAAGGCCCAGCCCGTGGTGGGCGGGATTAAGCCCTGAAATAAAATACAGATGGCTGGTTGAGAGAGTTGGCATCCTTCCGTATACTTGGCCAGACATGCTGGTCTAGCAAATAAGGATTGTCCATCTCTCAGCCACTATGTAATGATGCTATGGCCAGTTCCCTCGACCCTAGTATTGGTGCGTGCTCTCCCATCAAGCTGGACTGAGAACTGTAACCAGACTGTCTTAAGGAAATAAACCCCTTGTTGTCTTAAGCTGTTTGATGGTCATTTACCAGCAACCATGCAGGCGAATTGCAACATTATCTTTTTCTTACCACATAAATGTTGACAATCTTACGCTTGGTTTGTCTTTCTGCTTTGACAAGCCATTCATTTCTCAAATGCTGGATTGAGGGGAAAAAATTAGATTAAGATTTGTCCAAAAGCTATAAAATGGTTTAGGAAAAACAGAAAAGTATAGGAAACCTTGAGGAAGAGAGGACAGTAACATTTTAAGAGCCAAAAAATGGGAAAGTCCACTGCTGAACAAGACATTCCACTCAAGGCAGGGCTGCTACATCCAGGAACTCACTACAATGATATTTGTCCTTATTCGTCTTGCCTGACGACTGACATATGCCCCCAAAGAGTACTTAGGCTCTCAGGAGAAACAATTACATGCAGTGGAAACCTTGGGGGCTAAGACTAGACAGATGAAGGGGAGTGCCACTATCAGTGGGTCTGCCCAAGGAAGGACCACTTGGTCTGCCACAGAGACCTGAACCCCAGTAGAGCAGATGATCCAGAGGGAACACTGGGACCCACAGAAGCATACAGACAGGAAGATGGGAGGGAGTGGAATGAATTGATGAAGAGAGAGGAGATAGAAAAGGAAGGAGGTGAAGCGGGGAGAGGGGAAGGAAGAAGGAAGGGATAAACATTCAATATGCTTGTAAAACTGGGAAAAACATTTTTAAAAGAAACTTAAATGCTTAAAAAAAATCAGAAAGTATGTAGATATAGAAATTCCAATGGAATTCTATTTATCAACAGCGATCCCACGATCCCATATAACAACAAATGAGAATTAGATAACATACTTTATATAAGAACGTGGGGCATTGGAAGGAACGGGAAAGAACTGAGGGTGAGAGCAGTAATTTAGTGACAGAGCATTTTTGTAGCATACATAAGGCCTTACATTTGATGCCAGCACCACAAACAAAACAAATGGTAAAAAAAACCAAGAAAAGATTCATTGTAAGTTATTTCATATAATCAAAAGTTTGAAAGAGGATATGAATGTGATATTTATACCAGTTTAACAGACCAAATAATCTGTTCCTCTACTATAAAAGAGATGTCTTATTAAATCTTTCTATTTCCAATCTACAGCTTAATTCTATACAAGGAAAAGCAGTTAAATAAACTAAAAACAAATGATAATAAAACCTAGGTAAAGGTGATTTTTTGTTTTATGATCATAAAACAGTTAACAAAAGGACAGCAGATTTCAGCTTGGTTGATGGTAAAAAAGCAAATTACTAAGCCAATTTCTCCCTTCATATAATAAAATTTCTTTGTACATTTATTTATTTGTCTCCTATGTGTGTAGAGCACACACATGTAACTTTATGTGCCATGGCATACATGGGGAGGTCAGAGGTCAACTTATAGTAGTGGATTCTCTACATCATGTGTGTTCAAGAGCATATTAGCAAGTGCTTGTACCCAAGTCATCTTTCTGGCCCTTATAATTTTTTTAAATTGTTTTTTCAATTTCCATTGAGAAGCCTAATAAACACCGAAGTTTTCAAACTCTTATTACTTTTCTAGTCCTTCATTCTAATGTCCCTAGACTGAAATTTTAAAAACTATTTTCACTAAAAATATAGGAGCTGATCACCTAATAGAGGCCCCCTCATGATTAATAAATGGCAAATAATATTTAAAATATGTATCACCTCTAATAAGCAAGAAAATAAGCATAGTGAAGGACCAACTAGGAAAGAGGATAAAAACATTTAGTAAACTGTTGGTTTTTCTGAACAAAATAAAACTACTTGAAATACTGCTCTTTATTTTTGGCTCTTTAATATTTTCTTCTCCAAGCTACAAAACAGAACTTATGATTTCTAAATCCCTTTCTACTGAAAATCTACTGAATTATTAAGATGCTATATTGCTAAATCTTCCAATACATGTTTCCAATAAAGAATTTGAGCTAACACTAAGTATTTATTCACATATATTTATGTTTAAGTTTAAATTATGAGGAGGCATGACTAGTAAAAAAAACTAGTCAATTATAAGAGTTACAAATATTACTACATAAAGACTACTAGAAAATAACCTACCATAAAAGGAATTCCCATACTATTTTCCTCTGGTGGAAGCAGTAGTTGTACTGTTTCAATTCCAATCAAAGGCCTGTGGCAGAAAATACACATCAAAAGCAAGAATATCCCAAACCACAAAGTGAAGGGTTATACACTTTAAGAAAATACACTATTATTTGACAATACGTAAAAACTTACTTTGGTTATTGATTCTAATTTAGAATTTAGTTTTATTTTTCCATAAACACTTAAAATTATTCATTATGTAGAATGTTTTTGTTTGTTTGTTTTTGAGTAGTTTCTGGCTAGCCTCAAACTTTCAATCATCCTACCCCCCAATGCTGGCTACAGATGTATAGCACACACCCTGGATGGATGGATGGATGGATGGATGGATGGATGGATGGATGGATGATGGGAGGGAAGGAATGGAGGAAGGAGAGAAGTTACAACTGCAATTGAACCTTGAGTGTGATAGGTAAGTGCTCTCTACTACTGAGCTACAGTCCCAGTCTTATAT
This sequence comes from Typhlomys cinereus, assembly GCA_023101885.1. Classification (NCBI taxonomy): domain Eukaryota; kingdom Metazoa; phylum Chordata; class Mammalia; order Rodentia; family Platacanthomyidae; genus Typhlomys; species Typhlomys cinereus. The sequence goes on from JALPQD010000055.1 coordinate 434,175, forward strand.
ATATTTTTAAATGTTATCTTTATATATACTAATCTTTTTAATTTTGAGAGGTGTGTGTGTGTCTCAGAGGGCACTGTGTGTTCCTGTGGAGGACCAAGGGTGACTTCAGGAATCATTCTGGATTGCTTCTACCTCCTTTTTGCTTTACTCTGGGATTTCCCAGGCTCCGCCCACCAGGACAAGAAATGCAGGCCTGGCCTGCTGCCTTTCCTCCTAGAGTTTTTGGAAGGACCTAAGATCCTAACTCAAAACCTTCTACTTGCAAGGCAGAGTCTTAACCCCTGGGCCATCTCTCTAGCACATAAACCAATCTTTATTGAATTTCTGGAAGGAACCTGAAATGAAGGGTTTGTTGTTTAGAATTTGTAGCAAACAAGCTGACCTCTGGAATCTTGAAAATGTTTTATATAAACAAAAACACTATTCAAATATATTCACTAATAACATATTAAGCCACTTAATATTGTACTTATTTATGGTATCTCAATTTATGAAGACATAAAATATTCAAACTATATAATATTTGGGTATTTGAAACGTTCATTTCAAATATGTAAATGTAAGAACTCATCATCATATCTTACATCAAAATTACATGTAGAAAATTTTCTACATACACGTCTAAAAAATTGGGTTATGCACTGCTTATCATTTACTTCTCCCATATTTTACAATTCACAATATGGATCCTAAATATGTCCTTTTGAAAAGTTTTAATAATGGATTTAACTTGGCTGTTAAGGTAGAAACACCCTGCACACACCCAAGGGTGGACTTCTGAAGAAAGTGACTTACCCATGCCTTTAAATAGTTCTAAAACTTTGAATGATTATGAACTTCTATTCAAAAGTAGAATCACAGCTAGAGTCATGACTGAGGGGGGGAGGAATGTGTTACGATTTTGTCTCACAAGCAGAAGAATCTGAGTTTGGATTCCATGTAAAAACACCAGGTGGAAATGGTAGCGGTCTGCACTTCTGATTCTGTAAAGTGGATCATGGGAAATCCCAGAGAGAATATAAAAAGGAGAGAGAGCAATCCAGGTTGATCCCCAAAAGTCAGTCTTGGGCCTCACAGCCAGGCATATGCGTGCACACACTCACACACACACAGAGAAAATAAAAATAAAAAAATTTAAAAGGTATATCATATTGTGGTCTGGCTCAACCATTACAGATATGCTACACAAGCAAAAGGACTACATTTTGGGTAACGGGATTCCACATACATGCTAGGTGAGTGTGACAGCTACTTGAACTTCCAGCCTCCAAAGGTGGAGACTGGGAATCCCCACAGCAAGGTTGGATTATTACTGTCAGCAAGCTCTGAATTTGATTAGAGACCCTGTCCCAGAAAGAGAAAGGTGAAAAAGCAATCAAGAATGATTCCTGGTATCAACCTCAAGTTTCTATATGCATGTGTATATATGAACATGCATATAATAATACACATGTATCCCCAATACCAATTTTCTAGTATCAAATGTGAGTTTCTGTTTTATCCTTATCAATTTTCTAAGATTATATATATTCTTATGCAACTGTCCTAAAATAAAAATAAATCTACCAGTTACTTTTAGTGAAATGTCTCATATATTATGAAACCATAAGTCTCAGGTGAATCAGCTGAAAAGAACAAATGTCAGAATTAAATTCATGTAAAAAATACCTATCAATCATATTCCATACTAGTCTGAAAAAATGGCTTTAAAAAAATCTAAGTCACAGATATGTTGTTAATGTCCAAATATGCATTTCAAAAATACAAGGAAATCAGGATTCTAACCTCTGATAGAAGATTAGCCATGGCTTGAAATGAATCTAAGTATAAAAATATAAAGGCATCTGCCACACAAACTGGTAACCTGACAACCGAGTTCTCCAGAACATGTGAGGTGGAAGAGCATGACTCTTGAAAGTTACCCTCTGGCCTCTGCACACAGGTACGTGCACACGCAGAGTGGTTAGGCAAGACAGCACATGCCAGTAAATCCTAGTACTCAAAGAGGCATCTTAGTTTGAGACCAGCATGAGCTAGATGAGCTAGATGAGACCAGCATGAGCTAGTTTAACCTGAAGTACCAAATGAATAGCTTTCTTCAAACCAAACCAAAACAAAGATAAAAGGACATCATTTTTAGTATGTTGTCTATACAAGTATCAGGTGACAATGTCACTAATTTGCCACTTGGTGGCAGCAAATACAAAAGAAAATAATTCTTTTCAGTACTTCTATTTATTTTATTATAAAATGTTTCCCAAATCTCCTATTTTAAACAAGAGCTTCAAATGAAAGAGGGAGAGTTTTTTGGCCTTTTTTTTGAGGTACTATTCCTGTTGTTTGTTTTTAGAAATAGGGTCCAGCTAGATATGTTGTCCAGACTAACCTCTAACTCACAATCCTCCTGCTTTCAGAAGTGCTGGGATTACAGGTATTGCCATGATGCCTGGAACCACTTCACAAGTTTGGGGGTTTTTTTTAGTTGTTTATTTTCTTTTTCAATGTATTCCAAGCTGGCCTTGAACCCTTGATCTTGCTGCTTTAACCAAAGTACTGAGATTCTTGGCATGTGAAAGCAAACACGCCAGCTTTGATAATTCTATTTAAAACATATTTACAGTCAAATTCAACAGTATCATGAGCAAGATTCTTATTAAAACTATTAACCTTCTGTTACCTATCAATCATATTCCATACTAGTCTGGAAGATTTTAAGATTCAGAAAGTATATGACTTCTTGGGCTGGAGAGGTGGCTCAGGGGTTAAGCCTCTGCCTTGCAGGCAGAAGATCCTGAGTTCAGATCCTAGACCCCACATATAGATGCCGGGTGGAAGCGGGGCGGCCTGCGCTTCTGGTCCTGGAGGACGGAGCCTGTGAATCCCGGGGCAGAGTAAACAAGGAAGAGGTGGAGGCGGTCCATGGTGGTTCCCGAATTCGCCCGTGGTTCTACACACACACACACATACATACATACACAAATTGAATAAAATAATTTTAAAAAATTAAAAAAAAAGAAAGTATATGACTTCTTGAATGCTTGCTATACATGTAACTGCAATGATTCATTTGCTACTAAAATTTATACATCTTATACAAAAATTATTTTCTTACTTTAACCAAATCCAGATAGCTTAGACAGCTATGTTGACAAATACTTATTCAACAACTGCTTGTTAATAACTACTTATGCGCTTAGGTGCGAAGATTATAGCCATGGATGAGAGATTTTTTTTTCCAAGTTTAACAAAGTTTATGCAAAATCTACATATTTTTCTCAGAGCTGTATAGAAGCCTGTGAATAAAAGATTACAGTGTCTATAAACCTGTAACAAAGAAAAAAATACCACACCGAAAAAAAAAACCACTGTAAGATTACAGAACAAAGGTTGGTCTTTTTAAATTATGGTTGCCTTAATGCCTTTCTCTTTTATTGATTTATTAAAACTACTTTGTTTTACACTACACACAAAGTGAATGAAATATTTAAGTTACACCTAAAAATGAAAAAGAAATATATTTCACATTGTATCTCTTTTCACAAGAAGTGTCATAGATTCTCTCCCATTTTTGCTATTGTTATTCCTGTCCCTGGATTACAAACTAACATCATCAATTTCATACAATACAACCTAATACTGAACATCTACAACATACAAGTCCCAGAACATAAGCACCATTTATTTTTCCAAGTGCTCATCTCTATTGTCAAGTCATAGGAAATCATTAATGTCTTTATTGTATGATCGAAAATTTAATCTAAGCCAATGCAAAATAATTATGTTTTTTTGCATCCTTGAAGCTTTGGGAACCTCACAGAAGAGGGGTAGTGAGAATCTAAGAACCTAAAGATGGGGAAGGTTCACCTTTGGACAAGACATTCCACTCAAGGCACGACTGCTGCATTTAGGAACTACTACAGTGAGACTTGTCCTTACCTGACCTGCATAATGACTGTCATATCAACATGCCCCCATAGAATACTGAGGAACTCTCAAGAGAGATAAGAATATACAATGGAAACTTTGGGGACTGAAGCTGGATGAGTGAAGGGAAATGCCCTATTAATGGGGTGACCCGAAGAGAGGCAACCTGGTGTGTCACAAAGGACTGAACCCCCACAGGAGTAGACAGGCCAGGGGCAACCCTGGGATCCATAGAAGCAGACAGGTAAGAGGGTGAGAATTGATGGAGTGATGGGATGGAGAGACAATGGAGGAAAGTAGGGATAAGTACTCAATATGCTTGTAAATGTAGAAAAATTTTTTTAAAAAGTAGACAAACCAGAAGGAGCCCTGGGGTCTATGAAGGTGGACAGGCAAAGAGGTGGAAGGGAATGGATGGATTGAAGAAGGGAGGAGAAGGGATAGAGGTAAACAGGGGTGAGTACTCAATATTCTTGTAAAACTAGAAAAATAAATAAAAATTCAGAAAATATTCAAAGTGAACTGGGTACGAGGAAATGTACCTGTTCTCCAGCCTTAAGGAGGACAGGACAAGAGGATGTTATATCACAGTCAGAACCTGGGTTAGTGATTTCCAGCTCAGTCCAGTGCACATAGTCAAGTCTCAAACCACAAGATAAAATTAAAGAAAATCAATCATACAGTAAGATTTCAAAATGAAACCAATAAAACTATTCACAAATAACACTAGTTGAGAAAAAGGAGATACCTGCCCAACATATACACACTGCTAAAACAAAACACTACATTAAACCAGTTAGATCCAAAATCAGACACTAAACTTTATAGCCATAAAGGCAATAGCCAATTTAAGATATCTACAAGAAGTGAAAAATTCAAAGCAGAGTTTCTCACTGTCATCGCTTACAATATTTGGGGTTTTGTTTTTGTGTCTCTGTGTGTGTTGTATGCGCACGCCTGTGTCTATCAGAGGACACTGTGTTGTACATGTGGAGGCTCACAGGTGACTTTGGAAATCACCCTGGATTGCTTCTACCTCCTATTGGCTTTGCTCTGGAGTTTCCTAAGCTCCACCTTCCCGAACCAGAAGTACAGACAGAATGCCTGCTGGCGTTTTTTGTTTTTTGTTTTTTTTGTTTTTTTTTTTTGTCATCTGGAATCCAAACTCAGGACCTTCTGTTTGCAAGGCAGAGGCTTAATCCCTGAGCTATCTCTTCTGCCCAAGGTACATTTTTTTATTAAGGAATCTCATCCTAACCATTGGGGAGCTACTCACAAGTTCAATAGTATATATATACTATTTCCCGTTTCAACATACAGTCAGAAATATCTCCAGACATTGCCTAAAGGCTTTTAATAAGGATTATTGCACCTTGTTTAAAAATACTGAACTAAATGATTATAAAGGCGAGTTTACTACAAATGACAAAAGGACTATAGTTGTTATATTCCTCAAATTAAGGCAAAAACAGTTTCAATAAGTAGGATCATTCTAGGTAGCAACTGACAATACTTTCCCTACATTAATATCAAGACAGTACTCAAATATTTGAACAAACTTAAATTCTTTTTAAAAATGAGCACAATTATTTCTTTATTATCTGTTGTAGTGACTCTGGATGTTGCAAATAAACGACAAACAGCTTATGGGGGGACAAGGGGTTTTATTCTGACTTACAGTTGTCTGGTTACAGTTCTCATACAAGTTTAGCAAGAAAGTCTACACAACACCAGGGGTCAAGGAAACTGGCCACACCATATCCACAGGAGTGCTGAGAGGGGCAAATTTCCCTTACCAGACAACATGTTTCTCCAAGTATGGTGAAGAATGTCAACTTACTTCACCAATATATTTTATCCACTTGCCCAGGGAATGGTTCCTCCCACTATGGGCTGGATTTTCCCCATCAATTAAACAATCTCCTGCAGTTTAGGAGATTCTAAGGGCTGAAGTAGTTTCCCAGGTGGGATCTATCAAAAGTATTATTTTAAGGCCATTTTACCTGTAGCTACCTGTGGTAAGTGTTAACACCTGGAACAAACGATAGACCTAAAAGCCTAATAAGAGATCAGGAAAAGGAGACACTTAGGGAATAAAGGTTTAAGAAAATTCCTATACATATTAGAAAACCTAGGTCTCATACATACTTAGGATTGTTTAAATGCTCAGAAAAGCTAAAAAATGATACTAAGGTTCCACCTTTGGTACACTTCAGCTCCTATACAAGTAGAAAACAACCTTAGAAAGGCAGAGTTGTGAGCCAGGGAAAGGGCTCACTAGATACACCACTTGTTGCACAAGTCTGATGATCTGAGTTCAGATCCTATGAATCTATGTAAAAACAGGACCCACTGGCTTAAATGTCTGGAATCCCTGTGCAACTATGGGAAATGGAAATCAGAGACCTAATAATCTTCAAGAAACTTGCAGACCTGCCATCCAGCTTACACAGGAACTACAAAGAGACCTGGCTTCAAACAAGGTGGAGTAAGGAATGACATCCAAAGGTGAGACAACACACACACACACACACACACACACACACACACACACACACACACACACCCCACACACTTGGTTGAACACTGAATGTTCTCACTGAAGCAATCGACAAAGACTAGGAGTTTTTTTTTTCATCAAGACAATTAAAATAATTTCTGCCAAATTACGACTAACTACTAAGATAGGAGAATAGAAAATTCGACACACAATGAACACAACCTATCCAAAAACTTAACACCAAAAAAAAAAAAACAAAACAAAACAGAGAAACCATGTTGCAGTTGGAATATGTACCATCCCCCCTCAAGTGTCTGAACATTTAGTCCCTAGTTGGTAACACTATTTGAAATACTGTGAAACTTTAAGGAGTAGAACTTTGTTGAAGGAAGTATATCACTGAAGGGGTACACCCTTAAGTTTATAGCCTGACCCCACTTCCTATTATTTCTCTGCTTACTGACTGTGGATGCAATGTGACACGTAGCCTTAAGTTACTGCCACCATGCCTTAGTTACTATGATGGATTCTGTCTCTTTGAAATTTAAACCAAAAGAAGCCTTTTCTCCCTTAAGTTACTTGGGTCAGGGTAATTTTATCACAGCTATAGAAACGAAACTAAGACAAAGAGTCATCGAATAAATAACCCAAAAAAATCAGCAATAATAATCTCTGAAGAACTGAATTTCCAGATGCATTATAATATTATTTAAAAAGTTCAGTTTCCAGTAACAACAACAAACCATGCAAATAAACATGAAAGAATATATTTCACAGAAAAAAAGAAATTATCCCAAAGAAAGTAAATACACATACTGGTTTTATCTAATTCAAGTGTCTTAAATATGTTCAAGAAACTAATAGAAATCTTGTACAAAGAACAATGGAAATTCTGAAAAAAAATGGACAAAAATTCTGAAGATAAAAAATATAGTAAATGTGAAAGAGATATAGTAAACCTTTAACTAAATATATCGGCCATAAAAAAAAAAAGGGACAAGACTCAAGTTACTAAAATTAGAAGTAAACAAAGGCACATTGACTTTAGTGAAGAAAAAGGACATTTTTAATGGTATTTTAAGTATTCACCAAACTAGATAAATTACATGAGCAAATTTCTAGAAACAAACTACCAAACATGACCAAATTTTAAAAAACAACCTTTAAATAACAGGCTCCCTCCTTCTGCCACGTAAACCGAGATCTACAAGCCTACCAGTAGAACCAGGTAACTGAGAAACTACAAAGTTTCAACCTTCATGTAAGTGCTTCTTCTGATGACGAATCCATATGATCACACCGTCAGGATGATATTTACTCCCTTTTACCTGTGGAACCTACAAACATTACAGTCCTCAGCCACAACTGGGAACTTTTGCCTAGTGGGCTCAAAGCAAAATCAAAAACAGAAACATCAACCCAACTCAAGATGCCTAGATCATAGTTGAAAAAAAACTACAATATGAGAAACCAAGATAAAATGTCTTCTACCAAAACCACCACCCCATAAAAATTTTCCCCATGGAGCATCACCTTGATGAAATATAAGACTCAGATATCAAAACAATCATTATAAACACATTCAACAACTTCCAAGAACAGAACCAGGAAATGAATAAAACCTAAATGAAACCTAAAATAATCAAAACCAAGTTCTAAGAAAACACAAACATATAGTTAATTGAAATGAGGTGGTCAATTCAGAAGATCACAGATAGAAATATTGGAGGGAGGGGGAAAATAAAGCAAAATTGAATAGGAAATGAAAAAAATCAAGTAGTCCAAAAACTCAGTGGACTCTCACCAACAGAATGAATCATATCAAAGAAAAGAAAGAATAACTAGGTTATTCAACTGAAGAAATAGATAAATCGCACACTGTCAGTTAGATATAACTGTCAACATGACAGTTGAGGGGTTGAGCTCTGGGCACATTTTGTAGAGAAATTAGTAGTTGAATTAACTCCAGTGGGAAACTATAGAAGATTGTCTAGTTGATGGAGAAGGCCCAGCTCATGTCCCCAGGCAGGTGAATAAAATACAGGGACTGTTTGAGAAGTGGGCATTCTCCTGTATACTTGGCCAGATCTGGCAAGTGGAAATTGTCCCTCTCTCAGCTATTATGTGAATATTATATGGCCATTCCCTCAGTTCCTGGTATTGGTGTGCACTTTCCTGCTAAACTGGAATGAGAAACTGGAATCAGACTATTTTAAGAAAGAATAAATCTCTTGTTCCCTTAAGCTGTTTCATCATGATTTTATCAGTAACAATGCAGGCGGACTGCTGAACACACGTGAAAAGGTATAGGAATTCTAGAACACCATGAAAGGATCAAGTCTATGATTCATAGGCATAAATGTAAAAGAAGAAATTCAGTCCAAAAGCATAGGTAACATTTAATACAATAGTATAGGAGAATTTGCCTAATCTGGAAAAACATATGCTCATTCATATACCAGAAGCATACAGTATGCCAAAAACAGACATGATCAAGACAGAACCAGAAACAAAACTCCCATGACATTATTATTATTATAATAGAGAAGATAGATAAAGGGAAGACCATTAGAAATTTCCATTGAATAGTCAATTGTTTTTCTTAAGTCAGAAGAGCCTGGCAAAATGTAGTCCACATACTAAAAGACCACAACAACCAACCCAGAATATTGTATCCAGGAAAACTATACGTAAAAATTGAAGGAATAAAAAGTTTTCCATGATAAAACAAGCTAAAGGAGGGACTGGAGAAATGGCTCAGGAGTTAAGACTCTGCCTCACAAGCAGAAGGTCCTGAGTTCGGGTCCCAGATCCCATGTAAAAATGCCAGATGGAAATTCGAAAGAGAAGCAACCCTTGGCCCTCCACAGGGGCGCATGTGCCCTCTAATAGATACACATACACACACACAATATGAATGAATAAATAAATAAATAAAAAGTTTAAAAAAAAAAAAAAAACAAGCTAAAGGAATACATAACCATGAAATCAGCATTACAGAGAATTCTGTCAGAATACTGTGTGTGTGTGTTTGTGTGTGTTTGTGTGTCAGAGGCCACTATATGTCCCTGTGGGAGACCAAGAGTGACTTCAGAAATCATCCTGGATTGTTTTTACCTCCTTTTTGCTTTGCTCAGCTCCACCCACCAGAGCCAGAAGTGCAGGCCACTGCCATTTCTGCCTGGCATTTTAACTTGGGACCTGGAATCCCAACTCAGGACCTTCTGCTTGCAAGGCAGAATCTTTAATCCCTGAGAAGAAATTCAGTCCAAAAGCATAGGTAACATTTAACACAATAGTACAGAAACCTGAAAACAGATTCCAACTTTCTGTTAACTCCAGGAAATGCATCTCAACATCAAAGAAAGACAATGCATCAGGATAACAGGATACAAATATGCATTCCAGGCAAATGAAACCAGATAGATACAGGTATTTACTTTCTGACGTGATGTTACTTCATGTCTCATGTATTTCCTGGACTACATCAAGTAACACACACTTCTCAGCAGCCCATCAAACTTTCTCTAAAACAGATAGCATAAGACACAAATCAATCTCAGTAAATACAGTAGACATGAAGTAATATCATATATTCTATCTCTTTAGCCATCTCTTTAACCCAGGAATACTATATTCTGAAGAGAAGACAAACACACCCAAAGAGACCCAAGAGAGTAATAAACAATACTAGAACAGAAAATCTACAGAGATCTACTAGAATGCATCAAAACCCAAAATGACAGGAATCGATACACATATTTTATTAATTACATTAAATAGCAATGGTCTTACTTTCCCCAATTAAAAGATAGACTAGCATAGTGGTTGAGAAAACAGATTCCGACTTTCTGTTGACTCCAGGAAATGCATTTCAACACCAAAGAAAGACAATGCATGAGGATAATAGGATACAAATATACATTCAGGCAAATGGAATCAGAAACAAACAGATGTAGGTATTCTACTTTCTAACAAAACAGATTTCAAATCAAAGCTAGTAAGAGATAAAGAAGGTCACTTCAAATTCATTAAGATAACAATCCACCGGGCTAGAGAGGTGGCTCAGGGGTTAAGCCTCTGCCTTGCAGGCAGAAGGTCCTGAGTTCGGATCCCAGATCCCACGTATAGATGCCAGGCAGAAGCGGGGGCGGCCTGCGCTTCTGGTCCTGGTAGGGCAGAGCCTGGGAATCCCGGGGCAGAAGGAGGTGGAAGCGTCCATGGTGGTTCCCGATTCGTCCGTGGTTCTACACACACACACACACACACACACACACACACACACGCGCGCGCGCGCGCGCGCGCGCACATGCGCGCACACATACATACACACACGCACAATTGAATAAATAATAAAAAAATTTTTTAAAAATTTAAAAAAGGTAACAATCCACCAAAGAGTATCACAATCGTAAATACACACACACACACACACACACACACACACACACACACACACAAACCAAACACTGGTGCACCCAATTTCATAAAGCAAATACTATGAGATTTAAAGCCACAGATTAACCCCAATACAGTAACAGTGGGAAACTTCAACATCCATTTTCACTGACAGGTCATCTGAACCAAAAATAAACAGAGAAACAGTGGAAATTAAATGAATGAAACTATTAATCAAACGGACATAACAGACATTTATAGAATATTTTTCACTGAAACATCAAGGAACACACATTCTTTTCAGCAGCCTATCAAACTTTCTCTAAAACAGATAGCATAATAAGACACCAATCAATCTCAGTAAATACATAAGACATGAACTAGCATCATGTATTAAGACCAGAACAGAGTAAATCTAGAAATCAACAGCAAGAGAAATTATAGAAAAATTTATCAGTTTATGGCAAGTAAATGGGAAATAGGAAAAAAAAGAACATCCCCAAGCTTTTTATGAAGCCAGCACTACCTGATATCCAAACCAAATACACAACAGCAAAAAAAAAAAAAAAAAGCCCTATATACAAATCTCCCTGATAAGCATGGATATAAAAAATCCTCAATAAAATAACTGTAAACTGAATCCAAAAACACATCAAAAGATCACCCTAAACAGAGATAAATAGGGAAAGGGAGAAAAAGCATAGCAGAAACTGCCTCAAGACACACCCATAAGCCATGAGTGATTATACAAAACTCCCAGTACCAGGTACAACATACTGCAATATGAGCTACCCATCCTCCCAGTATCAGGTACAACATACTGCAATATGAGCTACCCATCCTCCCAAAGCCCTCTAAATTAATATAGGTCATTGCCACTGTTCTTGGTTGCCCAGTAGAATTAGTTGATAAGACTCTGTTGCTGAAAACATCACATACTTTAGACACAGAACAGAGAAATCAAGCTGAACTGATCTAGAAAGCTTCTTTCTTATTGGCTAACTTAATTTTTTTATATTATTATTTATTCAATTGTGTGTGTGTGTGTGTGTGTGTGTGTGTGTGTGTGTGTGTGTGTGTGTAGAACCACAGGTGAATTCGGGAACCACCATGGACGCCTCCACCTCCTCCTTGTTTACTCACCCCGGGATTCACAGGCTCTGCCCTGGGATTCACAGGCTCCACCCTACCAGGACCAGAAACGCAGGCCGCCCCCTCCTCTGCCCGGCGTCTATAGGATCCGAACTCAGGACCTTCTGCCTGCAAGGCAGAGGCTTAACCCCTGAGCCACCTCTCCAGCCCCCTTATTGGCTAACTTTAATATGAGATGGTACTTTCAGGTTACTGGGGAACAAAAGCTATTAACAATCTTAACCAGTTATGAATCCTGTGAACTACAACAAGAACCAGTCTGGCAAGATGTTAATGGGGCATGGTGGTCACAACTGTTTTCCAATTAGATTCAAGGTGCACTACACAAAGGAATTAATACCTACTACTTTAAACCACACTAAGAACCCATGGATGGAAAAGTCATAGGCCCTATGGAGTACTTATTGATAATATTTCACTAAAAAGACACAATATCATTATCTTCTAAATACTTATCTTTAAACCCAAGGATTGGTACAGTTTGCAGACCCCATTCCAGAAGCCTCTTTTTACAATGGATGGCAATTGGCAGAGACTAGCAGTAGGATGATTGTGAAGCACTTGCCCCAGGTGGGACATCTAATCCTCTCCCCTCAAGAATCAGGGAACATTGCAGAAGAGGGAGGAAAAAGAATATAAAAACTACTCTGTTTTAGTAGAGGATCCTCTCATCATCATAACTGGAGGTGAATCAGAGAACCACAGTTCCACTAGATTCCAAGAATGAATGAAGGTTGAGAACTCAGCCCTCAGAATGGCATATATACTACTTCTAAAGCTTGGGAACAGCTGTGGAAGAGGGGGGACCGAAAGAATAAGAGAGCTGGAAAAGAAAAGGGATTATGAAATGCTGTACTCCAAAAGCAGCAATGGCAATCATGATCACACAGCAAAGGTGGTTATAGACAATAAGTCCACATGGCCAGTAGTCAGTTATGAACTAAGGAGAAACCATGGGGCCAAATACAACACTGATGAACAATGGGCAATCAACAGGTTATGAAAAGTTGCAAAAAAAGCCAACTGTGTGCATATTAGAGGAGCCTACTAAACTCCAAAGAATGATCCCAACTCCATAAACATACAGGGAGGGAGCCCAGGGTGAATCTAGTGTACATAATACAAAAAAAGACATGAATAGGATGGCAGGACAGGAAAGAGGTTGGGGGAAAGAGAAGGAGGAGAATAAACAGAATACCTGAAGAGACATACAATTTAAAAAAAAAAAAAAATCAGCAGTCAAGAATTTCCAAAAGTTAGCTTTCACTGATAAAGTCTAACGAAATCAATTTTTTTTAAAATACTTAAATGTACTTTCATGAAATGTCATGAAGAAAGCTATTAATTTTTATGGTAATTAAATAAACTGGTAAGAACAATAAAACTTTAAAAGATAAATCTAAGCAAAAAGTTTAAATAGAAGAATGGGAGTCAGTGGGAGTAGGACAGAGGAAATGTTAGTCAAAGAACAGGGATTACTGCTGTCAATTCTTTTGCTGTGAGACAATACTCAGACCCAGGCAGAAGGGAAAAGGGTGTATTTATTTGGCCTATGGTTCCAGGAGATATAGTCCATTATGGCAGAAATTGCAGAAGAAAGTATGCCTGAAGGGAGAAATAAAAGCTCACCATGTTATCACGAGGCAAAGAAAATAAGAGCACAAGAAGAAGCAAAGCTGGGCTACCAGACCTCAAGACCTACCTGCCTTGGTAGGTCTCTCTCTCTCTCAAAGGCATCATAAACATCCCAAACATTAACACTAGCGAAAGATTCATATACATGAGCCTGTGGATGCAACTGACATTCAAATTCTGACAAACAAAAGGAAATACCTCCTAAATAGTGTTTAAAAGAAGTACTAGAAACACATAGAAATCAGATATATTAGCAATCCATGCTTGTATCATAAATGATTTTACTCAGTGATAAAAAGAATCTCAACATAAATAAATCATATTAAGTAATAAAAAACAATAACAAAAGACACAAAATTTCAGTTAGGAGGAATTTCAAGAAATCCACACACACACAATGGTAACTACAATTTTAAAAAAATGTATTATATACTTGGAAACTATTCAGAGCAAAGCAAATACAGTGAGGTGGCCCACACCTGTAATCCAAGTGTTCGGGAGGCCGAGTTCCAAGTCATCTTATGTTATGTAAGAAGGCCCTTGCCCCTCACACACACACACACAAAAGGTATGGAAAGCAATAATACATTAATTAACTAAATTTAATGGGCATACAGTTTATACATGTTTTTAAAAACATGCTATATATTACAAACGTAATTTTTATTTGTTCATTTAAATGCTAATTAAATATCCTACACTGTTGAATTACATATAAAGTCTAAAACAAAGTGATAAGGGACAAAGGGGGGATGCACCTCTAAAGAAAGAAAGTACTTCTGGATACAGAAACTTGATAGGTAGTACAAAACAATATGATTTAAAACTTAAAAATATCAAATGAATAGGAGAGAACTGAGCTAAGAGTCAAAACAAAAAACATCACTAATGTCCTGTTTAAGTAGTGCAATGCAATACCTAAGAACACAAGGCCAATTTTCAACTTCCTGGACTACAAAACCACGACTTAAAAGAATAATGAAGAACCATTTAAAGAAATAAATCAGATAATTCAAATAATACCATAAATACCATATATTTAATGCTATTGTCATCTTGAAGGTAGTGATTACTAATATAAACACAGATATGACCCAATAAATCTTTAGAAATAATTATGATTTGTACCTAACAGTAAGAATAGAATAAAGGGTAAGCCGTTAATCTGGAAAATTAGTTAAAAGGCTATTGTACTAATCAATGGTTCAGGCATGTAAAAAAGTTTAGAGAGAAGAATTCCTAGTGTAGTAAGAGAAGGACCAACAGAACTGAATAAAGGAAAATAAAAAAAAGAAGTATTAAGAATGGCTTTTCTAACTTATTGAACATTCATCAAGGTGGATATCACACAGACAGGGAAGGCGCTTCTCAGAGGGGAACAGAAATTCAATTTTAGGTGTATGAACTCTGAATACTATGTGTCTAGAAAAAAGGAGTATCAGGGTTTAAATGTGAGTTGTACCCATAGGCTCATGTGTTTGAATCTTTGCCTAGTATTAATGTTTGGGAAGGTTGTGGTACCTTTAAGAGGTACAGTCTTGCTGGAGGAAGGCACATCACAGGATGTGGGACATGAGGTTTGGTAGCCCCTACTTTTCTTTGCTCTCTCTGCTTCCTGATGGCATGGTGACCTGAATACAATCTGAACTAGGGTCCTGTTTTTGTTTTTGGCCATGCCTTCTTCCATATGTTTATAGCCGCAATGGTCCTCCTGAAATAGTAAGATAAATAAATACCCCTTTCTTCCCTAAGTTGTTTGAGTCTGTGCAAGTTTTCAAAGTGGGAAAGAAAGGGGGAAGGAAGGGGGAAGGAAGGGGAAAGGGAGAAGAAGAAAAGGGGAAGGGGGAAGAAAAGGAAGAGGAAGGGGAAAGAAAAGTGACTAGGAAAGGGGAAAGGAAAGGGGAAAAAAGGGAAGAATGAAGGAAAGGGGAAGAAAGAGAAAAGTAACTGCAATATGGAGAGTACCCAGGATCTCAGTTTGAGAGACAAATGTACACTAAGATTAGAAAGAAACAAACATGCAGAGTGAAATTAGAAGATGTGAAATTAGATATCAAATAAAAATAAACATTTCAAGAAATATATATATTTTTAACTTTTTATCAAAAAAGTATTATAACAGACCCTCTGCAAACAAAAATATACTATACTATAAAAGCAATGCTTAAATTTTTTTTTCTGACCTTCAAGATAAAAGGCAAAACATGAATTTCTTAAATCCTCCTGAAAAGGTTAAAAACAAAAACAAAAGGGCTGGAGAGGTGGCTCAGAGGTTAAGCCTCCGCCTTGCAGGCGGAAGGTCCTGAGTTCAGATCCCAGATCCCATGTATAGACAGACGCCAGGCGAAAGCGGGGCGGCCTGCGCTTCTGGTCCTGGTAGGGCGGAGCCTGTGAATCCCGGGGGCGGAAGGAGGTGGAGGCGTCCATGGTGGTTCGCGAGTTCGTGGTTCTACACACACACAGACACACATACAAACACACGCGCGCGCACACACATACACACGCACATGCGCACAGTTGAATAAATAATAATAAAAAAATTTAAAAAAAAAACAAAAACAAAAAACTTTTAACCCTGGTAATGTCAAGGAGAACATGAACTAATATCCTGCAATCTAATCTGTAAACATATACTCAATATTAGCTCACATACCATTAAAATAAAACAAAAATTACAAAAAGGAGCTTTGTTTCTGATATTAGCTGCTAAATCTTATAAGTTACAGTTCTAGATCTGTTTCCTTATCTAAGACTTGAAATAGATGATTAAAGTTTAATTTTTGCCTGTTATCCATCTTTAAGTATTTGATATCCTCACTTGCTATTTATACAAATATCTTCAATAATCTAAAACTTCAAAGTGCTAGCAATCACTTCAAAAGCAAAACTAAAATATAAAAGGCATGTATTTTATTGGGTGAAAAGACCTCCATCCTGGTGTAAACTTAAAACTATGAGTTAAGTTTCTATTACAATCATATCATTATCATTAAATAAAAACTCCTCAGCTTTCAGATATTGGGAATAAACTTCAAGAAACATTTTCCATAGTAAATCTTGAATAAAACAAATTTCAAAGTTAAAATCATCTCCTACACAATTTCCCCATTAGTTATCACTGATAGAACAGGAGGAAAAGTGCAGACAGCATGATATTCTACACAAAAATCCTAAACTTTTTACCAAAAAAGTACAGGTGACAGAAGCCATGGTTTGAATGTGAGTTTACCTCCATAGGCTCATGTATTTGAATCCTTAGTTAGTTATTGTTTGGAAAGGTCTTGACCTTTAGGAAGTGGAGTTTTGCTAGAGGAAGGTAGTCATTAGGGATGGGCCTTGAGGTTTGTTAGTCCTGCTCTGTTCTAGTTAGTTAGCCTATTCTTGCAGTTTGCAGTTTATTCTCTCAGCCTCCACGATGGACAGGAATTAAGCTACGTCAAGCTTCTGTCACCTGCCATTTCTTTTCCACCGTAATAGACTGAATGTATCTACCCTCTGGAACCATAGGCTGAATACATCTCCCTTTCTCCTTTAAGCTGCTTAAATCTGAGTGTTGTCTCACAGCAGTAGAGGCAGTAACTGGTACAATAACAAAAAGCAAATATGTTTCTATAAACTAACAATGAAAATCTAAAAAGGAAACTACGAAAACCATTTAAAGTCTGAGGGGTAGGTGCGAAGTGCTTGTTGTAAAAGCAAAAGAAACTGAGATTGGATCACCAGCACCCATATAAAAGCTAGGGATGGCACAGTATATCTGTAATGGAGGGAGGGGAAAGCAACACTGCTTCAGAGCGGATGAGCTATTCTGTCTCAAAAAATCATAGGGTGGAAAAGTGACTGAGGAAGACATCTTGATATCAACCTCTGACCTCCACATGTAACTTCACAGAAAAGCACGTGCACCCACACATACACACACCACAAAAGAAAACAATTTCTTTTACAGTGTTATAACTAAAAGAAATACGTAGCAATAAAACTATAAGGTTAAGTATATAAAATTAATTCAAGCAGATAAAAGAGTGAATTGGAGAAATAGCTCAGGGATTAACACAGTGCCTCACAAAGCAGAAGGTCCTGAATTCAGATCCTACATCCCATGGTTAAAACTCCAGGCAGAAGGAGCCTGAGAAACAAAGCAAAAAAAAAAAAAAAAAAAAAAAAAAAAGGAGGTAGAAGCAAGCAGGATGATTCCCAAAGTCACCCTTGGTTCCCCCACATGGATAAACAGTGTGTGTGTCCGTGTGTGTGTGTGTGTGTGTGTGTGTGTGTGTGTGTACAAAAAATTAAAACATAAATAGTTAAAAGGAAGCTAACATTATAAAACTCTTAAAAAAACTGGGGGAGAGCATCATGAAAATGAACTTGGCAATTTTTTCGGTGTGCTATCAAAAGTACAGGCAACAAAGAAAAATGTATAAACTAGATTTCAAAATTTAAACTTTTATGCAGCAAAGCAGCAAAGGTTACAACTATCACACTGAAATAGTAACCAGAGAACAACCATTTGTCTGATAAGGAAATTATACTCAAAATACATGACTCTTATATTCAAAAACAGTAACTGAAAAACATTTATTTAATGGGTGAAGGATTTAAATAAGTATTTCTCTAAAAATTTACAAATAGCAGACACATGAAAAGATGCTCAAAATTATTATAATTAAGGAATAAAGTCCTCAAAATATAACTTTGCACACTTTAAAACAGCAATATGAGCCAGTTTCAATCCGCGTATATAGCTATTATGATGGATGTAATCTGAGTGTCCCAGAGGGTTCCGAAGGTGGCAATACTAAAAAGAAGACAGGGTTTCACGGAGAGATCTTCCCATCACTATATGCTCTCAGAAGGAAGTACTCCCTGGTAGCTCCCAGTAGAGAGTTTATTATAAAACCTGAGTTTGGCCCCAGCCAGCCCTCCTTCTGTTCCTGGTTCAAGCAGTTTACTTGTTTCTCTCACCACTGCCATCTAATATGATATGTGACAAAAAGAAGTGAGATGATGTCAGTGCTACAGAATTGAGCTTCACTACCTACACTAAACCTACACTAAAAACTTCTTCTCTGTCAGGCAATTTGTTATAGTGACAAAAAACTGGCTACTACAACACCTAAAAGAATGAATACAAGGACTCAACATGTGTACATTCAAGCTCAGATAAGCATCATTCACTATTTCCAAAAGGATACAAATCAATCAGCCTAAGTATCTACAAATAGCTGACCAGATAACAAAGTATTATGGTATGCACATACAATAGAATATTATCCACTCTTTTTAAAAAGAAGTTTTGAAAACAATTCAAAATGGAGCAAGCTTAAAAATACTTTGCTAAGTAAAATAAGCTGGTCACAAAAGAACAAATATTTTATGATTCTATGATTTATTAATTCTATATACATGAGACAGAATTGTGATTGCAAAGACTGCCAAAGGGAAAATAAGAAATTATTGTTTAATGGTGCTTCACTCCGAGAAGACAACAGTTCTGGAGATATCTGGTACTAATATTTGCAGGAAAACATGATTGTAACCAACACTACATGCTTTAAAAATATCTTATTTTTCCACAAATAAATGAAAACAGTTTCTAGTATACAAATAATGTATTTTGTATTTCATAATAAATTTTAGAAGAATTTGTATTATATTCAAAATAATAGATATTTTTACCTTTAGGAATAGAGCTTTTGCATGCATGCATGTGTGTGTGTGTGTGTGTGTACACATATAAGTGCAAGTGCATATATAGCACAAAGTTGACATTTGAGTTCCATTTCTATTATTAAGATAGGGTCTCTCAACTGAATCCTAGCCAGCTAGCCAGCTTACCCTGAGGATTCTATCTTGACCTCTCAAATGTGTGACTATAGGAAACTGCCAAACCGGCACAGCTTTTATATGACAGGGATCCAAACTCCTCAGTCCTCAAGCTTGCAAGGCATGTACCTTACCTATTAAGCCATCGCCTGATTCTAAAATAGCCCCCCCCCGTGTGTGTGTGTGTGTGTGTGTGTGTGTGTGTGTGTGTGTGTGTGTTGGGGGACACTGTGTTTTCCTGTGGAGAACCAAGAGTGACTTCAGGCATCATCCTGTTTGCTTTGTTCTGAGATTTCCCAGGCTCTGCTTACCAGGGCAGGAAATGCAGGCCGCTGCCATTTCCACCTGGCATTTTTACATGGAATCCTGGATCTGAATTCAAGTCCTTCTGCTTTCGAGGCAGAGTCTTAACCCCTGAATCATCTCTCCAGCCCTAGCCTTTTTTTTTTCTTTTAACCTGAGACAAATAGTATTCTGATGGTTTCTATTGCATACAGAAACAAGATCTATACTCCCCAACATCTCATGTCACTGACAACATGATAAAATTGTAATGCAAGTCGGGGTTGGGGATTTAGCTCAGTGGTAGAGCGCTTGCCTAGCAAGCGCGAGGCCCTGGGTTCGGTCCCCAGCGCCGAAAAAAAAAAAAAAAATTGTAATGCAAGTATGGATCACGATATCAAGGAAAATGGAAGGTGAAGAAAAATTAACATGGAAGTTAAGAATACATGTACAGCTAAGAGGGGTTGGAGAGAGAGCTCAGGGGTTAAACCTTTGCCTCACAAGTAGAAGGACCTGAGTTTGGATTCTGGATCCCACGTAAAAATACTGAGCAGACATGGTGGCAGTCAGTTACTTCTGGTCCTGAAAGGCAGAGTCTGGGAAATCCCAGTGAAGAAATAAGGAGATAGAGCAACCCAGGTTGCTTCCCAAAGTAACCCTTGGGCACATGCAATGCCCTCTTCTACACACATAGAGATCTATACACCCTCACACACTAGCACCTACACCAGCCTCTACATACATGCCAAAAAATAAAAAAGTATAGCCTAAAGAAAAGATAAGAGCCTGAAGTACAGCAAGAGTGCTGTCAGACGCTATCTTTTGGACAAGACAGGGTTGTTGTAGCCATGAATTCAGTGTAGCTATGTGTATTTCATCATCAAAGATTAAAGACCTCAAGAGGCTCCATACTTCCCTGAGAGACTGATGCAGGCTAAGGCTGATGGGGAGGAATTGGAAGATGCTTGGGCAAACCAGATAAAACCCCGTGAGCCAAACATTTGAAAATAGAAGGGAGACTGGCAGAAAAGAGGGTTGTAATGGTAAGAGGGGAAATGGGGTTGGGGATTAAGGCATGAAAATTTCATAAAGTCACTATATTTATGTAGAAATACTAAAAAAATAAAAACTAAAAGAATGCAATTATACATTATACTTAGCTGTTTAACTTATAATTACACTCAATTGCTTCAAAAAACACTGTTGATTTGGGGGGAAAGCAAATTTTAAAAGTTAGAACTTTCAATTTCATTAAAAGTCCATATTTGTTTTATCTTTTTCTCTCTCATTTATATATATTATATATATATATATAAAAATTTAAGAGTAGAGTATAATAAAAGAAATTTATTCTTAAAGCCATTTTTTGTGGGAATGGCCTTGCATATGCCAAGGAAAACAGACTCTTCCCACACAAACTTAACTGTGAGTATGAAAGGGCCATCAGACAGTTTTAGACCACTTTCTTGATCCCCAATAAGATATACAATAAGTGTCATTAGTACAAATATCAACAAAGTAAAAGAGGCATATAACATTTTATTAATACTATTATGTGAAACCTTTAACCTCAGAGTAAAATGGACTAGGCATCCATGGACCACTCTTCGAGTACCACAAGTTTAAATGTATGAACAAGTCTCTTGGAGAGGTTTTTAATTTTTTTACTTAGCAGCATACATCACAGTATGAGTGTGTAAGTCAAAGGACAATTTGGATGGGGCTGGAGAGGTGGCTCAGGGGTTAAGCCTCTGCCTTTCAGGCAGAAGGTCCTGAGTTCGGATCCCAGATCCCACATATAGACGCCAGGCGGAAGTGGGGGCGGCCTGCGCTTCTGGTCCTAGTAGGGCGGAGCCTGTGAATCCCGGGGCAAAGTAAACAAGAAGAAGGTGGAGGCGGTCCACGGTGGTTCCTGAATTCGTCCGTGGTTCTCCACACACACAGACACACACATGCGCGTGCACATACATACGCACACATGCACAATTGAATAAATGGAGTCAGTTCTTTCCTTCCATCATATAAATTCCCAGGATAATATTCAAGTCAATAAATTTGACAGCAAGGTGACTGAGCCATCTTGCTGGCCTCCAAAACAAGTCAAAACAAAAGATGCACACAAACTAATCCTAAATTCAGTAACAGAACATCTTAAACTAGTTTCTAAGAATTACTGAAGTAATGTTTACTTCCAAAGGAGAAATCTACCTCTTAGCATACACATAATCTTTCAGAATATTTCTATTATGTATGCAGATATCCCCTCTTGACCAGCTTCTGAACTGGATTCCTAATATTGTCCCTATTAAAGTATCCAGTGTGTATATTTGCAAGTAAAGTAGCTGGATCTTATCTACTGAGTTCTTTTAATCCCAGACATTTCTGTTTGAATAATTCAAACTCTCACAGACATGCTAGTTTCTGGCTACTTATTTTATCAAACCTTAGATTAGGCTACTTGCCAGGTGTACATGACTAGTAACTACTATATTTGTCATTTTGATCCATTCAGCAGCATCCTTCAACTCCACTGCCCATCCTGATGCAGCTTTTTTATGCAGCTCTTAAAAGTCAGCAGCTGCTAACCTTCGAATCCAACTAACTCTAAGAACATGCTTATTTCTCAAAGATGTGTTATCTGCCTACCTGATTATAGTTCTCCCAAAGACATTCTTCTCACTATGAGCAACTGCCTGCCCTCAAAAAAATGGGCTAATATCTCACTATTCAAAAAGCAATTCAATATAGAAGCCTGTTATTTATTTAAATACATACACTCAAATCAATTTTTTGAAATGCTGTTTAAATTATCTAATTTTACCTTAAATTTGGACTGATGAAAATACAATAGAGATAGGAAGGTACCTTCCTAACTTTTGCTATTTCTAACCTAAGTTTCCCTGAAGTGGAAAAGGTAATACGATCAACATTTCACCAAAAACAAATTTTAAAAACTTTTCAATTGTAAGAAAAACATTAACAAAATAATTTAAGAGTTGCAGAGTTTTTCTTAATGGCAGAGAATAAAAAAAAAGCCCATGCTCAAACATAACAAACCCATGTAACTTTTACTCTTATGCAGATTATATATGGCCTCTATCCACAAAGGATATGAGAATAATGCTGAAAGAAAAAAACTGTTAAATAAAATCACATTAAAGTAAATTTCAAGGAATTATACCAACTTCATTCTTGGGTTCAATTAACCACTTTTTTTATTAATACATTTTTTTATTATTATTTCAGCTCATACAAACTTAATAGGTACACCAGTTCCCTCCCTCCCTCCTCCCCCCATCCCCTGCTCGTCCTCTCCACCCCCCTCCCTTCCCATCCCCCAGTGCCTCCCGCCCCAATTCCCAGAGAGTCCTTTCTTGTGCATGCCTGATTTTCCTCTGGGCCCTCCTCTCCGATGACGATGACGTACAAGGACCCAGTGGCCTTTCCCTGAACTCTTTCCCGTGTTCCCCTTAGGTATAGGAACACTGCTGTGGCTGCCAATCCCTTGCCTCCAAAGATCTTGGTGGCTTTAGCAGATGCTAGACTTTGTGGGGTCAATAGTGTGCTGGACAATGCACAGGGCATGTAAAGTCCAATTATGATTGCTTCAGCCCTAACTTGTATGGAGTATCTTACATATCATTGCTCCTCCCATCCTTTTGCTCTTACACTCTTACTGCCCCCTCTTCCACAAATTTCCCTGAGCTATAGGATAGGGAGAGATTAAGCTGGCCTAGTTCTAGGTGGTTGATATAGTCTCTGAAGTTCTGGATTGTAATTAACCACTTTTTTTAAGGCTCCCAAAACACAGAAAATAATTGTCCTTATCTTAATTATTAATAATTATATGAAAAGTCCTATATAGGAGGCAGACACTGTGTTTTATAAATAGACTCCTCTCCAGGAACAAGAATCAAAAGGATAATAGATATGTATTTTTTTAACCTAACCATCAAAATAATACCACCATTTCCATTAAAATTATCACAAAACAATATATGCAGGAACTACAAGTGAATAGTTGAAGAATCACCTACCATATCGATGAATTTTAAAACACAAATAGCGTGAATCAAAGTGGTAGTTACCAAATTCTGATCTTTGTTTTTTACTATTAAGAATTCTTTTATACAAACATATAGAGTGGTTGTCCCCGCCCTCTTCCTTTTCCTTTCCCACCCTCTCCTCCCTTCACCCATCCCTCTTTCTCCCTCACCTTGTGCCTGTGTGCTTGTGTGGGTCAGTGTTCCCTTTGAGTTGTCTGCTTTATTTAGTAGGCCTCAGACCTCTATGGCAGTTTAAATTGTCCTTCCTTGGGGAGACCCAGATTTTGTATGTTCTAAGGAGTTTATTTACAGATATGAATGTTCCCACAGGTAAATATCCCCAAACTATGGAATAAACACAAGTCTTATTTTTATTTCATGTTTACACAGGCCCAAAAATCTATTTCAAATCCTGAAGGAATTACTATATGTAGCAAAAGTTAACAGTCAAAAATTGAAGTTAAAAAACCTACTTCTTTGCAAGAAAATAACCTAACTGGCAAAACAAAAGCAAAACACTAAAACACTAAATATATAGGAAGCAAGCAGACTCTAAGAGCAAATGAAAGTACTTGACTTTAAATACAGACTTTAAAATTAGAAGTGGTGATGAAGGGGACCAGGGTACCTATTAAGTCTGTATGAGTGGAAAAAATAAATTAATTAAAAACAAGAAGTGATGATGAAAATCATACCATATTAATAAAGGGAGCAACCATCAAGAAGATACAGTAAATATAATAATGTTGAATGCTGGTGCACTCTATTTCGTCAAGCAAACACTATTGGATCAGATGTAATAATGAATGATAATACTTCACTCTCATGATCAGATTATTCAGACCAATTTAAAAAAATCAACAAAGAAACTTCAATGTTAAGCTGTATCATGATCAAATTGATATTAACACACATCTACAGAATATCCCATCCAAGAGTTACAGAATATAAACTACAGCCACCCATGAAACATGCATTAATATTTACAAAAACAATAAAAAAATTCTTATATCTTTTCCAGTTTAATGAAAAAGCTAGAAGTCAATACCAAATAAGCTACAAAAAATATATAAACTCATAGATATTAAATGAGCACTCAATGTGTCTTGAAAAAATCTAAATGTTCCTAAAATCATAATGAAAACACAATTTATTAGAACTGATGGGATACAAAAAAGGATATTTCAAGAGGGAAATTTATAGCTACAAATGTATACATTAAAAATCAGAAAGAGGCTGGAGAGATGGCTCAGGGGTTAAGACTGTCTCAAAAGCAGAAAGTCCTGAGTTCAGATCCCAGGTCCCACATAAAAATACCAGGCAGAAATGGCAGGGGCCTACACTTCTGGCCCAGTGGGTGGCACCTGGGAAGTCCCAGAGCAAAGCAAGGAGGAGGTAGAAGCAATTCAGGATGATTCCCAAAGCCACCCTTGGTCCTCCACAGGGACATACAGTATACAGTGACTTCTGATGCACTCTCACATAGATTAGATAGATTAGATAGATAGATAGATAGATAGATAGATAGATAGATAGATAGATAGAAAGATAGATAATAGAAGGTAGAGACAAGAGAATGAGGTGGCTAGACTGGTGTAATTGCAGCAAAACCAAGAGAGACCCTATCTCACAAAATACAGTAGAAGAATCAATTGAAAGTAGTCCTCAGTACTCTATATGAGCACTGTGGCACATACAAATGCACACGTGCACACATACACACACACACACACACACACACACACACACACAAAACTAGAATACAATTTTGAAAAAGATAGATCTCAAACAATCTAGCAATTTATATCATGGTCTTAGAAAAACAAGAAAAAGTTAAACTCAGAATTAAAGGGACAAAAGTTAAGATTTAAGTAGAAGTCAATGAAATGAAAACTAAACAACAAATGTATTTGAGAAACATATTGGAATAGGGAAAAACAGCCAATGAACCTATAGGAAGGAAGACAGTATACCAAACTGCTCTGTAAATAGCTACTATTATACTTACAGATTTGAATAGTACTTAACACTCAACCTAGAAGTCTTCTTCTATAACAGAAGTAGAGAGTCTCAACACCTTAACAGGATGGAGCCTAGGTCAGCAGAAGAGCAATGAAGATGGCAGCCATAAAACAGAATACTGGCAACCTAGTAATGATCACCCGGAATCAGGCCAACCTAATCTCTCCCCATCCTAAAGCTTAGGGAACCTCACGGAAGAGGGGGCTGTGAGATTATAAGAATCTAAAGATGAGAAGGTCCACCATTGGACAAGACACTCGATTTAAGTCAGGACTGCTGCTTCCAGGAATTCTCTGAAGTGAGACTTGTCCTTACCAGACTACATACCAACATGCCCCATAGACTATCCAGACTATCCAGGAACTCAAGAGAGGTAAGAACACACAATGGAAACCTTGGGGACTAGAGCTGGATGAGTGAAGGGAAATGCCCCTAGCAGTGGGGTGACCCCAGGAGGAGCAACTTGATATGCCACAGAGGCCTAAACCCCCACACGAGTAGATAAGCCAGAGGGAATGTTGGGGTCTGTAGAAGTGGTCAAACAAGAGGGTGGGAGGGAGGAATGGATTGATGAGGGGAAAAAAGGGGAATGGAAGGGAGGGGGAGATGGAGGGAAGCAGGGATTAGTACTCAATATGCTTCTAAAACTAAAAAATAAATAAATAAATAATTTGGGCTTCTAAACACATAATAAAATGCAAAAAAGAGAAACATATTGGCTCTTTGTAAAGATAACAAACTGACAAGCCACTACCTAAGCTAACCAAAAAGAGAGAAGATCCAAATTAATAAAATTAGAGGCAAAAAAGGGGTATTATACAATAAATAGCAGTGGAATCCAGAAGATCAACAGACACATTTTAAAAATTTAAATTCAATTAAGTTGGAAAATCTAGAAGAGTTTTCTAGACAAATATAACCTACTAAAATTAAACCAACAGAGTATCAACAACTTAATAGCAAAAATACTGTAATTAAACAATACTGTAATTAAACAGTAATTAAAAAAAATCTTAACAAAGAAAATCCTAGGACCCGATGGATTTACTGCTCCTCAAATCAATGTTTCTCAAACTGTTCCATAATACAGAAAAGAAGAAACACTTCAAAATCATTATACAAAACCAGTAGGTATAAAAAACAGATAAAGACACAACAGGAAATATGTTATTTCCTTGATGAACATAGGTGCAAAAAAAAAAAAAAAATCCCAGTAAACTATTTGCAAAATCAACCTAAAAATACACTAAAAAGGGGGGCTGGAGAGATGGCTCAGGGGTTAAGACTCTGCCTCAAAAGGAGAAGGTCCTAAGTTCAGATGCCAGGTCCCATGTAAAAACACCAACTGAAGGGCTGGAGAGGTGGCTCCGGGGTTAAGCCTCTGCCTTGCAGGTGGAAGGTCCTGAGTTCAGATCCTTGACACCACACATAGATGCCGGGTGGAAGGGGGGGTAGAGGGCTGGGGGGGGGAGAGGGCTGGGGGGGTAGAGGGCTGGAGGGATAGGGGGCTGAGGGGGGTGGGGGGGCAGCCTGCGTTTCCGGTCTTGGTAGGGCGGAGCCTGTGAATCCCGGGGCAGAATAAACAAGGAGGAGGTGGAGGCGTCCATTGGTGCTTCTACACACATACACACACACACATACATGCGCACACACACACAACTGAATACATACATACACATGCACACACGCACAACTGAATAATAAAAAAAAAAATTAAAAAAAAAAACAACACCAACTGAAAACGGCAGCAGTTTGCATTTCTGGCCTTGGTGGGGCAGAACCTGGGAAATCCCAGAGCAAAGCAAAAAGGAGGTAGAAGCAATCCAGGATGATTCTCGAAGTCAACCTTGGTTTTCCACAGGGACATATAGCACATAGGCATGCACACCGACAGACACACACATAAATAATTTTTTTAAAAAAATACACTAAAAAGATCACAGTCAAGTTCATTTCTTTCCACTGATGCAAAGACAGCTCAATATACGTAAATGAAGAAACATAATAGAGCAAATATCTAGAACTGAGGTTGGGGAAATCATTTGTACTTAATAGAAACCTGAAAGTTATCACAAATCCATTTCCTTCATAAAAATCCTTGAAGAAACTAGGAATGAAAAAAAAGTCACAACACTATTTACAACAAATTACAAATGGATATTGAATGGGAGACAATCAGGAGACACCAGTGTCCTTTCCATTCTCAGGTAATGCTTAAAAGACTTAGCTGGAACAGTAAGAGGAAGGAAATAGAAAGGATACTAATGGGAAAGGAAAAAAGTCAAAGTATCCATATTTGTAAATGGCATGATCCAATACCTAAAAGACCCCAAAAACTCCACCAGAAAACCTTTATGTCAACACTTGTTAAAAAGTAGCGACATATACAATAAACATATGAAAACCAAAAATCACTTAATCAAATCAGTTAATTATTATGCCAACAAAAAAAGAAATCAGGAAACAATTTCATTCGCATCAACCTGAAAACAAAATTAACCACCATTATTACCATACTGTCAGTCAGAGGGACAGACACACACATCATAAATATATATACAAACAAGAATAAACTTGCTGAAAATCTTTACGATGAAAATTATGAAACACTGAAGCAATTGAAAAGGGCAATAGAAGGTGAAGATTTCTCATGTTCACAGACAAACAGAATGACACAATCACCACTAAATCCCAATGATGAGCCAGTGAAATTACTCAGTGGGTAAAGTACCTACCTGTGCTTGTTAGCCTGGCAACCTGAGTTCAATCTTTGGAAATCCACATGGTGAAAATACAGAAAATTGTTTTCTGACTTCTACCTTTACACCATGACATAGCACGTGTTCTCTCTCTCTCTGTCTGTTCTCAATCTCTCTCAAATGAGAATTAAAAAAAAAAAAATTCCAATGACCTTGTTCAAGAATAAAGTCATAAAGTTACATGGAAAGACAGAAGACAATCCTGTACAGCCAAAACAATCCTAAGCAAAAAGAGTAATAATAGAATAAAACATTATCTGATTTCAAATTATACTGCAGAGTCATAAGAGCAAAGGCAGTATAATACAAGCACACAGAAAACAAAATGGAACAGACATAAGCCCATGTGGGATTCTTAACAGAGGTACCAAAACAAACATAAATTGGCAAAAGATAGCCTATTCACGAATGATGTTGGGATAACTGGCTATCTACAGGTAGAAGTTTTCTCTTTCCCTGTGTACAAAAATCAATTCAAAAGATATCAAAGACCTTAATTTAAAACCCCAAACTACAAGAGTAACAAAGAAAAATGTGTCAAGACACAGGTATTGCAAACAACTTTCTAAATAAGACTCCAATAGGTTGATGATAGCAATAATTGACAAATGGGATTCTAGGATATTAAAAAGCTTCTGGACAACAAAAGAAATGATTACTAGAGTGAAAAAACATATACAGAATGGCAAAAATCTCTGCCAACTTACTTATCTAATGGGCATAAATATCCAGACTATAAGATAAACTTTAAAAAATTAAAGACTATCTCAACTTGATAAAGACCATAAAGCTTAAAGTATCATCCTAAATAGGGAAAAACTTGAAGCATTCCAACTTAGATCTGGAATGAGACAAGGCTGCCCACTGCCACCACTCCTATTCAATACTATCCTTGAAGTCCTAGCTAGAGCAATAAGGCATGAAAAGGAAATAAAAGGGATACAGATAGGTAAGGAAGAAATCAAAGTATGCTTATTTGAAGATAGGATTTTATACTTAGAGACACACTACTCCACTAAGAAACTACTCAAAACAATTTCAGTAAAGTGGCAGACTACAAAATCAACATACAGAATCAGTAGCCTTTTTATATACCAGAGACAAACAAGCTGAGAAAGAAATGAGAGAATTAATCCCACTCACCATAGCTACAAAGAAAATAAAATACCTTGGAATAAATTTAACCAAGAAAATAAAAGACCTATATAATAGAAACTACAAAACACTGCTGAAAGAAATTAAAGAAGATACTAGAAAGTGGAAAGAACTTCCTTGCTCATGGATTAATAGGATCAATATTGTGAAAAATGACCATCCTACCCAAAGCAATATACAGATTCAATGTAATTCCAATTAAAATCCCAATGCAATTCTTCACAGAACTGGAAAAAAAAAATCTCAAAATTCATTAGCAAAACAATTTTGGACAACAAAAAGACTGCTTGTAGGTATCACCATACCAGATTTCAAACTATATTACAGAGCTATAGTAATAAAAACAGCTTGGTACTGGCACAAAAACAGATACATTGACCAATGGATTAGAACAGAGGATCCAAATATAAACTCCCACATATATAGTCATTTAATTTTTGACAAAGGTGCCAAACATGCATCCTGGGGAAAAGATGGTATCTTCAACAAGTGGTGTTGGGAAAATTGGACATCTACATGTAGAAGAATTAAAAATTGACTTGTTACCTCTCTCCTTACACAAAAGTCAACTCCAAATGGATGAGAGCTCAATATTAAACCCAAAACTCTGAAATTGTTAGAAGAAAAGGTAGGAAGTACATTTGAATTGATAGGCCTAGGTAAAAGATTTTCTAAACAGAACAACGAATGACCAGGAACTAAGTCCAATAATGAACAAATTGGACTTCATGAAATTAAAAAGCTTTCTGGGGAAAAAAAACAAACTGTTAATTGTGCAAAAAGACAACCCACAGTATAGGAGAAAATCTTTGTTAGCTATGAATTTGACAAAGGATTAATCTCCAGAGTACAAAGAGCTCAGGCTTGTGGTACCACAATCCATATTTGTTAACAGTTGTAAGTAACTCCTTATTTAAATATTACTAGGTTCCTTGTGGGAACTTAGTAAAGTTATACAACCTCTTCTGAAAATGTGTGTTTATGCACATTCTTGCTGAAATCATCACAGACCTTATTTTAAGAAAGTTCAGTTATCATTGCCTATTACCAAATTCTTGGCCTAACAGTCTAACTTTATAGTGCAGTCACTGTTAACTTTGCTAATTTATCTCCCATTCTTTGTAACTCTATGTTACGGTTTGAAATGTGTCCCCACAGTCTCATGTGTTTAGCAAGGTCATGGCACCTTGAGAGGTGGAGCCTCGCTGGAGGAAGGCAGTCACAAGGGGTGGGCCTTGAAGTGGATTAGTCCCACCCTACCTTCAGGATAAGTCTGCTTTTGCAGCAAGCAGTCTGCAGCTCTCAGCTTCCAAGATGTCTGCAGTGACTTAGCCTCCTCCAGCTTTGGCCAGCCAGCAATGCCGCTTCTGCTTTGAGAGACTGTACCTTCCCTCTGGAACCGTAAGCTGAATAAACCTCCCTTTCTCCCTTAAGTTGATCGACTTTCAGTGTTCTCTCACAGCAATAATTAAGAATAACTGTTACACTATACCAATCAGAGCTGTTATCTCATTACTCCAAAATCTTATTTCCTGATTTGCCATTCTATTCCCTTTCAGTGAAGCACAACTATTTGGTCCTAAACTGACAAATCCTTCTGATCTCACTTGCCACAAGAGCTTCCATCTAGCTACAATTTAATCCTTTCTCAATCTTGAAATGTGTTATCTACCATCTATGCAACTAACTAGGTACTACTTTATATGGCAAAAACCAGGAAACACAAGAGGAACTTAATTTTCACGTGTAATTTTCTTCAAATTCTATAAACTTTAGATTTGAAGTAACTATCTACAATATATTTATTTATATTGCCTTTTCTACTCTTCTACCAGGACAGATATTATGCCTACTACATCCTCTCCTTGTCCTGCTTATTCTCCAAAACAAAGTGCAAAGAAATTTGATAGAGTACTTGAATATATGTGAATCAATGTTCTTCAGCACTTCATTATCTGTAACCCTAATTATAAAGTTTCTCAAAGGTTATCTCTTCCCTTTTTTCCCCCCTAATGAAAGGTCAAACAATGCTTCACTTTTAAAAGGTCCTAGATGAAGGGAGAAATTTTTACTATTTTTTAACATTTCCGTTTTTCTTATTAATCAAATACATGATATGCCAACCCTGTTCAAACACCTTCAACATATACAGAATCCTCACCTAATGCCACCAATCTAGAAAAGAACATGGAAACACAGTAAGCAATGCATGTTCTCACACATGAAAGCTTAAAAAGATGGCTTCATAAAATAAAACAGAATGATGGTCACTAATGTGGTATTGAGGGATGGGGATGAGGAAAGGATAATTAATGTATACAAGTAACTTCTAAGGTTCTAAAACACAGCATGGTTAACAATAATTAATTATTTATTTAAAACAGTAAGATGAAATGTTTTTACAATCAGTAGTAGAGAGGATTTTCAAAATTCTCAGCACAAGGAAAAGCTAGCTATTTTGGGTAATAGATATATAAAATAATTTACCTAAAAATCATCATACTATTGGGGCTAAAGAGATGGTTCAGAGGTTAAGCCTCTGCCTTGCAAGCAGAAGGTGCTAGGTTAGGATCCCAAATCCCACCTAAAAACTCCAGGCAGAAACGGAAATGGCTTCGGCTTACATTTTCAGCCCTGAAAGCAGAGCCTGGGGAACTCCAAAGCAAAGCAAAGAGGAGGAAATCCAGAACGATTCCAAAAGTCATCCTTGGGCCTCCAGAGGCATACACAGTACCCTAGCCTCTGGCACAAACACAGACACACATGAAAAATTAAATAAATAATCAATCATACTATATCTCTTAAATATGATTCTTACATCATAACTAAAAATTTCAAAAAGTATTTGTTAAATGGCAGAAAAACAAGATTCCAAGGACCCTACATACTAAATATAAATTGTGTTTTATTCTTTTTGTTGATGTTTCTAAATTCTTATACATGACACAAAAGTTCATGACCAAGGCTGAGATTGTAGTTCAGTAATAGAATGCCTCTCTATTGTGCCACGTTGGTTCTTCTTCCCAGCACCACAAAAAAAGGAGAAAAAAAAGTTAATGACCGAACAGATTGATATATTATGAATAAACCTAAGAAAGCACTGTGCTAAATGAGTAAGATATGAAAAGTCTATGTGGTTGATATAGAATCTCTGAAGTTCTGGATTGTGGTTTGTTGATTTTCTTTTGCAGTTTTGCTGCTCCTGCAATGCCCTTCACTCCATCCTGATGTGCACTGTATGTCACCCCCTGGTCAGAGACAAAAAACTGTTAAACTGGAGTCTTGTTATAATAGCACATTCAAGGGTAGATGTAATAAAAGCAGGAAACCTCGGTGAGGGAGGGGTCAGTCACCCATTTGCAAAATGATCACCTTTCATCTGCCAGACTATATGCCCTCCCCTAAGACAGCCTAATCTCCTCCCATCCTGAAGCTCAGGGACATTTGCGGAAGAGGAGGCGGTAAGATTGTAAGAGCAAAAGGATGGGAAGAGCAATGATCTGAAGATTCTCCACACTAGTTAGGGCTGAAGCAATCATAATAGGACTTTGCATGCCCTGCGCAATGTCCAACACACTATTGACCTCACAAAGTCTAGCATCGGCTAAAGGCACCAAGATCCTTGGAGGCAAAGGATTGACAGCCACAGTAGTGTTCCTATGCTTAAGGGGAACACGAGAAAGGGTTCAGGGAAATGCCACTGGGTCCTTGTACGTCATCGGAGAGGAGGACCAAGAGGAGAGTTAGGCATACACAATAAAGGACTCTCTGAAATTGGGGGGGAGGCACTGGGAGACGGGGAAGGAGGGAAGGGGAATAGGGGGTTCAGGGGGAGGAAGAGGGGGGAGGGAACTGGTCTACCTATTAAGTTTGTATGAGCGGAAATAATAATAAAAAATGTTAAAAAATTTAAAAAAAGATATGAAAAGTCACATATATACAGTTTCATTTATAATAAATACCCAGAACAGACAAACTCATAGACAGAAAAATAGATTGATGGTAGTCAGGTGTTGAAGGCAGGAGAAATGAAAATGATTGCTAATGGGCAGTTGATGAAAATACTCCAGAATTAATGATAATGGTTGCAGTTTTGTCAATATTAAAAACCATTCAGTGTATTTTAAGAAACTGAATTATACGGCTTGTAAATTTTATCTCAATTTTTAAGTTTATATAGTGCCATAGCAAAGTATTTGTCTGGAATGTACAAGGTTCTGGGTCCATTCCCTAATCACACACACAGCTACACTTTGCCACTTTAAAAAAAATTTTTTTAACAGAATATGATTTTGTAGTTTTTCTCCAACTATTTAAATTAGCAGTTACAAATTGGTTTCACAGTAGCCTTTTTCCAGAACTAAAGCATTAATTGTCATCGGTGGCTACCAAATGATCAACATTTACAAATTACAATTTACAAACTGATTTTGCCTAACAACCTGAATTTCTGCCTTCATAAAAGACACATCTACCCAGCAACAATAGCCTGGAGCTGAGCAGCAGTTAACATGCCTAAAACTAGGGACATGTGCTCTACCACTTGGTGGTAGAATGCTTCCCTACTATGCCACCCTGATTTTGCTCCCCAGCACCACACAAAAGAAGGAAAAAGAGTTAATGATCAAACAGGTTGATATACTATGCATAAACCTAAGAAAGCACTGTGTTAAATGAGTAAGATATAAAAAGTCACATATGTACAGTTCCATTTATAATAAATACCCAGAACAGACAAACTCATAGAAAAACAGATGATGGTAGTCAGGTAGGCAGGAGAAATGAAAACGATTTTTAATGGGCAGTGATGAAAAAGTTCTAGACACTCCCCAGTGTCTTCTCAACACTGAAGCCAGGTGATGTCAGTTGCCATTTGGCTTTCCAAGTATGAGGTCTAAACAAAGATCACCTACTTTTCTTATTAGGATTATAATGCCAATGAATTCAAATTTAATTATGTACAAATAATCTTTTACTAGTTAAAAAGAAAAATGACAACAGCAACTGCGGGGAAGGGGAGGGACACTGACACTGCTATAGTTGCATGCTATATTAAACAATATTAAGGAATTTTTAAAAAGCTCATGTCTACTCTTACAAGAAAAAACAAAATTAGTCTCATTTTACTTACAATTAAAAATCATTTTCACTTGCTTATAGGCAGAAAGTAGTACAGTAACTTTCTTATCCCATTAATTATATGCCCTATTAATTAATCAATCAATACTATCCTATTTTGATTACTGAATGGACAAGATTTGCTTTATTTGCTTAATGATTTTATATCTATTTTCTTTTTATGTGTGTGTGTAGGTACACATGTGTGCCAAAGGTCAACTTCAGATACTGTTCCTCCAGAGCCACCCTAGAACTAAGTAGGATAGTCAGGTTGGCCAGAGAGTCCAGGGATCTACCTGCTTCCACTTCCCCAGCACTGAGATCACAAGCATATATATATCATGCCCAGCTTTTTTTTTTTTTACATGCATCCTGAGGACTGAACTCACCTCCTCATGCTTGCACACCAAACATTTTACCAACTGAGCTATCTCCCCCAGTCCTGATTTAATATCTAAATTATCTAGAACCTCCTAATACTTAATGCATAAAGAACACCTTAATTGATTTGTAGCTTTTATGTACTTTGTTATATTTTGCAAAGCTAACAGAAAAATCTACTTCCTATCTCAAGTGCATATATGACTTTTGATTTAGAAGCTAAGTCAAATACCTTCCAGCTTTAAAATCCTGTGTACTTATCCAGATCTTCTCATCCTTCCTCCAAATAAAGTAATTCATCTAGCTGAACTGCTTTTCCTGCAGATGGGAAAGGTTAAAAGTATTTGCATTCCATTTCATTTTTATCATCATTTCTAATGACTAATAAAATATCAATATATAAGTTGACTTCTAAAAACAGCAATTACCTTTAGGATAAAGCAAACTCTTATCTCAAAGTCTTTCAAAAGATGAATCAAATGGGCCAGTTATTTAGTAGCATAATATGTGCTACTCATTAACTTAACCAAGCATTCTCAAGCTTGTAAGTGACATTTTAAAGATCACTATAACCATCAAGTATTAAATAATACATAAAACTGGATCAGTATTACAAGTGCTTCATAACTGTAGTTACTAAATATCCAAGTATAAAATAAAGATGCCAATACACCTGTTTTTATCTGATGGTGAATACAATAGGATGTTTTCCTAACAGTATACCAAATTCCTAATGTGCACAATGATCTAGATCACAAAATAGCTTCTTCAAAGATGAAGGTCTGTCAGAAACAAAAATGGAAGTACACAGCGTACTAATTAGTAAATATTAGGGGGCACCTAGACCTTGAGTTTCATGCCATCAGCCCAATAATATGTACGTTTACTGTATAGGAATTTGATATATTGCATGTTGTATTTGTTATTAACAATATTAATGAATATTTTGTGAATTTTTTTGTGAATAACTGAAGTGCTCTCTGTGTTTAATACAGTGCCAACAACGACCTGTGGATTCTCTTTTCAAGTGGCTAACACAACTAAGGAACTGAGTTTACTTAATTTTTTAAAAATTAAGGATTTCATTGTGACTAGAAGCTACCAAGGTGGACAGTGAAGTTTTTCATGCAACTGAAATACCTAAGTATAAATTAATAGTTTTTCAAAGTATCAGTACCCTGATACTGACATCACCTTAGAATACTGCTGACAGATCTATAAGACCACTTCATCAGCCTAAATATAAAATTCACTTTTCAAATGAGCGATATTAGCTGGATTCAGAATTTAAGGTATATTTACAAAAATATATAACGCATATTAAGTTTTTCCCCATTGTTTTTGTAAGGGGTACTCACTTTCGGAATAGTTTCTCAATGCATGCAAGTTACTTTCCCTTCAAATCTGTTCAGTATCTTCTGTTCAGAAAAACAAATGGCAAAAATAAGTACTCGGCGCTAACAAGTCCCCATGAATCAGTGAATTTCACACGTTAATTTCTCTTTTCCTTTAAACCAGAAACAAATGTTGTAGAGTGTGCATCTCTTGAAAGTCTATACCCATCTTCCCACGTCTTTGGTGTAACAATCATTCCGATACAGTTGCAATTTCACTCGCAGATACAGAGTTGCCACCCCCAACCCCACAGCGTCCTTCTTTTGAGCACTTCAGGTATTCTAAGAGCAGCGCTTTCCGAGTCAAGAAAAGTAACCAAGATGGAGCTGACACCACCCAAAGAAACAGGTCTGGAAATGTACACAGGACAACTAGTCTGCAGCAGAATCAAACCGGGCTGGGCGGGGTGGTCATCTCCCCCGTCCCTGCGAGGCAGCGTGGCACCCGGAGCCCCTCCACGCAGCGAACACAGGGCAAGGTCGTGACCCCGGGACAGCGCCGCCCGCGCGGCTCTCGCCCGCAGCGCGGAGCCACCTGTTAGGCCCAAGCCGCCCTCACCTGGCCGGGAAGAGGCGGCGCCTGCCGGGCAGCACGGCGGGCGCGCGGGAGACCACCAGACCCCCGGCGGCACGTGCGCTTCCCGGGGCCGGGCCGCGCTGACAGGCGGTGGCGGCGGCTCCCAGGCCCCCTCGCCCCTCGCAGCCGCCTCGCCGCGCGGGCGCCCCGATCGACCCACGACGCCGCCCGCCCTCCCCCGGCTCCCCGGGGCGGCGCGGTCCCGCCCCGCCGCCGCTCACCTACCTGGTCGCGGAGTTTGAGGAACGCCATGGCGGTCGCCGCCGCCGCCGCCCGGCCCTCTGCGCCCGCCGGGGGGCCTCGGCCGCTCCCCGGAGCCGGAGAGTCGGCGGCCGGCTGCGCGGAGACCGCGGGCAGGGGGCGGCGCCGCCTGCCCGGCCGCCCGCCGCCACCGAGGTGAGGAGCGCGGCCGGTCCCGCCTCCTCCGCTGAGGCTCTCCGCCCTCTTTCTTAATTCTGTTCTCCGGCCGCCTCCGCACGCCGCCGCCGCCGCCGCCGCCGCCGCCTCACGCCCCCTTCGCAGAACCCCCCGCAGCCCCCGCCGCCGCGCCGCTCCAGCCCGCGGCAGCGGCGGCATCCAAACTCCACTCCACAATATTACCACCACCGCCCGCCGCGATTGGCGGCCGCGCGGGGGAGAGGCCAGAGTAAGCCGAGCGCCCATTGGCCACGCCGCCGCGCTCGCTCGCGCCCGGCCCCCGCCCCCCGCCGCGGGAGAGGCGGGCCGGAGGACGCGGAGAGGGGTGGGCGCGGGGCGGCGGCGCGCGGAGCGGGGCGGGGCGGGCCGGGGCGGGGTGGGCCGGGGAGGCGCGGGCGGACGCGGACGCGGGCGGCCAGGTGTCCCTGTTCCGGGGCGCGCGCCCCAGGCGCGGAG
This sequence comes from Typhlomys cinereus, assembly GCA_023101885.1. Taxonomy (NCBI): domain Eukaryota; kingdom Metazoa; phylum Chordata; class Mammalia; order Rodentia; family Platacanthomyidae; genus Typhlomys; species Typhlomys cinereus. The sequence goes on from JALPQD010000055.1 coordinate 472,217, forward strand.
GGCGGAGCCGGGGCCGGAGGTGGAGGAAGGCGAACTCGGCCGCGGGGTAACGGCCCGGGGCTGCACGTGGAGGTGGCGCGCACACGCTCCCGCGGCAGCGGGAGCTCGGAGCACGGAGCCGGGTGGGGTGCGAGGTGGACCTCGGGGCTGCTGCCTTCTGGGAGTGGCGGGGAGCCCCGACTCGCACGTGGAGGGAGGGGTTGGGGTGCGATGAGAAGCGACCACTGAGGGGCGGTTGGCACGCGGGACTGAAGGGTGTCGTCTCCGCTGCCTGAGCAGGTTGTGGACGCCGGAGCCTTTCTCTAACCCGCAGTCCCAATCCAGAGGCAGGCTGCATGCTGCTCTCCCTTCGAATGCTGTCCTACTAGTCTTGCATATTTTTTTCCTTTCTTCTTTTACATCAGAAAGGTTCTGCCTCCCACTCGAGATAAATCAATTTTAAAAAAAGATGTGCAAGATTTCCAATAAATAGCATCCTTGGATGGAGAAAAGGAATGACTCCCTCGCCCTGCCACACACACCCCCGTGTCATCCCACCGCTCTAAAGTGGCTTTTCTTTCTTAGGCAGCCACACACTGTTACCATTCCAGGCTTGTGTGGGAGAAGATTGTTGTGCGCCTCTGTCCACCTGGGCGGCTCCAGCCCCTGGTTAATAAAAGGTACAGATGGTTAAGAACACAAATGTGTGACGTCAGGCGTGGTTTTTTAAAATCTCCCTTTTCCCTACATCGGTTGTGTCTCTTGGGACAGACTTTATTTAGAGAATCGATTGGAGCCTAATGGCAGTCTGGAGAAAGGGGGATCTATGCCAAGACTGTCAGTTTATTACAATGCTGCACTCAAAAGCAAACAACTCTCTAGCCCCATAAAAAAATAGAAACATCAAAGCGCAAGATCAAAAAAGCTCTGATTAACTAATAGTGTGAGCCTTCCAATGTGCCTTGAATCATACAAGCTATGATTCCTAAAATTATGTTCTCATCATAGATGGCATTTCCTACTTAAAATGGAGGGATTCTCACAATTGAGAGGTAAGAAGCTAAAAAGAAGGATGATTCATTCTTTGCATTCTCTTGGAGATCTAATTTCTTTCTTTATCAACTCCAGCAGTTGAAACAAGGATTCTGCCTCCCAACTTGTTTTATCATTCACTGAAGGAATGAGTGTTGTGAAAACCTTTGAGTTCTCCAAAACAAAGGTGGTGTGATAATATTACTACAGTACTTTAGTTTTACAAGTCACCTTTGGTAAATAATTACCCATGTACCGTATGCAGTAAAGTTCTATCGTAGTCAAGGGATGTAAGAATTTACCCCCTTCATGAATATGCCTGTTTAAAACTGATGTTGAACCAAAAATCAATACACATGCATGAACACACTCTGTCCTCAATAATTTCTCTAAGTTAGAGTCCTAGAATTTAAGAGTATAATTGGAACTTGAGTAGGAACATGGCAAAGATTGACTTTTGGAAGCATGCAAGTGCTTTTGAGAGTATGAATTTAAATTATGAACTCAATGCTCAGCATTTTAGTAGGTTTTTATGATTGAGCTAATAAAACATTTTAGGGCTCTTCTAAACATTTTTAATTATCTAACAAATGAATGAAAATGTTTTATACTGTACCATCTCTGCATTATAACAGACGTAAGCCCTCAGAGTTATATTTCAAACATAACTGGGTTTTTACCTCTCTCCATCTTGAATGCTATTTAACCTCTTTGTGTCTCCAGTTCACCTTATGAAAGAGGAGGAGGAGATGTTTAACATTACCTAAACTATTCATCTGATCGAGGTAAGCAAGATAATGTAGAAGACTGCACGGGAACTCTGAAAGACTGACTATCCATAATTAATATCAGCCTTATAATAATGATATTTCCATAGCTAGAAAGATAGTAACAGTTATTGATTCTGAACAATAGTAACTATGCAACTGAGCAATTAGATGAATGAAGATCTGTGTTCAAAATTCTAATAAAATTATATTTATTTTAAAATGATTATTTCTCCTTATTTTAGAAGATTAAAAGGATGGATTAGTATTTACTGTGAAGTCCTACATCACCAAAGCCAATGAGGCAAGGCACTAAAATGATGTCTATAATCTTTTACTCTTCCCCTCCTTCTTCCTCCTTTTTTCTATTATATCATTTATATTCTTCCTTGCAGTGAGTACTGTACAGTCATTAAAGAGCCAATATTCCTAGCAAGGTTCAAGTAAAGACTAAGTTTTAACCCATTCACTACTGCCAAATCAGAAAACTGGCACTATAATAGTCTCCATCAGAACTCATAATCAAATAAATGATGCATACAGATATGACTACAAGGAAAACTAGGCAGTCATGCTGAATTTTATTTACTGGGCTACTGTATGCTGGACACTTAACTTAGTGCCATAGCTTAAACTCTTGTAATTTTTTTCTAACATCTTTATGTTTGGATGTAAAGAAGGTAACTGCTTAGAATTACCCAACTAATCAGTTGCAGGACTCGAATGCATAGAACCCTTAAAAATCATTACAGTAATTCGCTGGTAGGAAACTGACAATTCTTGAGGGGGTTTGAGCCAAGATGATCCCTATCATAGAAAAAGAATTTTTTTTTTGAAGAGCCTGAAATACATACAAAATTCATATACTAGACTATCACAGCAGCAATGGTGATTTCAGAACTTAGAAGATATCAATAGAAACTCAGAATTTATCTGAAAGAGTTTATGGAAGAAAAAAGTAGAGAATGAACAAAAGAATATGCATATAGATAATTCTTGGGTTTTTATTCACATGATGGGAAACATGAGTTAAATCAAAGGAGGAAACTGAGTCTCAACAGGATTAACTTTTAAAAGGTAAGACCAGTAGACAATAGTGAAGTTACATTACAGAATGTCAAACAGAATATGAAATTTTAAGTTACCACTGAGCAAAAGATTGGTCTGGACATAATGGCAGTCATCTTTTTGGCAAATATGTCAGCAGAAATAGGTGACAGAATATAATAGGAAATGATTCTGAAAGTAGCACAATAGGTTATAACTAAGAAACTAGAATTCTATACCTAGCTAAATCATCTTTCAAGAGAAAGGATTTTCAAAACTTAGACTAATAGATGTTCACTGAAGGAAATCTTGGTAAGAATATATTCCAGCAAAAGAGAAAAAAAAAATCCAAATCCAAAACTAAGACATGAGCTATAAAAAGAAAGTATAAACAAATCATCAGCAAATAATCTTGGTCAATCTAAATCTGTGGGGGTTTTAGGTGCTAACATCTTAGAATTCATGCAGGAATTTCTTAAAATTATAACAGCTCACAGAGTCTTTGGGAGAGCTATAAAAACAATCTTGGCTAAACTTCTTGAAAAAGCTTCATCAACTATACATAACAAGACTCAGTCTCAAAAAAATACCTTTTCAAAAGACAGTCACACACACCCTTGACTCATGACATAAGTAGACCAAAAGCAAAAAGAAAAGACACAATATAGCAGTAATCCTATAAAATCTGGAGTGGATATATATGTCAGACAAAACCAGCTTAAAACCAGAAATATTATTGGATATTTTGATAAAAGATCAATACGAATAAATACTTTTTTATTTGAGGGAAGGTCTCTCACTGAACCTGGAGCTTCCAATTAAAATAGAGTGTCTAGGCAGCAAGCTGTAGAGATCTTCCTGCTTTTGCCTTCACAGAGCTTGGATAACAAATATGCACTACCATGCCCAGCTTTTTATATGGGTTCTGGGAACAAACTTGGTTCCTTATGCTTGTGCTAGCACTTTAGTGACTGAACAGTCTTCATTAAGTCCAACCTTTGTAGATAGCTGAGTTTGTTGTTCTCATTGTTGTTGTTTGTAGTTTTATAGTAAAACATGCATACTGAAAGAGTGACCATTAAGTGTTAAGTGCCATTAAGTACATCCATACTGTTGTAGGCCTATCATGCCAACTATATCTAGAGCTCTTCATCCTCCCAAACTTCCACACTGAATTTATCTTTTTTTTTTATTCAGTTGTGCATGTGTGTATATGTATGTGTGCGCACACGTGTGTCTGTGTGTGTAGAACCACAGACAAATTCGGGAATCACCATGGACTGCCTCCACCTCCTCCTGTTTACTCTGCCCCAGGATTCATAGGCTCTGCCCTACCAGGACCAGAAACGCAAGCCGCCCCGGCTTCTGCCTGGCGTCTATACATGGGATCTGGGATCCGAACTCAGGACCTTCCGCCTGCAAGGCAGAGGCTTAACCCCTGAGCCACCTCTCCAGCCCTGAATTTATCTTTAAAAGATGTGATTTCAATACTCCACTCTTAATAATTGATAAAAAAAATACTTAAGACTGACATTATCAATTTGACTTAACTGATATTTATAGAACACTCCACCAAAGATTTAACACATCTTTTCAAATGTACATAGAAAATTCTTGAGGACAGACCATATGCTAGGTTCCAAAATAAAACTCAGTAAAATAAAATGACATTATATAAATCATATTCTGTGATTACAGTGAAATTAAATGGACAATCTATAAGAAAAAAATCTTAAAAAAAACAAATATTTGGAATTTAGAAACACACCTTAACCCATGAGCTGAAGAAATTCTAAAGAGGATTACATTGGACTGATGCAAAATATGGCACATCTAACTTTACATGATACAGCTAAAGGAAGGCCTAGAAAGAAATGCAGAACTTTAAATATCTATGTCAGAAAAGAGTCAAAGTCTTAATCAAAAACCTAAACTTCTATGTTAGGAAACTAGAGGAGAAAGAGCAAACTAAACCCAAAGCATGCAGAACAAATAAAATAAATATTATAGGAGAAAGACAGTAAGCAAACTCCCAAAGTTATTTTTGGAAAAAAATAAAAAGCTTACAAAGTGCCCTTCACTAACAGATCAAGGAAATAAGAGAAATGGTGCAAATCACTAAAATCAGGAAAGAAAGAGGGGGTTTGCTACTAACACTACAGGAACTAAAGTATTTGTAATGAAGCCTGGAGAGATGGTTCAGGGGTTAAGATTATGTCTCCCAAGGAGAAGGAACTGAGTTCAAATCCCAGGTCCCACATCAAAATGCCAGGAGGAAAGGGCAGCAACCTGCACATCTGGGTGGTCAGAGCCTGGGAAATTTCAGAGCAAAGCAAAAAAGAGGTAAAAGCAATCCAGGATGATTCCTGCAGTCACCCTTCACACTAGAGGAACATACAGTATCCTCTGATACACACACACACACACACACATACATACATACATGTATAGTTTTAAAAATATTGTATATAGAGTAATGTCAATACATTAAGCAATCTAGATGAAATGGACAAATTTATAGAATTATATAAATTACTAAAGCAATTCAGGAGGAAATTAAATGTTTGAATAAACCTATAGCAAGTTATGATTTAAAAGTAATGATTTAAAATATGAAGAAAAATTTAAGACCAAATATGGCTTTACTTGTAACCTATAAAATATTTTAAAAAGCAACAATAGTAATCATCCATAAACTACTTCAACAAAGGGAAATAGATTTTTCTGGTTTTATTTTATGATGTACATGTTAGACTGAGACCAAGCCAGAGAGTATACTAACCACAAGCCAGTATTTCTCATGAAGGAAGTTGCATAAGCATTACAAAATACCGTCAAACTAAAATCAGGGACATAAAAGTAATTATGCAGTATGACCAGGTGGAATTTCCTCAAAGAACGCAGGAATAGTTTAACATGTCAAAGTTAACTTATTTAGTATAGTAGCAAAGACGATGTGTAGAATAAGATAAATCAGAAACTAGAAAAGAATGTATTCAAGAAAGGAGTGACTTGGGCATGGTAGTGCAGGCCCAGAATCCCAGGATGTGGGAGGGTGAAACATCTGAACTTCATAGTGACCTTGTCTCAAAAAAGTGGGGGGAGAAGAAAAGTAGCAATATTCAGTGGGTGAGTGACTCTAATGCCAAAATGAGCTGGGAATGATGCTCAGAGAATGCTTTTATAACACACACAGGGCCCTGGAATTGGACATTGAATAAAGCCATGCAGAGATTGCTGGCAACCATAGGGCTGGATATTATAAATAAATATTTAATTGAAATAAGCAAGAAGAGAACAAGAAAGAAATGGGGAAAAAAAAAAAAAAACTTTTCCAAGTTACCTTGCTTTAAAGGACAGCAGAGAACAGGTAGTGGATGGAGAGGAACAAGAGGCCTAAGGAAGTTGGTTTTGCCTTTTACAATGGGAGATATGACATCAGAAATGTGAACCTATGTGAACGACTGAAAGTGGAAATGGGAAAGTTGGTCATGGAAAAGGGAGAGTAGATACCTGCAGGAACAAAGTCTTCAAGGTGGTAAAAGGCAATGAGATGTAATTCAGAAATAAAGCAGGCCAAGAACTCTGTATGGTCTGAGGGTTAATCTTTTTTTTTTTAACTTTTTTATTTATTCAATTGTGCGTGTGTGCGTGCGTGTGTGGGGGGGGTGCGTGTGTGTGTGTGTGTAGAACCACAGGCGAAATGGGGAACCACCATAGACCGCCTCCACCTCCTTGTTTACTCTGCCCCGGGATTCACAGGCTCCGCCCTACAAGGACCAGAAACGCAGGCTGCCCCTGCTTCCGCCCTGTGTCTATACTTGGGTCTAGGATCCGAACTTAGGACCTTCTGCCTGCAAGGCAGAGGCTTAACCCCTGAGCCACTTCTCCAGCCCGAGAGTTAATCTTAAATTAACAACTTAGCCTGCCATCATTTTTGGATGCTCAGTGGATCAGAAAAGATAAAGGATTTAATTTCTCTTATCACTAGTTCCCACACAGCAAAAGTCAGGTGATGGCTGCACATGCTGTGGGTCGTGTTACAAGTAAGGAACTCTTGAGCTTAGGGAACCTGACTCACCTTGGGGAATAAAGATGCCTGTTCTTCACTCCGAAAAGAGATACTGTGTCATTACCCTGGATACAAAGCATTCCTGCTTTGTTGCAGAGTGAGGCACTCTCTCTGTTTTCCAAGGCTGTTCACGATGCAAACATCCCTGACAGTGTAGTCTAGAGCAAAAGAAATGTTGGTATATGGAGAACTGTCTCCTGGAGAGTTGAGTCACAGGTAAAGCATGGATAGCTTATTTAAGTAGTGAAGACTGGGAGGGAGGGAGGATAGGTTATTAGAAAGTTGGTGGTAGCTTTTTTTTTTTTTTTTTTTTTTGCTTAACTTTATGTTTTCCTCAGTGAATCAATAACTGATAATGAGGAGTGGGCATCAAGAGTATAGGATTTTGTGATTGGCAATATGGTGTCTGCTTATAAATCTGGTGACCAGAGTTCGATCCCCAGCAAGCCCACATGATGAAAGGAAAGAACTGACTTACAAAAGTTGCCTTCTGATCTCCACCCACGTGCCATGGCATGCATGTGTGCACCTTTTCTCTTTCTTTCTCTCTCTCTCTCTCTCTTCCCCTTCCCCTCTCTGTCTAAAATAAGCAGATGAGATATTTTACAAAAAAGAGGAGTCCAGAATTTAAGGAGAGAAGTCATAATCTAAAAAGTAGGAGAGGACCATATCTCACTCATTTGCCTGAGTTTGGGAAAGGACCAGACAGAGAGAGGGCTTTAACCAGGATCAGTGCTTTGCTGGGCATGTGTAGGGATGAAGACACTGACAAATGGCCAGTGACAGATGAAGACAGTGATAGACCAGGACTCTAGGGTGGATGAAGGAGAGAGAAGGGAGAGGAAGACCAAGGGAAAATGCAAAGGAGGACAAAGTTCCTGATTGTTCTATGAGTTGGAATAGGATAAAAAGAGTAGGTGAAACAGGAAGGCAGCAGGTGGTAATCAAATAATATAATGTTTACAACGAAGATTTCAGATTATGGTATAAGAAAGAGTCCAGGTGTGGGTAGCTGGGGTGGGCTGGAAAACAAAATAACAGTGGAAGTGAGAAGTCAGGAAATTGAGTGGGCACAGTGTCAGCAAGATCGGTTAGCGCTTGTGAGACAGGTGCTGAGAAGTTCAATAAATGAGTGGAAGAAACTTAAAAGTTAGGAAAACGATGCCAGGTGGGACACACTGATGGCAGACCAGTCTAGTCCTTCACTTAATTAAGATTTATGTTGGGGCATAACTGGAAGAAACAAATCATTAGCACACACTTAAGGATAAATGAGCTAACCAGAAGATACTGTGTATACTAATCAGAATTAAACAACAAGGGATAAAGAGATGGCTCAGTAGGTAAAGCAGTTGTGTAAGTTTGAAGACCTGAGTTTGAATCCCAAGCATTTGGGCTGGAGAGGTGGCTCAGGGGTTAAGCCTCCGCCTTGCAGGTGGAAGGTCCTGAGTTCGGATCCCAGATCCCAAGTATAGACGCCAGATGGAAGCGGGGACGGCCTGCGCTTCTGGTCCTGGTAGGGCGGAGCCTGTGAATCCCGGGGCAGAAGGAGGTGGAGGTGTCCATGGTGGTTCGCGAATTTGTTCGTGGTTCTACACACACACACACACACACACACACACACACGCGCACATACACACGCATATGCACACAGTTGAATAAATAATAATAATAATTAAAAAAAATTGAATCCTAAGCATTCACATGAAGTCAGACATAATAGTACTTGTCTGTACTCCCAATGTGTATACTACCAGACAGGAGGCAGAGACGGGAGATTCCTCAGAGTCCTGTGGTCCAGCTAGCCTGGTAAACAGAATAGTGAATAAGAGGCCTTGTCTCAAACAAGATGGAAGACAAGAACCAACACTCAACGTTGCCTTCTGACATCCACATGTGCTCCATGTCCCATACACACAGATTAAAAAAAATCTTAAAAAAAAGTTAAACAATAAAACAAATATCACATGTTGAAGCAAAAGAAGCAGCAGCCTGTGGGACAAAAAATTAAAGTCTACAATAGTTCCAGTCTTGCAAGCAATAAACTGTGAGCTGTGAGCTTGGGTAAATCACTTAATCTCCTCCTCGGATTCAGTTTTGACAATGGACAAAGATTAGGTGGTTCTCAAGATTCCTTGGAGCCCAACATTGCATAATTCCATAATATAAAATGATTTCCAGGGAACCTATTTCCAGGGAAATTAAGAAGAATACATTTAATTGACCAGAATTTGCAGAAATAGGCAAGTGAACTATGAAGGATTCATAATTTGTCTGGCATTAGAATGTGAAGCCAGGCTCATTGTTGTTCTTGCTAAATTATATAGGGTGCAGAACACCAGCTATAATCGGGGATTGTTTCCATCCATTGAAACAAAATTATATTTGTCTTTCTACTATCTCTGTTTGGTTCTAGCTCAGCCACAATTGCTTGTATTGAAGAAACAAAGAAAATACCATCACAGTCTACAAACTGGAGCAGCAATGTTTAACATTTGAAAGAAGTTTTTTTGTTTTTCTCCAGAAAGTAAAAAGATGTGTTTCCATCCAGGAAATGCATATTGCCCTTGTGTTTATTTCTCTCTGGTTGAGGGCCAGGAACTTGCTCAGTAGTATAGTGTTTACTTATCATGCAAGGTCTTGGCTTCAATCTTTTGCACAGCAAGAAAAAAAAAAAAGGTGACAAGGAACTTCTTGTCTGGAAGAATGGGTTGGATTGAAAGGATATAATTTCAAGAAAAGGAGACATTTAAATAGTTCCTTTTATAACAAATTTCTTCTTTTTAACTGAATTTAGGCTTATATTTTTTTGAGTATATTCAAGTACATTCAGTCATTTCCAATTTTACCAAGATCCAGCTTTCCAGTAAGGGCTAGGAGTATTGTAGAGAAAAACTCAGCCAAAGTTTCTATTTTGCTTTTCTTTTTTAATGTGTATTGAATAGAGGAAAATACATGAACAAAAGAATAAGTAGAATTTTTTTCCCGAAGTCTCCCTGTTTTTTTTATACATTTTTTATTATTATTTCAGCTCATACAAACTTAATAGGTACACCAGTTCCCTCCCTCCCTCCCCCCCCAACCCTCTGCTCCTCATCCCCCAGTGCCTCCCGCCCCAATTCCCAGAGAGTCCTTTATTGTGCATGCCTGACTCTCCTCTGGGCCCTCCTCTCCGATGACGTACAAGGACCCAGTGGCATTTCCCTGAACCCTTTCCAGTGTTACCCTTAAGCATAGGAACACTACTGTGGCTGCCAATCCCTTGCCTCCAAGGATCTTGGTGCCTTTAGCAGATGCTAGACTTTTCTCCCTGGTTTTTTGTTTGTTTGTTTGTTTGTTTTTTGCATTCCTGAATACCAAATTTGGGGCTTCTTGCATCATGTGTGTTAGGAAGGCACTCTTTCACTACCATTGAACTATATGGCCACTCCTAGAATCTGATCAATGCTATGAAAAATGTAAAACAGAGTGATACCTTTTACAATGTTATATTCCCTACTTAGAATATAAGTACCATAAGAGCTATTTCCTTATTTATTGTATTTATCCATGTGCCCTCTGTGCCAGGTTATTGAATTTGACTATAGGCTTCTTTAGAGAAGGCTGTCAAGAAAGGTTATCTGTAACATTATATCTTATCAAATACCTTTAAAAAATGAGTTTAAAATCAAAGATCTGAAGGGATGTTCTAAGAAAAAAGTAATGTAAATTTCCCAGGAAGCAACAAGATCTGCATATTTAAGAAACATAAAGAAAGCTGTTGTGGCTGGAATGTAAAGAAGGGAAAATGTAATCTTGTGATGAAATTAGATCAAGAGTCAGGAGCTAGAATAATGTAAGGTCTGGAGAGTTAAAGTGAGCCATTGGAGAGCTTAATCCGTGATGCCGTATGACTTCATTTTAAATTTCAAAAGTTTACCCTAGCTGGTTATAGTCATACATTCCTGTAATCCCAGCAACTTGGAAGGTGGAGTTGTAAGGATCCTGCGTTTCAAGTCAGCCAGAGCTATACAGTAAGACTCTGTTTCAAAACCAAAGAGACCAAACCAAAGCAAAACAATCAACCATTCCCATGATACCCCCGTTAACTCTGATTCTGACAGCAAGATAAGGAATACACTGAGAGCAGTATGAGACAAAGTCTGAGGTCACTCAGAAGGGGAGAGGTGATAGCATGGTACAAAAGAAGAATTATTGAGAAATATTTTGATGTATATTCTGAAGGTAAGCTATCAGAACTAGTTGTTGACTGAGGTAGGAAGAAAAGAAAAGTCAAGAAAGCCTCCAGTTGCAACTTGGTGGTAACAATGCCACTCACCAACAGGGCAAGAGATTTGCCAGCGAAAAATTAAGAATTTGGGATGGAGAGATGGGTCAGGAATTGAGCCTCTGCCTTGTAAACAGAAGGTCCTGAGTTCGAATTCCAGGTCCCACATTTTAAAAAAACAATGCCAGGAAGATTCTTAAAGAAATTAAAGATTGAAATGCCATATGACCCTGCTATTCCACTTTTGGGAATAACCCCCCATACAGCAGAGGTTCACCTCGATAGCACAAGCACGACCATGTTCATAGCAGCACTGTTTACAATAGCAAAGTCATGGAATCAACCCAATGTCCAACAGTTGACGAGTGGATAAGGAAACTGTGGTACATCTATACAATGGAGTACTACTCAGCCATCAAAAATGATGAATTACTGGAATTTGCAGGGAAATGGATGTCATTAGAAACAATTATATTAAGTGAAGTATCCCAGACCCAGAAAGTTAAGTGCCATATGTACTCCCTAATAGGTGGCTCCTAGTACCAAACCCACCCAGCCCACCTAGAGACAGTAATTGCAAGGATTATGAACAGGAGGGATGGGGTTGGAGGGCCACACCAGAAACAAGGAAAGAAGGGACCATGTTACAGCAGAGAAAATAGGCCTCCATCAAGGACTCAAATAAGTAATGAGACATATGATTAAGTTCACAGACTTTTGTTCCTGATCATTTACTACTGAGGGGGTATGATCTCACCAGAAGAGGAGGGCATATAGTCTGGGAGATAAAAAGTAACCGTTGTGCAAATTGGTGATAGACCCCTCCCTCACTGTGGTTTCCCACTTTTATTACATCTACCTTTGAATGTGCTTTTATCACAAGACTCTAGTTTAACAGCTTTTTGTCTCTGGCCAGGGGGTAACATACAATGCCCACCAGGATGGAGTGAAGGGCATTGCAGGAGCAGCAAAACTGCAAAAGAAAACCAATAAACCACAATCCAGAACTTCAGAGACTCTATATCAACCACCTTGAACTAGGTCAGCTTAATCTCTCCCCATCCTGAAGCTCAGGGAAATTTGCAGAAGAGGGGGCAGTAAGAGTGTAAGAGCAAAAGGATGGGAGGAGCAATGATATGTAAGATACTCCATACAAGTTAGGGCTGAAGCAATCATAATTGGACTTTACATGCCCTGTGCATTGTCCAGCACACTATTGACCCCACAAAGTCCAGCATCTGCTAAAGCCACCAAGATGTTTGGAGGCAAGGCATTGGCAGACACAGCAGTGTTCCTATACCTAAGGGGAACACGGGAAAGTGTTTAGGGAAAGGCCACTGGGTCCTTGTACGTCATCGGAGAGGAGGGCCCAGAGGAAAATCAGGCATGCACAAGAAAGGACTCTCTGGGAACTGGGGTGGGAGGCACTGGGGGATGGGAAGGGAGGGGGGTGGGGAGGAGGAGCAGGGGGTGGGGGGGAGGAGGGAGGGAGGGAACTGGTGTACCCATTAAGTTTGTATGAGCTGAAATAATAATAAAAAATGTATTTAAAAAAAAAACCAAACTGACAAAAGAACATTAAAAAAAAAAAAAAATGCCAGGAGCAAATGACAGTGGCCTGTATGGCTGGCTCAGGTGGGCGGAGCCAGGGAAATCCCGGAGCAAAACAAAAAGGGGATAGAAGCAATCCAGGATGATTCCCGAAGTCACTCTTGGTCCTCCACACAATGGAGTGGACACACAGTTCTCTGTGTGTGTGTCTCTCTCTGTCTCTGTCTCTCTCTGTCTCTGTCTCTTTCTCACACACACACACACACACACACGCACACACACAGAGTGTACACGCAAAAGAAAGTTTGAAAAAAAGTGAGAAAACAAAAAAGAATTCTTTTTCTAGTGGAATCTATTACACTTCCAAGTAGATCTGGAGATTAAATTACTAATATATGAGTATAGCAAGATTTCAAACACAAAGAATTAATAAACAAACCCCATTTTGTCTTTCTCTTAACAAGAGAACTTGGTGGGAACTTCCAGTTACGCAGCAGCTTCTGAGACTCGCTGGGGTGTACAGATACATAGTGAAAGGCTCCACTTCTCCTCTTTCTTTCCACACCCCCCACCCCAGGGCTACAACAATCCCTGTTTCTTCATGCTTCTCTTTAGTGTTATCTGTTGCTGGTGAGACATTCCTCTTTGTTGTAAATACTTGTGAAGAGCAGATGGTATAATCTGTGGTTGTTTCTCTCTTCTCCTCAAAGTTGTATTTGTCTTTCCAGCCTCTCCATTTGGTTCTAGCTAGGTCGCTTATTAACCTGACTTGTAGCAACCTTGTAACTTTGTCAAGGGCAAAGGCAAGATGTTCTTATTAATCTACTTCTTATCAGATTTTGAAATTCTCTATTTGGAGTGTAAGTACCACAAGAGCTAGGACCTTGTGGATTGTGTTTATCGCTGTGCTCCATGAGCCAGAAATAGTTTTATTTTTTAATTTGTTTTGTTTTGTGGTATTTTCAGAGAGAGTCTCATATTGTTGCAGGGAAACAGTCTAAACCGTCCCAATGTTGTAGGGTTCTTGTGTTCTGGAGTCGAAGACTGAAACCAGAACATGTGTAGAGGATTAAGGTAGAGTTTATTAGAAGGGAGAAAGGCTGGAACTCATGGACTCCAGACGTGGAACACCATGAGGAGCTAGGGCACCCTGGAGAACTCATGGTGCCTAGGCATGAAATCCATGAGGAGCAAGGAACAAGAAACGGATTCATGGCACTGGAGTGCCATGAGGGGCTAGGGCGCCAGAGAATTCATGAGAAACAGGCAGTTGGAAATGGACTCATGGCACTAGCGGGCCATGAGGGTGTAGATCGCCTCCATGAGAAGCAGACATGAAACAGAGCTCATAGCACTAAAAAAGTGCCACGAGGGGCTAGGGAGCCAAAGGCTGCCTGGGTCAGGCATATTTATACACTTAGACAAGCCTGGGAAAATGGCTTTTTCCCATTGGTTAATTCCCATTGGGGCCCAACCCAAGTGCTCTTGGGCCCAAGTGAGTTAAGAGGTCTTTTCCATAATCCTTTCATAGGGAAGTTGGCCATCTTATCTCTGGGAGGACTGGAGTCAGTTCCTCAGCAGCAGTGTTCCTTCAGGGAGATTCCAGCAGTGAGAGATGACCTTCAGGAATTCCAAAGACCTTGAGAGACCCATCCCAGCATGGCTGCTCTAATCCTGCCTCAATATAGCCCAGGCTGGCTTTTAAACTCTGTAGCTAAAGGCTGTCTTTGAGGGTGTGATGTTTCTGCCTCTACTTAAAACATCGCTCTTGAATTAGGAATCAGAATGAATGAATACAGTAGCTATTGATAGATTTATGTCCTGAGTAGATAATCACTCAAAGCACAGCTTTCTCCCTTTTCCTGGATAGATGTGACCTCTATTTTTGATCCTCTTGACTTTTGCTACTATGCATAATTAACAAGGCCATGTGAAGAGGTACTTCCACTTTTTACTATATTCATAATTTTTTTCCCCGATGATTTCTGCTTATACCACAGTAGATGAAAACTGAGTACAGATTTGTGACTTGTATAATGCACGTGAATAGTTGCGGTCAGTGGTAGACTGTTTCCAAAGGACCATTAGTTTATTTCATTTCTAGTGAGTCTATTTCTACTCTTCTTGAAACTGAATGACATTGTGACTGACAGAATGCAGTAGAAATAATATTTGTGGTGTGGAGAACTGGACCTTAGGATACCTAAAAACTTCTGATTTTGCCCTCTTGTATATAGGCACCATGTTTAAGAAGATTGGACTTCTAGATGATGGAAAACTACATGGATAGAGAGAAGCTCAGTCAGTTGCTGCTGCAGGTGATAACACAAATGGGATTAAACACTATCTCAGATTCTCTAGCCCCAGATAAACTGCGATTCCTGAAGATTAACACAGAAATTGTGCAAATTTGAGAAATAATATACTTTTTGTTTATTTTAGGCCACTACTTTTGGGGATGATTTGTTATGCAGCAGTAGATAGCTGAAATAGAATCTGTGTGTGTGTGTGTGTGTGTGTGTGTGTGTGTGTGTGTTTGCATGTGGGTGGGAACATATGTGTGTGGGGGGTGCGTGTACACTAGTCTGCTTGAGTGCTTGTTCTTTCTTACCTGTGGAGGCCCAATGGTGATGTTGGAAATCATTCACGATTGCTCTTTTACCTTATCATTATGAGCCTGGGTCTCTAATTAAACCCAGAGCATGCCATTGAGCTAGTCTGGCTAGTCAGTTTTCTCTAGGGATTGCCAGGCTCTGCCTTCCTGCACTGGAGCTACACCTGCTTGGCATTTTTATGTGAGAGCTGAATCCAAACTCAGACCCTTTTGCTTGGGAGACAAAGACTTTAACCACTGAGCCATCTCCATAGGGCCTTTCACGGAACCTATGGCTCAGTGACCTGGCTAGGCTGACTGTTCAAGGAGTCTACAGACCTATCTATGTTTGCCCCTTCAGCAGAACTGGGGTTACAGACATGCACTGCTGTGCCCGGCTTTTGTGGGGGGGTACTAGGAGTCCACACTCAGGTCTCTCATGCTTATATGGAAAATACTTCATACCTTAGCCATCGCCCCACCCCCTCATTTTGGTTTTTGTCTTTGTTTTGTTTTGTTTCTCCCTGTGCAGCCCTGGTTTGCCTTAAACTCACGATTTTCTTGCCTCAGCTTCTTGAGTGCTGAGATAGGCATGTGCCAAGCTCTCCTCAACATAGCCTTTCATTCTACAAACAAATCTAAAGTATTTGAAAAGGAAATGGAAGGAAACCTAATGATTTCAAAAAGGGGCTTAAGGCAAGTTTACAAATACCCTGACCCTGCTGGCCATCTTTGGCTGCCTTGTCCCTTATGGACTCCATGTCTGGAGTCTGTGAGTTCCTTTCAGCTCTCGTGCCACTCATGGGTCTCCATATCTGTGAGTTCTTTTCTGACTCCATTGCTCCAGAGTCATTGAGTTCCTTTGGGCTCTCTTGCCCCTTACAGACTTTATGCCTGTGAGTTTTGTTCTTTCTCTCCTGTAATAAACTCCGCCTTAATCCTCAAAAAAAAATAAAAGGGGGGGGGGGCTCAAGGGACATATCAGCTAGTTGCAATTTATGACCCTATTTGTATTCTAATTTGAATAAATAAACTAAAATCATTTATGTGACAATGGGGAAATTTAAACACTTGTCAGTTGAAGGTATTAAGGAATTATTATTTAGGTATGGTAGTGGTAGCCTGCTTATATTTATTAAAGACTGTGTTTATATAAATATATACTGAAAAATTTGTGGGTAAATTGATAATCCATTAAAAATTGCCTTATTGTCTCCTTTACATTTGTATGTATTTGAAATTTCTTAAATTAAAAAGTTAAAATGAAAAAAAGGGGCAACATTTTAAGAGTACCAATCCATCTTCTTCATCACATTATTCCTTAGATTCCGGTCCACCTAAGGAGCAAGATATATGTGGATTGGAGGTCACATCTGTGAAACCACGCTGAATATTTAGATTTGAGTGTTCTAAAATTATAAGTTCTCAAAGGGCCAAGTATTTTGTTGTTTTACTTGTTTGTTTTTTTTTTAATAATTTCCAATGTCGTTTTATTACCTCTTAGGTTTTGCAAAAGTTTTTCTTTTTTATTCCATTGTGCGTGTATGCGCATGTGCGCATGTGTGTATTGTATGTGTGTGTAGAACCAGGGACGAATATGGGAACCACCATGGACGCCTCCACCTCCTCCTTCTTTAATCTGCCCAGGGATTCACAGGCTCCGCCCTACCAGGACCAGAAACGCAGGCCGCCCCGCTTCCGCCTGGCGTCTATACGTGATGTCTAGGATCCGAACTCAGGACCTTCCGCCTTGCAAGTCAGAGGCTTAACCCCTGAGCCACCTCTCCAGCCCCAGGTTTTGTAAAAGTTTTAACAAACAGCATTTATTCACTTGATCATTACTTTTTGAAGAAGGTGAGTGGAACAATGTTTTGCTATATAGCCCAGGCTGTCCTCAAACTCAAGATTCTTCTTTGGCCTCCCCAGTGAAGGGATTCTAGGCATGCACAATGTTGATTAGCAATACCTTTTTTGGGGGGTGGGTGGGGTTGCAGAGGTGACTACTGTGAGAACGGTAAGGAGAAACTGCTGCTTTGGCTTCCCAAAGAGTTCCCAGCCCCTGAGGCATTCAGAATACCCCTGTTGTGCTTTGGCTACCATGACTGTGTCCCCCAAGGTTTACATGCTGGAAGGTTTGTTCCCCTACTGCATGAGGTTGGTTTCTTCTCTGCTTCTCTTTCATGTTGTGACATAGCCATGGGACCCCTGACCAGGACCCTGGTGCTATAATTTTGGATCCCCAGAACTATTATTGTAAAGAAACCTATTTTTTCCTAATTAAGTCTTTCATATCTCATTCCTGCAAAACCACAATGGACTAATATAAGCATGGAATAATAAAAGACTGTAACAAAGGACCTGTTGCTCTCAGCAGGCGGCTGCAGTGGAGCATGCTGAGATGCTGCTTCTGGAGAAGGGGTAATAAGTAGAATTGGCCCGTGGTTATGTGAGAGGAAAGATGTTAGCTGATGCCATTTAGCTTACAACATTACTTGATTTTCCAATACCTGTGTCCTCCTGTTCACATCAAAGGGAATATGATGTATGCAAGTTAGATAGATATAAAGGTATCAACTTGACAATTGAAGACAGCTGTGGACACATTTATGAAGAAGTAGTTGAAGCAATACTTGTTGGTATGAACTCTTCTGACAAGCTGGAATAAGAACTGTAACAGAATTGTACGAAAGAATAAAATAAACAAAATTGAAACAAACAAAAACCAAAAAAGAATAAGCCCCCTTGTCACTCTGAGCACAAACCAAGGGGTTGTGCATTTATTAGCAATGTGCAGGCAAACTGCAACATCCTGTGTCAGCTGATCTCAGAGTTTAGTCCCTGGATCAGTTGGAGTACAGTGGCCTAGGAAGGGGTTAATGCCAGCTGAACCTCAGACCTACTGAACCCACAGCTCTGGAAGTGACCCAGTGTCCTCTGATGATACTGATGCTTGCTCAAGTTTGAAAGCCGCTGGTTTAGAGAAGATTAGTGAGGGTTCTATGAATGCAGTTTACAGAAGTTCTGAGAAGGAAGTCTGGTCATTTATCCATGTTTTAAAAAACTCACTGATTTTAGAGGAAATTTTGAGAGAACCTAAGTAAAGCTTGTTCAAGGGCTAACAGAGCAAGGGATGTGGAGAAACCAGTATTCCATGAAGTACAAACACCAGACTGGACGGCTGTGGTCTGCCACCCAAGAGCAGTACAGACTCCAAGGACTTAAGGTTTGTGTGGACCAGGCCTCCAGCAGGTCCTGAGAGACCAGTCCTTAGTTAGGGAGACCTAAGGCCGCAAGCCAAATATAAAAGTTCCTTTGAGAGTGGCAGCGTGTAGGACAATGGATAATGGTGATAAAAGTGTAAGATTTCTGTCACATCTGTCATGTGGCTGTGAGAACTTTAACCCTATATACGCCATGTTCATGACTTGCATTTTATCTCTATTAATACTAGTCTCTGAAGGCATGTATGAAGTTGCAGGTGAATAGGAAAAAATTGGACATTTTCTTCTTCTTCCAGGTCTGAACAAGGTAATGGACACCCAAACTACCCCATTTCTTATTTTTATGTCATTTGGTTTATACTACGAAAACCACACAGCAAACATCTTTTATATCTAGGTCCCCAAAAAGCAGTTTTCAGTGCTAGAAAAATAGACTTTCTAGGGGTGCAGGTCCGCTTTCTCTGCAGAATAATCAATTATTAAACAGGGAAAGAGCTGGGAATATTTATTTAAAAATAGAAAACAGCAGGATGGGCAGGGACTCCAGAGACGCGAGTGGGGAATTTCAGCTCTGCTAGGCTTGGAGGTCAGCTAGCAGCCCGTGAGGAAGGAGTTAGAATCTTCAGAGAAATAGCAAAAAAGTCCCGAGTATCAGGAAACGCATGTTTAGAATTTGAAAACAAATACAGAACAGAGAGGAGAGCAAAGTTTCGCTCTCTTTGAGCTTAAATGCTCAGAGTGGGCGTGGCTCACTCTGCACCAGAAGGCTTTGCTTCATTTCTTGCGGGGGAAGTTTCTGGGCGCACGACGGCACAGGCTCCTCCCATCTACTTAGCATATCTTTGAGAGGATCCGATTTCTTGAAGGGTGGGGCGGACTTCTGGCCAGGTGATTTATAGATGTCACTGAATTAGCTTCAGGGTGGAGACTATGATCTCAGTGTTAAGGGGACTCAGGAGGTGGGGGTCTCGCCAAGTTCCTAAGTATTTCCATTGATTGGTTAAAAACAGGACTGTGGTTAAAAACAGGACTGTGGAACAATCCCTACCAACAACGGCCACCCCCTTAACGAGTTCAAATATAGCTACTGAATCAGGATTTTTTTTTTTCCCCTGATGATGACAGTCAAAGCAAATGCTCTCCTTACCAACAGTGTTCTGAATTCAGTAGCTCTTGAGGCACGGAGCCACAGTGCAAAAGGAGATCGGCTTGACTCTGAAGACTGCATTTCTTCATCATAACGCACACTTGCCAACAAGTACACTCTTGTAGTTTTGTTTCTAATTCAGATCAATAAATAGGCTTTCTGATTTATGTTTCTTTTTGCACTTTTATTTGTGCATATGTGTTTGTCTATGGGTATGGAGGGATGGGTGCACATGTGTATCAGAGGACAGCCTCAAGTATATGTCTATCCAACATATCCAACTTGTTTTTACAGATGGGTTCTCTCACTGGTATAGAGATGGCCAAGTAGGACAAATGGTTGATCAGCAACTCCCAGGGGATCTTCTTGTCTCCACCCTCTTGTCTCCATGTTCTCAGGGCTAGGATTGCAAACACATGCCAACATACCTAGTTTGTTTGTTTGTTTGTTTGTTTGTTTGTTTGTTTGTTTTTTAGCCTGAATTCTGGGGATCTGATTCAGATCCTCATGCTTGTATGGCAAACACTTTAATTTCTCCAACCTGGCTTTCTAACTTTAAAAATCATTGCTTTACAAATTTGTTTGGTACAAGTCTATCTCTGATAAATCAAATACCTTCAATATGCTGATAAAATTGACATTTGTTCTAACAACAGAGAACCAAACACGAGTCCAGAAGCACTAGTGCACATACTTTACTCCCTTCACTACATTAGGCATAATCAATGTTTTTTTTGTTTTGTTTTGTTTTGTTTTGTTTTTACTATTGTGCCTAGGCATAGCCCAAAGTCCTTTACTGAGTACAGAAGCTACAGCCGGTGTTCTAGTCCCTCATGGCCCTTTAGTGCCATGAGTCCATTTCCAGCTGCCTACTTCTTTTGGAGGCAATCTAGCCCCTCATGGCACTCCAGTGCCATGAGTCTGTTTCCTGTTCCTTGCTCCTCATGAATTCCATGCCTAGGCACCGTGAGTTCTCATGGGCTCCCTAGCCCCTCATGGCACTCTGCCATGAGCTCTGTTTTATTTCTGCTTCTCATGGAGGCACCCTAGCTCCTCATGGCACTCCATGTCTGGAGTCCGTGAGATCCAACCTTTCTCTTTACTAATTAAACTCTACCTTAATTCTCAAAAAAAAAAAAAAAAAAAAAAAAGAAGCTACAGCCACTTAGCCCAGGAGAACTTATTGTTTTCCTGACCTACATGAATGTGATTTAAGCACACCAATCTTCCTCAACATCCAGCCTCAGGCAAAACCATGACATTATTTCTCTCTATTATTCTTCCCAGAAGGGTAAATGGATGAATAGTAATCCAGAAAGCTTGTGGAACACAATGGGGACTTGAGGAGGAAAGCAGGCATTTTAAGAAGTCAGTACTCAATTGAATGAGACAATTCATGTTATATTTTCCTACTTTTCTAGAAACAAGCTCAAAGGTTTCTGTAGCATTCTCTTTAAAATTCTGTGACTGCATGTCATTTAGGAATGACCAGAAAGTTTTTGAATATGATAGTAATAATAATTCATATATCCTGACTATTTGGGTCACAAGTAATAGAAGTCCCCAAATAGTGGTTTAAGTAAAAACTTTTTTTTTTATTTCATGTGAAAAGACTCCAGGGCTGACAAGATGGCTCAGAAGGTAAAGATGCTTTCTGCACAAAACTGGCGGCGATCTGAATTCAATCCCTAGAGCTTTCATGGTAGAAGGAGAAAAATGAGGTAAAAGTTGTCTTCTGACCTCCCTATGTCATGTGCACCATCACACACACACACACACACACACACACACACACACACACAGAATCCAGAGGAATGCAGCTGCAAAGCTGTTGAGAAACATGTCCTTCTTATTGTTTGACCATTTTTAGTGTGTAGCTTTTATCTGCAGGTCACTTCAAGGGCTAAGTTAGCTGATGAAGTACATTTCTACCAGCAAGGAAGAAAAAGAATGATAAACAGACTTGTCCAGAACAATGGCTCCCTCAAGACATCTATTCTGTTACCTGAGATACCTGTACCTGAGGTACCTTCAAAGGACTTTGAAGATTTAAGTTAGGGACCCAGAGGTGGGGATTATTACAGAGCCTGGGGTAACAGCCTGTCCTCAGTTTGGCCACCCAGCCTCAATGAATCGATTAAAAAAATCAAATTAATGGTTAAAAAAAAAAAGAAAAAGGAGATTTATTCAGTATGGCCACATTGAGAAGAGAGCTGTCTGGTGTTGCCCCTAAGTCTGCCTTCCAGGCTCTGATGCAAGGTTCTGATAGAGATAGAAGGCAACAGATATACCTAGCTAAGCAGTTCTGCTTGAATGTGGTGTTTCCCATCATGGTCTCAGCTACAAGGTGATCTGGCGAGTTTTCTGTACTTTGTGTAGTCTCTTCTCCCTCTTGGGTGACACAAAGCCTTTTTGCTTCCTGCATGAGATTCCTGAGGGAAATCCCAATTCCCAGGCTTGCCGGCTTTCAATAGTCCAGAGAGCCAGAATGAGAGGGCATAAAGTATTTCTTTAGAATATTTTTACCTGAGCCTGCATAGTTATGAGATTATTCTGGATTGTCCTCGTGGGCCCAACATAATCACAACGGTGTTTATGATAGTGAGCATGAAAGACTCAGAGAGGATGGAAGACAGAACAGAGTTTACTGTGATGTAAACACAAATCAGGGAATACAGATACCCTTCAAAAACTAGTTAAGAGTCATACATGGTAACTCATGCTTGCAATGGAACCTGAGGCAGGAGGATTGGTACAAGTTTGAGGCCAACTTAAGTTACATAGCTAGTTCTGGGCTGGCCAGGGCTACAAAGAGAGAGACCCCTTCATTGTTAGGAGGAAGAGAGGGAGAAAGACAGAGAACTGTTCAAACACTGGATAAGAACAGGAAACAAATTCTTCCCCAGAGCATGTAAAAGGAGCACAACCATAGCAACCCATTTTAGATTTCTGTGATGATTAATTTTAGATATTAGCTTGACTCAGAATTGCATACCAAGATAACAGTACAGATAGTACCTCTGGGGACATATGTCAAGGTGTTTATGTAAGCGACACATTCGAATCAGGGCCTTGAGTAAGAAAGCAACATCACTTAATGGTGGATGGACATCATCCAATCTTTTTTTTTTAACTTTATTTATTTATTTATTTATTTTTGCATGTGTGTATGTGTGTATCAGAGGGCCCTATGTCCTTGTGGAGGACCAAGGTGACTCCTGGATTGCTTCTACCTTCTTTTTGCTTCACTCTAGGATTTCTCAGGTTCCACCTACCAGGGGCAGAAGTGCAGGCCTCCACCATTTTTCCATCTGGAGTTTTTTACATGGGACCTGGGATCCAAGCCCAGGACCTTGTGCTTGGGAGTAGTCTAAACCCCTGAGCCATCCTTCCAGCCCTCATCCAACCTTTTGAGGACCCAAATATTACTGAAACAGCAAAGTTTTAAGCTTCCTCTCTCTTCTTGAGCTAGGCCACCATTTTCACCTGTCCTTCATCGGTATTCATCAGTGTATTCATCAACATGAAGTTCCATCTTGGGAGAGCCTGATTTTCATCAATGAACTCTTTAGCTTTCAGACTCTCGGACCCACACTAGCGGCTACCCTACACACCCCCAAACAAGTTCCTAGTCGCTTAATTCAGACAGCGTTGCACCATCAACTCCTGCTGGTTCTCAGATATCCAGACTTGAGCTGACCTACACCACCAGATCTCCAGCTTACTGATGGTACATTGTAGGACTTCTTAGTCTCCAAAATCACATAGGCCAATTTTCTTCATAATCCCTCTTTGTCATTTTATTGTTGCTGTTTTTCTGTGGAACCATGACTAACACAAATTTTGATACTAGGAATGGGATATTGGTTTATAAAGACCTAAAAAATGCACAAACCATTTTGGAAATGATTAATGACTAGTACTGGTTGAGTTTCAAAGTAGATGCTATGAAAAGCCCGTGCTGCCATGAATGGTCTGTATTTTGGGGAGGACTCAGAAGAGTAGAGCTACTGAGAAGACCTTGAAGATTTCCAAGATTTCCTAAGTGGTCCTGATCAGAATGTTGGTAGAAATATGATAAAAATGGTAAAAATCCATCCTAATGAATTTTCTGACAGACATAAGTATCACGTTATGAGAAACAGAAGAAAGGTGAACCTTCTTACAAAGTGGCAAAGAACTTGATTGAATTATGTTCATGGCTAATATTTATGCAAAGCTAAACTCCTAAGTGATTAAGTAGAATATTTAGCAGAATAGTATATAAGCAATATGCTGAGAATATAGCACAACTGCTCCTGATGTTTCAAATAATGGGAAGAAGACAGAAATGATGTAAGGATGGAATTTGCTATTAAGAGGGAAGCAAAACTTAAAAAAATGTGAGACATTCCCATTCTGTAACAGGTTATGAGAAATTATGTTCAGAAGCAAATAGAATGGTGTGGCCCATATAAACACTTGTCAAGGAGATCAGTATAGATAAAAGAAAGCCAGATGTTAGCTATCAAGACAGTGGAGGAATGGCCCTGGAGGTATTTGAGAAATCTTTGGTTGATCTCAAGCCCAAAATACCAGAGCCTTGGGAAAAGAACAACTTCAGAAGTTTGCGCCCTATATTGCAGAATCGATGCAACTTTAGCTGTGGCTCAAGTGGGCCTAGTTGTGCTTTAGACTACTCCACAGGACACAAGCAGGTAAATTTTAGTTGTATCCATTTGGGGCTAGTTCTTCAGGCATAATAAGTGCAAGAACTGCGGGACATAAACCTTCCACCTTGATTTCAAAAGACACTCTGGAAAGCCTCAGGACCCATAAGAGAACTGCCGTAGGGAAAGGGTCATCATTGCAGCACAGCATAATGGATCTGTGAGGGCCATACCATGGCCAAGATCCCAGAACTGTATGTCCATGGTCCTCAAGAACCAGGAGGAGATTCATTTTATTTTATTGCTATTTATAAATTACTTAGCCTAAGAAATTTGTTATATCAACATAAATAGATTAAGATAACTTCAGATCTCCTGAGCTATGAAGTATAAATATGTGTTTTACTGTCCAATAAATTTGACAATTTTTTTTTCAAGAAAGCATGCAGGTGCATTCATGCCACAGCACATGGGTGGAGATCAGAGGCCATCTTTTGGAAGTCAGTTCTCTCCTTCTTCCAATGGATTGAATTCAGGCCACTGGGTTTGCAAACAGGCACCTTACCCACTGAACTATCTCACTGGCCTCAAAGTTTTCAACTTTTTACAACAGCAATAAAAACAGATACAAAAGTTTTTCCAGAACTCTGTCAATAATTTCCCAATTGAAATTGGACTAGGATGATCTCACTGGTTAAAATTAAATATATGACCACAAATGACTACAAGGAAGCCTAAGTGCATTGACACCTCTAATGACAAAAGAGTAATTTAGCAAAGGAATAATGGATAGCAAATTGACAACTGGGAAACCTCTGTCAGTTGGTGTTTAGATGGCACTAGTAGTCCAGTTTTTATTATTATTATTATTATTATTTATTCAACTGTGTGCATGTGCATGTGTATGTGCACGTACGTGTGTGTCTGTGTATGTGTAGAACCACGGACGAATTCATGAACCACCTCCTTCTGTCCCGGGATTCACAGGCTCCGCCCTACCAGGACCAGAAGCGCAGGCCGCCCCCGCTTCCGCCTGGCGTCTATACGTGGGATCTGGGATCCGAACTCAGGACCTTCCGCCTGCAAGGCGGAGGCTTAACCCCTGAGCCACCTCTCCAGCCCTAGTAGTCCAGTTTTTGAGCTGAACATTTTGCATGTATTATTTGATATCTAAAACTCCAGGGTGATAGATATATCCTTTGTTATGTCAGTAGCTTGACCAGTCACTCCAAAGGGAGAAGACATAGTAGCTCACTAAATTATTTTCTCTTAGAGTGTATCCAAATTATTCTTGAAGATCAGTAGCTATTTTATATTAGGAACCCAATGAATGTGGATAAGATGGATGAAATTCTAAAGGCAAGTATTTTACCTCAAATCTGACTCCAGAACCCAGTTTTCTCCGCCATCCTTCTTTCTGCATGCATTTCTGTGGTGGGAACTCGGATGCAGCTACTAGCTAAGAAATTTCAAGTATGTAAACAAAAGGCGAGTTTATCAACATACAGCACTGATTGTGATTCAAAAAAAAGGATCATGTTCAAACGTGACACTAACAAAAATTTCACATGAAAAGAACTCTCAAGATCTTCTAGGATGTTGAAATGTGCAGGATAAAATGTTGGAAGTGTATCCAAACTTAGAGTATGATAATGTGCCAAGGGATAGAGAAAAAGCCCTGAAGGTAAGTACAACTGAAATTACTTTTAAAATAACAAATTATTTTCCTATTTATGAAAGAGAGAGGAAAGAGGAAGGAAGAAAAGAGAAAGTGAAAGGATAGCTGTTGAGAAACCAGTTCTCTCCTTCACTATATGTGAACTTCCGAGATTTAATTCAGGTTTCCAGGTTTGCACACAGCCACCTTTACCCATTAAGCCAATTTGTCAGCCCGATATGAGTTCATTTCAAGTATAATTGGAGTTAGAAAAATCATTACAGTTACAGTGATATTTTAGACACGTGTGATGCAAAGCAATAACACAGGGCTGTTTCAATGGCATGGGACGCCTTTGAGACACAGATCATCTGGATACTCATTGTCTGGAGAAAGGAACAGGTATGAGTCACCATAATATCTCTCACCAGGGGCTGGAGAGGTGGCTCAGGGGTTAAGCCTCCGCCTTGCAGGCGGAAGGTCCTGAATTCGGTTCCCAGATCCCACGTATAGACGCCAGGCGGAAGCGGGGACAGCCTGCGCTTCTGGTCCTGGTAGGGCGGAGCCTGTGAATCCTGGGGCAGAAGGAGGTGGAGGCGTCCATGGTGGTTCGCGAATTCGTCCGTGGTTCTGCACACATACAGACACATGCACACACACACACAGACACACGCGCGCGCACATACACACGCACATGCGCACAGTTGAATAAATAATAATAATAATAAATTAAAAAAAAATCTCTCACCAGAAAATACAGCAGTCAATGGCGAATAGTCTCAAATCTTCCCTTCCTTGACTTGAGTCTGTGCCAATTAAAAAGTCATTGGGTGCAAGCACCTCAGGACTCCAGCTCTGTTTTTTGGGCATTCCCCTTGGCTCTGCTTTCCACTTGTATAATTGGTCTATTTTAGGCTGGTAACCCATCATGACAGCTGTATCAGGCATCCAATGCAAACAAGGGTTGATTTTCCCCAGTCTTTTCAGGGCTAAGGAAAAGCCCTGTAGTCCATCTGTTTTGTATCCTATTGGCCAGAACTGTATCACATAAACACGAGCAGTCAGGGTTCATATGAAAGCCTAAATGCACCCTGTGCATTCTGGGTTAACATAGAATCAGCACTGGAGAACCACGCTGGAAAACTCTATCCTTAGTCAGAGGAACTGACTCCAGCCCAAGTGTGTTATTTTCAAATCTGACCCGGAATGCTGCTGGAAACCTCTGCAGAACCTTCCTTGGAGGAAGAGTGCTTTCCTCTTTCTAGTGCCTAGTTCCTCTCATGGACCCTCATCTAGGATAGAACAGTGATTCTAAGAAGCGTAGTTCCTGAACTTAGGAGAGATGGTGGTGATATGCTGACAGCAGACATTCTAGCACACCAATACCCACAGCCTCCCTAGCTAAGATACAGGCCATTTGGATTAGTTTAGGCCCCTGACTCACCCTTGACCTGGGAGTGGCTTATGTTCACTCACACCTGTGCTACACAGTGGAGGATTGACACCCACCTATTCTCCTTTCAAATTAGGGCCTGACTTGCAAGGAAAATGAAGAAAGCATTGGTCAAACTAAGGCCAGTGCCTCCTACATAATATGTCACATAAGCATAATTTTCTTTGGAAAAAAATGTATTTGCTACCAAAGCATCTGGCTATGTTTTTAAAAAATATATACTGTATAACATTGACCATGCATACCTGTTATTACCCAGAAGGTACAGTCTCCTGCAGGCAGTTCAAACTTCAGTCTAAATTGTAAAATTACAGTCAGCTGATTGGTAATTGATAGTGTTACTCTAGTCAGTAAAAAGTTAAAGCTTTAAAATAAAATGCTTCTATTAGTTCCTCTCCTCCCAGCAGCAGACCAGATTGATGGGTCTGCCGCTTCTATTTAGGCAACACCAGAGCCCTGGCACCTCTTAGAATTAATGAACTCATTTGCACGATTCTCGTTTTCAGCACTGGTCATCCCTTCCCTCTGCTGCTGGGCTTCCTTTTTTCCATTTGGCTGCTACAGTATGTCTCCTGTTAATTCATTCCTGTTGCCTAGAGATTGCAGTACCAGTTTCCCCCTGGAAAAAGGAAAGCTGATGGCTTCTAATCCATTGGGTTAGCATGTCAACAATGCTAATTTCTGATTTTTTTCTTGCCAGGTCTGGGCAGAGTGAATCCTTTCTCTGGAAAGACTGGAGGATGAGTCTTTTTGCAGTTTATCAGGAGAGCACTCTATGCGCAGGTGCCAAGGAGTGGTTTCTGTTCTACAAGGGCTCCACAGCTTAGCATCTCCTCCCACATGCCTCCTCGAATATGCAAGCTGCTATATATTTATAACTGCAGTAAAAAAAGGATTTTATTAGCAGAGATAACTGTCGTAATATAATCAATTGTACTTTACAAAACAGCCAGAGACTACAGGCATCAGGATTATCTATGTTCAGTCAAATCATAGGCAGTTGGGGTCGAGGGGGCAGAGCAAAGTACTTGTTGTAAAAGATCAGGTCTTGAGTTTGATCTGCAGCATCCATGTTAAAACAAACGAATGAACAAACAAAAAACAGGTGTAGTGGCACCTGCCTGTAATTCCAGCACTAGGGAGGCTTACTGGACAGCCAGTTTAACAGAATCAGCAAGCGTCAGGTTCTTCAGTGAGACATCCTCTTTCAAAGACATAAAAGTGGAAAGAGATCGGGGAAGACAGCCTGTCATTGACTTCCTCCACACACATGTACACAGGGGTGCATTGCATATATTGCATATATACATGTTCCCCTTCACATGGATATACATGCCATTATGCACATGGAGGGACGTTGAGAAGATACTATTAGACACAGTCAAGCAAGAAGGAAGGAGAATTGGCCTTGGTCCAAGGGAAGTCTGGAGATCTGGAGAACTGTCTTCCAGGGGATCGTTAAGTCCTCCAGGCAGTAGATTCATGGTGCAGTTTTGTATCCACCCACTCTAGTAATTGCCCAAAATAAAAGTTTAAGTGAAGAAGTAAGTGAAACATTGGCTTTGGTCCAGCACCTTACCTCTCGAATTGGTCTGTATGTGTGTACATCTCCCCCTTTCCTTGAACGGTTATTCTAAATCAGTGGAGTTGAAGAGCGACATGCAAAATTGTTGTTAACTCAAGTAAGGCTTCAAGCCAGTGATTCTCAATCTCAGCTACACAACAGAGTCACTTGGAAATGGAAAATCCCAAAGCTCAGGCTTCACCTCTAACTAGTTAAAACAGAATCTCTGGCTTAGAGGTGTTGCTACCTAGATTCCAAGGTCAAGACCTTTGCTCTAAACTAGTGTTGAAACTCAAGCTGCCTGGGGAATTAAGAAACCTAGGAGAAACCCGTAACACCAAAGAGGTGCCAGTGTCACTGTTGTTGAGGCTTAAAGTACAGGTAAGTCAAGAAAGAATCCAGGTAAGACTGGGGAATGAGTTTCTGTGTGATTCTGGAAATTGAGTCGGGGAGGATATGTCACATGTCTTGGGAATAGCACTTCAAAGCACAAAATGTTGCCATCTCTTTGAAAAAAAGATGGGAAGGTATTGAATAGCTCAGGCTTGCCCTGGCTAGTGACCCTTCCTAGCCTTCAAGCTTCAGGGACACCTGAGATCCTAGACTCTCTGCCCTTAGCAGCTTTACTCCACAGATAAGTTGTCTTTGGTGATCTTGTGGCATTCTTAGGAACAGCGGGGGAAAGGTACATAACTGTTGCTTTGGTTCATAACTGTCTTGGTATTTGTGAGGTGGTCTGAGAAGGAGAGCTGTGACTCAGGGGAAATTCTAAGCTCCTGCAAGCTGCAGCAAGTGTGTGTCAGTGGGAAGTGAGAAAGGCAAACAGAGGGCTGAAAACAGAGCCAGGAACCTGCCTAGTGGATAATCAAAACTTGACTATAAATAACTAATGGAAGGATGAGCCTGTTTAGCAGAATTGTTTTCTAAAGCAGTATATAGGCAAAATGAATGTTTTCCTTGAGCAGGTCCTCAAGCTGTTCTGGAAGGCCAAGTAAAAATACAGGAACACCTGCTCGGCGGTGGTGCCATTATAGAAACACCTTTGCCACAGAACTGGAGACTGTAGATGTCAAAACTTCCAACACTTTAGTTACATCTGGGAAATCTTTCTAAAACCAGCTAGATTCTGCCCACAGGTGTTAGACAGAATGCATTATCACTACTGGCTTTTGGTGGTCCAAGTTTCAGTACCCAAACCTGCTTAACATTTCTGTCTCTTCTCCTTTCAGATCTAGTGTGAGCTTTGATGAGGCAGGGGACTGCTTTGCGAGTCTGTAAGAAATGGGCTCTAGGACATAGGCTTTGTGATAACCATTCCCTTTGATTGGAGTCCTTTTTAGATCCCATGCTCTCAGAAATGTTTTGTATAGACATAATCACCGCAAATGTGAAGAGTTACCAACTGAATCTATTGATTTATTTTTGGCATCCTTAAAATTCACTTCGATCTCTAAATATTTTCAAAATGTTCATGAAGCCATTCACATTCCCATATCTGAGAAAGACGCTAAGGAGAAATAGCTCAAGAAACAAATCTGATATGTCCCTACCTCCAGTCTCATTTCTCAGGATATTTTGTGCACAATCCTACCTGCCTTTGTACCCTGGGTATGACTATATCAACCCATACAGTGTGGCACAGTTAAAAAAATAGGACACCATATTGCTGATCTAGTGGCCAGCCTCTCAGACTGGTGTTATTTATTATGAACATGGAAACAAAACTTGTGCATTGTGGGAAATTTTACACAAACCTTGTGGCTGAGATAGTAGTGAACACCTCCCCCTCCCCCAGGTCTAGAATTGTGGGTGAAATTGATCTCAAGGATGGGTCAAATTCCTAGACTTGGCTGGTAGCTTAGCTAGTAAAGGAAACAAACGGTACTTCTGTGGAAACTATCCAATCAAGCTGTGACAAGGAGGGAAGACACAACCAAGTCACTCCCAGGTGCAGAGATGTAATTTGGGGGAGATGGCCTGGAGGCCTCGCCAGGCCCTGCTTTCAGGGAATTCTTATGAATCCAGAATGACAAGTGCGACTCACAGGTGCAACCTTGTAGCATTGACAGAAGTCAGCATGCTTCCCCGACCAACTTGTTTTCTAAGGCAGGGAAGTGTATAATACATTTCAGAAAGGTTTACATTAAAGAATGATGAGATGTGGATATTTAAAATGGAACATCCGAGATGGGTTCAGTGGCACACTCCTGAAGTCCCAGCGATTGGGAGGCTGAGGCAGAGGACTGCAAGTTCCAGTGGCCTGGGCTACATACACGTGAGACTCTACTTCAAAAATTCAACATAATAAGTAATAATAATTATAATAAAATGACATGAGAATTAAAAATAAAATGGCATTACAATTATGTGATAAAATTAATGCAGACTTCTTCAATTTCATTTCAAAGGGTAGAAAATTTACAAGAGGGAGGAAGTCTTTAGTGGTAGTTCAGTGGTAGGATGCTCACCTGTTTGTTTGATGGTCTAAATCCCAGAGCTGCCAGAGGGAAAATAAATAAGTAAATAAATAAGATTAATAAAAAAGGAGAGGAGACCACCCTTTTAGATCTTCGATGTTTCTGGT
The DNA here is from genome assembly GCA_023101885.1 of Typhlomys cinereus. Taxonomy (NCBI): domain Eukaryota; kingdom Metazoa; phylum Chordata; class Mammalia; order Rodentia; family Platacanthomyidae; genus Typhlomys; species Typhlomys cinereus. Next base: position 503,800 of record JALPQD010000055.1, read on the forward strand.
TAGTTAGACGGTCTAGGTACTCCTTTTTTTTTTTTTTTTTTGTCTTTAATTTGGAAAAGTCTAGATTTGTACCATTTAATATTGCTGTCATTTATTACATATGGTTATTTAAATTTAAATTAATTTAAAATACAGAAGATTAAAACTTCAGTTCCTTAGGCATATTTCGAATGCCTTGTAGTTCTTTAGTGGTAGATGACTGCAGTATCAGGGGATACAGATAAAAAACATTTTCATTCTCACAGGAAGTTCTCTTGTTCTGCACTGAAGATCTTGAGGAGAAAACAGGTGGAACTCTTGTTCTACATCTGCTGATCTAAAGTAATAATGGAAAGCACTCTGGGAGTTAGTTCTGCCTGTGAGCCATCCCTGCCTTTTCTGAGAATTGCTCTCTAGTGCACGAGATGGGCACTAGATCACCATGGTCAGTACTTGACACTTTTCTTAATTAGGATTGATTGGGTCTCCTGATTCAAGGAGAGTCAGAGACTTTTCCTCAGGAAATTGATACTGAGATTGTGATACAGATTCTGGAGGAGGCTGTGATAGAAATAAATAAAAAAAAATAGTAATAAATGAACACAGGTGCCACATGACATCAAGAATGTAGGAGATTTACAGAAAACAAACCATGGGGGGGGAGAGATAAAATAAGCAGGCAAATACAAGTAGAGACAAAGGGCAGAGTTTTGATGACTTTCTAGTGTTTAGATTCTGAGATCCACCTACATTCTTATACTTGACTTTTGGAGGTCGCTCTTTTACATTTCTATAAAAATCTTTGTTTGCTCAAGCTGGCTCAGTTTGATTTCTGCTACTGGTTACTGAAGAGCTCCGTCTAAATCAGTGTAATTGCATGGAGTTGAAAAGAACTGTGAAGCTCTATTGAAACTCAGCAGAAGAATATAGTGATTGATTGATGATGTCTGACACAGGCCTGGGATTGGGAGCTTAAGTGTCTGTACTGAAAATTTGCCATTCCTGATAAATCAATCCTCTGAAATGAACTCACTCACAAATTCCTTTTGTTTCTCTGATGAATTCAGGGTTTGTTTTCAAAATAATACTAGATGAATAACATGATATTCATTATCTACATTTACTATTAACTGCTTCCACTGGTAAATATAGTGATTCTTTAAGATCTTAGAAGAAACAGGTAATAAGTCAGAGTTATCTTTGTGAGTTATTTAATGAAAATCTCAGCGTCCAGCATGGGATGTATCCCTACAAATAATGGATCAGGAAAGCTCCAGAAGTACTTAAAACAACATAGACTATTGCCATCGCTCTTGGTTTTCTCACCATAACTAGATGGGAAGACTCTCTTTCTGAAGACACCACATGCTTTGGATGCAAGACATACAAAAACTAATTTGAAACTGACCAAGAAATTCTCTCCATGCTGGCTAGCTTTCATAGTGCCAGAAGGTGTTATCCAGGCAATGGGGGAAAGGGAAGGAGAAAAGACATTAATAGTGATACCCAGTGATGGACCCTCATGTTACAACACTGACCTGCAAGACAAGAAGTGTCTACTGGTGCATTAGTGGTATGACTCTTATGGGGGAAACCAGTTGCTTTGTGATTGGACTTGAGGCATGTTTTACAAGACAAAATTCATGCCTGGCATTTTAAACCTTTCTAAGAAGCTCATGGCTGGAGATGTCAAGACCTTAGAAGGGAACCTACTATTTGTGTTTTGCTAAATTTTCATGTTGCTGAACCATCTTCTAAATGTTGTTTTTGCCCATAGATTTATATTGCTTTCAACTGTAGTCAAAGAAGTTTCTCTTTCAGTGAGCAGTGCTTAATATAGAAACATAACTAATCAAATGCTGAGAATAAGTAAAATGTGAGTGTTCAACTGTAGATAGGATCCTTATATCAACATCTATATCAAAATCCCCCATCCCAAGTCTCAGGAAACCTAGTAGAAGAACTTAATAATCAGAGAATGGGAGAGGAGTGCTCTAATGCTGTCTTTAGAACATGACCTGGCCATTGTGCACATGAATTTACCACAGCTGAAAAAGACCAAACCCATTAAAATTCCAGCATAGATAAGGAAGGGACTCTCCAGGCCCCTATAGTACCTCTAGCTGTGGTACTATTGGCAGCTGACAGCTGCTGGATGAAGGGAGTCACTTTTCTTTTTGGGTGTGGCTATTAGTAGGACCTCACAACCATACTCATAGAGGCAGCACTAACTGGTCTCAGTAGCTTATTTAAAAAAAAGAACGTGAAGTTAGGAGGGAGATGCGTTGAGGAAAGAGGTCAGAGGAGAGGGAGGATGGAAGAATATGATACATATGCATTATGTGCACATATACATGGAATTTTCAAAGAACAAACAAAAATATTATTTAAAAGAGAATTAATGTCTTCAAATTTTATGTAAAATGTGAATCTTAACTCCAACAAGTTTCAGCAGCATGTGGTTTTCAGTAATGCCAGCCAAATTCCCTAAAACTGTTACCCTACAGGTTTTCAAAAGAAGAAAAAATCTGGGGCTAAAAATAAATTTAAATAGTATCAAATGTATTAAGGCGGTTAAATGTAATTAATCTAAAATAACTTCTTTCTTATACAAAGAGATCTAAAGAAGCTGGACCTGATGGCACAGGCCTTTAAATTTCAGATACTGAGAGGCTGAGGCAGGAGAAAGAAAGAAAAAGAAAGAAAGAAAGAGAGAGAGAGAGAGAGAGAGAGAAAGAAAGAAAGAAAGAAAGAAAGAAAGAAAGAAAGAAAGAAAGAAAGAAAGAACAAAAGAGAAAAAGAAAAAAAAACAAGAAGCAAGCAAGCTTGAAGAGGATTTTCTTTTTTTTTTTAATTTTTTTTAAAAAATTTATTTGTTCAATTGTGTGTGTGTATGTATGTGTGTGTGTGTGTGTGTGTGTGTGTGTGTGTGTGTGTGTGTGTGTAGAACCACGGGCGAATTCAGGAACCACCATGGACCGCCTCCACTCCAGTTTACTCTGCCCAGGGATTCACAGGCTCCACCCTACCAGGACCAGAAATGCAGGTCGCCCCTGTTTCCACCCGGCGTCTATACGTGGGGTCTAGGATCCGAACTCAGGACCTTCCGCCTGCAAGGCAGAGGCTTAACCCCTGAGCCACCTCTCCAGCCCCTTGAAGAGGATTTTCATGTCTGATAAATGCAATGTGTTGTATTTGACCCAGTGAACTTTAGCATTTCTCAGAGGATAGTTATGGCCAATTATATGAAAACTGAGGCTGGAAATTAACTTCAAAAATGTAAATTTTGTGCCCAGAAGCAACAATTATAAGATCGTTGAGGTAAGGTAGTAATTAGCCAAGGAAAGCTCAAGATGGAGCCAGGGGTCAGGATATGTTGTCAAAATGCATACAGATATGACAGGTCAAAAATCAAGGCAATTAAATTGAAACTAGGGTATGAATGAACCTGGGACCTTATTCCTGTAATCGCAGTCCTTGAGAGACTGAGGCAGGAGGATTACCAGGGGTTTGGGTTCAGCCTGGGCTACATAGTGAGTTTCAGAACAGCCTGAGCTACAACGAACAATAATTCTTCCTGCCTTTCAATGTTCAACCAAAGCAGGTACAAAAAAGATCTCACTTGCTTTGGATCAGCTTGGTGTGAATGGTAAGAGGTCTCTTAAATATCCTCCCTCCATAACTGTTGTGGTAGACAGATCATGGTGTGTCCCTTATTTGTGGCTTGGTAGCATTCTCTTCCTTTGAGTCTGGATGAAGTCAAGGACTTTCTTGTAACCAATAGACTATGACAAAAGTTCAAATGTTCAAAGAAGGTCACAGATGGAATCTTAGAGCCACAGCACTTGCAGCAGCTAGAAAGGGGTGTGCCGAAATGTTGAAGAAGTGTGAGAATGAGGAAAAGCAAAAAGAATCTCCAAAGGAAGCTACCAAATCCTAACCATGTGATTCAATGGGAAGCAATGGCGTGTTCTTCATTTATTCTCCAAAGGAATATTTAGTTGAGTGCCTCTATTAGGCCAGGCACTGTGTGAGGCTATGAAGGAGAATTCCAAGGAACAGTTCCAAGGCCATTTCATGCGATGGCAGCAGGGCTAAAATAAGTGCTGCTGCAGGCTCTTATATATCCCCAGGAAAGGATGGGCCAAGAGAGGCAGAGCTGGGAGAGAGTAAAAGCACAGTGGCCAATCAAGAAATCCAAGAAAAGAGCTGAGGTCAGAGCCTGAGGTGCTGGCCAGGAAACAGAGTCTAAGGAAGTAAGTTAAGGTCAGTGTCAAGTAGCTCAGAGAAGGATGCAGGCAGAGACGCAAATAGTGCCAGGTGCCGGGTGAGGAGGTGGCCCGTGTATTCAGCACTGACTGTCCGTGAATACAGTTAACTGTCACAGCAGTTCTGCAAGATAAGGGTGAGGCTCAGAATGAGGAAAGTGTATCCCAGACTGAGAGAGAGAGACAGAGACAGAGACAGAGAGACAGAGAGAACTTGTGAGACTTCCATGCAAACAAATTTAGAAACCTTTCAGGGCTAGATGTTTAACCACTAACTAACTAGGTGAAAGATGTCAAAATGGAAAGAATGTAGATTGGTGGTGAGAACATACATAATAGGCACTGCAATGAGTCAGATAGGGATAGTGTCTCCATCAACATGTACTTTTGCATTTCGGCTTCACCATGTATAAGTGTGCTGTGGCAAAACTTGATACTAAGTTGGTGAATATTTACCACATCTGCTTGAGTTTCTTCCTAAGGGAGGCTCTTATGAGTCAACGCCTCACCAGAGTCAATCCACTTAATGCTTGACTATTAAGCACTATTAAGATGTTTTTGAAAGTTAGTTTCAGAAAATTTCCTTTGTATTTCCGTTTTTGGACAACTTGGCTGTAAATCTGCTTGTATATAGAATTTGTTTATATAAATTAGTAGTATAAATGTTTGTTGTGGAACACTCTGTGATGTTGCATTTCTGTTTATGGTTTGGGAATTTTGTTTCCTACATAATGTTGTGAAGTTTACTTCTATTTTAAGTTTTCTTTGACGTAATAAAGTTCTCTTTTTTTTAAAAAAAGAAAATTTCCTACTTTTGCAGGATGCTACATGATGTAATCCTAGCACTCAGAGGGCAGAAGCAGTAGAACCATGAATTTGAGATCAGCTTTGGTTACACATTGAGATCCTTTCTAAAAGAAAAAAAAAAAAAAAAAAGAAAAGAAAAAGAAGAAAAGAAAATTTCTGAAGATTTTGTTTTTTTTACATCAGAAAAATTAGGAAACACTATTCCAATATTAATGAAATTGATCTGAAGAATGAAAAGTGCCACAAGTTGATCAACAAATATTTGCAATCATTAGTGTCATCTACAATTTCAACCTTTCAAAAATTTGACAGGATTAAAAAATACATTCAGTGTTTTCACTGCTTTAAGGAATTAGATTCCGTTTTTGGACAACTTGACTGTAAATCTGCTTGTACATGGAATTTATTCATATAAATTAATATTATCAATGTAAGTCACCATACTGCTATGAAGCCATCTTTTCAAAAATCTAGACCTTAAAAAAACTAGATCTTAATCTTATCAAGTCTCCATATCCAATTAACAAGTTATAAAAAACATAAGAACATGTTCAACACCACCATGGGGATATAGCCAATAAAAAAGAGACTATGTATATTATGAGTTGGTGTTCCCCCAAAATTCATACATTGAAGCTTTAACCTCTAACGTGACTGTATTTGTCAAGAGGGACTTTAAAGAGTTAAATAAGATTTTTTTTTTTTTTTTTTTTTTTTGAGACAGGGTTTGGCTATTTAGCTCAGGCTGGTCTTGAATTCCTGATCCTCTTATCTGGACTATCTTTAGCAGCAGGAGAAGGCACGAGGAAGAGTGGACCCTTTCTTTCTCCCCTGCTTACACCTACAGAAGAAAAGTCATGTGAGGACACAGTGAAGAGGTGGCCGTATGCCATTCAGAAACCCAGGCCTCATCAGACACTGGCTCTGCTCACATGTTCATTTTGGACTTGCTGAAAGAACAGCGGGAAAATAAATGTCTTTGTCCAGGCTCCCAGGATGCGGTATTTTCTTTTTTCTTTTTTTTTTTATTTTATTTTTTTATTATTATTATTATTTATTCAACTGTGCGCATGTGTGTGTGTATGTGCGCGCGCGCGTGTCTGTGTGTGTGTGTGTCTGTGTATGTGTAGAACCACGGACGAATCGGGAACCACCATGGACGCCTCCACCTCCTTCTACCCCGGGATTCACAGGCTCCGCCCTACCAGAACCAGAAGCGCAGGCCGCCCCCGCTTCTGCCTGGCGTCTATACGTGGGATCTGGGATTCGAACTCAGGACCTTCTGCCTGCAAGGCGGAGGCTTAAACCCTGAGCCACCTCTCCAGCCCCAGGATGCGGTATTTTCTTATGGTAGCACAGAGTTTCTAGTGCTTTTTTTTTTTTTTTTTTTTTTGAAGATGTAACCAAGGTATTTTCATTTTAAAAGATTACTTAATTCTGAAATTTTTGTAGAGAAAAACAATGTAATATCTGGAAGTAGTTTAAAATATATGGGAACAGTGACAGGCGATAGGATAAATGAAAAAAGATTGGCAAGAAGTTAATAGTGTTGAAGTTGGTGATGAGCTCATGTAGATTCATTATGGTATTCCGTCTATTTCTGGGTGCATTTGAAATTATCCACAATAGAGTACAAGATGCAATGCATTTATAAAAACTAGAAAAATCATTTAATCCTAGTCTCAAGAATAGTGAGAAATGGAGTGGGTGTGCGGGCCACTTCCGGCACGGCTGGCGAGTGGTGGCCGCAGCGGTGGGACGCCGGGGGAGGCTCGGGCAAGGACCATGGCGGACGGCGGATCGGAGCGGGCCAACGGGCGCATCGTGAAGATGGAGGTGGACTACAGCGCCACGGTGGACCAGCGCCTGCCCGAGTGCGAGAAGCTGGCCGAGGAGGGAAGACTTCAAGACGTCATTGAAACTCTTCTGTCTTTAGAAAAACAGACCCATACTGCTTTTGATATAGTGTCTACATCACGCATCTTGGTTGCAGTAGTGAAAATGTGTTATGAAGCTAAAGAATGGGACTTACTTAATGAAAATATTATGCTTTTGTCAAAAAGGCGAAGTCAGTTAAAACAGGCTGTTGCAAAAATGGTTCGGCAGTGCTGTACTTACGTTGAAGAGATCACAGACCTCTCCGTTAAACTCCAGTTGATTGATACTCTGCGAATGGTGATGGAAGGAAAGATATATGTTGAAATTGAGCATGCCCGGCTGACTAAGACATTTAGCAACTATAAAAGAACAAAATGGTGACGTGAAAGAGGCGGCCTCCATCTTACAGGAGTTGCAGGTGGAAACCTACGGGTCAATGGAGAAAAAGGAGCGAGTGGAGTTTATTTTGGAGCAGATGAGGCTGTGCCTGGCTGTGAAGGACTACATCCGCACGCAGATCATCAGCAAGAAAATTAACACCAAGTTTTTCCAAGAAGAAAACACAGAGAAACTGAAGCTGAAATACTATAACTTAATGATTCAGCTGGATCAGCACGAGGGCTCCTATTTGTCTATTTGCAAGCACTACAGATCCATCTATGATACCCCCCTGCATACAGGCAGAGAGCGAGAAGTGGCAGCAGGCTCTGAAAAGTGTCGTTCTCTATGTTATCCTGGCTCCTTTTGACAACGAGCAATCAGACTTGGTTCACCGAATAAGTAGTGACAAGAAGCTAGAAGAAATCCCGAAATATAAGGATCTTTTGAAGCTTTTTACCACGATGGAGCTGATGCGCTGGTCCACACTTGTTGAAGACTACGGGATGGAGTTAAGGAAAGGTTCCTCTGAGAGCCCCGCAACCGATGTTTTCAGTTCCACAGAAGAAGGCGAAAAAAGGTGGAAAGACTTAAAGAACAGAGTCGTCGAACATAACATCCGAATAATGGCCAAGTACTACACACGGATAACGATGAAGAGGATGGCACAGCTTCTGGATCTGTCCGTTGATGAATCAGAGGCTTTTCTCTCAAATCTAGTTGTTAACAAGACCATCTTTGCTAAAGTCGACAGGTTGGCCGGAATTATCAACTTCCAGAGACCCAAGGATCCAAATAACTTATTAAATGACTGGTCTCAGAAACTGAACTCACTGATGTCTTTGGTTAACAAAACCACACACCTCATAGCCAAAGAGGAGATGATACATAATCTACAGTAAGGGTTTCCGTGCTCTCAGAAAAGACAGAGCTGAAGTCATTTTAAAAAAAAGACTGTTTTTGTGGTGTATATGTTGGTTTTCCCCTATTCTGTGCTCCTTTGTCTAAAACTTTAAAATAGGTAGTGTTGGAGGTTCCCTTGTCTTTCTGTTCCCGGGTGTCAGTGTCGACTCTGAGTTCACCATTGGTGCAAAAATGCATAACAGATTAGTGTGATAACTTACTGAATATGTTTCCTTTCATTTGAAGACTTTTTAGCTGTTATTTGTTTTCATTCAACTAACAACCATATAACAATAAAAGCAGAATACGTGCATTTACTTTCTATAGTTAACCTCTGTTTTATGGAGTAGTGATTGACACTTTTTTAATTGTCTTGTAAAGCTAATGATGACTTACTGGAATAAAAAAGGGAACAAAACACGCTAAAAAAAAAAAGAATAGTGAGAAATGTAACTTATTCATAGCACATTGACAAGAACAGGATTTTTAAAAGCAAGGTAGCTCTTGCTAGGAAGGTGACAGTGGGTATATGAATGTTCCCATGCATGTATGTGTATGTGAGCAGAATTTTGGCAGAGTGGAGATCATTCAGGAGAGCAAAGGTCCTGGAGACTGAATTTGGTTTGTTGGAAGAATTGAGGAAAGCCAGGTGTCATGGTTTGAGTGTAAGTTGTCCCCAACAGGCTGATGCGTTTGCATCTTTTGCTGATGTTAATGTTTGAAAAGGTTGTAGCACCTTTAGGAGGTGAAACCTTGTTGGAGGAAGGGATGTCACAGGCTTCCTCTCACTTGTTCTTGCTCTTTCTCTCTTTCTTTTTTTTTTCTTTTTTTTTATTTTTTCTTTTTTTATTATTATTATTTATTCAACTGTGTGCATATGTGTGTGTACGTGCGCGCGTGCGTGTGTCTGTGTGGGTGTGTATGTGTGTGTAGAACCACGGACGAATTCACGAACCACCATGGACGCCTCCACCTCCTTCTGCCCCGGGATTCACAGGCTACGCCCTACCAGGACCAGAAGCGCAGGCCGCCCCCGCTTCCGCCTGGCGTCTATACGTGGGATCTGGGATCCGAACTCAGGTCCTTCCGCCTGCAAGACGGAGGCTTAACCCCTGAGCCACCTCTCCAGCCCCTGCTCTTTCTCTCTTTCTGATGGCAGCAGGCACCTCTTTCCTGCTTTTGCCTTCAGTCATGCCTTCTACTATGCAATTCCCGCTATGATGGACTGTATCCCCTCTGGAACCATAAGCCAAATAAATCTCCCTTTCTTTCTTAAGTTGTGCATGAGCGTTGCCGCACAGCAGCAGAGAGTAGCTGCAACACCAGGATAGCCGGGTTGTGGTGACCTGAGAAGCCATGGAAGGCAGTATGTAGAAAGAGGTTAGATAAGTCATACAAAACCTTGTTTGGCCATAGAAAGATATTTGCATTGGATTCTGGAAGCTATAGAATTCATCAGGGATTCTCAGCAAGAAGCTTGACTTGCCTCAAGACTAAAGTGAAAGTCTGGAGAGTTCTGGAGGAACTGGTGGCTGAGGAAGGTGGTTTGGAACCACTCTGCAGACTTGGAAAAACAGTAAGATTTTCCAAGGGGCACTCTGTGTCAAAGGCCTCAAGTGATCGTGTCTTCTTGGCTTTATAGTGAACTGATCAGTGAGTCAGGTGGTAGTATTTTTATCTGTTACTGTACAACAAGCCACTCTGAAGTTGAGTGACTTAAAGAAGCAGGAGTCTCTGGAATTCTGAGATTCGAGCCACAGTTTTTCTTTAGTCTTTTCCTATTTATAAAAAGTCCATTTTTATAGGAAAAATCTGTTTCTGGGGGGGAGAATACAACTGAGCATTGATAATTTTTTTTCTTGTTCATTGGCGATATCTTTTTTATATTCTCTCTCTCTTTTCTTGTTGAGAAAGATAAAAAAAATCTGAGTTCTTGTCATAAAGAAAACTCTGACAATTCTTCTAGTCTTGAATATCCTAAAAAAAATGGTTTTCAAACTTTAACCTAAATGATTTGCTAAAATGCAGAATGCTTTCTTTACTTGACCTCTGTAATTAATTTCTGACTCAGTAGATCTGAGAAGTTCCAAGAATTTGTATCTAGCTAGTTCCTAAGTCATATGGGCCCTAGGTTTAGGGCCTATGGTTTAAGCATCGTTGTCCTACGCGCTGGAATGCTAGTTCAATTGCCATAGAATGAACACCTGCCGTGTGTCAGGCTTCGTGCTGAGGATAACACATGACGGACACACAGTTCATGCCCAAGAGTGGCAACAAACAGATCCCAGGTATGATTACCTGCTTAGTAAAGAAACATGCTAATGTACTCAGTTTTTTCACCCTGCATCCCAGGCCCCTAGTTGTATTATTTATTCTACTGCCCTTTTCAGCACTAAATCTTCCCTTCAGCGATTGGATAAACAGGTAATGAGCCAACTCCACATCACAATTGACAAGGAACCTTCCAGGTTGGAAGTTTGGAAATCAATCTCTTTTTATTTACTTGCCAGTACAGCTTCTGGGCCCTGAAAACATGAAGAGTGGGCTGGGAAAAGGCCTGGACATAAGCCAGCAGTGCTTTGCTGTGGAAGGTAGTGTAGGAGGATCTGGGATTACTCTCTCACTCAACCTCTAAACCCCAAATTTTTATCACCTTGTATACAAATGTCACCTTTCATTTCAGGCTTGGTGTGGATGTTACCTTTTCCACGAAACATTTCTCCTTTACTTTCACCCTCTATTGCCCTCAACATCGCCCTGGTTCTGAATAGTTGTATTTTATTCTCACTTCCCAGCTACTGCTTCCCATTTCATAGAATAATCTAGGTTTATGTCCTTTGCTGTGAGTTCCAGAATTCTCCATTGCATGTAACATTCAATACCTATCAGAGAATTAAAGAATTCTTTCTTTTTTTTAAAAAAGAATTCTTTAATTATAAAAAAAAATCTTTGTTTTAAAGAAACAAAGTTCATGTGATAAAAATTAGTTTACTCTTCAAACAAAAAGTGTTTGATGCAGAAAGGTTGTTAAAATAGAAAGAAATCAGAAATGAAGGAGGCCTGTTCTAGAATTTGACTTCAGGAGGGTTTAAAGTGATGAGGAGTTTGCTGGGGACCATAATCAGCTAGTGAGGGATTATAAAAATCCCAAAATGTCAGGGCTAGGGAGATGTCTCAACATTTAAGTTCTTGGTCACACAAGCAAAGAGCTGAGTTCGGATCTCTAGATCCCATGGGAAGTGCTGCGCAGTCCTGCCAGCCCACTGACACTTCCAGCACTGTGAGAGAGTTTTCAGAGCAAGCTGACTGCCTATATTATCCTTCGAGACACACTTTGGGTTTAATTAGAGACCCAGGCTCCAAACATGAGCCTTTCTCACATGAGGCTTCCACATGCACATGTACTCACCTGCATATGCACGTGCATACACACAAACTTGCATCTATCTACTTACAAACATGCATATACATCTGCAGGTACACTGTACACACATACAAAGTGAGCAGGAAAAATTAAGAAATTCCAATATTTATTTCTTTATTATTTGTTTCTTCAGGTTTGTTGGTTCTTTGGTATTCTACATGTGGACAGACTCTCCTGAGCAGCAGCATCAACCCTCCTTGAATCGAATATATTCCTTGGAAAACATTACAATTTATTTATTTATTTTTTTAAATTATTATTATTATTTATTCAACTGTGTGCATATGTGTGTGTATGTGCGTGCATGTGTGTGTGTCTGTGTAGAACCACAGACGAATTCGCGAACCACCATGGACGCCTCCACCTCCTTCTACCCCGGGATTCACAGGCTCTGCCCTACCAGGACCAGAAGCGCAGGCCGCCCCCGCTTCCGCCCGGCGTCTATACGTGGGATCTGGGATCCAAACTCAGGACCTTCCGCCTGCAAGGCAGAGGCTTAACCCCTGAGCCACCTCTCCAGCCTACATTACAATTTATTAACAAAAGAAATGACCTACTAAATATTTTTTTGGAGAGTAGAGACAAGGGATTTGCTTCATATGCCATATAACAAAACAGCAAAATCACCAAATTCCTCATTCAGCTGTCAACCTAAACAATAAATGGAAAAAGTATTTGTTACTTTTCTTGTGCTATGACAAAATGTCTCACAGAAGCAACTTTCAGAAGGAGATATTTATTTTGGCTCATGGTTTCAGAGGGTCACAGTTCAACACAGGACAGCAGCTCAGCCTATAGCAGAAGGATCAATTAGGTATTTCATTGACTTGGACCGGAAAAATAGAAAGAATTAGATTAGAACCACAGGCATGTTGTAACTATAGAAAGTCAGTCCTTAGTGAGCTGTTTCTGTCATGTAGGCCCAGCCTACTTAGGTTCCACAGTCTCTAAAGTGTTTCTGCATACTTGGGTATAAGCATCAAAAGTCTGTTGGGGATGGAGGGCTAGAGAGATGATTTAGGGGTTAAGACTCTGCCTCTCAAGCAGAAGGTCCCAAGTTCAGATCCCAGGTCCCACGCGGAAACAGTAGTGGCTTGCACTTCTGGCCTTGGTGGGCAGAGTCTGGGGAAGTCTTAGAGTGAAACAAAGAGGAGGTAAACAATCCAAGATGATTCCCGAAGTCACCCTTGGAGCTCCATAGAGTCATACAAGGCCCTCTGATACACATACACACACACACACACACACACACACACACACACACACACACAAAGTAAATAAATACGTGAATGAATGAATAAGTCAAAAATCTACAAGGGACAGTTCAGATTCCAACCATGACAGAGAGAGATCAAGCAGAGATAATGAATTTATTCAGGAGTGGACACTGGGAATGTATGTAGGTGTATCCAATGACATAAAAGAAGACAAAAGATTTTTAAAAATACTAGTACATAAAATTTTTTGAAACAGTTATCTTGGCCTGAAGGATCAAAGCAAGGTAGCTTTGGTATAGCACTGGATGGACAGTTAATTGTTGAACATATGTCCTTGCAGAAATATTTTTGTATTGGTAGTGGTCTTTTCATAAACCTGAAGTTCTGAAAGTCTTTTGTTGCAGTTCTTGTCAGGGCATGAGGTCCTCTTCATAAAATCTTGGCTTATAATGTATTTCACATGTATGGTTTCGTTTCATTCTTATAATGAATCCCTAGTGGCAACAAATGGTACTACGCAAAGTAAATCCCAAGCTTCTGCAGAATGAATGGGCTTGTGATCAACTAGAAGGAAGTCTCCCTAACTTATGATTGACCAGTGGGTTGCTAAAGAGGTGTCAGGAAGTGAAAAGAGAAATCTGATTGTATCTAAGAGAGAAATTTATGGATTACTTATTTATTTATTTTTAATTTTTTTATTCAATTGTACGTGCGCGCGCGCGCGCGTGTGTGTGTGTGTGTGTGTGTGTGTGTGTGTGTGTGTGTGTGTGTGTGTGTAGAACCACCGGCGAATTCGGGAACCACCATAGACGCCTCCAGCTCCTCCTTGTTTACTCTGCCCGGGCATTCACAGGCTCCGCCCTACCAGGACCAGAAACGCAGGCTGCCCCCCGCTTCTGCCTGGCGTCTCTAGGTGGGGTCAAGGATCCGAACTCAGGACCTTCTGCCTTGCAAGGCAGAGGCTTAACCCCTGAGCCACCTCTCCAGCCCCGGATTATTTATTTTTTAAGGTAGGGTCTCTTGTATCCCAGGATGATCTTGAGCTCACTAGTTATCACAGGATGACCTTGAACTCTTTCTTGATCCCTCTGCCTTCACCTCCCAAGTGTTGGAATCACAGGTATGAATCATCCAATACAGTATTTGAGGTCCTGGAAATCGACTCAAGGCTTTGTGCATTGTTGGCAAGAGTGCTACCAACTAAGTTACAGTCTAGCCCCCTCTGAAGGGGGAATAAAAATGTTTACAAAACACATCCTTTTAACTGACACCACCCTTTCTAATAGACTAGCCAGTGTAACAGAATGTGCTACTTTCTCTCTAAAGTACTTTAATGAATGTCTACATCAAACTAAATTTTCTAGCAGTGTCTGGTTTCTTGTGCATCCAACACTCCTGTTTCTAATGATTATGTCCCATGCTTTCCTAGAGTCTGTTAGATTTATTCCCAAATTGTTTATGTCAGTTTTTCTAATTATATAGTCAAATATATGTTAAATATATATATATATGATATATATGTTAAATGTATGTTAACCAGTGAAGTTATAAGGACAAAATGTAGGTTCTTGTTTTTATGAAAACTAAGCTGGATTCTATGAAGTTGACAAAAATGCCTTGATAAAAATAAAAATGCTACTGAACATGGTGGCTTCTGTCTGTAATTCTAGCACTTGGAAGACTGAGGCAAGGAGGATCAAGAGTTCAAAGCCAGCCTAGACTACCTTGTCTCAAACATAGAATAGAATAAGACAGAATAAAATAAAATTGTTGATAAATGGTATATAGATAAAACAACTGTGATTATGTTATGATATAACGAATCTGGAAGGATTTTGCTCTCTAGGGGTCTTTATGATCTTGCTTCACTTTAATTATGTTTAGGAACTGGAAATTGGAGGCAATGCCTCAAAAATGGACTTTATACAAGAGAAATGAGGGAGGTTTTTAAGAAAAGACTAACTCTCTAACAAAAGACAGTCAATTAAGGTAAATGTAAGCACTGTAAATAAAAAAAGCTATATGTGTTTTAAATAGCTTCCTTACTATTTAATATTTTTAATTTAATGTTTTAACCTGCCATTAAAAAAGCTACACTCCTCAACTTGTTAGATAAGAAGACCTGTGCTTGTGCATCTGTGTAGAGCCCAGACAGAAGAATCAAGGGTACAAGATAATGAAAATTGATGATGTGTCCCAGAATGGCTGGAATAGTTGCCCCACAGAGTTCTCTCCTATCACAGCAACCGAGTTCCCCATAGATTGATGTCATCAACCAATAAGATGGTTTTACATTTCCCTTATTTAGATTTGCTTTTTGCCAAGAAATCCTGCTTATGATCTGACCATCCATGTGTGCATTATCCTAGATGACAGAAAGATTATCCTGATCCCTGAAACTGTGAACATCTTCCACTGTAAACTACTGAAAAATGCAATAATGTTCAACTTACAGGAGGTAGTACCTGTTGCCTCTTCAGTTATTATGTCCAATGAAAATATTCCCCAAAGAAGAGAGGAATCATTCAGCATGTTAACATGTCTACAAAAATTTTCAATCTTTTTTTTATTTAGAAATTTTTTTGCTTCATTATGTCTGTGTTTCCTCCCTCTCTAAGTTTTCAATCTTGACCATTGAGTCACAAGGTTTCAATACTTTAGGTAGTCCAATGAAAAAAAATGCAACCCATCATTTAGAATCCATGATAAAGGAGACCTTTAGATTCAATGCTCACTTCTATGGACAAGTAAGTTGGAAAAGCATCTGTGAACCCTGTGTTTTCTGAGCCCTGAAATACACAGGCATTGACATCAGATAATGCAGTAGGAAGTTGCCCCAAGGAGAGTTAAGACCTTTTTCTTCGAATGTTCACAGCCAACAAGAAAGATCTTCATTACTACCTGCTTCACATATGCTAAGTGCTGTGCTCAGCATTTGAGGTGTGCACCTAATTTTTTTATAGCACTCAAACAAATTGAGACTTAGAGATTTGTGTTACTTACCAAGGTCACATGCTAGTAATTAATAGAGATTGGGATTCAGATTCAAATTTAGTTTGTCTCCAAACTCCATGTACCTGACTACCTTGAACCTCCTAGTTATGGTAATCATTTGCTGAGTGATTGTTACCTGTTTGGCAAGTTGCTAAGCACTTTAAATATGTAAATACCTTAGCTTACTTTATTCTGTAGATAGTCATATGGCACTTTGTCTTTCTCTTAGTTATAGATAGTTCTTGTTTAGGACAGAATAAGAGCAATGTAAGGGCTGATCTTATCCCACTTTTTAAAGCAATTTACCCAGTTTTAGAGGATGATGTGTTATCAGGCAAAGATGTTCTACTTACAGTTTGGCTTTGTCACTTTCTGTGAAGTACCCTTTTTATAGAATCTATTACTTTTTCTGAGCCTGTGTCTTCATCATAAAGATGGAGAAGATACTATTTATCTTGTATAATTCTTGTGGAAATAAGAAACTATATTTATAAGACCTTGCACAGTTTTTTAAAACATTATGAGAATAATAAACCAAGATTTAAAATGTATGAATATATTTCTTGCTGGTTGAGGGTGACAGTTATGGTGACCACTGTGTGTGCTCCCATGACTACTGAAGGGTCCTTATCATGTGGGCTTCTCCCTGTGCTGCGTGAGTCCTCATGATATCTCAGCTGGCTTCTTCAGTGAGAAGGATTCAAGAGGGAACATGAAGGAAGACATAATGCACTGTCATTATACCATGTTCTATCAATTAGGAGCAAGCCACGAAGTCCAACCCATAATGAAGTCAAAGGGAGTCAATCAAAAGGAGAAAGGTCAATATTTTTTGACATAATGAGAAGTCATCCTAATCCATAAGATTCCTTTGAATTTTTAAATATATTTCCTTCCTTCCTTCCTTCCTTCCTTCCTTCTTCTTTCTCTTTCTTAATTAGAACATATGTGTGTCATGTTGCATGGGTGGAGGTAAGAAGACAACTTTGGGGATAAGACGTTTTTGGGAAAATGAATATAGGTAAGATGACTGACCCAGAGGAGAGTCAGGCATGCACAAGAAAGGACTCTGGGAATTGGGGCGGGAGGCATGGGGGGATGGGGCGGGAGGGGTGAGGGGAGGGAGAGCAGGGGGTTGGGGGGGAGGAGGGAGGGAGGGAACTGGTGTACCTATTAAGTTTGTATGAGCTGAAATAATAATAAAAAATGTATTAAAAAAAAGATGCCTGGAATGAATAACTATGTCTTCAATAACTCAAGGAAATGGTAGTATTTGGAGATAAGATTCCAATTTCCCCTTTTATTTCTTCTCTAACAGTCTTCCCCATCCCTTCCACATTCAGCTGAAAAAAAAAAAAAAAAACACAATCAAATACATATATAAATGACATCTAGCGAGTGCAAAATAAGTCTTTCAAAAATCAAGCCAAATGAAAACTAATCCATAAATCCAAGATACCAAAGAGAAGATGCCCTCCCAAAGGGCAAGTGAAATATCCTGCTATGAAAAAAATATGACTCCCGATTATTGCATGAGTTGACATTTTAAAACAAGCCTGCTATAATTTTAAAAATATTTTAATGAGATCCATATAGTATAGTAATTTGATATATAGCAATCTTTTTAAAAATGCAAGAACAGGCTCTTCTTAAAATATTGACAGTTGAAGTAAAACTTTAAAATCATTTCATTTATTTGGGAGAGAAAGAATGAGAGATCAAGTGCACGCATGCATGCCATGACAGTCACGTGGTGATCAGGGGCCAACTTTTTGAAGTCAGTTCTCTCCTTCCATTTTGGGCTGTTTGGAATAGAACTCAGGTCATCAAGTTTGTGTGCAGGCACTTTACTCACTGAGCTCTCTTGCCACCTCCCAAAATAAACCTTTCAGATAATTAAAAAATATTCCCATGTTAGACATGGTGGTACCAGGCCTGTAGTAATCCCACCACTCAAGGACTGGTTGCAGGAGAATCATGAGTTTGAGGCCATCCTGGGCTAGGTAGTGAAATGCTTTCCTAAAAAATAAAATAATAAACAAATAAATGTATAAATAAAATTCCAGCAAAATTTACACATGAAGTAATTTGCTATCCTTAGCTGTTTATAGTATAGATTAAACCGTTCTTGAATTTTATATCATTCTTTCTTCTTGTTGGATTTATAAGTTTGCTCTTTTATCCTATAGAGCTTTACCCTTATGTAACATAGCATACTTGATGTTATAGAGATAATAAGCTTCAAGTATCAGAGGATCTCATCACGAGTATTGATAGACATTTAATCAAAACAACAGAATTTTCTTTGATGATTATAAAACAATTTTGAGTTGAATTTGATTCCTTAATGACAATTATTTCTTTGGTCTGCTCTTTTTTAAATAATTCATTATATTTGCTGTTGACTGTGATTTATTCCTAGGATCAAACAAGATTATACACCAATAGTCCTCTTCTTTTTTCTTTATTCCTTTTGTTACAGAATCAAAGGCTGAGATATTCCTTTCATATTAAAGCAGTAGAACTGTAGAAATGACACTTAATTTTTTGAATTTTTTTTTTGTATTTCTCACCTTGCCCAGTTTTATATGTTCTGAATGTTCTATAGGATCACACATTCTTCATGGGGTTACACATCTCACATGGGGTCACATATTATGCACGGGATTATCTATTCTGCATGGGATTATCCATCCTGCATGGGGTTGTCCATTCTGCATGGGGTTACTCATTCTGCATAGGGGCTACGTGTTCTACATGTGAGATTTGGGATGGAAAAGAGGGCAACCTTTATGGTAACTCATTCTTCTTAGGATACCCAAGAATGTCCAGGTCATCACGGTTCTTCCATTCTGTTGCTTAACTAGTTCATTGGATGCACTCCTAGTTCAATTCACTTCAAAAGTTATTTCTATGTCCAAGCACACAAAGGCATAATGTTTAGAAAATAGTAGGAACTCTGGTCCATGCTGTCAGATTCATGAGGAAAAACATGTACCTTCTTGCATTTGTCTCCTGCGTGCCAAAATTTATGCTCAATCTCTGAGGAATAAATACTTGAGGTCTTGGGGTGGCTTGAATTCTTTTTAAGTTAAAAAAAAAAAGAACAGAATTTTGAGGTTTTTTTTTTTTCTTTAAAATAGTTTTTTAAAATTTTCGGTTGATCTTTATTTTGATCAATCTGCTACTGACAGAAATGAATATAAAAACCCATAGGTCATTTAAGATCATTTTAAAACATCAAAAAAGAAAATAATTCATATGTTCTGCAACTTTTTTTGAGAGCTGTGAGTCAGCGCCATTTGACATGCGAAACTACCTGTAATCAATTATTAGAGACAGTTACTTTTTACACAATAATACCGATATTTCAGATTTTTATGGCTTTGCTTAGAAACCTGGGTTTTTACTTCATGAAGTAAAAAGCACCACTGTGAGATTTGGGATGGAAAAGAGGGTGACCTTTTATGGAGTGAAGGAAAACTTAAAATCTTGACATCAGCCTTTTTAAGGTAGGCTTTAGAAAAGAGCACAAGTAGGAGTGGAAGATCTGGAAATTGTTCTAAAACTACTTAAGATTCTACATGAAAAAGTTTCCAGACTTTGGGTGCTTGGATCTTTGGCTCAGCAATATATGCGGACTTGGGAAACATTGGAAATGCAAGTCTCACCCCAGCCCAGAATCTGTCCTGAACAAATTCCAAAGGTTGAAGAAGCCCCAGTCAATCTTCTCCAGTCTTGCATGAGTGTGTTGGCCCTTTTAGGCTCCTTTCACGTGGAGCAGTCATTTAAATCTCTTCCCTACTTCCTTCTGCCTTCCATTCTCCAGGAAGTCACCTGGTTGCTTCCAGTAGCCAGCGAGGTCAATCATACTGGGTTTTGTCTGTCTGCACATCATTCAAAGACTGTTTATGAAGCTGAGGAGATAGTTCATTGCACAAGGTGAATGCTTACAAAACCTGGCCACTGGATTTGGTCCCCTGAAGCCCCCCTCCCCACGTGGTGGAAGGAGAGAACTGACTTCTGAAAGTTGTCCTTTTGTTTCCGCCTGAGCTTCACATTATGTTCTCTCTCTCTCTCTCTCTCTCTCTCTCTGATGCATAAATGAAGCAATTTCTTTAAAAAGAGTGCTTATGACAAGCCAGATGGCCCCTAAGATGACCCCCTCCTAAGTAGGGGCTAATAACGGGCTTTTCCCTCCGTCAATGGTCAGATTTGTGCAAGAGATCCCGTTTCCTCCAGTGTCATTCGACATTGTGATTTGGAATGCCCAGATATTAAAGTTACCCCAACCTGCCTATATCAGGAGAGACTTCCTGCTGCTGTCCCTGTGAGCTCTGTGGCCTTGTTATTAGGAGAACACTAACTAGCTTTTTTCAGTCAGGGAAACCAAAAGCTTATTCAAAGAGAGGATCGGAAGCTGCTGGTCCTAGCAAGAAGAAAATGGTTGATTGTATTTCTGAAATGTTTTCTCCTTTCCCTGTATTTTTGCTGTGCTGACAATTGTGCCTCCCCAGCTGGCCTAGTCCTCCGCCCGCCCTCTTGGCCAGGCATTCGTTTTTCCCTGTGTGTGGGATTCCAGATCAGTAAACAAAGGGGTCTGGCGCCAAAGCCTCCCTTTCGGGTGTCAGTGGAGTCTGGAAGCCTAGGAATAGTCTGTGGGAGAAAGAGTTTCCCTGACATTAGTCTCACTTTGCCCCCATACCAGGAAAGCCTACAGCATCCTGGATAGAGCAAGGACAGCTCAGAGTTCAAACCCTGCCTCAGCTCCCGTGCTCTCTGTACTTCTATGGGTCTGTCCTTAAAAATGGCATCTTCTCAAATGGCTATGGGAAAATTAAATGACACTTAGCATGTAAGTAGGTAAGGGGATATAAGGAGGAGACCTCCTTCCAGAAAAAAAAAAACAAAAACAAAAAACAAAAAACGGGGGTAGGGGTGGGGGTGGGGAGAGGAGAGACAGTGCTTCTTAAAATACCACTTCACAAAATATGGAATCTTGGGAAAGGTCCTAAAACCTTTCACTGAAGAAACTGGAATGAAAAGGGATCTTCATTGAACAACCAAGATGCAGATTTTACAATAGCACCAAGGTGCTAATGATAATTTGCAATGATAGTGGCCCAAAAGGGACACATTTCTGTATAGCTGAACAATCACAGATCAGTTATGTTACTGAGAGGGTAGAACATGAATAGACAAGCGAGAGACAGTACTGTGAAGCAGGGGAGCACCGCTGGGAGACTTCAGAAGTGCTGTATTTGCTGCTTTGGACAGCATTTTGCACAGTGAAATCCTGTGTTCATGTCAGCTGTTCTCAAAGTGCAATCCCTGACTCGCAGCACCACCTGGGAGCTTGTTAGAGAAGCAAAGTCTCTGGCCGCGCCCCAGATCTGCTGGGGGTGGAGCCCATTGCTCAGTGTTTCTAGCAAGCCTTATGTGGATTCACATGCACACTTGAGTCTGGAAATTGTTGGTTTGCCTGAGAACAGCTTACAGCTATCTGTTCTAGTGCAGATCATAAATGTCTTAGCATTTTAAATTTCTTGCCTCCTTGACATATGCAGACATGTGAAATTTCTCAGATACTATTGCCTGCCGAGATAGGCACAAAGCAGTCTCCAAGAGGAACTTCCTCAGCTACCTTGGGTAGCATTTGCTTATCATGAAGCAGCCCTGTGGGAGAATGATTCTGAACACTAAACAGATGAATCTGCTGTTATTTCTAGTCTCTTATTCTATATGTGTGCATGTGTGAATGTACTGTGTGCAGGAACATGCTTTACATGTGTGTGCTTGTGCATGTGGTGGTCAGGGGACAACCTTGGGGGTCATTCCTCAGGTGCCTTCCACCCTTTGCTTGAGATGGGGTCCTAATCCCACCATTAGAAGCAGTCATGGGGAAGTCCTGTGTTGTCTGGATTTATGGTGACATCTATGATGATGGCACGATGTCCTGCAGGTAAAGACCTTGGATCTGTAGGACACTGTCATGATAGTCCTACCTCTGTTTATTCTCAGTTTCCATTTGATGGCTAAAAGTCAAGGAGAAAGCTAGTTGTTTTTGGTCCATACTGTATTCTGCCATTTATTTGTATAATCTCTTTAGCTGTTTATATGTCTGTCAGTCCCCCATATTGAAGCTCCTCCTGTATAGCTGTCTGTGAATTCTCTTGCAAGGCAGACCCATGACAGATGTTCACAGACGTAACTGAGATGAAGGCTGTGAAGCTGGGAGATTGGTGAGGTCTGCGCAACTCTTCTCAATGTTCCAGCTTCTCCCTCTCTTGCTCTCTTTATTATATCTCTATTTATCGGGTGAGTGTTACTGCTTTATTTTCATATGGCATTTCTTTTAGAGATTATCTAAACAATTGTGCTCATTCCCCAAACTTTGCAGAAACCAGAAGAAAGGAGAGACACAGCTAAAAGCTTCCTAATGAGGACACCGCAAACATGGTATTTTCAACATCCAACTCCCAAGTTTGAATAATTCATGAAAAAAAAAGTCTGTAAAACTAGAAATGACTGGGCTATTTTAGCAAAAGCAGAGGTTTAGAATGTTTTAGAGCTGGGGATCAACACCCCACGAGGAAATTGGAGAGAGAGAGAGAGAGAGAGAAAGAGAGCAGCCCAGCATATAGTGAATTCCTGGACTCACTGTCTGGCATGTTCAAGGTCACAGAGCAATCAGAGGTCAATCCTAATCACACCCAGCAATCGCGCTGAGCTATAGAAGTTGCCACAGAGAAAAAGGACAGTCAGGCCCAAGGACCTGCTGCTGCACTGCTAAAGCCAGCAGATCTCAGCTCCATTTCCAGTCTCTTCTTCACGACATAACAGAATTGGGTTTCCAATGTGGCTGCATGTTAGCGCAGGAACTTTAAAAATCCTGGTATTGAAAACCCCCAGACCAACAAAATTAGTCTCTGCTAGGGCTTAGGCTTGGGCTTTAAAGCTCCCTGAATGGTTCCTACTGTTACCAGAGTCAGAGAAACAGAGGATGTAACCCTTCTCTCCCTTGCTTCTCCTGTTTTTGTTTTGTTTTGTTTTGTTTTAGGACAGAATTCTTCTCTTCCTCCCAGTATTTTCTTGTAGTGTTCCTTCCTCCTTTCCTCTTTCCTTTCTTCTTTCCTTCTCTCTTTCTTTTGTGTGTATTTATGTATGATTTTGTACATTTGTGTTTGTGTACAAGTGCTCTTGGAGGCTAGAGGACAACATTGGTGTCATTTCTTAGGACTGTCTACATTGCCTCCCTCACTCACTCCTTCCCTCCCTCTCTCTCTCTCTCTCTCTCTTTCTTTCTTTTTTTTTTATCTCTTTCTTTCTTTTAAATGATTTCTTTTGGCAGGAGAGATGGC
The DNA here is from genome assembly GCA_023101885.1 of Typhlomys cinereus. Classification (NCBI taxonomy): domain Eukaryota; kingdom Metazoa; phylum Chordata; class Mammalia; order Rodentia; family Platacanthomyidae; genus Typhlomys; species Typhlomys cinereus. The sequence goes on from JALPQD010000055.1 coordinate 527,009, forward strand.
TCAGGAGTTAAGATTCTGCCTCTGCAAGTAGAAGGTCCTGAGTTCGGATCCCAGATCCCATGTAAAAAACGCCAGGCAAAATGGTGGCAGTCTATACTTCTGGTTTTGGTGAGTGGAGCTTGGGAAATCCCAGAGCTAAGTAAGAAGGAGATAGAAGCAATCCAGGATGACTCCCAAAGTTACTCTTGGTCCTCCACAGTGCCTTCTGAGACACACACACACACACACACACACACACGGAATAAATAAATAAAATTTAAAAAAATTTTAAAAGATTTACTTCAATTATTTTATTTTATTTCATAAGTGGGGCAGGGCACACATGGTAGGATGCATGCGCAGAGGTCAGAGGACAATGTGTGGGAGCTGGTTCTCTCCTTCCACCATGTGAATTCTGGAGATCAAACTCAGGTTCTCAGACTTGGCCACAAATACCTTTACCCACTGAGCCATCTTGCTGGCTCCACCTTATTTTTTGTGCCAAGGCTTGTATTGACCTGGATTCACCCAGTGGACCAAGTTGTCTGGCCCTTAGTATCCACCTGCCCAAGCACATGCCATTGAGCCTTGTGTTTTTACTTATTTATTTTAATGGGGTTCTGGGTTGAAACTTGGCTTCTAACCACTTTACCAATGAGCTACCCACCACCCCAGCCTCCCTGCTTTCTGCCTGCTAATTCAGGCTATGATGCAATAGCCACACAGTTTACATTGGGGTTCTGTCGGCAAGGTTTTGAAGGCATCAGCCAAACATGGTCTTGGGGTTGTTCTCTCATCTGTTCACATCACTTCTCTTCTCAACTGTGTCTCTGCACTCCACCACCGTCATACTTCACCCCCTATCTAGTCAGTCTACAGGGCCTCCCTCTTCCCTGAAAGCTCTGGTTTCCAGCCCTTTGTGGCATCTTCTTCCAGCCCTGGCCTGGATGGGGGTGTGGGGGGATTATCGGATCTAGAAGTTCAGGCTGGATGGGCAGCTCAAGAATGGCGGCCTCTGTGACTCATGCTCCCAGAGGGAGCAATTCTCCCAGCAGCTCATCTCTTTTCCTTGCTGGCTAAGTATGTGGGTGTGCAGCAGGCTTTTTTGCTAGGGAACGTGGCAAAAAATAAAACTTTTCAAGCTTCAATTCTGCAGACAGATTGAGAAGCCTCCCAGCAGTTCAGAATTTGCTGAAGTTAGCTCCATCCACCCACTTACCCTCCAGGAAGTGGTAGGTCAAGTTACAGGAGTTTTGATTTGTTAATAGCGCCCAACTTACGGGAGTTTAAATCATAAGGACTGTGTTTTAAGATAAATCAAGTAATTATTGAACACTCGCTGGATACAGGGTACTGTATTAGGCTCTAATAAAACCCAGAGGGGTAGTGGCCTCCACTAAAGGTACTTTATGGGCAATGGAAAGAAAGGGGGATGGAAGGGAGCAAAGACAGGAAGGAAATAAAAAGAGCCATTAAAAGAGGAGGCGGAGGGAGTAGGAGCAGCAAGATGACAGCTGGGTGTTTATCTTCCCAGTATTGAAAACCCTGAACTATTTGTCCTGCTCATTCTTTCCAACCATATTGGAGTCTCCATATTGTTCCTCTGTTGCCATTTGACCCCCAAGACATTTACCCCCTTGGAAGCTTAGCAAATACTCTTCTAACAGCTGTGACTTCTTTCTCAGCCTGTTTCCAAGTCTCTTTTTGTCATTTTCTGACTCCCACACTCTGTCTTTTTTGATATATCTTAGATACTTTTTTTTTTTTCATGGATACGTAAAGAAGTAAATTCAGGTCTTCAGCCTTTTATCATCATAATAACTGTGATTGGTAGAAATAGCTGGCATCAAGTAAGAAGAACAACAGCTAAAACTGCACATAGATGGTTACAGTTGGGAAATTGTGTAAAGAACCATGTCTTCCTCACAAAATGTAGATGATCCAAATCTGATCAAGAAAGCAAAACTCACAGCAGCAGATGTTATAGTGGGTAATAGTCGAAACTTGGCATAGCCAAAAATTTGATGGTGAATCAACTTTTGTGGCAAAATTTAAGCAGAGTTGATGCCAAATGAAAATAACCTCACTTAAATTTTGAACCAAAAAAATGATAAAAAGTGAAAGTGGGCAGTAGAGAGGATAGATCAATGAGTTGATAACCACTTGCTCACATTTGTTTCAGCAACTACTTTCTCGATGGTACTCTTTCATTATTGACATAATTCTGATGAAATGTTTGCAGTCAAGGAAGTTTCCATGGGGTAGAAAAACAGTGAAATATTGTGGTCTCCAAGGAGAAGACCAAAAAGGAGAAAGCCAGGGCGGGACTTGGGAATCTATACTTCCTTTCTAACTGCTTTGCCTTTGCAGTCTAATTTAAACAGATGGAACATAAAAAAATGTTTTGTCAACAACCAGGAAAATTTGAACATGAGGAAAATGCCAGAGCGTATCAAATAGTTATTATTACTATTACTATCAGGTGGTGCAATAATAGTGTTGCCTTCATATTTTTTAAGTCCTGTTATATATCAAATTGTTGAAGTTCTAACTTATGGTGTGATCATATTTGGAGAAAGCCTTATATTAGCTTTGTATCTCTATGAAATACCTGATACAACCTATGTATGAAATAAAAAGGTTGATTTTTGGCTCCTCGTCCTGGAGGTCTAAGCCCAGGATTGGACCTTTGGTAGGGATGGCACATCATGATGGAAACTGAATTAGGAATTGTTAATAATGATTGTTAACTTGACAGGGTACATCTAGAGTCACCTCATTCCCAATGGTGAGGAGACTATCATCTGGATGCATTTATAAAGAAGTTTCTAGATTGGGTTCATTAAGGTGGAAAGACCCACCTTAAATGTGATCTGCATCATTTAAAGGGCTGAAGTCATCTTGGACTGAATAAAAGAAGAAAGCAAGACCAGCATTCATAGGTCTCTGCTTCCTGATATGGAAGCAGTGTGGCCAAATGTCTCATGCTCCTGTCTCCGTGACTGCTCCTCACTGAAGGACCCCTCAAACCGTGAGCTGAATCAACTCTTATTTAGGCTGTTTTTGTCAGGTATTTTGTCACAAAAAAGAGAAAAGTAACTAATTCAGATCCAGTATGTACTCTCATTGTCAGCCAGGAAGGAGAGAGGGAGGAGGGATAAAAAGAAGTCCCTCACTTTCTTTTAGGGGCACGTCTCTAAAGATCTAAAGGTTTTTAGCTCTTACCAGTAGTGCCAGCCAGCAGACCAAGCCTTGAACACTCTTAGAGGGACACTACTAATATTCAAACTGTAGCAGGTCTTGTAAGAAGTAGCTGAGGTAAAATGAGAGCATATGGGTGAGAGGTGAGACTCTTTGTGCAATGGGACAGTGTCCTTGTAAGACTGACAGAAAGAAAAGGCCACAGGAGGACATGGTAAAAAAGGAGGCCTGTCTGCATGCCAAGGAAAGAGGCTTCAAGAAAACTAACTTTTTAGTTACTTTGGAGTCTTGGTGACTATACTACATGACAGAAACCACTTAAAGAAGGAAGAATTTGTTTGAGCTTACAGTTTCGGAGGGTTTAAATCCTTCATGGGGGAAGGTTTGGCAGACAAGCTTGTTTCATGGTGATGGAAGAGTATAGTGAAAGCTGTTCACATCATTGCCAACTAGACAGCAGAAAGAGCAGGAGAAACCAGAGCTGGGTTCTGATATTCGTCAAAGGCCCTGTAATCTGCCTCACAAAGGTTCTACAGTCTCCCAAAATAGTACCACCAGCTGGGGAACATGTTAAAAACATGAGCCTGTGAGAGACTTTTCACATCCAAACCATAGCACCAACCCTGACAGCATCTTTATTTAGACTTCTGACTTGTAGCACAATGAGAAAATAAATATGTGTCATTTCAGCCTTTTTTAAAATTTTTTTAAATTATTTATTCAATTGTGTGTGTGTGTGTGTGTGTGTGTGTGTGTAGAACCACGGACGAATTCGGGAACCACCATGGACGCCTCCACCTCCTCCTTGTTTACTCTCCCCGGGGATTCACAGACTCCGCCCTACCAGGACCAGAAACGCAGGCCGCCCCCACTTCCGCCGGGTGTCAATACGTCTATAGGTGGGGTCTAGGATCCTAACTCAGGACCTTTCGCCTGTAAGGCAGAGGCTTAACCCCTGAACCACCTCTCCAGCCCCAACTGCTAGCACTTTTAAGACAAATTCTTGTAACAGAGATACCTACACAATTATTTATTAGAGGAACAATGTGATACCTAAGAATTGCTATACATCTATCTGAAGTAAAAACAGAAGTAGGAAATAGATAAAATAAGACTGGTTGAGAGTCAATGATTATTGGAGCTGGCTGACAGGTACACAGAGAACCATACACTATGTTTTTCTGCTGTTGAGTTTAAAATTATTCAAATAAATTTTGTTACTTATTTATCTATTTTTGTGTTGCAGGAGAGGGATCCCAGAGCCTCTCATAGTCTAGGCAAGTGCTCTTCCACTAAGCCACACTCACAGTCCTAAATAACTTTTCCTTTTAACTTGGCATCAGCAAGTTTAAAACTAATCAGTCAGTTTAAAACTAATACACAAAGCTGCACGTGTTGTATGCACCTATAATTCTATCACTAGACTGAGGCAGGAGGATCCTGGATTTAGGGCCAGATTTCACCAACGCTGGGGGAGACATGCGGCATTCATTCTCTGTGAGTTGGCTGTGTATTCTATCCAGTGTTGGATGCAATAATCCCGGGAGCTGATAGTTTGTCTGCCTTTCCTCCATTGTTTCCCTCCAGCAATAGCCTGCAGGGTTGTTGTGTGGTAAGGAAGGGAACCCCCTGGAATATGCTGTGGAATGAATGCTCTGGGTAATTATAGATCACAGTGAGCCTTTTAAAGCCATGTCATGTCAAAACTCCCCAAGAATCTCCTCTCTGCTCCTTGACAAGTTGACCTCAAGACCTTTATGGGGCAGTTCCCCTGCAAAAGACAAGCCTCCTTTGTAAGATAGCTATCATAATCTCCTTTAAGACTTTGTCAAATGTCACTTTCTCCCGTGATTCCTATCCTGATCATCAAAATTTTTGTTATCTCCATTTTCCCCTGCTGCATCCTTAATCTACATTCTGCTCTAATTTGCTCCTCTTAGCACTTGTTTCTTAACACATTTTTCCCCCCTCATAGTACATGTGTCACTCTCCATTAGAACAGAAGCTGGATAGGGCAGGGTTTTGTCCTAATTTGCTTACTGTTTTAAACTCAAGAACTAATAGCATTGCCTAGCACATAGAAAGTGTTTGAGAATGAGTGAATTTACTGTTTTATCAATGAAGTACAACATACTGAGGTAACCGACAGAATAAGGATGTGAATAGATTGCCAGAGACAAAAGAAGGGTTGCCAATTCCACCTAAGAGAGCTAAGGAAAAATTGTGGTGGGTTAATATTGCCTCCAAGGATATCCACGTTCTGATCTTGGGGGCAAAACAATCTTTGCAAGAGGATCGGGGACCTGAGTTTGGATCCCCACCACCCACATAAAAAGCTGGGTGCACTGGAACATTCCTGTAACCCCAGTGCCGGATGGGGGCAGAGAGTGTATCCCTGAAGCTCACTAGCTGGCAACCTCACCAAATCAGTGAACTTCAAGTGCAGCGAGAGATGCTGTGTCAAAAAAATAAAGGTGTTGAGTGACTCAGAAAAGACATCCAAAGGTAATTTCTGGCTTCCACATACAACTGTATCCATGTGTTCACATCACACTAACCAGTGCATACAGCACCTACACACACATTATGTACGCACACTGCACATTTTGAAAAATGTGATTAAAATAAACATTTTTAAGTTTTTTATTCTTTTAGTGTTTCATACATGAATTCAGTGGATTTATGCTATTTTCACACCTTAGTCCCCAATCACATTCCACCTCCTTTTTTTAAAAAAATTACAATCCTTCTTTTTTCTTGCCAGACTCCCCTCTATTTTCATGTCTATTTGCATGTGTGGCTCACAGTTTCATCTGGATTGCCTTTGATGGCAAGTGCTGGAAAATGAATCTTATATAATGATTATACTACGGAAGAAAGCATTCTTCCCTTCCCCACCCATCGGTATTAGCCCCCATCAGAGACGTGCGGGGCAAGCATCTTGACTTGGAGTAATTGCTTTGTTCATCGGTGGAACACTGAATGTAATCACGAATACCCTTATAGACAGGAAAGAAAGGCAGCAGCCGCAACTTGACAAAGTGACAATGGAATGAGATGCTGTGCTGCTGGCTTTAAAGACGGAGGAAGGAACAGGAAGGAACCCCAGCCAAAGAATGTGAAGAATGTAGCTCTGGGAGCTGGAGTTGGCCAGGAATCCAGCTCTTTTCCAGAGCTTGTGGAGGGAACCAGGACCTGTTGACACCTTGACTTCTGCTCAGTGAAACTGACTTTGGACTGATCTTAGCACTCTCAGGAAATATGTGTTGTTGGAAGCCACAGGGTTTGTGATACTTTGTTACATCAGCCACAGAGCACTATTGGAGCAGGAAAGGACATCTTGGTAAACTGGAATCCTACCGACATAATCACTGGCAAGGTGCTTGAGTGCTTGAGTGAGAAGTGGGTGGGGATATGAGGCTGGAGAGATCTCAGGGACTTTACTGAAGGGCCTTACATGTCCCACAAAGGCACTAACTGACTTTCTGTTGGTGGGGGATGCAGGGATATGTTACCCACAATGCCCTCTGTTCTTGAAGGCGCATGCTTCTGATGCCAGGAAGCAATACTGGCAGAGTATTTCTAGCCAACTCTCCTCTGGAATTTATTTTCTGCACACAGCTTCCTGGCCTGAATTCATGCTGGTTCCTTAGGGTAGCTACCTAGAAACATATCTAAATAGGGGTATGGACTTCTCATGGGTTTGGCTAAAACCTCATGATGACTTAGCACTTCAACTCTCCATGTATACAATCCTGCCCCCTCCTCCCTTCCCTGCCACAGGGTCAATCCAAAGAGCCTCCTTAATAACTTCCCATTCTGGTGTCTAGCTTATTCTGTTTCCCTGGGAACTATGAAACTGAGTTTCTGAAAAGAAGTCGCTATACCTGCAACATTGATCGACAGATTAGAGCTTCCATGAAGTGGAAAGGTCTGGAATGTTGCAAATCCAGAGCCAGATTTTCTTAAGTCATCAGTAGCCCTCTTAATTGCCATCTATTATCCTCCTTTGTATATAACCTAACATCCTGGCGATGGTTAGGTACATTCTTGGGACTGTACAACCAGATCCCAGATTTCCACCTGCTGAAAGGTTAAGAATGTCCTCAGATAGCATCTATAGTCTAGAACAGAGATCTCTGTGCTTTGCTGTAACCTGCCTACCTGATGTTTCTACCAACTTACTTGAAAAGTGTCTTGATTTATGGCTGTCTTTGTTCTGTGGTTATAAAACCCTGACTGTGTTCTTAGGCCATCATCACTTCTGTTGGCTTCAGAATGAGCTATCTCTTAACCCTTTGAGGTGAGAGTTGTGATTTTTCTGTTTACAGAACTCACATGCCAATGGGAGCTTAGAGATTGCACGTGCCATCTGTGTGTGTGTGTGTGTGTGTGTGTGTGTGTGTGTGTGTGTGTGCGCGCGCACGAGCGCGCACAAGTAATGGTACTCTGTGTGGCGGTATTCCTCATAAGCTATCCCTTTTTTTCTTTCTGACAAGATCTCTCATTACCTTGGAGTTCACCAATTTGGCTAGACTGAATCCAGGGATCCTCTAGTTTCCATCTCCCCAGCACAGGATTATAATCACATACAACCAGGCTTAGCTTTTTCACATGAGCTCTGGATATTGAACTTAGGTCTTCCTTTATGCCGAGCACATTACAACTGGGCTATAACTTCAGCCCCATCAACTAAGAGATCTTTAAGCAAGAGAATGTGGTGATGGTAACAACTGAGATTAGTTTTTAGGATGAACAGGGCTGGGAGAAGTCAGCTAGATGTCAGTCTTGAACAAAGAAGCAGCCAAAGGTCGTTCTGAGAGGAGCATCAGCTTCTTCTTGACCACCTCACAGAGGAGAGTCGTTATTTGGGGAGGAGCCTAGTCCTCAGCATGTTAATCACATAAAGTCCTTCATAGACTATAAAAGGTAAAACAGGCAAAAGGGACTGTGTTAAAACAAAAGCTTCTGTTTGTAAGGAACACTGTAATACAGTGAAGACACAGCTCACCGAGTGGGAGTAAACATTTCCAAATTGTACCTCTGATGAGGTTTAATAGCTAAACTATATAAAGAACTCAGAGCTGAAGAGATGGCTCAGGGGTTAAGACTCTGCCTCACAAGCAGAAGGTCCTGAATTTGGATCCCAGGTCCCACGTAAAAACGACAGGCAGAAATGGCGGCGGCCTGTACTTCGGGCTCTGGTGGGCAGAGCCTAGGAAATCCCAGAGCAAAACAAGGAGGTAGATGCAATCCAGGATAATTTCTGAAGTCACTCTTGGTCCTCCACAGGGGACACACAAGCCCTCTAAAACACACACACACAGAGTAAATAAATAAATAAGTTTTTTTTTTAAAGCCCTAAGTGAAAGTTTAAAAAAAAATAAACTCAGCTTAATAGCAATGAAACAAATTATACAGTTGAAAATGAGCAAAGAAATGGAATAGACAATTCCCCAAAGAAGATATACAAATGACCAAGAGATAGGAAGAGGAAGAGGAGAAGGAAGAAGAGGAGGAGGAGAAGGAGAAGGAAGAAGAGGAGGAGGAGAAGGAGAAGGAAAAAGAGAAGAAAGAGGAGGAGGAGAAGGAGGAGGAGGAGGAGGGGAGGAAGAGGAGGAAACCCTCACTAATTCTCAGGGAAATACTACTTAAAATCACAATGGGATATCAATCCTTTGAATCACTTGTATCCAAAAGACAGAAATAAGTGTTGGTAGTACATGGAAAAAAGGGAAATCATGTCTATTGGGAATATAAATAAGCCATGATGGGAAACAGTTTTCTATTTCCAGGTATGTATCCAAGGAAGTGAAAATTTTTTGGCAAAGAGACATCAACACTCCAAGGATGCAGTACCATTCAAAGTAAACAATGTTATAAAATCAACCAAGTGTCCATCAGTGGATGAACAGAGAAAATGTGGTTTAAATGTATGGTAGACTACAACACACCCTTAAGAAGAAGGAATTTTATCTGTTGTGGCAACCTAGTAAGTTTATGTGATAGTTAATCTTGGTTTTTAAATTGACTGGACCTAGAGTTAACTAACAACAAACCAGTCATTAAACCACCTGAAAGAATAATCTCCATTAAATCGTTTGAAGTACAATGGCTCACTCTAAATGTGGGTGGTACCCCCAAAAGTGACCAGATAAAAGGAAGTGCAAGAAATAAACACTGTGTAACTTTCTCTTGTCCTTTGCTGGCAAGCTCATCTTTCCTGCTGTCTCCACTCTTTGAAGACATCAGAACCCAGCTTTCTCTGAACTTCCAACATGGGCTGAAGACAAGACCAGAGACTCCAGGAATCCTCTGGTTTTCAGCATGAGACTGGAACTGTTGGGATATTCAGCTCCTGAACTGAGCAGCTACAGGCATCCATTATGGGACTACTAATCCAATGAATTCCATATATATATGAACATAATACATAGTTTATGTTATACATAATGTGTATATATATATGCAGTTATATATATATATATTCTATCAGTTCTGTTTTTTTAGAGAACCTTGACTAATACAGTTAAGTAAAATAAAGTAGGCACAGAAGTTGCAAATTATTTCAATTTCAGGTGGAATCTAAGAAAGTTGAACTCAGGCAATCAGAGAGTTGAATGGTGGTTACCAGGGACTGGCTGGAAAAGCAAGGATTGGGCAGATATTCACTGAGGGATATAAAATATCAGTTAGGAAGAAAATGTTTTAGAGACCCAATACAACCTGGTGGCTTTAGCTAATATCAGTATATTGTGATATAGACTTTAAAGTTTCTTACTATGAAAATGCTAAGTCTGTGCTGACATATGTCAGTGAGCATTAGTGAGTCATTGGATGGCATATACATATTTCTTTTTTTTTAACATTTTTTATTATTATTTCCACTCATACAAACTTAATAGATACACCAGTTCCCTCCCTCCCTCCTCCTCCCCCTGAACCCCCTGCTCCCCCTCCCCTCACCTGTCCCTCCCCCCCCCCCCGTGCCTCCCGCCCCGATTCCCAGAGTCCTTTCTTGTGCATGCCTGACTGTCCTCTGGGCCCTCCTCTCCGATGACGTACAAGGACCCAGTGGCATTTCCCTGAACCCTTTCCCGTGTTCCCCTTAAGCATAGGAACACTACTGTGGCTGCCAATCCCTTGCCTCCAAGGATCTTAGTGCCTTTAGCAGATGCTAGACTTTGTGAGGTCAATAGTGTGTTGGACATTGCGCAGGGCATGCAAAGTCCAATTATGATTGCTTCGGCCCTAACTTGTGTGGAGTATCTTGCAAATCATTGCTCCTCCCATCCTTTTGCTCTTACGCTCTTATCGCCCCCTCTTCCGCAAATGTCCCTGAGCTTCAGGATGGGGAGAGATTAGTCTGGCCTAGTTCTAGATGGTTGATATAGAGTCTCTGAAGTTCTGGATTGTGGTTTGTTGATTTTCTTTTGCAGTTTTGCTGCTCCTGCAATGCCCTTCACTCCATCCTGCTGGGCACTGTATGTCACCCCCTGGCCAGAGACAAAAAGCTGTTAAACTGGAGTCTTATTATAAAAGCACATTCAAAGGTAGATGTAATAAAAGTAGGAAACCTCAGTGAGGGAGGGGTCAATCACTCATTTGCAAAATGGTTACTTTTTATCTGCCAGACTATATGCCCTCCCCTTCTGATGAGATCATACCCCCTTAGTTGTAACTGATCAGGAACGAAAGTCTGTGAACTTAACCAGGTGTCACATTACTTACTTGCAGTCCTTGATGGAGGCCTATTTTTCCTACTGTAACATGGTCACTTCTCTCCTTGCTTCTGGTGTGGCCCTCCAACCCCATCCCTCCTGTTCATAATCCTTGCAATTACTGTAGGTAATACATAGATTTACCTATGAGTGTCTCAAGGTGGGCTGGGTGGGTTTGGTACTAGGAGCCACTTATTAGGGAGTACATACGGCGCTTAATTTTCTGGGTTTGGGATACTTCACTTAATATAATTGTTTCTAGTGACATCCATTTCCTGGCAAATTCCAGTAATTCATCATTTTTGATGGCTGAGTAGTACTCCATTGTATAGATGTACCACAGTTTCCTTATCCACTCGTCATCTGTTGGACATTTGGGTTGATTCCATGACTTTGCTATTGTAAACAGTGCTGCTATGAACATGGTTGTGTTTGTGCTATTGAGGTGAACCTCTGCTGTATGGGGGGTTATTCCCAAAAGTGGAATCGCAGGATCATATGGCATTTCAATCTTTAATTTCTTTAAGAATCTCCAGACGGCTCACTAGAATGGCTGTATGAGCCTGCATTCCCACCAGCAATGTAGCAGAGTTCCCCTCTCTCCACATCCTCTCCAGCATTTGTTGTTGTTTGTATTGTGGATTTTTGCCATCCTGACCGGGGTGAGATGATATCTCAGGGAAGTTTTGATTTGCATTTCCCTGATGGCTAAAGAAGTGGAGCATTTTTTAAGATATTTGTTAGACATTTTAATTTCATCCCTGGTAAAATTTCTTTTAAGTTCCAGGGCCCATTTTTTAATTGGGCCATTGGTTTCCTTGGTGTTTAGTTTTCTAAGTTCTTTGTGCACTCTGGACAGTAGAGCTCTATCAGATATGTGGTTAGTGAAGATTTTCTCCCATTCTGGGGGTTGCCTTTGAGCTCGTGTTACGATCTCTTTATCTGAACAGAAGCTCTTTAATTTCACAAGATCCCAACTGTTGAGAGTTGGTAGTAGTGACTGTGCCATTGGATGTCTGTTTAGGAAATGTTGGCCTAGCCCAATCAGCTCGAGAGAGTTCCCTATTCTTTCAACTATGGTTTTTATAGTCTCTGGCCTGATATCAAGGTCCTTGATCCATTTGGAATTAAGTCTTGTACATGGTGACAAGTACGGGTCCAGCTTTAATCTTCTGCATGTGGAGATCCAGTTTTGCCAGCACCATTTGTTGAACATGCTGTTCTTTTTCCATTGGATTTTTTGGGCCCCTTTATCAAAGACCAAATGGCTGTAATTTTGTGGGCTTATATCTGGGTCTTCAATCCTTATCCATTGATCTGTGTGTCTATTTTGGAGCCAGTACCAGGCTGTTTTTACAACTATGGATTTGTAGTATAAACTAAGGTTTGGTATGGTAATACCTCCAGCAGTGTTTTTGTTACTCAGGATTGTCTTTGCTATCCTGGGTCTTTTGTGCCTCCATATTAATTTTGAGATTGTTTGGTCAACTTTTTTTGAAGAATTGCTTTGGGATTTTAATTGGTATAGCATTGAATTTGTATATTGCCTTTGGTAGGATGGTCATTTTTACGATGTTGATTCTGCCAATCCAGGAACATGGGAGGTCTTTCCACCTTCTGGTGTCTTCTGCTATTTCTTTCTTTAGGGTTTTAAAGTTTTCATTGTAAAGGTCTTTTACCTCCTTGGTTAGGTTTATACCAAGGTATTTCATTTTTTTAGGGGCTATAGTGAATGGGATTGTTTCTCTCAAGGCTTTTTCACTTCTTTCATTCTGGGCATATAGGAAGGCCTCTGATTTTTGCACATTTATTTTGTATCCTGCCACCCTGCTGAACTTCTCAATTAGTTCCAGGAGCTTCCTGGTGGAGTTTTTAGGATCCCTCAGGTATAAGATCATGTCATCTGCAAATAGGGATAGCTTGACTTCTTCCTTGCCGATTTGAATCCCTCTTATGTCCCTTTCTTGTCTTATGGCTTCAGATAAGACTTTAAGTACAATATTGAATAGAAGTGGTGAGAGTGGACAGCCTTGTGTAGTTCCTGATCGAAGTGGGAATGCTTCCAATTTTTCCCCATTGAGCATAATCCTTGCTGTGGTCTTGTTGTATACAGCTTTTATTATAGTGATAAAGATTCCTTCCATTCCTACTGTCTCTAGTGTTTTGATCATAAAAGGCGGTTGGATATTGTCAAAAGCTTTTTCTGCATCTATCGAGAGTATCATGTGGTCTTGGACTTTGGAATGGTTTACATGATGAATTACATTTATTGATTTGCGTATGTTGAACCAACCTTGTATGCCAGGGATGAAGCCTATTTGGTCCCCATGAATGATCTTTTTAATATGTTTTTGAATCCGATTTGCTAAGACTTTGTTGAGAATCTTTGCGTCTCTGTTCATCAGGGAGATCGGCCTATAGTTTTCTTTTTTAAGCGAATCTTTATTAGGTTTTGGGATTAAAACGATATTAGCTTCATAGAAGGAATTTGGTAGTGTTCCTTCCTTTGCTATTTGATGAAACAGTTTAAGGAGTATTGGTGTTATTAACTCCTTAAATGTCTGGTAGAACTCTATGCTGAATCCATCTGGTCCAGGACATTTTTTGGTGGAAAGATTCGAGATTATTTCCTCAATTTCCTTATATGTTATAGGACTATTTAAATAATTCACAACTTCCTGATTCAATTTAGGTAAGTTGTGTTTACTTAGAAATTCATCCATCTCTTGTGTGTTGTCAAACTTCACAGAATATAAGTTTTTGAAATATGATGTTATAATTCTCTGGATTTCTTGGGTATCAGTAGTGATAACTCCATGTTCATTTCTAATTTTGTTAATTTGGGTTTTCTCTCTCTTGCTTTTGGTTAATTTAGCTAGGGGTGTATCAATCTTATTGATTTTTTCAAAGAACCAGCTTTTTGACTGGTTGATTTTTTCTATCGTTTTCTTAATCTTGATTTCAGATATTTCTCCCCTTATTTTGCTAATCTCCTCTCTTCTACTAATTTTGGGATCAGATTGCTCTAGTTTCTCTAAAGCTTTAAGCTGCATTGTTAAATTGTTTATTTCTGATGTTTCCATTTTTTTGATGTAGGCATTAAGAGCTATGAACTTACCTCTTAGAACAGCTTTCATTGTGTCCCAGAGATTTTGGTAAGTTGTATTTTCATTATCGTTTGCTTTCAGGAAATCTTGAATTTCCTTTTTAATTTCTTCCTGAATCCAGTTCTCATTCAGCATCATATTGTTAAATTTCCAGGAGTTAGTGTATTTTCTCTTGTTTGTTTTGTTGTGGATGTCCAGCTTTAGGCCGTGGTGGTCTGATAGGGCACAGGTTAGAATTTCAACTTTCTTGTATATGTGTAGATTCGTTTTGTGGCCCAATATGTGATCTATTTTGGAGAAAGTTCCGTGTGCTGCTGAGAAAAATGTGTATTCTTTGGTGCGTGGGTGAAAAGTTCGATAGAGATCTGTAAGGTCCATTTCTTTCAGGGTTTGATTAAGTTCCAAAGTGTCTCTGTTAAGCTTTTGACCTGTTGATCTATCCCATGTTGAGAGGGCGGTGTTGAAGTCCCCAGGAATTATCGTTTGGGGGTTGATTTCTTTCTTTAGATGCTGTAGGGTTTTCTTAATGAATGTGGAGGGGCCCGGATTGGGTGCATATATGTTCAGTATTGTGAAGTCTTCCTGTGAATTGTACCTGTGACTAAAATGTAGTATCCATCTGTGTCTCTTATAATTTTCTTTGGTTTGAAGTCCACTTTGTCTGATATCATAATGGCTACCCCTGCCTGTTTTCTGCTTCCATTAGCTTGTAGAATTGTTGACCAGCCTTTTATTTTTAGGGCAGGCATATACATATTTCAAAACACCACACACTACAAATATAGTCAATTTCTAATTTGTCAATTAAAAAAGTTTTTTGTTTTTTTTTTTCCCCCGGTGCTGAGGACCAAACCCAGGGCCTCGCGCTTGCTAGGCAAGTGCTCTACCACTGAGCTAAATCCCCAACCCCCTGTCAATTAAAAAAGTTTTAAAGCCCTTCTACAGGATCATCTAAACCCTTGTCTCTGTCCCTCATTTCTCATTTGGTTTTGTAGAACAAGTTTACTTCCTTACTGCAAATCTGTTTCTCTGGTGAAAAGCAGCAGATTTGCTAGAACATTCTCTTCAGAGCCTGCTGTGCTAGGGAGTGTTCTTTCAACTTCTCCTTGAATACCCCCAAGCATCAGGGAGCTCGTTATCAATACAATATTGTGTTCTCATCTTTGGGGGGGGGCAAGGAAGAAGGAGAGAGAGGGAGACAGAGAGAGACAGAAAGAGAGTTAGAGAGGCAGAGAGAGAGTAAGACGAATAGAGAGAGAGAGAAAGAGAAAGAGAGAGATTAAGTCTGAAGACTATAGTTGCTTGTAGCTCTCATTCAACTCTGGTTGTGAATTTTCAGTGACGTATACAATGTTTAAGAAGGGTTTGAGTTGCTCAGTATTCTGTTAGCCCATCTTTCAAGAAACCATAATGGCCATATTTGGAGTCAAATAAAAATTGGCTCAAATGCAAGTCTGAGAAATGGTCTCAGTCCATTCCTCTTGCTACCAGAATTTTAAGATATAAACCTGGAATCAGGAGCCCCAACAGAGTAGGTTTGGTCACCTATCCCAACATGCTGATCAAAGAAGTAATTGGTGGTAGAAGGCATAAAAGGAAGATTTAATTCATATGGTTATTTTGGGAAGACAGATAAAGGGGTTCAGTGACCTCAAGTTCATCTTTACAGGCCAACAGGGATGTTCAGACCTTGTAGAAAAGGGAAGCAGAGATGGGTTTGAGACGGGCTTAGCTGATAGGCCATGTGGTCTTGGCCAGTCAGCGGTCTGATGAGTGATTATCTCTCCGAAAATGGTGCTGTCATCTCATGAGGGGAGCAATCTGGCTTCCACAGGCCACTGCTCCAGCTCAGGATGCAGTCTAACTTTAATGGATAATTGCCCTCATTTGCAACCTTGGGGGAAGTTTCTACCCTTGTCATAAAGATGCTTGTCAGCATCTTCCAGGATCCCAGGTAAGACAGAGAGACTTGGGAGGAAAAAGTTAAGAGTCAGAAGCAGAACCGAAGAGCTGGTTGAGTTGGCTCAGCTTGTAAACACACCTGCATGCAAATCTGGAGACTTGATTTTGATCCCTGGAGCCCATATGGTGGAATCCCACATGGTGGAAGGTAGACTTCCATAACTTGTCCTCTGGAGCCGTGGCATATGCTCACCTGCTACCATACTCACTCTTTCTCTCTTTCTCCCTTCCTCTTGTTATGATAAATAGCTTTTTAAAAAAAATCAGAGCCCAAGGGAGACAAAGGAATGAGTTTAGTCATCAACAATACCTTCAATCTCAACTAATCTGCTCAAACAAAAAATCTGTGTTTAGAGTGTGGTGCTTAATAAGTTTTGGATATTATCATGAGTGCTAGATTTCAATTACATATATCTCTTCAAAAAGTATTGTGTTATGCTATGTGTCATCTTTGGAGGGAGGAGGGAACAGACAAACCCTCTTTCCTCACGGTGTTGGGAGCGTGTCTACCTGGCCTCTGAATGAAGTGTGTGCTGAGTATTGGGATGAGGTGGACTCTCACTCAGAGGATGAGCAGGGCACAATTCAGGTGTCTCTCAACCCTTGTATCTTTCTGCCCGCTAAGGCAGGAGAGTGATGGCTTTTCATTTGTCAACTGGCAGGCCTGCCTAACAAGAAGGGACTGACATTCTTGGTGTTCTATTAGCTCCAGGTCTTTCAAGAGGGCTAGAGTGGGGTTAGAGAGAGATTGCCATAGATGAGGTACTTGCTATGCAAGCATAAGGACCCAGGTTTAGATACCAAGCACTGTCATAAAAAAAAATCTCGATGCGGTTGGTACATGCCTGTAATTCCTGCACTTGGCAGGGAGTGGAGGCCAGAGACGGGAGAAACCCTGAGATTTGCTGGCCAGTCAGCCTAGGTGAATCACTGAGCCCCAGGTCTAAATGAGAGATCCTGTCCCAAAAAACAAGGTGAGGGGACTGAAGAGGATGATTCAGGAGTTAAAACTCTGCCTTGAAAGCAGAAGGTCTTGAGTTCAAATCCCAGGTCCCATGTAAAAAAAATGCTAGTCAGAAGCATGTGGGTGGAGCCTGGGAAATCCCAGAACAAAGCGAAAAGGAGGTAGAAGCAATCCAGAATGATTCGAAGTTACCCTTGGTCCTCCACAGGGACGCACAGTGCCCTCTGATACACACACACACACACACACACACACACACACACACACACACACCCCACATAAATAAATGAATAAACAATAAATAAAAATCAAGGTGGAGAGTGATTAAGGAGAACACCCAATGCTGACATCTGGATTCCTCATACACATGCACCCACTCACATACATCCACGCAGATGGACACACAGGTGATCACAAGGCAAGGACAAACTCGTGACTCCTCTTTCAGCTCTTTGCTGAATTTGAACAAGCAATAGATTGGACAATGTCTGCTTACCCTGAGAAAGACCATCTTCTCTAATTAGCTCAACAATTTAAATGCTCATCTCTCTGGAAACACCCTCAGAGACACACTTGGGAATCGTGTTTTATCAGTGTCTGGGCATCCCTTAGTCCAGTCAAATTGACATAAAAAATGATCATCATAACAAGGATTGGAGAGTAATTATTCTGCATGCACTTATAAAGAACACTCTAAAATGTAGGTTTTTCCACAACATGAGTTGATTTAGCAATCCAATATCACTGGAAAGAAATGTGAGCTTTATGGGACTTTAGCAATAGTGAGCTACAGTTGCCACTTTGAAAAGCCTCCACCTTAACTGGACAGATCACGCCTCCAGTCTTCACTCCCTGTTAACCCCCAGGCAACTCCTTAGCAATGTCTGAGACTGAAAAAAGATTGTGTTCCTGCCCAGGTTCCCTGTCTTCTCATGATTTCCTCCTTCTTTCTTCCTCCTACTGCCAGACTGTCATGGCAGCTTTCTGACCTCAAGTAGCTCTTCTTCTCTAACGCTCTTTCACTTAAGGCAAAGCTATGGCTCCCTTGGCCCCCAAACCCTCAACTCTAAGTAAACTTACGTTTCTTGAGTCTCTCCCTTGGATCAGTTTCTCTTTGTTCATGGATCTCCATGGTGCCCACACATGATTGGAGTTGTTCTTCTCCTCTGCCTAACAGCAGAGGAGATCTAAAAGTATGTCTTTAACAACATTCACAAGGCTATGAGGGTGGGACAAGATCTCACTCTATGTAATTAACACCTCGGTTTTTTTTTTTTTTTAGAAAATGAGCATAGGGATGAACACAGACGTCAAATTTTACCAAAGGGGCGGGGGGGAGATGGGGAAACTTTCCTTCTCTTTTGCTAAGTCACAAACTTTTCACTTTTTAAACCAAGCAATGAAATTAGCCTCAGTTGTGACAATAGCTCAGCCAAAGCCACATTTGTGTCCCAGCCCAGCATCTCCTCTGCCCTGAGGACCTCCTGAGTCAGCTCCACAGCCACAGGAGCCAGGGTTTGCCACCAACTATTTGTCTTTTAGAATCAACAAAATCTAGTGGCAGAAAGCACATCAAAGAGTAAGTAGTTTTTAAATTTAAGTGTGGTGATGAGTATGTGCCCCGTGCCTAACAGTGCTACACACACAATGTCCCCAGTTCGCCAGCTCCCTTGTCTATCCTGAGTTCCTCTTGTTCATTTTAGTACTTACAGAGCTCAGCTGGTGCTCGATAAAAGCTGAGCGAACAAAAGATGAATGTGCAAGTGAATATGAACAGCCACAGAGAAGTTTAAGTCTTACATCGATATATCCAAAGAAAACATGGCCTTTGTCACTACAAGAATTAGTGACAACCTGAGCCACTTGCATTGCCTTGAGTGAACTATTAATAAGTTGTAGTTTAATTTTCAAGACTTCTGTATGTAGGCCGTTAAATACAAGTGGCATAAGCATGCACCTAGAAACTGCAGTAAGAATTAAAGTTGATGGGACCAGCGAGATGGCTCAGAGGGAAAGGTGTCTGCTCAGACTTGAATACACATATTGAGTTTGTCTTACATGGTTGTTAGCTGCATGTGCCAATTTGAAAACTGAAGACTGTGTCTTTGGGCACATCTGTGAAGAGTTACTCAGTTAAGGGAAGACCAGAGCAAACTTGAAGGAATTATCTAAATAACACAGGAAAAAACAAGCTCATTGTGGGTGCAACTTTTTCCTGACCAAGTGAGTAAGACAGAGTGTGGTGGTTGGAAATTGACATAGAGGCATATTGGCTAATGAGAAAGTATTGCCTCTTTTTCAGTGATTCTTGTGGATATAGTATGGTCAGTTTTCTTCACTACTGATGCTTGCATAAGCTCTTTGCCATGCTGATGAATGTAACTGAGAATTATAAACTGGAACAAACCCTTTGTTCCCATAAGTTGTTATGATCATGCATTTATATCAGTAAGAGAAGACAAATAGAACACCTATATGCATTTTCCCCACTGAAAGTACAAAAGTTCAACCTGCTTGGGCATTGTGATTTCTTTGTATTGCAGGAGGTCTTACCATGCTTTTTGGGTCATTGCATCAAAACTAAATTGAACTCAGGATGTTGATCCAAGCTAAGATGCTCCCTGCTCAATTCCCCTTTTCTTTTCCTTGTTTTTTCTTACCATTTTCGTGTGGTACATGTGTGTGTGTGTGTGTGTGTGTGTGTGTGTGTGTGTGTATCAGGTGCTCAACATCAAGGCTAGGCCAATTTAGGCTATAGGAAACCTTGTCCCCCAAAAACAAAAATCTATAAAAAGTCAATAAATCAAAATTAAATAAGTTATATTAAAATGTAGTTTTAGAAAGAAAACAAAGAGATAAAATGTAGTAAGTCTCCAAATAGTTATTCTTAGTTATTGTTGTCATTTTCTTGAGGTTATTTTCATTTTTGAATGTGTATAGTAGAAACCTTAAGTGGAGGCATGTTACCTACAGTCCTCTCCAACTCTGTAGAGTGTTACCATATGGTAATTGGAAGTCAGCCACGATAGAAGCATTTACACCTTGGACATTTTTTCTCTTTAAATACAATTTTAATCCTTATGAGCTAAGTACAATAATAATTTAATACAATAAGCTAAATACACTGAACTACAAAAGTGTTTGTATAGTTTTAGTCAAGTACACATTTCCACAAAGAAAGCATTTACAAATGTTAGCAAAAAACTGTGCTGAACACTTATCTCAACATCAGCACTGCTAAGAAACTTAATGTCCTCAAGGAAAACAAGGTCTCTGAAAACTTAATGTGCAGGTTGTTATAAGTCCAAAAAGATTTTACATCAAAGAGTCAACACTGTTATGAAATCTTTAGTTTCAAAGATAAAGAAACCACTTTTCCTAAAAGAAACACAAACCAGTTCACTATCTTTAATAAGTTGTCAGTCCACTGTTGTCTAAAAACTTTAGAATGCATAATGCACACATCTCAACTTTAATAAAGTAAAAAAATTAGATTTTGCATAATAAGCAACTATAGTATAGCTTGCAATGGCACAAATGTACCTAAAACACAAATACTTTACCCTTTAGTCAAAAATCAGATGAAACTGCATGGTTTACAATACTTTAATTTGTGTGCACCCATTAAAATCCAGTAAGTAACTCAAATATGGTCATATAAAGACAGGTGATTAAAGGCTTAAATATCCCTTTAAAGCAGAAGACATGAAAACCAAGACTGAAAACTTGCACGCATCCGCAGCTTATCACATGCCTAAGATTCTCTGTATTACTATAGAAAAGTTATATATGATTTCTACCAAAGATAACAAAATTTCAGAAAGTACGAAAGGCGTCAAGATCCATAGTTTGTTTCATCAAATGCTTTTGTAGCCCATTTCAATTCTTCATTCATAGTAAATAAGTTTTTCACCCTAACAAACTTCCTTGGGTCCTTTCGAATCAAGAAGACAATATCTTCAACTTGCACCTGACCTTGTCTTCCAATGGTCTTCCAATGGACATTGCCTTGTGAGTCATTTCAGTGATGAACTCAATGACAAGATCTTCAAGAATATCCACTGATTCAGTATAAGGATTCTGGTCATCCCCAAATCCAATTCTTTAGAAAAAAAGTCTCTTTTCCCCTATCCACCTTCTGCGCCTCCTTTAATTTCTTCACTTTCCTCCTCAAAGATGGGATCTTCCTCCCCATCAGCCATGCTAACACCAACTTGCCTGCCGCCCGCAGGTCACTAGCGGGAGTCCAACATTTTTAATTTCTATGAATCAGAGCTTTTTCACTTGGCGATCCAGTTGTTAGATATTTAGCAGCTCATCACTGGTAGTGTAAGTTAACAGAAAAGTTGGAAAATGCTGTATTGAGACTTGTCCTTTTCCTACATAAATGGGCTTTGTGTTGTGGACAGAGTTCTTCATCAACTGGTTTTGGTAATAATTTATGGACACCATCTCTAGCTTCCAATTTTTCCCATCACTCAAGGAGACAAAACCATAATACACTTTCAAGTTAGTCTAGAAATTACTCTGAAAATCTTCATTTTTAACACTGGAAAATAATATTGAAGTTTTCAGTTTATAGTACTTTCATTGTTGTTGTGTTATTGTTTTGAGGCAGGGTTTCGTGTTGTCCAGGCTGCCCTTGAGTTCCTGATCCTCTAGGCTCTCACGTGCTGGGATTACAGACATAACCACTATGCCTGGCAATTTGAGACCCAAGCTGGACTCAAACTCATGATCCCTCTGTCTCAGCCTCTAGAGCACTTGCATTACGGGTGTGCACCATCAGGCCCAACTGAAGCAGTTTCCAGGGTTGGTACATTAGGGTCATTCTTGATACTTGCACCCCTAAACTCACTTTAGCTAAAACTGAGGGTTTTTAATAATTCATAATCTTGTTAAAATTATTCATTTACAGGTATTTTCACACCCAAACCATGTGATTAAAATGCAAACATTTTCATCTAACACCTAACCTTGTGATGTATTTGTTGGGGGAGAGAGTCACGGCGCCATCTGCCCTCATTTCCCAGTTCTCCCACTTACTCTGCATTTGTGAACTTTGAGTTTGGTCTGGAGATGACCATCTGCTTGTGAACCTGGAGCCCAACCTTGAGTGGACTCTGAGTCTAGTTGTGAACTATAAATCTTGGAGGAGGGGTTAAATTATGGCAGGAAACCTGAATCCATTTCATCCTTCAAAGCTTTGTCTATAGAATAAAGAATAATTGTTTTTCCAGTTCATCCAGGTACCATTGTTATAAATCAAACACAAGTTCACTTTGCAGCTTTACTAAATCATAGTATTTTTAGGTCACTAGAACAATCAGAAGTTGCTCTCTGTCTAAAGGCATCTTTGTACCAGCTCTATCTACATCCACAGTTTGCCTTCTCCACAAGCCATTCGTCCTGTTTGAAGGTTGAATCAGCTCTGAGAGGAGTTATACAGTCTTTTAGATGTAGCTAATAGTCCTCTCTTACCTTAATCTCCTAAAGGTGCTCAGTGGTAGTAAGGCCTTGTTAGCATTGTGTTCTTGATCTACAGATATTAGCAAACACCTACCAGAGCACAGGTATCCAGATGATTTTTGTGATCAGAAAAAGAGGTCTGTATGATCCTAATTTTCTTTTTCAGAAATATTCAACTTTTCAACATCTACGTGCATGTGGTACATGTGCATGTATATGTGTTTGCATGTGCGTGGGCATACACATGTGCAGGTGCACTTGCACATATGCATGCATGTTCATGTGTAGCCCCAAAGGTAGCATTGGGTGTCTTCTTCAGTCACTCTCTACTTTTATTATTAAGATAGAATCTCTCAAGTGAACACAGAACTTGAGCTTGCCAGTTGCCTAGGTACTTAGCCAGCTTGCCCTGGGTGCTTCATGTCTTTGCTGCCCAAGTGCTGGGATTACAGGCAGCCACCACGCCAGTCTGGCCTTTATGAGTGTTCTTGGAATCTGAACTCCGATTCTCACACTTTATGGACAAGCACCATTATCCATTGAGACATCTCCCTAATCTTCCTGCATGTGTGTTAGTGAGTGAGTGTGTGTGTGTGTGTGTGTGTGTGTGTGTGTGTGTGTGTGCGTGTTTGCATTGCAAAGATCCCCTCTCAGTAGGACGAGAATAACTTGTCCGTCTTAATCCATTCTTGGGTCCCACTAAAGATTCTACTAACATGACTGTCATGGGCTCATCTACAACCAGGATGTTGTAGCACAGTGAGGCACCCCAAACTTATTTTTTTAACTTATATTTTATCTATTTATGAAAAAGGGGGGGTGTATACATCATGCCATGACACATGGGTGGAGGTCAGAGGTCAACTTTTGGAAGTCAGTTGTCTCCTTCCACTATGTGGACTTCTGGGAATCAAACTCAAGTCACCAGGTTGGTTTTGTTTTGTTTTTTCTTAAGCAGGCACCTTACTCCCAGCACCCCAAACTTATGTTAAAAGAATACGTTGTTATTTTTTCTTGAGATTTAGTGGACCAGATGGTGCTCGTTTATTGTTGATGGTCTAGAAGAGTTGGCCCAAAGTCAGCTGGAGCACTGGGAAATCACAGCCACTTACCTTTTGTCATCCATCTAGGATAACTTGGGCTCTTTCACATGGTGACTGCCTCAGGGTTCCAGAGGACTGCATGGGAGCCTGGCCTCCTTGCACAAGCAGTTTGATAGCCTCTGCAGACATCACGCTTGCTGATGTTCCACCGGGAAAGTGAGTAACAAGAGTTGGAGTGGGACAATATACCCAAAGATCATGAGTGGAAACCGTGTCCCTGATTACAACTTGCATGTTTATTAGAGATATTAGGAAACAGAATCCTATTTCCATTTTCCACTAAAGAAAACTAATTATTTCCTGCTTTGTATAACATTATTGCTAAACAATTTAAAATTTGTTCATAGTTATGTTTTGAAAGTAAGAAATAGATGCAATTCATTTTCATAATATTATTTTACTTATTCCAATATAATCATTGGTATGTAACCACTATATAAGAATTGTGAACTTTTCTGTTCATTTTTTTTCTATTGTGCTCCAATAACTAGCATGTATTTCATACCTACAGCACATCTGGATTTAAATTAATTACATTTACATTTACCAGTGATATATAGCTAGTGACTAGTATACTGGACAGGGAGACTTGAGGACACAGACTTCATTTCTTTATTGAAAGAGAAGATAAGTAGCTTCCTCAGGGTCATGTGGTTGCTAAGTGGCTGAGACAGGAGGCATGAGGCTGCACTCTGTCCACCATGCCTCACTGCATGGAGGAATCCATGGGCAGGGCTTTCTGAGAGGTAGAGAAGGCACCCTCACATCACACCTTGCTTTTATTTAAAATTTTATTATTATTATTATTATTAATTCAACTGTGTGCACGTGCGTGTGTATGTGCACGCACGTGTATCTGTGTGTGTGTGTGTCTGTGTGTGTGTAGAACCATGGACGAATCGGGAACCACCATGGCCGCCTCCACCTCCTTCTGCCCCGGGATTCACAGGCTCCGCCCTACCAGGACCAGAAGCCCAGGCCGCCCCCGCTTCTGCCTGGCGTCTATATGTGGGATCTGGGATCCGAACTCAGGACCTTCCGCCTGCAAGGCAGAAGCTTAACCCCTGAGCCACCTCTCCAGCCCCACACCTTGCTTTTAAATTGAAGATCATTCCCTTTTTCCTTAGCCCGCTGGGTCTCTAGAAATCTGACTTTCAGATCTTTCTACAGTTTAGCCCGAACCTGTTCTTCATTCCCACTGCTCTTCACTTGTGCTAGTGTCCCCCACTCCACCCCCATCCTATACACATGTTCACTGGGAGGCTGAAGACACATCCCTCCTATGTTCCTTGCCTCTCAGGGCCCAGTACATCAGCTCTCAGGCAGATGGGACCTTCTGTCTTTCCTGGTGGTACTTTATCTCCAAGGAGGCGGCGAGAGGTTCTCAGGACCGAGAGCTATGTCAGTAATTTCTCTCTCATTCCCCTCACAGCATTTTGTACTGTTCTTTCTTGAGAATGGGAGCTCAGTAACTCAGTGACCTCATTTGCGCTGACATCAGATGGACCCAGTGTCCCCAGGGACATGACCTTGCAGGCACCCTCATCCTCTGGAAGGGAAGGAAGGCAGCTGCTGATCATGTGACTATATGACTGTGTGACCGGCTCAGAGCAGCCTGGAACATTAGAGAACTTCTGGGTGAGGGCATCTGCTGTACTTCTAAGTCATTTCAGCCCACAACAAGGATAGGCTGGCAGACTGTCCACACTCTTGTGGAACCGATAGACATAGCATCTGAAGAAATATACAGTCAACTTGGAGGTAATCTTGGTGACCACATAAAATGTATCTTAATGATACATTAAGCTTGGAAGATGGCTTAACAAGTACAAGTGCTTGCCACCAAACCTGGCGACCTAAATTTGATCCCCAAGAACCCACATGATGAAGGAGAACCAACTTCTGAAAGTTGTCATCTATCCTTCACATGTACACTATGGTATGTTTTGTGTCTGCTTTCTCTCACACACTCTAAATAAACACATTAACTTAATTAGAAAGCAGCAATTGAGCTAGGGAGATGGCTCAGCACCTCCTGCCACACAAAAGGACTGGCGTTCAGCTCTCCAGACCCGATGTAAAATCTAGGTGCATAGTGCCCTGGCGGTGATTCTGGCCCTGGAAGGCGAAGACTAGGTATCCCCAGAGGAAGCTGGTTATTGAGACTAGCTCTATCAGCAAAGTTTGATAAGACCCTGTCACAAAAAGTATAAATACATGTGCCTATCCACATGTAAACATTTATGTACACGTGCACACACTATCCTCTTACATACACATGAAAGTTGAAAAAAACAGAAATATATATGACCATTAAAACCTGCAAGTCTCAAACTGGCCTTTTCCAGCATTATACCCATTTTTCTGTGTGAAGAGAATATATGTCTATGTTCCCTGATGAAAAAAATAGCAATTAAAAACAATTTTGGTTCAGATTGACCCTTTCCACTATTTTTCCACTATTTGAAGAGTCTATTTTTAAGTCTTTTTCCTCTGATGAGGAAAGGACCCACATGCGAAGGTCAGTTTTGATTTCTCGAGCTTTCCTCAGTGTTTTCCCCTTGTGATTAAACTGATGAGTATCGCATGTGGAGCGGGAACAATTGGCCTCATGTGTGCTGGTGCACAGTCGCCCGCTGAGCTGCCATTGTTTACATGCTCTCATTTCCTTGTGGAAATTCTTACTCTTTGTCAAATAGAGAGCTGGCCCACTTCAGCTGTGGGAGTGTCGCAGTCTTTGGCTATCTGATATGGCACATCCTGTCCAGCAATCTCTAGCAAGAAGTAGCAGACACATAGCTTTGTGCAGAATGAATTTTGAAGAGCAATCTCTGTCCGTTTCCTCTTGCCTGCTTCTGACAGCTCTCTGGTCTATGTCCATGGACATCTCCAGCCCCATTCAAACCTGAGAATCAGGGAGGCTGCGCCACCTCCAACTCTAGCATGGGTCCAATGGGGAATCCTTCTCTCTTGCTGCAAAGAATATAGAAATCTAGGCCTTAGGTGGCATTTCCCAGGTCTTGATTAAGGAGTAAGCATGTGACCAATCCGGTAAAAAAAGTGGAAGGCTTTCGCAGGAATTTAAGACAAAGAGTGTTCGTGTGTGTGTGTGTGTGTGTGTGTGTGTGTGTGTGTGCGCGCGCGCGCGCTTTAGTCTTCTCTGTTGCCGTGAGACACCAGTTATTCCGCTTATGGTTCCAGGGAGGAGATAGAGTCCTTCGTAGCAGGAAAGGCATGGCCAGTTGGCAGAAGTTGGAGACAGCCTAAGCCATGTCCATCAAGGATGCTGAGAGCTGCGAAACTGCCAACTGCAAGAGCAGACATCTCCCGGAAGTGAAGTAGGGTAGGGCTATTCAACTTCAAGGCTCACCCTGTGACCGACCGCCTTCCTCCAGCAGGCCTCACCTCTTAAAAGGTGCCATGACCTTCCCGAACAAATAAAGCTTCCAGCACATGAGCCTGTGGGGGACAGCTGTCCTCAAGGACTCTTCACCTTATTTTTTCAGACAGGGTCTCTTCACTGAACCTGGAGTCCACCAATTCAACTGGTCTATCTGACTAGGAAGCCCCACGGTTCATTCTGAATCCACCTCCTCGATACTGGGATTTCAGGCACACAACATTTTTTTTTAAGTGGATACTGGAAGATCGAATTTAGAGCTTGATGCTTGCATGACAAGCACTTTACTGACAACTGTCCCTCTAGCTTGTATTCCTACTACTAACAGTGATGTTACTGATAAGATAGTCTCTTTTCCTCTGGACGTTGTTATGAACAGGTGTGGAGAGCAAAAAGGGCTAAGTCACTTTGACATTGGTCTGAGAATGTGGCTGACCCACAAAGGGGCAGGGAGACTAGCAAACCGCAGAGAGGCTAATTGAAGGTCAGCGCAATGGAACCACAGTGGAGGCTACCTAGCAACTGGACCTTTTCAGTTCAATGAGTCAATAAATCCTCTTTACTTTGTATACCAGTTGAAATGGAATTTTCTTTACTTGCAGCCAAAAACATCGTTACCAACAAAGACAAATTTTTTAAAAAAGTGAATCATAAAGAACTCAGTTCTTTATGAAATACCATAAATGTCAATGCATGAGCATATATAAAAAAGAAAATAATCAGATCAGGCATAAATCATCACAGACTATATGAAACACAATGGGCCGCACAAGCAGAAATTTGAAATAGGAGGGAGTCTGTCAGGTGAAATGAAGGGTTATAAGGAGAAAAGGAGAGGGGATGGGGTTTGGGAGTAAAGGTTGAAAATAAAGTAACTATATTCATGTATACAATAAAAATGGGGAAAAAAAAGAAAATATAAATCCTTCCTTCTATTCTTCAAAGAAACAACTTTAGAGACTTTTGACAAAATTAAATGGCTGAGCCAAAGTTTCTGCTAGGCCTAAAAATCCCACATTAAAAAAAAAAAAAGCTGTGCTGGGGAGACGACTTAGCGGTTAGAGTCTTTGCCTTGCAAGGAAATGGATCTGAGTTCAGATCCCCAGATCGCACGTAAAAATGTCAAGTGAATATGGCAGTAACCTGACTGTAATTCTGGCTTCGGAAAGTGGAGCCTGGCAGATCCTAGAGCAAAGCAATAAGGAGGTAGACCAATTCAGGACGATTCCCAAAGTCACGCTTGGGCCTCCACAGGTACACGAACTCAAGTGCTCTCTTACACACACACACACACACACACACACACACACACACACACATATACACACACGGGGTGGGGGGTGGAGCTGATTTGACGGATTTCTTCAGAGAAGTTGTGCGGGCAGCTTGGTATCAGACTTCATCCTCTCCAAATCTCAACAGTTTTAAGCCCAAGGCTATCTATTCTTCTGCTACAGTTCTTATTAAAGAAAGCAGTTCTTGTGACAAGGTCCGCCTTGATAACCTTGCTATTTGTGTTTCTTTAGGAAGAAACTATTGAGAAGAACCACTGTGACCACAATACCTGACAGAAGCACCATCGAGGAGGGCAGGTTATTCTGGCTCGTGGTTTCAGCATTGTGGCAGTGAGAGTGTGAGACAGGGCTGCTCACATCACTGTGAATTAGACAGAGAGAGAGAGCAGGCCCAGAACCCGGGCCAGGCTATAGCCTTCAAAGGTTCACCCTTCATTACCCGTTTCTAGTAGGTGGGCCCCACCTCCTAAGGACTTCACAGCCTCCTGAAACAGCTCCACTAACTGGGACCGAGTGCTCAAAACAGGAGCTTGTGGGGGACATGTCAGATTCAAACTATAAAAGTCAGTTCTCTATGTGCCTACACACGAGCTTAACATAGCAGCACCCTGATTCAAATAAAGTAGCCAGATCCTATCTAGGCCTCATCCTGTATCCCAAAGCAATTTGTTAGGGCATTTCCTAAACACACAGAGTTCTCTTGCCAAGAATTCTGGCTGGGGTTGCCAGGCAGCACAGGTGCACTTTCCTGGCTGTGAATGAATGAATGTTCTCCACTGATAGATGACATCATCTCGCCTGTCTCCCCTGCCACTCTGCTTGAAGACTGTTACAGCCCAGATCTGGAAGGCTACTGTCTGTCTTTTAACAGCTCTGAACTTTGTGGAGTTTAATTATTAGAAGGGAACATTCAAACGACTTTTCTCAATATTCAGCAATGGGTACACTCTCATTGTAAAGCAAGAATTACTGTGAACATTGCAAAACATTAGTCATCAGAGAATTATAGTTACCTGATTTTTAATTCTAAAGTCTCTTTTTAGAAAGTGGATCCAAAGATGCTGGTAAGGTGGCTCATTAGGTGAAAGTGTTTGCTACAAAGCCTAATGAATGACATGAGCTAGATCCCTGGAACCCACATAGTGGAAACTCTTAACGAGTAGTTCCATTTGTGGCACCAGTGCCCTCCGCACAAGGTAAATAAATATAACAGATGTATCATAATTTCATAAGCATGTAGGACTTCAGAGGAGAAAACACTGCGTCCTGGTATAGCTAAGATTTCAGTAGAGAAACCTGTGCTGATTTTATGAGATTCACTGGGAGGGAGGAAGTAACAAGATCCTGGGCTTCCCCGCCCCAACCCTGTCCTTAGCCCTCCCCAACCAGCATCTAAAATAGTCCAGACTGACTTCGAACTACGAGTACCTGATGTTGATGTCAGGTTCTTGATCCTCCTGCGGTCACTTCCCATGTGTCACCGATGCTCAACCGATGCTGGAAATTGAACCTAAGGTTCTGGGCCTTCCGACAGGCACTAAAACAGATGAGGACCTAGCCGCATTTTTTGTTTTTTTTGAGAGACAGTTTCATTATGTAGACCAGGTTGACTTCAAAAATCACCCAAGCTGTCCTTGAAATTTCAGTCCTCTTGCCTCAGTCACCTGAGTGCTATAAGGTGCACCCTCACGCCTGACTAGACAGGTTTTCTTATGTACTGGAGTGTTACAGATATATGTGTGGGGATGGAACGTATGCAGCATATTTCAGGGAGTAGTCTGGCTGAGCAGAAAGAAGGCAATGAGAAATTCTTTCTGAAAGGCAATATAAAAAACTTAAAACCCCAACTAAGATATCTCCCTCCCCCTACAGGTTGAAGGCTTTAAATAGGGGAATCTGGTTGCAGCGTGCCTGACTCTGGAGACAGGTTGCTGATTTCAATGAAACAAATTGGGCCGTGAGCAAATGGAACGGCCTGGCTGGCTCGCGGAAGAGAGTGGTCCCAGCTAGGAGACATTAAAGAAGAATCAGAAGCTCTTGGGGACCAACTGGAACGGGAAGTGCAGATGGAGAGGGCATTCAAGATCATTCTTAAGTCTACAGCCTTCTGGATGGGCAGATGCAACCTCTCCTGGAAAAGTCTAGAGATGCAGAGAAGGGAGCTGGAATCAGGAGGTAAGAAAAAGGATCTATTAATTCCTGAAAGACTGATTATGAGCTGACAGCGAGGCAATGAGGTGGTGCCGACAGGGCCCAAAATAAGGACCGCGGAGCTAATATCGCCTCAACAACTGTTCCTTTTTCCTTCTTAGTGGAAACGGACTTGGGATTAGACTATAGAACCCAGGAGCAGACGCTGAGCCCCCAAAAGGTCCAGATATGGTAGCCTAGTTCCCTTTGATTGGTCCAGGAATGAACATGTGATCTAGTTTTGGCCAATGAACTGAAGAGCTCCTGAAAGGGATTTTTTTTTTTTTTTTCTTCCTCTGTGGCTAAGGTGGCAGGCTTTGCTTCCTGCTTGCTTGTGCCTATTAGAGGTGCATGGGATCTGTGGGCTGGACCGCATTTCCAGCTGCAGTGTCCCGTGCCTTGGTGAGGCACCGGGGCTTAATGCACGTGCTGAGTAATGGTTTTGCTGGTCTGCAGAGCCAATGAGATTGCCTGCCCCAGACTTACTGTTACATTTGTGTTTATTAAATGTCTTTATTAATTCTCTAATATTTGTCAGTTTATTACAATTAGCCAAAGGCATCGTAATTCTTATAATTATTCATGCCTGGGAGCATGGATGTGATCTGAGAGGAAAACAAAGTCAGGAGGTCAATCCAGATTTAGGAGATGGGAGACTTTTACTAATTACATTTTAAGACCTTTAATTTAAAAACAAAGTCTAGATAAGCAGGTTGTTTAAATAAATTGGCCCTGGTTGTTGTGTGTAGTTGAACAAGATTTTATCCTCCCCCACCAGTCAGTTGGCTGTCTCTTCAGCCTGGCGATCGTCTTATTTGCTATATAGCATCTTTTTTACTTTCATGTAATCTCTCACTTGTCAGTTCTTGGGATATTTCCTGTGCTATCCAACTTTTTTTTTGAAAGTCTTATAAACAGAAAAAAAAAAAAATCACAACTCTCACCTCGAAGGGAAAACAGATAGTTTATTGTGGAGCCAAATATGAGTGGCCAAGGCCCGAGAATGCAGATTCAGGTTCCAAACTCCATGTTCCACGGTAGTTACAGTTTCTTGGGATTTTATAATCACAGAGTCAAAGTCACAAATCAAGACACTTTTCAAATACATTGGTTGAAACATCAGGGAGATAGGTAATAGCAAAGTGGTGAGATATCTATTATGGATAGCTATAGATGCTATGTAATGACGTTCTTAGCCTTTTGGTTGGTAGAATTGAGATCTAGTTAATGTACCTAATAGTCACCAGGATGTTGGGTCACTGTACAAAGGAGGGCAATAATGGCAATTAAGGGGCTAAAGATGTGTTCAAGATAATCTGGCTCTGGACTTGAAATATTCCAGATCTTTCCACTTCATTGAAGCTCTAGTCAGTGAATCAGCCTTATAGCAGCTTCTTTCCAGGAAGCTTTGCATTCACAATCCTTACCTGTGTCTATTTTTTTTCCCCAGCAGTCCCGAAGTTTTAAGTCTTATATTAGAATTGTTGAAGAACCAATGACAAGTGCTGGTGACACTGTGGGGAAAGAGGAACACTTACTTGCTGGAAATCAGTGTGGAGGTTCCTCAAAAACTAAAAATAGATCTACCATATGACCCAGGTAGTCACTCCCGGATATATAAGCTGAAGGACTAAGTCAGAAAACCATAGATACACCTGCATCCAGTTTATTGTGACTCTATTCACAATAGCTAAGAAATAAAACCAGCCTAGGTATCCATCAGCAAATGAATTGCTCATACGCAATGGAATTTTCTTCAGTCACAAAGAAAAATGAAATTGTGACATTTACAGGAAAATGGATAGAACTAGAGATCATTACATTAAGTAAAATGAGCCAAATTCAGAAAGAGAGATGGCAAGTTTTGTCATATGTGGAAACTAGATTGAAATTATTTTGTGTGTGTGTGTCTGTATCTATGTTTGTGTGTGCACATATGCATGTATGTATGTGTATGTATGTAGCTGATGAAACTAAAAAAGGAGGAAAAGATTCAAGACGGAGGGCTGGAAAGGTTACTCGATAATTAGGGTACCTGCTCACAAACCTGGTGACCTGAGTTCAAATCCCAAAAGCCCACATGATAGAGGGAGAGAACTTATTTCTGAAAATTGTCCTCTGATCTCCACTCATGCACCATGGCTTGAAAGTTCTCTTTCTCTCTCTCTCTCAATAAGTAAGTAAAATATAAAAAAGAGACTGAAGAGGGAGAGAGGGTAACATAGTACATGTGGCATGAAAGCAGAAGGTGATCTCTATTTTGGAGGAGGAAGGAAAGCAAAAGGGGCATAGTGGGGACAGGAATGGCAGTGGGGGGATGGGGACAAATTATAAGGTATAATGTCATTTGTGCATGAAAATGTCATAATGAAACTCATCTCTTTGCATACAGACTTACAGAAATGATGAAGAAATAAGTCAAGCCCCTGCAAACAAGACATTCTTCCCCCAACCCATTCCTGACATGTTTTCCAGAGAGCATGTTTCAGACAAAAGGTCACAGAGGAGATCACTTTCAGTCTCAAGCTACATACAGAAGGACGAGTATTTTCTAACTTGGTCTGCTTCCTGAAGCTAAAACACAGTCTCTTCCAATAAGGCCATTTGCTAAGTGGGGATCTCCTTCCTTTTTCTCCTTTGGCTGAACTAGAGTAAGAAGAATTGGTGTGATTTATTTATTTATTCTCTGCCACCAGAGAGATCACAGGCTGGAGTGACAGAGCTGACACATAAGGAAGGGAGAAAATGACCTGGATATTTGACAGAGCTAAGCAGTGTCCGGTTCCTCTGCAGGCAGGGGAAGGGGGAGGGTATGACTAGAGAAAGCGTATCTATTCCACTGAGCAATTAATGCCAGCGTTTTTCTTGAAAAGGCATTTTCTCTCAAGTCAACCGAGTATAATTTAGCCCCCATCTTGACAGAATGTTCTAATGACCGCTAATGGACACATTCTTTTAACAAATGCAGAGACCCAAGAAAACCACCAGATATTACACAGGGTCCCACATGTCTTATCTGAGTCTATTATGGCCCTATCAAGTGACCTAAGCAAAGGGAACATGACTCTTGAGGTTAGGACTCCAGCTGTCCTAGGTGCCATATAAATTCACTACTAGGAATGACAGTATCTGTTGTCTACCCTCTGAAATGCTAAAAGAAGGCCACACCTTGAGTCAAAGGATGAATTTCTTATTGGTAGTTAAGAAAATATGAAACAGGTACCTCTGTACTCCTTTCTGGGCTCCTGGAGTTTCTGATTGGAATTTTTAGCTAAGAAATTAAAAAGCTTATGTAATTTATCATTATTTTGCAGTTTTCTCATTTTGCTTGTTTTTGTTTTTATCTTAAGAGAGGATCCCATGATTGGCCTGAAACTTTCTATGCAGCTGAGAGTGGTGTTGAACTCCTGATGCTCTTGTCTCTGCCTTCTGAGTGTGGAATTTGGAACCTGCTCCACCATGCCCTTAATTCCGCTTTTGCAGTACCTTCCAGGGTATGTTTTTGTTTGTTAATTTTAACTTCTATTCTTTTTTTTATTATTATTCAATTGTGTGTGTGTGCGTGTGTATGTGTATGTGTGTGTGTGTATATTTGTGCAACCACGGGCGAATTCCGGAATCACCATGGACGCCTCCACCTCCTCCTTGTTTACTCTGCCCCGGGACTCACAGGCTCCGCCCTACCAGGGCCAGAAACGCAGGCCACCCCGCTTCCGCCTGGCATCTATACGTGGGGTCTAGGATATTTGGCAACTTGCCCTCCTTTTTTTGCTGTTATTTTTAGGTGTGGGGAACGAACCCAGGCCCTGGCACTCTTCCACCGAAATACATCCCTGACCCCTAATTTGCGCCTTTCAATTCAGCACAGTTGCTGCGGTTGCAGTTACCCTTCTGTTACTGTGAGAAAACATTCTGACACAAACCACTCAAAGGAGAAAGGGTTTATTATTTGGCTTAGGGTTCCAGAGGAGATAGTGTCCATTATGACAGGAAACATGTAGCAGAAAGCATGGCAGTTGAAGCAGGAGACCGGGTCACACCACAGGAGCCCCCAGGAGGAGAGAAAGGGCTACAGGACAGAGAGCAAGCTGAGCCAAGTTGTCCAACCTCAAGACCCCTGTGATATGGTTCCTCCAACAAAGCTCTACCTCTCAAAGGTCCCTTTTCAAACAGCACCACTAGCTTGGGACCATTCAAACACTTGAGCGTGTAGGGGGCAACCCACATTCAAATCATGACAACCAACACTGGAATTGTGTGTAGAAATAATCTTTTAGCTGCTGTAATAATATTTCATCATTTCATCTGATGGGAATTTTATAATCTCTGTCTTTCCACAGTACACATAGCATGAATCCATTTTACCTCAAAATCATCAAGTAGACGAAGGAGGTAGACATAAGTAATAGAGGTTATTAATAAACAGAAAAGCGACCATAGAAACAATCTTCAAAATAATATTCCCTTGGGAGAGGAGGGGATGGGTTGTTGGGGAAGGGGTGGGCAATATTTCTGTTATCTATTGTAGCACAAGCCATTTAAATCCATAGTTTAGACAATAAACCAGTGATTCTCTGGATCAAGATTTCAAGCAAAGCTGGGAGTTGGGGGCTGGCTTGTTTTCATTCTGCATTGAATCATCTAGAAACATACATTTTTATCTGGGCTGCACAGTTAGACTGGGTCTTCCTCTAGAAGGGATTTATAAGGGGAGCCTTAGCACTGTGTGTTTGCTGGAATGCCTCAGACTCTGCACTGGGCTTCCCTGTCCACGTGGTTTCTTATTCTCCAGGTCTCCTTTAATTTCAACAGGATATATGAGTTCTTTTTAAGAAGACACTATCCATGTAATACTTGTGTAATTAAAATTTGATAGCAATTAAGACTGCTATATTAACAAAGTTGTGCTCTGTGGCCAGATATTTTGAAGAAATATTACACATGGCTTCTCTTGGAGACACCTGGGACAAATGAATAACAATAAAAATTCTGAGAGGTTTTGCAAGGAGCAAAGGAACAGGCTTTTTTTCTGGTAAAATGAGCTGCAAAAAAAAGTCAGAGATAGTACAACCTTCTTTTTTCTCAGGGATATAAGAAGGACCAGGATAGAAAGAATTAGGAGGCTGTGGGCTGACCTAAGAGGACCAGAACTCTGCTCCTGTCTCCACGAGAGTCATGAAATAATTGCAAGAGACTCTGACCACTAAGGCCGGCACATAGATAAGGCTACAGGCCAGGGTCAATAGCACTTGAAGGACCAGCTTATCTAGGATTCTGCACCTCCCCATCACCCTGCCAGTGTCTTGTCTTGAATTAGTTCATCTTCTTTATTCTGGTCTCATTTGACCCCATGAGTTGCTTTGATTGCTTTGACCAATTATCTTGAGCCACCTGGACTTATGGACCTTTGGCTTGTCTCTGATGCTTGTGACCACAATTCTCTTGGTCTTGTTCTCCTTTAATTTGAAAATTAATTCATGTTAATTATGGCAAATTTGAACAGTACCCCAATGTGAAGTCCCCCCTTTGCTTATTTCAATCCCATAGCCTACTGTCAACAGGGAAGCAGTTTCCTGACAGGTGATTTCCCATGTTCCTATAAACACACACAAGTGTATGTGTATTTGAACAAAATGGGAATCAACTCATCACAGAAAGAGCTCTTTTCTTCTTTAATATCCTGTCTTTGCCTCATGCCATACCAGTACCCGCAGGCTGAGCTAACTCCTCACTAAAAGCAGTACTTTATGGTATGGAAGTAATTTTATTTATTCACTTCTTTTTC
This sequence comes from Typhlomys cinereus, assembly GCA_023101885.1. NCBI lineage: Eukaryota > Metazoa > Chordata > Mammalia > Rodentia > Platacanthomyidae > Typhlomys > Typhlomys cinereus. Next base: position 563,185 of record JALPQD010000055.1, read on the forward strand.
TCTTTGTCATTGTTAGTGTTGCTCCTTTTTGGTTTGCTTTTATAAGCAGTGAGGGAATGACCGCTGTGTGCTTGGATCTTTGCAGTCTGTGCAGGCTAGCATTCTGAGGAAGGAATATGCCTGGCCTCCCTGCCTCATTATCATCTTACCCCTGATATTCCAGAGCTGTCTGCTTCCGCCTCCTGCCTTCCCTGAGCACTCTACGATTTAGCTATTCCTGGACTCCTCTTTGAGAGTCCAATGATTTTGCCTCTCTTGGAAGGTTTCTTTGGAGGTCTAGGTTATTCACATTCATTGCTAGCTCTATGTAATTATAACTTCTGCTACATTGTGTATTTTTCTACTTGTCCAAGTTTCCCACTAGACCAGGATTTATTAAAGGGACCTTCAGTGTCTGGCATAGGAATTGGCACTTATGGATGAATTAGTGATGAATTTAGTAGCAAATTATATTGAACTTATTGTGTACTAAACACCATCACTGTGTACAGATAATTACCAACAGCAAATTCTTGCTCTTGAGTGGGCAGAGACATGAAGTCAGCAAACAAATAATTGTAAATAACTGGTTAGATAAGAGTTATAAAGGCACCAGATGGTACTAGACATGCATAATGTTCACAGTTGGCTAGTTCATAAACCTTCATTATGTGAAGGATTGAGCTAGTTATCACAGGGAGAAGGTTCCAAACATAAATGGATGTTTGCATGGATATCAGGTACAGGAGAGATGGCTCAGGGGTTAAGCCTCTGCCTCACAAACAGATAAGTCCTGAGTTCCATCTTGGATTGTACATAAAAGCATCAAGCCGAAATGGCGGCAGCTTGTACTTCTGGTTCTGGAAGCCAGAGCTTGAGAAATTCCAGAACAAAGCAAAGAGGAGGTAACACAATCCAGAGTGATTCTTGAAGTCACTCTTTGGCCTCATAGGTACACACAGTGCCCTTGATACAGAAAGAGAGAGAGAGAGAGAGAGAGAGAAAGAGAGAGAGAGAGAGAGAGAGAGAGAGAGAGGATATGTATATATCCGTACTCCCTGCTATGGAGGAGGAACATATAAAAAAATCAGTAAAGGCTGGAAAGATCTAAACCATTTAATTCTGTTGAGGAGCTAGACAGGACTGTCATAATCTAGGCTTCCCAAGAGGAGGATGCCATCATAAGGGTGGGCAGCTCCTCTAGAGGGTTAACGTGTAATTCTGGGACTCATTCTGGCTAGGGGTATATGTGTATGTGAGTACAATCAGGGGATAAACCACTCTGTTTTGTTTTCAGCAGAGGGGATTTAATAGAAATGATTGTTGGCGGGGGGGAGACTGCTCTGTGGGCAAAACTCTTGTTGCACAAGTGTGAAGACTTAAGTCTGGATTCAGGTAAGTCAGATGAGATAGTGTGTATCTATAATCCCAGCACCCTTACAGCAAGATGGAAAGCAGAGACAGAAGGAGCTCCAGAAACTCGGGGGCAGCTAGACTGTGCTACACAGCAGCCGATAACAAGAAATCCTCTCTCTAACAAGATGGAAGGTGAAGACCAACACTCTTATCTCTGTATGAGTATCATGGTATATGCCTGTCTGCACTCACACACACAAGCATGAACACATACAAAGAAAGAAAGAAGAAAAGAGAGGGAGGGAAAGAGAGAAGAAGGAAGGAAGGAAGGAAGGAAGGAAGGAAGGAAGGAAGGAAGGAAGGAAGGAAGGAAGGAAGGAAGGAAGGAAGGAAGGAAGGAATGTTAATGGAATAACAACAGATAAAGTAGAACTCAAAGGAATCATAGAAATAGTAACTGCAGGAAGCAGCTACAACTTGTAAAGGAAAAAGTTGGAGTCCTTAAAACTTAGAAACCCAGGGGAGGACTGGATCCCAGCCCTCTGAGCAGTGGGCCGCCAGCTGGTGCTGGTGTACCTACCGAGGGTCAACATGCAGCTGCTTCTTCGGGTACTGAACAAACTGTAAAATAGATTCAGCTGCTGCTACAGAAGCTGCTTTGCTGGGGTAGTGCTTATAGGACCGATTAGAAATGGAAACAAACAGGCTAGCAGGGCTGGGGCACAGGCCAGCAGTAGAGCCCTTGCTTAGCATAAAGAAGGTCTTAGGTTTGACTTTTAGAAAAAATGAAATCAAACAAAGGACAGACTCCTGCTTTCTCCTCCAGCCTTATAGATGCCCTCAATGTCCCCCTCCAGCAGAGTCCAGCAGGGAGCCTCTGACAAAGCAGGAGTTTGGATTGTAAGTTTCATCTTAAGCAAAGCAGGTGCTTGGTGATGTCTAACCTCCTTCACTGAAGGAGTGGGGAAGGCAGAGATGCAAGCCAGGGATGCAGGAAAGTGGGGAGGGTCGGGTCACTGGGATCCATTTTCAACCTATCTATCCCAGTTGCCTTTCTCCTTGTGATTGAGACCAGAGCAGCACTAATCTTTCAAGATTATCGATAGCCATTCTCAAATTCAAAGAGGAGCGCATTGTAAAGCGCATTTATTTACATGTTGGGTCTCTGTTCTAATCAAATTTACACTTTATCACAAAGTTAATTTGAGACTTAAGTAATGATACCCATAAGTATTAAGGTGTCATATGATCATTAGGTATCCACGTGGTAGCACAATCTCTGTAATGAGTATAATTAGTATTACTTTTACGCAACCAAACCCACTTAACTTTTCCTATTTATGCCATCAGTATCTCAGCCTGCACCTTGAGAGTTTTCTCCACTGCCACCTACCTCTTAATTATCACCCCATGTGTAAATCTGGCATATAAAAACTAAATCACTACAATTCTAGATAGTAGTCCACAGTATTTGGGTGCTCTGTACCAATGTTTTGTATCTACCCCCCCCTTCTCTCCTCCTCAAGAGAGCAATAGAAGACCTTGAGATAGATTTCTCAAGGGAGGTGCTGAGACTGGCTGAGCAAGAACAGCTCAATCTTGCCAGCATCTTGGACCAGTCTTAAGCAATTCTTAGAGTAGGCAGCACCTGGCTCTCTCCTCCACAGTTGCAGACTACTTGGGGTGATTTTTGCAGGGAATAAGATCTTTAAAAATTTGACAGTAATTTATAAATGAAAACAAGGAGAACACTCAATAATATTGAGTGAGCTTTGGGGTGTGGAAGCTACTGTCAGGTCCTTTCTTGGACTGATCGGAAATGAGGAAGGATAAGGGTCAAGAGAGGGGAAAGAATCTACCAGGGTGGTGGCACAGGTGGAATAGTGAGCTAGAGGCCTTACAAAGTAGACCTGCCTGGTATAGTACAGGGCATCCAGTTACATTTGAACTATAGATTCACGGAATCAAAACACACAGGACTCTATTTAATCCAACTTATAAACAATGGACAAGTGTTTGAAGATCAGTATATCCCACAAAATACTTGCATCTACTGAATAACATTGTTCTGCAATTCAAATTGAACTGGGAGTCCTACATTCATATTTGCTCCCTCGAGGCCAATCTCCCACTTTTGTCCCAGAACATATCCTCTCTGTGCAGCCTAAGTGCCTTCTGGCTCTTCTGCCAGCCTTTCCCCTGACATTACTTCTGTTTTCCCTCGCTTTTCACTGCCTCCTGTCCCAAGGCCTAAAACTACCAGCACCAGAGGCAGCCCGCACGGGAAAAGATGCTGCACAGTCGCCCGGGACTCTCGCTTCTGTCTCCCCATGATGATGTTTGTGTTTTTATTTATTTACTTTTTGAGACAGGTTCTCACTGTGCAGCCAAGCCTAGATTTGAGCTCATAATCCTCATGCCCTCTTTCTCCAAATTCTGTGATTATAGTCCTCAGCCATCACACCCAGCTGTCTTCAGGCCCCATGATGTCCTTCTGGGGTGCTAAATTACAAGTATCTAAGCACCCATGATGGAATGTGAAAAAATCCAACATGGCTCACAGATTTTGAGAATAACAGAGAGAGCTCTGGATACTGTTTTAACTGTGTGCACAATGTTTCTGGCCGAGTGGTTGGTGGTAAGGGATTTTGTTTGCTCCTTGGAGAACTGAGGAAGGTTGTTGGAGAGTTATCCTTGGCCTACTTCCCCCCCCCCCCAAATTCTCTCAGGTTTTATAGCATCCTTTTTAGAATTTAAGTTTTTGGGTTTCTTTTTAGTAATCAAATTTTTTGGTTAACAAAGTAGAAGAAGCCAGAAAAGGCATTAACCTTTTTGTTGTATAAGGGGGAAAACATCAGCTGGCAAAGATGTAAAGAAAAGAGAAAAGGAAACCCTTGCATCCAGTCAGAAAAGTCATGATGGAAAATAGTATGGGGGTTCCTCCAAAGATTTAACACAGAGTTGCCATATGACCCACATAACCCACCTCTGGGTCTGCATCCAAAGGAAATAAAATCTGTAAGTTAAATGAAAACCTGCACTCCCATGTTTACTGTGCACTAGTCAGAAGAGCCAAGAAGGGAAACCACCCAAGTGCTTGTTGGCTCATGGATGGATAAAGAACATTTGGTGTGTATACCCAATGAAATATATTCAGTCACGAAGAGAATGCGGTTCTGACATTTGGGACATTACTGGTAGAACTGGAGGCCACTATGTTAAGCGAAACAAGCAAGTTGCTGTTGCATGGTAGGGTGAGCATAGGTAACAGTAATAAGTTGTATATTTCAAAAAGCAAGAGCAAAGGAGTTTGAATATCTTCACTATCAAAAACATAATAAATGAGATAGATGTGTTTAGCTCAATTTAAATGTTTCATGATGCATACGTGAATCAAAACATCACATGACAATCAATCCACTATTATGTGAAATTTAATATTTTTATGTATTGGTTAAAAACAAATTTAATTAAAACAAAGGAAAACAGAATTTGAGCCTTCAAGGTTCCTAGTAAACCATTCCATTAATGCTAACATCTTCCTTAATTTGCGCTCCAGCCCTCCAACTAATCACAGTGCAGCTGAAACTGTTGCCTGGGTGTTGAGAGAAAGCGATTTTCTTCTCCAGTTGTTCAAACAGTGGAAATTTTCTGGGTTCTTTAGAGCAGTTTCTCAAGGTCAATGGACATAGGCTATCTTTTAAAAAAGCTATCTGTTACTAGGAATAAAAGAAATAAAAGAGAAACATGCTTATATTCAGACTCTGATAGAGTTTTTTAAAAAAAAAAAAAAAAAAAAAAACCCTTCCTCTATCAGATATATGGTCAGTGAAGATTTCCTTCCATTCTGTGTCTTTTTGTTTGGTTAACTATATCTTTGCTGAACAGAAGCTCTTTAATTTCATTAAATCTCACTTGTTGAGTGTTGGTCCTATTTCCTGTGCAACACTCAACAAGTGAGATTTAATGAAATTAAAGAGCTTCTGTTCAGCAAAGATATTGTTCATCTTTGCACACTCAAGTCGAATTCAGTGTCTGGCAGCACTTGATCTTCACGCACTTGATGATGAATTCCAGCATGTTGCCTGGAATCTGAGTCAATCAAACCTACCGAGAGATCATTGCAATAGTAACAAGGCCCCACACACTATTCTCAGGATTCCAAATGACCATTGGACGTCACATTCATCCAGGATGAGAAACTCCTTCGATGAAAACATCTTACAATATTTTTGGCTAGTATCTCCAAACCCTTTCTCATAACCCAGATATTTTACAAGCAACAGAAGATGTAATTGGACCTAAATATACATGTGTCTTTTAAAATGCAGATGAACACATAAGGGCATGAAGTGATTATTTTGATTGTTTGTTTTGGATGAATGGTAAGTAAACTACTCGTTAAGGTGCATAGGATAAAAGATGTTTTTTTTAGTGGTAAGGAATTAGACTGTACTGATTTTGCATTTTTACTCATTTGTTTTTCAAGTTTATTGAGCATCTATTATGTGCTAGGCATTGTTTTAGGAGTTCCAGAAACAGCAGGGAAGAAGCCATGGAAGCTGCCATCTTCTTAGAAATTGCCTTCTATGGGGGAGGAAAGAAAACAAACCTGTGAATAAACACAAAAAATCTGCTACTATTTTTTCAATCTCTGCTGCTCAGGAAATGAAACCTGAGGGGAGCCCTTGAGTGAGTTGGGAAAGAGAGGCCTTTGCCAGGACCCCAGTGACAAAACTATGAGACTAAGTAGCTCCTGGGATAGAGGAAGCTATGCAAACGGGCAGGGACGGGGCAAGGACAGATATATGGTATTTGTATTCTTTCAATTTACTTTTTTCTTTCTTTCCCTTGTCTCTGCTGGGTTCCAGTCTCTGTGACAGGAAGAACAATATCTAGTTAAATTTATTATTATTTTTAGGAAACCTGAGGAAATTCTTGTTATGAATTACTCAAAATTTATAAACAAATCACCCTAACTTGCATTTTTTAAAGTAATAATCTTATATCAAACAAATAAATTTCAAATATGAAAAGTACATTATTGCAATAATACCTCTTGTAAGTCCAAAATTCTTGAGCTTTTTTATAATAAAAACTGTAAAGTGTTTTAAAAAGAAGAGTAAAATCATCAGTGATATCTACGGTAAAGTCCAACATCTTTTGACAATGTTGCTCAACAAGATGCAGAGAAACTACTGTGACTGTCAGTCCCTAGCCTCCAAGGATCCTAGTGCCTTTAGTCCATGCTAGACTTTGTGGGGTCAATAATGTGTTGGACATAGCGCAGATCATGCAAAGTCCTATTATGATTGCTTCGGCCCTAACAGTAGTGTGCCTAAGCTTAAGGGGAACACAGGAAAGGGTTCTGGGAAATGCCCCTGGGTCCTTGCACCTCATTGAAGAGGAGGACCCAGAGGAGAGTTTGGCATGCACATTAAAGGATGCTCTGGGGATTGGGGAGGGGAGGCACTGAGGGATGGGGAGGGAGGGAAGAGGGGAGGGGGAACAGGGGAGTGGGGGGAGGAGGTGGAGGGAGGGAGGGGACCGGTGTACCTGTTAAGTTTGTATGAGTGGAAATAATAATAATAAAAAAAAGATGCAGAGAAATATGTCTGGAAGCAACATATAATTGAAAAGAAACTACTTGCGTTTTTACCATGTAATATTATTATCTCTAGGATTTTCTCCTTTCCAAACAGAAGTCCACATCCTCTATAATGTTCCTTGCAGGTCAGCCATTCTATGCAGTTGCCACTTGCATATTTCCAAAATCCTCATCTTCCTCTTGTATTCTCTTCAAACTTCCTATGGTACCAGAATGATCTTTCTATATGGAGTGGAGATATCTGTATTGTTTTTTTTTTTTTTTTTTTTTTTTTTTAAGGGAGCAAGGGAGATTTATTCAGCTTACGGTTCCAGAGGGAAGGTACAGTCTCTCAAAGCAGAAGTAGTATGGCTGGCTGGCCAAAGCTGGAGGAAGCTAAGTCACCGCAGACATCTTGGAAGCTGAGAGCTGCAGACTGCTTGCAGCAAAGGCAGACTTCTGGAGGTAGGGTGGGACTAATCCACCTCAAGGCCCACCCCTTGTGACTGCTTCCTCCAGCAAGGCTCCACCTCTTAAGGTGCCATGACCTTGCCAAACAGACTGTGGGGGACACATTTTAAACCATGACATTCCACCCCTGGCCCCCACAGGCTCATTGCCATCTCATTATGCAAACCACACTCAGTCCAACTTTAAAAGTCTTCATAGACTACATCAGTAGTCCCAACAGTCCAAAAGTCCAAAGTCCAAAGCCTCCTGTAAAATCAAAATACAAATTACATACTTCTAACATGCAATGGCACAGAATAAACATTCCCATTCCAAAAGGAAGGAATGGGGGCATATCCAGGAAAGATCAGTCCATAACAAGACCGAAAACCAGCAGGGCAAACTCCAAATCTTGTAGCCCCAAGTCCAACAGGTGAGCCTCTTGTTGAAATCATCTCAGTTCCAAAGGGCTTTGGTTCCACCCCTCCAATGCAGCTGCCCATAGAATACGTTGATCTCTTGAGCTGACTTCTCCCAGGGTATACAGCTCTCCTTGGCAGGTGTCCCACGTTGTGTCTGGAATCTCTAACATCTTTACTTCTCAATGGCAAACCAGGCTTTAACTTCCCAGCACAAACTGCCCTTCTTGGGCCTCTAAACTTCAGGCTTCTTGCCTCATGATGCCTGGATTCTGCCAATTTTTGAAATCTTGGAGGAGGACTCCATGATCTCCTCCCTCTTGCATCACTGATGCCTCTAAAACCAGAACCACGTGGACGACTTTGCCAAGACTGGCCCCCTTGAATCACAGCTGATTCTGCTTCTCTATGCTGACCATCTCTTTCACTCCTGGGAAGTTGCTTGGTAAGAGAAACCAACTCTTGCTTTGGAACTCCACCCTTTAGCTCCAGTCTTCTGAAAGGATTTGCATTCTTATGAGTGGGAGCCTTCCCTGAGGATTTGCCCTCAAGCTAGGGCCTCTCCTATTATTCAAATAGTTAATCTCTTCAACAGCCATTTTGTTCTCTGCTTCTTCCTGGTTCAACTCTTTAAGTTTGCCATTGTATTTTTCATCATTGGTTCTTACAGTTTTTGCTTCTTCCTGCCTGATTCTTTGCTCTTTTTCATAGCTCTGAAGACAACTAAAAAGTAGCCATATCACATTGTTAAGACTACATTGCTTTGAAATTTCCTCCACCAAGCACTCCAGCTTAATTTCAGGCAAACTTTCAGGATGAGGGCAAAACTTCACTAAACTCTCGGCAAACTGCACTCGTCCAATTGCAAACACAGTCTCTGTTCCCCTCTGGACCATCGCAAGCTCTCACGAGAAAGGTCCCTTTGGCCCAACCGCCAAGACCCAAAGACTCCTAGCACAAAGTCCCAAAGTTCTCCGTATTTCTCCCAACAAACAGTTCCAAAGACACACTAGCCACATCACAGCATTGGCCATGCTTCTGGGTACCAACTTTTCTCAGCTTCACAAAAAACTTCATTTTATGATACCAGCTGTTCTTATCTCACTATCCAATACCAATTTCTGTAACAGTTACTCTTAACTATTGCTGTGAGAGAATACTCAAAGTCGATTAACTTAAGAGAGAAAGGGAGGTTTATTCAGCTTACGGTTCCAGAGGGAAGGTACAGTCTCTCAAAGCAGAAGTAGTATGGCTGGCTGGCCAAAGCTGGAGGAAGCTAAGTCATCGCAGACATCTTGGAAGCTGAGAGCTGCAGACTGCTTGCAGCAAAGGCCATCTGTATTATTAATTTTGCTAGTAGATGGTTCTATATTCCTGAATTGGTGGACAAATCTGCCATTAGAATTAATACAAAATCTTCTTTCTTGGACATAAGCAAATGCATCTCTGTATTTCATCCCAAATGTTTTCATGATATACACAATAACAAAGACAGCACTTCTGGAGATACCTGCATTTCCGTGGACGAGAACTTTCCCTTCTTTCTGTAAGCTCTCATCAATACATTCTTTAGTCATAGGGAAAAAACATTATATTCTCAACTGGGTTATCTGCAATATCCAAGATTAACTATCTCTGCGTCTTGCTTGTACTGCACCAGCGAGGGCGACTCCAGCTTCCGGTCTTTCATGGTCCCAGGCAGATTGATGAGGGGGGTGATTGAGCAAGCTGACCTATCCGACCTTCGGGCTGGCGGTGGGGCAACAACAAGGGTTGGTTGACGGCGGGCAGCGGGCTCACCATGAACGCAGGCACACCAGGGGATCACTGCGCCTCCGCTCAAAATTGTATTGCTTTATTTAAGCGAGAGAGAAAACAGGCATGTAGGTGCCATGGGGCCCAGGTGGAGGGCAGAGAACAACTTTTGGAAGTTGATTCTCTCCTACTATGTGGTCTCTGGGGATCAAACTCACCCGATCCAACAGATTAGTACAGAGGTGCCTTTATCTGCTGAGCCAGCTCACCGGCCCCAACAATGTGTACTTTATTTACCAACCTATTCCCACTGCCCAGTATTGCCTGGCACCTAGTTGGTGTGTATTAATGAGTACCCAGGTCTACCATTCCTCTTGCCCGAAGTCAGGGTTGGTCCTGCAGGTGTGGACCCTGGGCCTTCCACTAGGCCATGCTGAGCTTCCTCCCAGAGCCTGAGGGTTGTGGGACTGACCAAATGAGCTTCATGCCCTTTCTAAAGCTTCCTGTTCAGGTTACTCATTTTCTGAGTTTATGGGAATATGAGCCAAGCTGCCTGCATGGGATAATCCCTGCTGCCTCTCCAAGTGGCTACTTGCACTGTCCTTGCTGATAGAAGGATGACAGCAGATAACTGGTGTGCTGCCTTAGACCAGCTAGACCTTTAACTCAAAATGGAGACATCACAACAACTACACACACACACACACACACACACACACACACACACACACACAAGCACACACACGCGCACAATACCTGCTGCGTCTAGGTAGGCTGGGGTTTTTTCAGGGACCATTTTCTACCACCTGGCTTATAATTTCTTTTGTGAAATCCTAACATATTCAAAGTCTTAGTTAATGCATTATATAAATATGTATATGCGTGTGTGGGTGTAAACACAGTTGACACTTGACAGTTGAAGCTGAACTCTGGGCACACTTGTGAAGGGTTGGTAATCAAGGCAAGCTCTTGAACAATCCTGCAGGAGATTGATGTGGGAAGACCCAGCCCAGAGTGGGTGGGATCATTTTCTGGGCAAGTGGATAAGATAGGGGAAACTGGTTCATTAAGTTGTCATTCTTCAAACTTCCCCTACTTTGGTAGTCTTGCTGTCAGACACATGAGGTTTGCCCCTCTCAGCAATATGGTGTAGTCAGTTCCCTCTTGGTGTTGGTATGGGCTCTCCTCCTAAGCTGTACTAAGAACTGTAACTGAGAACTGCAAGAAAGAATAAAACCCCTACCTCCCCTAAGTTCACGCATGCAAACTGCAACAAACGACTTGGGGCTTTCTTATTTCTGCATCAATATCTCAAGTTTTACTCATATCCCACATTAGGGATAACAAGCATTTACTCTAGAATAATGTTTCAACTGGGCTGGAGAGATGGCTCAGGGATTGTGACTCTGTCTCACAAGCAGAAGGTTCTGAGTTCGGATCCCAGGTCCCACGTTAAAAAAACAAACAAACAAACAAACAAAAAAAAAATTGTAGAATAATGTTTCAAGCAATCTCGTTTCAATTAGCTTATGCTACGCAACAAATGGCTTAAAATGACAGTAGATTGTCTTCCATGGGAATGGATCTTTTGCTCAGGTGGTATTGCCTGGGGTAGTCAGGGTCTGCAATCATCTGAAAGCCTGGCCAGAGGCTCAGGTGGAGATGGATGTCTGGAATGGCTGAGTGTGAGGAGCTGATGGACTTGGACTGGGAACTGAGTCAGAGTATCAGCTGGAGACCTTAGTTCTCTGTGTGGCACGCTCCGTGTGGCTGCTTGCTGCTTCACGGCATGGTGGCTGACTTCCAAGAAAGACTGTTCTAGCACTCGGCATCTGAGATGGAGGAAGCAGAAGCTGCCAGCTCAATTAAGGGACAGTCTTGGAATTGGCCAAGTATCACTTCCTCTGTATTTTATTAGTGAAAGCGGTGAGGAACAGTGCCTGAAGTCAGTGTGGGAGAGAAAAGCTTGATCCTGAGAGATGTGTTCATCTGGCTCTTCAAAATAAGTCTATGGTATTAAAATTGTTATTTTGATATAATAATAAATGCAACAAATGCAGATAAATGCAACACAAGGTTATCAGTTATATAGCTCATCAATCCTGGATATATCTCCTGGATATATCTCAAAGAAATTAAAAGCAAGGATTGTGAACCAAAGGATTTGTACACCAAAGCTCACAGCAACAGTATTTCCCATAGCCAAAAGGTAGAAACAGTTTAAGTTTTCATCCACGTGTAAATGGATTTACCATGTATGATGCTACTTTAGTTCTCTTGGCCTATTACAATAAAACCAGGTTGTTTATAAGCAACAGAAACTTATTCTGGAGACTTGGAAGCCCAAGAGCAAGGTATTGATAGATTCAGTGTCTGGGATGGTTATCTTAATAATGATCTGTCTTTTCCAATGCCATAGAAAATATGACCAATCTCTTTGAGGTATCTTTTAATTCTGCCCACGGATCTAGCACCCTAATCTCCTCCCAAAGTCCATATCTATTAATACAAACCACTTTGGGTGCTTTAATCATTTTTAGTTGCTGTGATAAACACATGACAAACAATTTAGAGGAATAAGAGATTTATTTATGTTCATGGTTTTAGGTTATAGTCCATTATGATGGCAGGAGAATTTGTACCATATCAAGATCTGGGGGAACTGGCCACAACATATCCACAGAAAGGCCTGAGAGCAAGCATACTGTCTAGATTGCCAGTTTGCCAAATTCCAACCAGATCTCTCTAGCTTATCTACCTACCTGGGGAATGGTTCTACCCACCACGGGTGGGGTCTTCACACATCAATTAGATAATCTTCTGCAGGCTTAATCAGAGGTTTACTTTAAGTAAATGATTCTTCATAATTGTACTTAAAGACTCAGCTCTCAATTGACAAGATAACACCCTAAACATTACAACATACAATAACGTGAATGAACACGAATATATGATGTCAACTGATTCTCCTTATAGGAGGTACCTAGAATAGGCAAATTCAGAGAGAAAGCAAGGAGGATTATAGTTACCAAGTGCTCAGGAGAGAGGGAATAGAAGTTATTGTTTAGGATATAGTTTTGCTTGGGACATGAATAGCAATTTAAAATGGTTGGTAAATTTTGGTGTGTATATCTTAGCACAATGAAATGCTGCTTTGAGTTTTGTAAAAATGAAATACTTATATTACTTTTCTCAATATATATTGTATTGATAACTATGTCAGTAATGAGTAGAGCTACAGTTAACTTTTTTTGCAGTTGAAAGTCCATGAATGTGAGGTGACGGCACTTCCTGGGAGCTTGTTAGCAGCTTAGTGTCTCAGGGCCGCCATTTCCATTTGTGTGTGTGTGTGTGTGTGTGTGTGTGTGTGTGTGTGTGTGTGTGTACATGCATGTAGAGGTGTAAGGTTGATTTGGGGAATCATCCTTAATCATCTTTGACTTTATTCTTTTAAAACAGACTTCTAATCAAAACCAGAGCTCACTGATAGGGCTAGTGTAGTTAACCAGCTTGCTCTGAGAATTCCTGGCTTCCACTTTCTTTTTTTTAAGATTTCTTTTTAATTTTTTTATTTATTATTTATTCAATTGTGCGTGTATGCGTGTGTGCGCACATGTATGTGTGTGTGTGAGTGTGTGTGTGTGTGTGTGTGTGTGTGTGTGTGTGTGTAGAACCACAGGTGAATTCGGAAATCACCATGGACCACCTCCACCTCCTCCTTGTTTACTATGCCCTGGGATTCACAGGCTCCGCCCTACCAGGACCAGAAACGCAGGCCGCCCCCGCTTCTGCCCGGCATCTATATGTGGGGTCTAGGATCCGAAATCAGGACCTTCCGCCTGAAAGGCAGAGGCTTAACTCTTGAGCCACCTCTCCAACCCCCTGGTCTCTACTTTCTGAGGGTGGAATTATAGGAGTGCCACTATACTCACTAGGTATTGTACGTGGAGTCTGGGGTTCCAAACTTCAGTCTTTTTGTTTTCATGGCAGATGCTTTAACTGCCAAACCATTTTCCCAGCTCCGATGTTTATGCTTTATATATAGAATGATACAGTATATTTTCTTATATGACTAGTTTTTTTGCTCAACTTTACATGTATGAGATCCATTCATAGGTAATTAAAATATGTATTCTTATTGCTGTATAACATTCTATTGTATGAATTCATCTCCATGAAAGAAATTCATTCTATTGCTGTTGAACATTTGCATCATTTCCAGCTTAGGACTATTACAGACAGCACAGCTAGATAAATCTAATGCTTCTGTGGGGGAAGAAATAAAAGACTTGCCACATTTTGATGGAGTTACCTGTGTGTGTGTGAAATGGCTGAGTCATGGAGTGTGCCTAGAGTTAGCTATTAGAGGTAAGGACATGTCATTTCCCCAAACTGTTAGTTCCATTTGAATCTAAGGGATTGCTTCCATCCCCATTCTATGCCTTGCGTTGTGACAAATCTCGTGACATTTCCCTTCCATGCAAGATTTACAAACTTCTACAAAAACATGAGTGCTACCCCTTAAAAATAAACAAGTACATCCGTGTAACCCTCAGCAGCAGCAAGCTGAAAAAGCTAAGGATCAGATGACAGCTCCACTTGGAGATGCTAAGATGCTTATGCTTTTCTTTGTTGCCGAGAGGGCTGCAGAGCCTTTTGCAAAAGCTGCTGCCACTCAGGCTTGCCTGTTTTTGAGGGGCTAATTACCAGCACTTGGGCGAGTAAGGGGAGGGGGGTGGGCTCCTGCACAGTGATGCCAACTGAGCCATCCTAGGCATATGACTAATTAGAAATGCAAAGCACTTAAAGGCTGCAACACTCCCCCCAGCCCACCTCTTCAGAATGCTAATGACAGCAAGCTAGTGATTGCAGGCTTAGGAGCAAGGCTGCTAGCAGAAAATCTCCCACTGCTGACTAAATCACACAGTGCCCGCCCTATGTCATGCAGCTTCCCTCCCAGGCTCCCACTGTGGATGAGCTTCCTTTGTGTCCAGCAGTATTTGTGGGGGAGTGTGTCTATTCCATTTTCAAGAAACCCTGGGCCTTTAACATGCTAAACATGTTATTCCTCTGAGCTCACCAAGCATGGAGGAGCCATTTGGGGGTAATCCCAGGCCCTGCAGCAGTGGGCGGGGTAGTTAGTGTCCTGCATGCAAGCTTTGATCCCTACTAGCTACAAGCCACCACTAAAACATAAGGCATGCAAATTAAGCTCCAATTAATGGCGCTTATTAACATCTCCTGGAACCTCGCAAGGAAAAGCTGTGTTTGCCAGGGAGGAAAGCAACACTTGTGCATCTCATTGAGAAAGCATGTGTGGTCAGGCGGAAATCCCCAGGCTTGCTAGGAGGGAAGAGCCAAGCTGCTGGGCTGCTTTGGTGCCCTCCGGTCATCTGGAAAAATGTCCACATGGTTGAGGCTTGAGGAGTGATTTGATGGGAGATGAGAAATCAGATGAGAACAAATTTCTCTGCTTCCCCTTCCCTTGGGGCTCTGCCCAGTTGAGGTCGTAATGAATTCTGAATGTACACTCTCAAGTCTTCCCATTAGCCGCTCAGAGGAGAGACTGAGACAAACTAATGCCCCAAATACCTAAAAGAAAGGGAGTAGAAAAAATAATAATAAAATAAAAAAAAGAACGGGAATAGGCTGGGGGCTGAGGAGAAGAGGGCAGAGAAAATGGTGAACAATTGTACTATTAGTCCTTCCTTTTAGAGAAGCAGAGCTTCGTCTCATTTAATCCATTCGTTTCATAAAGAAGTTGCAGAATAAAACTTTAATTGTCTAAAATATAACATAATATTACTTTAAAGCACAACTATCAAAATATTTGAAATATAGTATGATTAACAAATTGCTGTAGAAGCAAGAAATATCAAGTGCCAAAGACTGAAGTAAAATCAAATAATGATAATCATAGGCAACATTCCAAGCCATCTGCAATAACTGTAATATGAAAAATGTCCGCAATTTCTTTTAGTGACAGTCACAGACACTGCCAACTTTCTGGGGTGGGCTGCCTGCTTTCATGACTGAGGAAGATGCAAAAGTCAGTCGTGGTTAGTAGTTAAGGAAGGTAAAGATGCACATCCTTCATGCTGAGGGCGTACAGGGCACCATGAGCACCTTCATGTATTTCTTCTTTGCATGTGCTTCAGATAGCTCCCACGGATGAAGGAGGAGACCAAGCCATACAACACTAGGCTGTACAGTTACTCAAATATAGTTTTTTTGTGCCTGAATAAAACCACAAAAAAAGGACCCAAAACAAAACACCTCATTTGACTCAGTCCTGATTGGATGGAAGAAAAAAAAAGAAAAAAAGAAGCTCTAAAGTGTCAGACACAACTTGGAAAAAGTTGTCTTTGTTTTTATCTAGCAGGTATATATGGCCCAGGGTGTTGGAATACTCTTGGGTCAGCACCCCAGGACAACTCCGAACACCCAGCATCGAGCACCCAGCATAGCCTCCAGGTCCTCGGCTAGGCAGCCTCTTCACCTACAGCCTCAGGCCAAGACACAGGGCTCCTGTCCAGAACAGAGGGCAGCTGTCAACACTCCTCCATTTTCATAGAATTTGCTCAAGCATGTGAGGTGCTGAGTGTGCAATTCCAGTCTCTTAACACATACTTTCCTTTTTCAATGTCGATCTCACCCTTTATTATTAATCCTTAATGCCAGACTGAGTTTTTTTTAAAATATAGTTTAATTGAGATACAATCAACACAACCATAAAATTCACCTTTTAAAAGTGAATCTATCCAATGATTTTTAGTCTATTCACAGTTATGCAATCACTGCTATTATCTACTTCAGAACATCTTCACTGCTCCAAAAAGAAATCTGGTATTGGCAGTTACTCTCTTTCTATTCTGCCTCCCCTCCTGCTTATTCCCTGGCTAAGATGTTAACCCTGACAACAAACCATTCACTTTTTTACTCTCCATATTTACCTATTTGAACAGCTCATATAAGCAGAATCATATATGTGACTTAATCTGATGATCTTTTTAAACCTAGCATTGTTTTAAAATTCATCCACATTGTAGTTTGCATTAGTATTTCATTGTCTTTCTTTCTTTCTTTCTTTCTTTCTTTCTTTCTTTCTTTCTTTCTTTCTTTCCTCTTTATAATATAGGAGTTTTTACTTTTGCTTTTTATTACTAATATTTATTTTTATTGATACTTTCATACGTGAATACAATGAATTTATGCCATTTTTACTCCTTACTACCTGATCCATCCCCCTTCCTTTTCCTACTTCGTATTTTTTTCTTTCCAGCCAGTCTCCCTCCTACTTTCATGTCTTTTTGCATACATGGCCCACAGAGTTTCACTTGGAATGCTTATACTGGCAAGTGTCTGAGTATTTATTAAATAGATTTTTCCTTCCTTCCTTCCTTTCTTCCTCCCTCCCTCCCCCCCTCTCTTCCTTCCTTCCTTCTTCCTTCCTGGTCTCCTGTAACTTTGACCTCTTATTTGTTATGTAGCTAAAGATGGAATTTCTGATCCTCTGCCTACACTGCCAGAGTATTGGTATTACAGGTATATACCATCATTCCAAGTTTATGTAGTGTTAGGAAATGAACCCAGAGCTTCACATATGCTAGGCAAGTGCTCTGCCAACTGAACTTACATCCATCTCATTTCTTTTCAGTTGTTCAATAACATTCAATTCTATGGAAAGAACACATTTGCCAGCAGGTAAACATTTGGGTCCATGTTATGAACATACATGTATAGGTTTTTGTGTGAACATGTTTCTAATTCTCTGGAGTATAATTCTGGGTCACATAATATTCTGGCCAGTCTTTTTTTCCAAAATGGCTGTATTATTTTGCATGCTACCAACAATGTATGATGCTTACAATTTTCTACATCTCTATGAACACTTGTTATTGTCTGTTCATTTAGTTTTAGAAATCATAGCACAGTTCGGGAGTTGGCTTAGTTGGTAAAGTGTGGATCAATTAGTAACACATGGATCAGCTCAAATGACTTGAGAAAGACTCTGAGTTGGTAGAATGTAATTAGAGTAACAGGTTAACATTATATAAACTAGTAGATCATATGAAAGCCACATGGCCAGGTTCTTAGAACATAGAAAGGCAAGGTCCATAAAGTAAGCACAGTGGCAGACAGACTACAATAGATTCCCAGCATGGTCTGCCATCCCTGAGGGCAAGGATGGCTTGGGTTTCACCAAACAGTCATCCATGGAAATGAGAAATGCTTACCAGCTTGACCACCACATCATCTGGCTCAGGACATGACTGAGCTCTGTTTCTCTTTGTTCAAGTGTAATCTGTAGTCTTCAGGCTAGAGAAGGTTTGCTAAGGCTGTACAGCCTAAAAGGTCTCTCTGCCCATCACTTGAAATTCTTTGCCACTGTACAGAGCAAGTACCTGAAGGTCTTGATCTAATCACCAGCATGTAGTGTAGGTGAGTGTGGGAGGTGCCAAAGCCTAAACCTGCTCCTTCATGTTACACTGGCTTATTCTAACATAGTTGCAGGCAGATCTCTGGCTTTGATTGAGAGTTTGAATTGCCTCCTCAGCTCTGCCTTTTGTTCTCTGAACTGGTGACACCAAGACATTCTCTGCAGCTTCTTCCCCATGCATTTAAGACCGTTAAATATGATAATCTATGGATCACAAGATTATGTACATAGTCACAGTAACCAGGTTAACTCTACCTGGAGATATTCATGGTCTGTCCCCTTTTAACAACTAGGTGTCATGCCTGCCTTTTATTTTACCTGAAGACATCATATCATGTCCCAGATAGATGTCACTTTTGCTTTTTCTTGCTAGATAAGTTTTACAACGTGTATGTTTAACATGACCCTGTAAAGAATTTAACCTACTGATCTCTGGGGTTTTTTTTCTATATATACTAGTGTTTGCTACAATCAGCTTGGATGATGAAGGACATCCTGGCTCCCTCTGACCCAAAGCCTGATTAATTACTACCACTCCCACTTCTGTTTCCCTCATGTAGTTCAGGTTTGTGCTGGCTCATGGGCCTGGACAGGAGGATGCTTTAGAATCCATACTGTAGGCAGGGAACATAGAGATTTTGATATTTCCATCTTAGCAGTTTCCATTCCTCATGTTTGTTACATGCATATCAGAGTCCTGCTTGATTTCTTAGAGCTATGTTTGTGGCAAGGTCACAGAATATCCAGGTGTTTCTGGGAACAAGGTGATCAGTCCACTGGAGACAGTCTGCTGGTGTCATTCAGTGTGTGAAGTCAAGCAAGGGTAAACACAGGGACCGAACAAATAGGCAGAGCATTAGCTGTTCTGTAAAGAGACCCATGCAGTTCAGCCCGCCTACGAGGGAGGCCAACCCCTGCGGTTATCCTACATAGCTATGCTTTGCAGGGCAATAGGCCTGAAATTTCTGGAAAGAAATGACATGGAAACTCTCAAAGGATAGATAAGAAGGACCAAGATTTTCTGGAAAAATGACTTTCTTCATGGACTCAAGTCAGCCATTATTCCCCTCATCTTAGCCAGTCAATTTCTACTTTATGTTCCATAATAAATGGAAATCACTGTCATTCACATTCATGTTGTCATGTGCAAACACCAGTAAGGAAAAGACTGTGGCTTGGACAAGCTCATGGGAGCCAACTGCTTGATTTCCAGGGATTCTGCAAGACAGCTGTTAAACACAGCCATTATTAGAAATTAAATTATATTAACATAATTAAGTTATGTTAAAACCAAGGTAATGCACACTCAAAACTCACCACATTCTAATCATGTTAGTACATTGCTGTTAATTATGCTGGAAGTTATTTTTATCTCCTGTCTTTCTATGTGGGAAATTGTAAAATAATTTGATTCTGTGCATTTCTTTGCTACATCAGTGGTTTGAATTGGCTATGATAGATGCACCAAGAAATCAACAAATACACAAATCAGGGCTTGAGCCATTGTTTTCCTAATTGTTTTGATTTAATAGAACAATGTAGAAAATGTTAACAATACAAATTAAAATTCCAAATATGTTATGCTTACAGTGGGCATATTATGAATAGCTTAAAAATCGGGAAAATATTCTTTCCAGTATTTGAAGCTATCATTTGATTCAGCAAAGAATTTATAGTTCTTAATTGGGCACAGTATCACATGCCTCCAATCCCAGGGCTCAGGAGGGCAAGATCATGAGTTTGAAGTCATCCTGGGCTGTATATGGAAACCTTGTTTCCAGCCATTCTAACCAATGATCCAAGAAGTTAGGGCTATTCATGAAACTGACCAACATGTGACATTCTGGCATACATCAAAGATATCAGACAATATCTCCATATCACATTTAAACTCACTTGACAGTTGCAGTGGTATAGGATACAGGAATTGAACAAAACCCATGACAAAATTTTGTGAGAATTAATTGACTAAATATTGTGTATGTAAGGTGTTCCTTTGTAAAGTGTAAGTCCTTCCCATAGAGTTTCTCTTCTATTATCTTCGTGCATGTATGCATGTGTGTATAGATAGGTGCCACAGTGCTGGTAAAGAGGACAATGTTGGGTATTGGCCCTCACCTTCTACCTTGTTTGAGACAGAGTCACTCTTGTTCACCACTGCATATGCCATCTAGGTTGTGAGTTTTCCACGATTCTTCTCACTCTACTTCCCATCTCGCTGTGATCACAGGAATAAAAGCACCTGGCTTCAGGTGGGTTTGGGATTTGAACTGAAATTTTCAGGTTTGCATGACAATGCTGTACTCAATGAATCATCTTCCCAACCCCATTCAGTAGATTTACATAAAGTGAACACTTATACTTTTTTGTGGGAGAAGGAGGCTATAATTATTTCCTAATTTTTCCTCTGCTCTGAATATATCTTCTTCTTTATATTACTTACTCTTCAAGACTCAACTGAATCCAATCTCTCCCTACTTTGGGGTCCTGTGTTGCAAAAATGTCTTAGATTCTGAGCAGTTCCCTGTATTTCCTTCAACAAGCAGAGCTGAAGGGCAGAGATCTTGAATCCTTTGCTTCTGAATCTTTACAGGGAAGTTTATGAGCTATCTAAATGAACAGCGGAACCTTGGAAACAGGAAAGAGAGAAAAGGATGAGGTCACATATATACAAAAGGGATGCTACTGAAGATCACCTTTAAAATTTAAATATCCAAAGAAGAAGAACAAAAAAAAAATTCGAATTTTGAAGTTTCCTGGTAGTAGTACAGGCCTGTAATCTCTAGATAGCAAGATTACTACAGGCTCCAGGTCATCCTTGCTTATGTAACATATCCCAGGATAGTCCACACTACAAAGTGACAAGAACCAAACAAATATATAAATAAGTAAACAAGCAGAAAAACCCATTCCAAACCACTCCAGCATCAACACCACCAATATCTGTTACAAGTACTATTACCACCACAATCAAAACCCCTCAAAACAAACAAATGTAAATTTAAACCCCTTTAGGATTCCTGAAGGTCTGAATAAAGAGTAGCCAATGTTAATCGGACACACTAAAATCAAAAGAACCTTTGCTGAAGTGGCTTTGTTTGGAAGTGATACAGTTGTCACAGGACTTTTCCTGAAGGAGACCCATAGAAAAGTCTGTTCATCCCAGATAGGACACAACAGACTGAAAGTTTCCATCCGAGACTTGCTGGAGGTGATGGGTTGGTTACTGAGGGGATCTCGGGTGAGGCTAAGGCAGCTGCAGCAGTGAAGAGCTGCACTCAGTCACGGATGGTAGGTCACTGCACCTACACCTGTGGGGTCCTTTGTGCACCACCAGACAGCCTCCTCCTCCCTGCCTCCCTTGACTTTCTCTCCCCCCAGGCAACAGCAATTGTTTATAGCCCCTGGGGGAGGGAGACCACACCTCAGGAGCTTCCAAGCTTTCCCCCTCATTCCCTAAGAGAATGCTAACATGCTCCACCTAAAAAGGGTATTCAGTGGGTGATCATGGCTGCCACCCAGAGGAGACAGTCACCCAATGTTCCCCTAGAGGAACAAGACAAGTCACCAGTAATCATATCATTCCAGGCATTCAAAGTGGGTGACACGCTCAGTAGCTATATTCTCAGGTAGTTTTTGTTTTGTTTTCTGATAGAGCCTCACTGTGTGGTCCAGGCTGGTCTTGAACTCATGATCCCCCTGCCTCGGCCTTTTGTGGGCTGGGACTTGCACCACCAACCTGCCTCTTTTTTTTTCTAAATAGCATCCACTGACCACATGGTTGCTTGTTGAGGCACCATGTATGGAGATGAGCACAGACAACAGCCCAGGAAAACTTCCTCTTCTCTCCTCCCACTAGCCCACTCCTGCCCACAACCTGTGCAGGAACCAGGTTGGCAGCTCTGTCTAGTCAAGAATTGTTTGCAGTCTTTAAGTCCCAGCGATGATTGAGTGGCTGGCTTGGTTTCCTGTTCAGAGTGCCCAATCACCCATCTCCCCAAAATACACTCAGCCAGGGTCAGATTACCTCCAGCTGCCTGCCACTCCTCCAGGTGAGCTCTGCCAATCAGCTTAAGTCAACTCCCGGCATGACCCCTGAGGAAGGTGAGCAGGGATCAGCCTAGTCCAGAAGAGTAGACTTCTCAGAGTGAAAAAGACAAGTCATTTACGGTCTTCTTGCCTCAACCTTAGCTGCCCTACTCAGAGTCTACTACAGAAAATGAAAGGGTGAGAATCATCATTGTGGCTGTTTATTCAGGAGCCAAACAAGCCTTTTTAAGAGACACATCAGTGGCTTGTTTAACATGTGTGTAGTCCGGGGTTTAATCCCTAGAACCACATAAAACCAGGCTTCCTGGCATATGCCTGTAATTCCAGCACCTAGGAGGTGGACACAGTAGACTCAGATGTTAAAGATCATGCTTGGTCAGCCTGAGGTCATCGTGGGCCATATGAGACCATGTCACAACAAACAAGCAAATAAATGGCACATTAGACTATGTCATTCCTTTGCTGCTGAACCTCCCAGTAATTCCCATTCAAGCAGAAGCATAACCTTACAACTTCATCCAGTCCTACCCTATCCCATCTCCTGAACCCACAAGATAGTAGAAGAAAACCCGATTCCTACCAATTGTCTTCTGACCGCCACATGAATGTGGCGTCATTCTCCTGGCATGTGTGAACCCCTGCAAGATATGTAAATAAATGTTAAAAATCTATCCAAACAAAGTGGATAGATGGCTTCTAGGGAAAGACTGAAGTTGTCCTCTGGCTTCCACATGCATGTGCTCACATATGCACAAGCACCCACACACACCTGTGTGCCCTCACACAGAAACACATACATATACTAAAAAAAGAGCAACCAGAGAATTTCCTCATACTCCTGGGGTCATTCGCCCAGGCTCAGCTGATGGCTTTCCTGTCCCAGGTGATAAACACTTAGATTGTTCATCTGGCCACAGTTAGCTGGTGGTGCCTTGGTGTCTCTCCATATGGCCTCTCTTTCTCCAGGAACTTGGACTGCCTCCAGAGCATGCTGGTCTTCAGGTTTGGTCTTTCAGAAGTTGTGCGCCCGTGACAGCTCTCTCACATTTCGTCAATGAAAACAAAACAAGAGACACGCCATTTTCAAGGAAAAGAGAATCTGTTTTTTTGATGGAGGATAAAGAATTTGTGATCATGTTCAATCCAATACAAATGGTCAGTTCCTACTTTCAATTGTACTTTATTTCACCTTTCTGTTTCATAAAAGATATGACTAAAATATAAACATGTATGCAAGGAGCCTTAGAGCATTTGATACCCTCATCAAATATACATGTCCATTATTTATGAATATTCCACCTTGGCCAAATGGTGACCTTATGAAATTCTCTGCCTCCAGCTCTGGCCAAACATGCTTTACTTCTACTTGCAACCAGTATGCCTGTTAAAGATGCCATTCCCTAAAATTCAGGTTTCCAGCATCATAGATCCTCCACAGATAAAGACCCTCCCTATCTCTTGTTTATGCTGCTTCTGGCACCTTGAGGACTGGAAGTTTTATTAACATGTGCGTGATCTTTTTAAATGCTAGAATTATTGAAAACGCAAAGAAGGAAAAAAAATCAGTCTCTACTAACTAGTTCCCACTGACTCTTGACTTTGACATTGGAATTGTTCCCACACAGAAACCGGTGAGATCTGCCAAGTCATACATTTAGGTGGTGAGTCAAGCAGCAATACATTGGAAGATGCAGCTGGTACACATGGGTTCAGACCCCTGTAAAATCATAGGGTGTGAATAAACTAAATGATCAGGAGTCAGGTCCCCACGGAACCCCACAGGTGCACCAGGACCCCTTCCTCGTCTGTCTGTGGTCATGTGTTGAATACTAATAAGGACAGCAGAGAGAAAAGAAAAAAAGCCCCAGGCAGTTGATACTTTGGTTGGTCAGTATGTGAAGACAGGTGGAGGACAAGCTGCCACCGTGTAACAACCACACTCAGGGTCAGCTCTGAAAGGGTCAGGAAGCCAGCTTGAGTGCAGCATGCATGGGTAGAAACAGGAAGATAGCAAGTCGGAGGCCAGCCTGGGCTACTTAGTAGGTTCAAGTCCAACCTCAGCTGTGCAGTGAGACCCTGTCTCAAAGAAACAAGGCCTGACAATGTAGCTCAATGGCAGACTCTTGCTTAGTATGAGTGGGGCCCTGGATTTGATTCCAGCAACCTTTCTCCTTACCACCAAGAAAAGAAACAGAGAATGATAAGGGTCCTTTCTGATCCCCAAGGTCTTCTCATTGTTTGGGACAGACCTATTACTATTCTATTCCATGTTGGTTACCTCATGTTGGCACAGATCATGTGGAGAGTTTCTTTCTTCCTAAAGTTCCAAGGGAGGAACAGAGCTTTCCCAAGGCTCCATCTGCTTTCAGGATCAGGAGTTCATCACATCAGCAGGGCCAGAGTCAGGACCCTGGAGGAACACCCAGTCTGTGTCACTTTCTCCCCTTCCAGCCTTCTCCTGCCTCTCTTGTGCACTCATCAGTGTGAAAGCTGCTTTACCATAATGCCTTGTGTCTTCTCTAGTGCAGTTCTCAATAGTTTACCCGTCTGCTAAGATCGTTCTGTAACGCTGGGCAAACTAAGTTCCTGTCTCTTTTTGTCTCTCTCCTCTTCTCTTCTCTCTTGTCTCCTACCTTTGACTTGAACAAATCTCAACAAAGCCTGACCCTTGCAATGAGAAAGCATATTATTGTCTGCTGTGAGCCAGAAATTGTACTCAGTCATCCAGTTGAATTCCAGGAACCAGGTTGTACTATAGTTATTGTCCCAGCTCCAGATGTTCCCTGAAGAAGAAAGATTCTCTGTTTAATACATTCCAAGGACACATCTAGAAAGCTACAGGTCTTCTACCACAATGTGGAAAGCTAAATGCCTATGAAAACTTAAGAGAGAGAGAGAGAGAGAGAATATATTTCTATGTAATTTTTGAATCCATCAGAAATAAAAATGGAGATCGCAATTTCTAAAGCAATGAAAAGCACATCATATAAGTGAGGGCTAAAGCTGCGAGGAAGAGCTAGAGACTTTAAAAGGCTTTATAACTAAGCTTAAAGGAAAGAAGATGAAGAAGCTATTCAGCTAGAACATCTAAAGACAGCCAAGAGACTAAGGAAAATAGGAAGAAACAACCAATAAAGATTAAAGCAGAAGTTAGTGGCTAGAAAAGAGAAAATCAGTTCATTTGATAAATAAAGCAGTAGTTG
The DNA here is from genome assembly GCA_023101885.1 of Typhlomys cinereus. Classification (NCBI taxonomy): domain Eukaryota; kingdom Metazoa; phylum Chordata; class Mammalia; order Rodentia; family Platacanthomyidae; genus Typhlomys; species Typhlomys cinereus. The sequence continues at coordinate 588,424 of JALPQD010000055.1, forward strand.
AGAAAGAAACAAAACTAATCAAAGAAAAAAGAGGGAAAACCAAGAAATTGGAGCAAGAACAGGAATATAATTAAATATAAAGGAGAGATTTGCAAGTTAACTATCCATCATCTATCTACCTATTAATCTATTTATCTATCTGTCTGTCTGTCTGTCTGTCTACCTGTCTGTCAATCCATCGATCCATTCATCCATCCATCCATCCATCCATCCATCCATCCATCCATCCAAGACAATGTTTTACTGTGTATCCCAGGCTTTTTGAACTCACAACCATTTCTTCTTAGCCTCTCAATGCTGAAATTACAATGTGTATCACCATGGTCCTATTACAGGTTATAGTATTCAGGTTACTATACCTAATTCTATGCTAAAAGTTGTGAAATCTGAGGAAAATAATTTAAAAAAAAACATAAAGATTGAGATTTACTAAAGAGAAAAGAACATAAATATACCCACAGAAGAAACTTTTTCTTTCCTATTTCCATGTATGTGGTGTGTGTGTGTGTGTGTGTGTGTGTGTGTGTGTGTGTGTGTGTGTGTATGTGCATACATATGAGTGCATATGTGTGTGGGTGCATGTATACCTGTGGCACTAGTGTGTAGAGGCCCAAGGTTGATATCAATAATCATCTTTGATGACTTCTCCAACATATTCTTTTGAGAGAGCATCTCCAATGAAACCCACACACATATGTCTAGCCAGTCAGCTTGCTCTGGGGATTCCCGATCTCCACCTTCTGAAGCTGGAAGTGAAGATGGGCCATCGCACCCATCCAGTATTTTATGTGGAATTGGAGGATCTAAATTCTGGTGTTTTGGATTTCAGGGCCATCACTTTAACCATTGAGGCATCTCCTTAGTTCTACAGAAGTTTAAAAGCCACTAAGTCTATTCCAAAATATGCATAGATTTTATAAGCAAATTCCATTTGAATCTCTGGAGTCCACAACTGTGTGATTTAGACTGTTCCAGAATGGAGGAAAAGATGGACCGCAGTTCCTGAATTTTATCAAACTAGCATTATCTTCATGTTTAGACTTGCAGTGGAAATCTACTATAGCCTCAGCTAAAGATAATATTCCAAGAATTCCAAGTAAAATACTAAAAAAATTAATCAAACAGTACAACTAAAATATTAGTCAAGATGGTTTTTATTTTGAGGCATAGTTCTGTAAGACAGGATTCTCCATTATTGTTGTATGTAACTCAGCAATTCCCCTTATAGTTACTCTGTTTCTTAAAGAAATAGGGACCAAGAATATTTGTACAAGGATGTGTATTGCATCTTTATGCTTTTGATGAGAGAGAGAGAGAGAAAGAGAGAGAGAGAAAGAGAAAGAGAGAGAGAGAGAGGTAAATACTCATTAGAAAGAGAATTATTAAGTTAACAGTATCAAACAGAATAATCCAAGGTAGCAATTTTAAAAAATATGTTATTCTTTATGTACCGATGCAAAACAAAAATGGATACATAAAACAATAACCCCCAATGTGTGGACTAAGTCATATCATAGGACAATCCTATGAATAGTGACAAGCAGAGCTGCACACATGTGTACCTCCACATGTAGGAGTGAACGACTGACCATGAGAAGCTCTGCCAACAGGGGTGAAAATGGGGTCACTGGAGACAGGAGTAAGCACAAGAGATAGCACTTTCCTCTTTTCTGGATACTTCTGTTTCATTTCTTATTTTCACAATGCAGCAATGGCCAATGTAATTACTCATGTAACTAAAATAATAAAGAATAAAATAAAATAGTTCATAATAATTCATCCCCTCAATAATCAAAAGAGAAACAACAGAAAAAAACCCATTATACTCAATGGTTTTCAGCAAAGCTTCTAGTTTTAATTTATTCTTTTAAAAACCATTAGACATGGTGGTACACGCCTGTGACCACAGAACTCAAGAGACTGAGGCAGAAAGATCACTACTCTCAGGCCAGCCTGGAGCACTTATCAAAACCTGTTTCAAATAAAACAAAACAAAACAAAAAAACCTTAAGGTAAAGAAAAGACATTTTAAGCAAATATGATCAAGAACATCAAGATTTGATGATTATGATACTTAACAGTGGAATTTTAACACAACGTGTAATTGAGTTAGGGATTATGAGGTAATACTTAAAATCTTTGGCCAGTTTAACTTAGTAGAAAATGGAGAGAGAGACAGAAAGAGAGAGAGAGAGACAGAGAGAGACTTACTGTGACTGGCAGGTCTGAGCATCTCCGTGGTAAACCCAAGAGGCTCTGTAAGAACATTTGCACAGGCCAAGCAATTTCTGCCTGCTGGGCTCTGCTAAATGCTTCATAGGCATGATCTCATTTAATCCCCAAGACCCTTGTAAGATGCACTTACAAAGTGCGTCACTCTGCTTACCAGACAAGGAAACTAAGTTCCAGGAAGTTTATGTAGGAACTGTTGGTGAGGCAGTGCACCTGAGTCCAACCTGAGCCATCTCATCCTCACTGAGCCTGTGCTTCACACAGCCTGATAGGCAAGGGATCTCTCTCAGTAAGATATACACCTAGATATTTAAAACCAGTACTGCACATGTGTAGCATCACACATTCAATTCGGAAACATCGGGGCAAAGCATTCACCATGACAACCAGAATTCTTTCTTAGTAAATAGCACACTTGAAAAAAGCAGTACAAGGGAAACATGAAAATTTCATTGAGAAAACAGGAATACATGGTGTGGCATGCTCATTTGTAGTCCAGAAGTCAATACTGAGAGCATCTCACTTATTCTCAAGCCAACACACAAATACAACATAAATTCCAAACAAAAGTAGCTTTTGTTTTTTGAGAAAAGATATTGCTCTGTGGTCTAGGCTGACCTCCAGATCTTCCAGCCTTAGCCTCTGGAGTATTGGGGTTACAGGTATGCGCTGTGATGTCTGGCTAAAAATTAGTTTTTTAAATTAGTGCCCAAATTGTTATTATTGTAATCACTTATCTATTTTGCAGTGCTGAATTTCTTTAAATCTATTTTTATTCTTTTAGAGTTTTATAAGTATGTTATTTTTCCTTTTTACCCAATCTCATCCTTTGCAATGCTGAGATTTGAACACAGGGCCTTTACAGGCTAAGCAAGTGCTCTACTGCTGAACCATTACTCTGGGCTCTGAAATTAGTGCCCAGGATAATGGGAAAGCATTTAATTAAAAAATTATTATTATATCAAAAAAATCAGAGCATGTTGCATAAAATGTTTCCCTCAGAAGTAAATATTGTTTAGTCTCTCTTTCTCTCCCCCCCCCCGCTTTGTTACAATAATAGCAAAGTAAATTATATATCTCTGCATGCCCATAGAATGTTGTGGTAGTGAAGGCCTGTAATCCCTACTTAGGATGGATATGATTGAAGTGTCTCCCAGAGATTCATGTGTTGAAAGCTGGGTACTCAGTGTGGTAATATTGGGAAGTAATAAGAAACAGAGTCTGATAGGAGAAACTTGGATCAATTGGGGTGCTGTCCTTGGAAAGGACTGAGGTGCTTCCAGTGGGAACCAAGTTACTTGTCACTGAAGGGTTGTTTGGAAAGCTTGGCACTGACCCCTGCCCTTGCTCAGTCTCTTTCTTCCCTGTGTGTTCTCACCTGCCATGAGGTTGCCAGAGCACTGACTTACTCTCTGGGGTTTGTACCTCCCAGACTGCAAGAGAAATGCTCTTTATCAAGTTAGTCCACCTTGGATGCTTTTTATAGTGATGATACCTGGAACGGCACGTTAACTAACCCATAACATTTACTATACGCCAACTGTGTTCTGAATAATCTTCATGAATGAATCCCCGTACTCCTGCAACCTAGGAGGTAGAGGTGCTGTTACCCTCACTTTGCAGATAAGGAAGAGGAAGCATGGAAGCTATTTGCTCAAGGTCACGTGGCTAATAAGTAACAAAGGTGATTTCATCCTAGGCACTCCAGTTGCAGAACCCAGAGTCTTAATCATTTTGCTATGTTGTCTGGCATAAAATATATAAATAAATAATAAACCAGTAAATAAATACATTTTTAGGATGCACACTCATATTTTTTTACCAATAGATACATGATAAAAAAAAAAGTTGGGGACATTAGTTTAGGAGACAAACTCAAAGGCAACTGGATCATAAGTTTCTTGTATTCCCTCTTGAGACACACATTCAAAACCCACCACATTCACTATGCATATTGGCAGATCACTGTTCAGAACACAGATCAGGAACCACCTGCCCTTTGCTTGGCTATGTGTCCTTTTCCCTGGCAAGTATTCCAGATGCGCTGGAGATGTGCATATCTTTTCATGACACAGAGCTTACAGTTTCATGATCATGTATGTTTGTTTGTCTACTACCCTTTGGGGCAGTCTCCATCATCTATTTTTTAAAAGAATACTTTGAGACAGGGTCTCATATAGCCTGAGCTGGCCTTGAACTCATGATCCTCTTGCCTTCACTTCCCTACTGCGGAGATTCCAGGCATCCATACAACACCACACCTGCTTACCTTCTTTATTTTTATATGTGCTAGTGCAGAGAATGCCATGGTTTACATGAGTGAATGATTGACAAAAGACAGAGCAGCCATTGCCCTACGAATGAGATGTGTTATTTCTGTGATGGCCACCAGAGGGGGACAGACGAACAGAGTCTAGTGACTACTACCAATCCATTATTTCAAGAATTCTTCTAAGGCAGGAAGTTCAGTGGTCTGTATGCTAGTGACCTAGACAAGGAATTTAGCGAATCCTTCCAAGAAACACAGAGACTTAGTTTTTATTAAAAAAAAAAATCAAAATCTATATTTTGAACCTAGACAGAATTCTCATCAGAAAACTTGGATTTTTCATTTTATCTGATCTCTGATAAGACTGATACATTTTGTCTCCCCCACAGTATTTTGAAAGTCCCAGGTAATAAAGGCCCCCAACACCTGAAAAATGAAAAATGGCAAGATGACCAGGAAAGCATAATTACAACAAGAGGCGTCATACAAGCAGCTTCCCTCTCTGGGTTGGGGATTTGTTTTCTAACATGTGAATGTTTGGAGAACACGGAGCATGGGCGACAGGGGCTCAGTCTCTCTCCTTCCACTGGGCCATCTCAGCGACACTGCCAAGGGGCTACTGACTCACTTGCCTGCAACGTCATTCTACTTAGAAATGTCACAGATGCTATTGTAACAAACATCAAACTTTCATATAAAAACTTTCTTCAGCTTCTAGTCCTAGTACCATGTATTTTTTTAAAAAACATCTTTTTAAATTTTATTTTAATTTAATTTTTAATTAATTTAAAATTGTGTGTGTGTGTGTGACTGTGTGTGTGTGTGTATCAGAGGGAATTGTATGTCCCTATGGAGGACCAAGAGTGACTTCTGGAATCATTCTGGATTGCTTCTACCTTTTTGCTCAGGGATTTCCCAGGCTCCTCCCACCAGGGTTGGAAGTACAGGCCGCCACCATTTCTGCCTGCTGTTTTTATCGTGGGACCTGGGATCCAAACTCAGGACCTTCTGTTTGGGAGGCAAAGTCTTAACCCCTGAGCCATCTCTCCAGCCAACCATGTATTGTTTTAATCACTCAATATTGAAAAATGTTTCAGATGCACTTTCATTGTATATAAGTAAACTTGACTCTGCATGCTTAAAAAACCAAGAACCAACCCAACCCCACAAATCCTTACAGACAGCAAAACGAGTTCTAAACCCGTAATCATTTTGCTATACCTGGATGTGATTGTCCCCTCTAAGATATATATGGAGCAAAATAATTGAAGTCCCTTAATTGGGTTGGGGTGATTGATAGCTGTCATCGTATTTAAGCAACAAGCATGAGGACCTGAGTTGGATGCAAAGGCCAAATTTCAATTTCAGGTACTGTTTCTCAGAAATTGTCCACCTTGCTTTTTGGGACAGAGTTTCCCATTGACCTGGGAGCTCAACAAACAGGTTGGGCTGGCTGGCCAGCAAATGCTAGGAATCCCTGGCATCTGCTTGCCCCAGTGCTGGTATTACAAGCACCCTGGGTTTTTAACATGGGTGCTGGCAATGAAACTCAGGTCCTCATGCTTGTTGCTTAAATACGATGACAGCTATCAATCACCCCAGCCCAATTAAGGGACTTCAATTATTTTGCTCCATATATATCTTTAAATTTCATTTGCTACTATAACTATTGTGTTCATGATGTGGGTGTGTTTTGGGGAAGGGGGAGAAGGGGTTATGTGTGCCACAGCATGCATGAGGACGTCAGAGGACAACCTTGTAGAGTTGTTGCAGGAACAGTCTTTCCTCTGTTCAAATGTCCCTTCTGGGTTAACAAATGTCACAGGATAGTCCCATCTGGGTTGCCAAATGTTACAGGAAGGACCATCCCAATGTTGCAGGATTCTCATGTTCCAGAGTTGAAGATTGAAACCAGAACACGTGTAGAGGATTAAGGCAGAGTTTATTAAAGGAGAGAAAGGCTGGAACTCAGGGACTCCATATGTGGAGTGCCATGAGGGGATAGGGCGCCCCAGAAAACTCATGGAATCCAGGCATGGAATCCATGAGAAGCAGGCAGCTAGAAAAGAACTCTTGGCACTCCAAGTGCCATGAGGGACTGGGGCAACAAAGATGGCTGCTAGGGTCAGGCATATTTGTACACCTAGGCAAGCCTAGGAAACTGGCTTTTTCTCATTGGTTTACTCCCAATGGGGCCCAACCCAGTTGCTCCGGGCCCATGTGGGGCTAGAGACCAAGTTGTTTGTTGGATATGGAAAGCTCATCTCCATAATCCTTTCATAGGGAAGTTAGCCATCTTATCTCTGGGAGGATTGGAATCAGTTCCTCAGCAGGGGTGTTCCTTCAGGGAGATCCCTGCAGTGGAGGATGACCTTCACGAAGACCTTAGAGACCCATCCCAGCTTAGCTGGCATTAGAATCACTTGTCTCCTTCTAATTTATATGGATTTTAGTGATTGAACTCAAATTATCAGGTTTGGGCAGCTACCAAATTTATCTACTCAGTCATTTTACCTGCCCTTGTATTATTTTTTAATCTTTATAACCTACCTTGCCATGGAAGGTGATAGTCCATATGTGGAGGGTCTTTGAAACTTTTGACACTATATGGGAAGCTACTTCAGTGGGAAGCACTGAGCTAGCCTAGAAAAGCTGAGACTGAGCTTGCAGCCCAGCGTAGCTGTGCAGGTGAGCATGCCTCTCATTCAGAAGGACCTTCTCCAACCTGCCGTGGGGAATCTGTGGGCCTCTAAATGTGTGTGTTTATTTGGAGACTCTTCCTTTCTGGCAGCCCATCTTCACACACCATTTACCTATGAATCTTTGTTTTTCAGGATGCTGCCTGGTTGTGATTTCTTTTCCCTTTCTTGTGTTGCTGTTTTTACGTTGGAGTCAGGATGTGAGCTGAAAGATTTCCAAACCAGTTTTGAATATCAGTCCAGGCAATGAGATGGGGGGAGATCCCACAGTCTGCACAGCTTTGAGAAAGTCACCAGCGTTTGACTTCCTTCCTCTCTTCCTGCCTCTGAAACACCCAGGCCAGATGCTTCCCATCTCTCTGACCTAGCTTTGGAGCTTCTGCTTCCTCTTGGGCGTGGCCACAACTCCTTGAAGGCCAGAAGGTCCTCCTGGGGAACAGCAGGGTCATTTTCTCCACCAGGGTTCTGGGGGAAACAGGCCACAGCAGCTGACAGGCCTGGCAGTGGGCATAGACGGGCTCCCGCGGGCTCACTCACCTACAAATCCACTAGTGACATGGCTCGATGTGCTACCTCCCACTGCCTCCCGCCTCCCTGGCAGGTGAATAGATCTGTGCTGGAATGGGGGACAGGGGAAGCCCTGCATTGAGCCTCTACAACATCAAGCTCCTTATTCCAGTGGTAGCTGTGGAAAGCAAGATGCTCTAAAGTCTTGCTGACCATCTCGGAGAACTGAAGAAGACAAATTCCGAGGTGAGGGCATTTCCTCTAGCTCACACAGCTTAGTGCCCTGAGCTCTCATGGCAGAATTTGATTAGAGCGCAAAGGAATGTCCCAACATTGAGAGCTCACAGATGCGAGGGCAGGCTCTAAAGCAATCTACTCTGGAGATTTTTTAAGAATAGAATGATTTCTCTTCACCCTGGAATTCTCTGGAATGTCGGCCTGCAAAAACAACCAGGAACACAACAATTACGTGATCCCTTGATTTTAAGCTGTTTTAGATTTGTTGCAAATATTTCTGCAACTGCCTGTACAATTTTAACACACAGGGAGGATGCTTTGCAACACATGGAAGCTGCAGAGTAGAGTAAGGACATTAATATTTGGCTAGGACACTTTGAGAGATAGCATGTGTAAAAAATTATGTCTGTGCCATAGTTGGAGGCTCAAATACATCTACACAAATTTTCTCCTGTTAACTGCTTTTAAGGTCATATTAGGTTAACCTTATATAAGGACATTTGTAACTCCTGAACCCTCTCCCCAGGCCTTTTCCTTACCTTCTTCCTTATCTAGTTGCCAAGATATTTAGAGGACCATTGTTGCTGAAACTGGGAAATATGGATCCAGCAGGAGACCTAGGTAGATGGTAAGTAGTGTGGAATCTTGAAACCAAGGCCCCATTCATTCTCTTTGCTGTCTCTTTGTCATGCCTTTAGATCCTTTCCCTTAACCTCGACAGTGTTTTCTAAACCAATGAACAGATGTAGGACACAAGAGGGAAAAAATGTGCGTGTTGGCAAAATGGGATTCGGGACACTGCAGACTGGCTTTGACTCAGCAACTCATGGATCACATGCACGAGGCTCCTGTTTAAAAACAGGATGCCGGCTTTCTCTCCAGACCTTGTCACTGTGGCAAGGGTTTAACATAAAGGTGAACCTGTGTGTGGATGAAGCTTAGGGACGCAAATATGCGAGAGCCTTTTAACATGGTGGCCATGTTGCCTTAGGACACTAAAAATGTCCTCCTGGACGATGTAAGGGTGCTGCAGCTGAAGGCCGGAAGTCACACAGTGTTCAACATACATTTAATTTCAACACTTGTTGAGTGGTGTTTATTTTTTTGGGAGGTCCTATTCTTGTCAGGTCTAAAACATTTCTCAGGGCACTCAGACGCTTTTGGCCTCAGACCCTCTGCCCGCAGGTTTTCAACAGTTGAAGTATCCAGGGCATTAGGCATTAGCTTAAAAACCCACATGTGGAAACACAAACACTGCTTTAGCCTGTCCTCCGGACCCCACATGTTTATAAGTATTTTCTTAAAATGCATGTTTGTCAAAGTGTTGGCCACTAAACAAAGCAGGCATATTTAGGGCAAACTCCTATGTAAATATGTCTTCAAAATGTCTATTTCTTTTTTTCAGAGATTTTTGGAGAAAGCTAAGAATGCTCAGAGGTGCTCCTGTCTATCTCTGTGAGGCAAGCTGAGCAGGCCCAGCTGTTCTTGTCCACCATTGGCCATGAGATAAATGCATCTAAAAATATGTCTGCCATTAAGCTGAGCATTCACAAGCATCTACTCACACTACAGAGTTTTCCTAATGACTATGTGTAGATTCTCAAATAAAATTCCCATACTTTCTTTGTTCAGGGTGTTGGAACCGAAGTTCCCTTTGGGCCCCTTACCCAGACCCCGGAGGAGACACGAGAACCACTAGGTTGCTGTAAAGACAAGAGGCAAGCTTTATTAATCTAGCGCGCTAGGATCGTCTCCCTGCTCAGGCAAAAGAGAATGGCCCCGACTGAATTTGGGGCAAGGTTTTTATAGGAAAGCAACTGCCTTGAGCAAATACATTCTGCAAATATTTTCACTACACACAAGGAAGTTGAGTCAGTTCACAGATGTTCTGGCCGATAACCTTGCCCTGGGCAGTTCCCGGCACGCCCAGGGGGAGAGGTCCAAAGGGTGAGGCAGGCAGGCTCTGGTCAGCACGTCCGCAGTGAGTTGGCGCCGGCAGGAAAGTTTGGCGCTGGCGGGAGATTTGAATTTCGCGCCGGTGGGAACTTGGGCTTCACAGAGGGAACCTGGGTTCCACAAGGGAAGACATTGATTTGGAAATAATGCCTGTGGTCTCCTTAACTGCTGCACATAATGAATTTTTTCCACTCTCATTTCTTGACTGTATGTGTTCTTGGTTTTATATTCAACAATATTCAAGCCATCATGCTGGGTTATTGTAACAGGATGGCAGGCCCTGAACTGTTGAGGAAAGCAATATCCAGTGAGCAGAGGTTATTGGACTCGGGCTGGGGAGATGTCCAGTGGTCGTGCTTGCTGCACAAGCAAACAGACTGGAGTATGGATCCACAGTTCCCATATAAAATGCTGTGTGGGAATGGTGGCCTCCTGCAATGTTAACCTTGGAAGGTAGGAACTAGAAACCCCCAGAACAATCTGGCTAGCTAAACTGGTCCTACTGGAGAACTGAGTTTTGTTAGAGACCCTGTCTCAAAAGAATAATGTGGAAATGATAGAAGATGATTCTTCATATTAATCTTGGACTCCTATACACACATGTTAACACATGCACATGCACCCCCACACACATACACACATGAAAATGGAAAAAGGAAAATAACTTGACTCACCCTGGCTGCCCTGCTAGAGTATGAACCGACAGTAACCAATGATGTCAACTAAAGAGGAGCATATGTTCTTGGGGTTGCCTTTGTTTAGGAGAGTAAAGACATTGTTTCATTTTCAGAGAACTCACACATGCATCAGTACATCCTCATTGATGTCCTCTATGACTTTGACCGCCTGACTCTGGGTGTTATAGTTTCCTCATTTCTACCTCTTCTAAATGAAATTTTTTAGGGTCTTCCTTTTACCATTGGCATGAAGTCCCCAGTTTGTAAAGAATAAAAAGAAGCGTTCAGATGAATTTTGATGACAGAACTCTCAAGAAAAGTGGAAGACACAGAAAACAGTACTGTCATCTAACATTTATTCAGCACTGAATGGGTGCTGGACTATATTATAGGCTCTGGAGATTCTGATGTTTCACAAGACAGACACATGTCAGGTATTTTGCCACGGGTAACTAGAAAAGAAACTAAAACACCATATCTCTCCTAGTCACTCTGTATTACAAACTTCCAAGAGTGAGGGTGTATGGTTTGGCAATGACTACTCAGTTAAAAATGGTCCCCTTAGGCATAGTTTCAGCTAGATTTTATCATTGGCTACTGGTCTCCAGAAGGCCATCTTCTCTGTCTGGGCTTCTGGCTGGCTTGTTTGTGGTCAGGAGTCCATGAACTAGAGCTCTGCAATGTACTTAGAAGAAAACCAGGTTGTATGTCCACCTAGAATTAGAGAATTGGTATAGGAAGGATATGTATGGTCTCCCAGGCAAGAAGCCCAATGGGTTCTTTTTTTTTTTTTTTTAAAGAAACCGTTAATTATCCAAAAAGACAACCCACAGAATAGGATAAAATCTTTGCTAGCTATGAATCTGACAAAAGATTAATCTCCAGAGTATATAAAGAGCTCAGAAAATTAGACACCAAGACAGCAAACATTCTGATTAAAAAATGGGTCCTAGAACTAAACAGAGATTTCACCCAAAAAGAAATTGAAATGTCAAACAAA